>JAREIS010000027.1:1022500-1622500 GCA_030060385.1 Muscicapa striata striata | reverse complement strand
CTTATCTTAGAGAAAATATCAGCAAAATAAGAAGGAAAAAAAAAAAAAAAAAGCTCACCTTCATCTACTTTACAGAAGCAGAATTTGCATTGCTGCAACAGGAGTACAGGTTTAAATACAATATCCTGAGGGGACTTAAGGTCTTCTTCCTAATGTAGATTACAGTCTAATGCAGCGATCACCTTGTGGGTGCTTTGCATCTCTTTTAAAGCCACAGATGCCATTACTTTCACAATCATTAGGCTGGAGCAGCTACAGCAAGTGCTCATTTGGAAGCACTTTATTAGGAAACCATGTAGGGTACTGTTATCTACCCTTTCATGCAGCCTAACAGTGGGAAATGAGATCTTCCAGCAGCAGGATACCCACCAGCTACCCACAGCCCACCCTGCAGAACTTCTCAGATCATATGAGAAAAATGCCTGGACAAGTCAGTGGTCCAAGTTGTTTCTGGATCTTCTGCCTTTCTCATCTCTCAGACATATTTACAGACTAATTTTCCAACTCCCATTTTCTCTTTATATTAACAGATTATTTTCCACATAGGAGTAAAAGTTTCCTTTGTGTACATGCAGATTTTATGCCAAACACACTCCCTCCCCAAAAAAAAAAAAAAAAAAAAAAAGGCAAAAATACATTGGGGGTTGCAATAAAGGTATATATGCAAACTAATAAAAGCAGTCAGAGGTGGAAAAACAAGGGACACAATGAAACACTTTCTGACACAGGTGCTTGCCCAGCCAGGAACCCATTAGCACCTTGTCACAAAAGCCCCTAAGCACACAAAAATATAAATTTGAAAGTCATAAAAGCCAATGGACACACACAATTAAGTGACCAATGAAAACCTGTCATCTTCTCTCCCTTTCTGGACTACAGCCAGAAACAACTGGTGGGAAGGAAAAGAAATTTGGAAATATTTCAGCCTGAACTTTCAATGTTTACTGGCAGGAATGGAAAAGCTAAAAAATAAACAAAAACCAAAAAACAAAACAAACCCCCTACCATATACAGCAAAAGGGTGGGAGAGAGGAGTGGTTTGAAGCAATATCTCCATTAATTTTATGAGACTTACAAAATCTGAAACCTGGTAGTGACTGCTGATTTTGTAGGCTCTAGGGGCAAATATACTGAGCATCTCCCCACTTTTTCACACAGAGCAAGTTGCAAAGTGTCTAAAAAGAAGCAATGTCTCTACTTGCACTGTCCCAGCCTCCCCCAGTTCACTTCACCTGCTGTGGCTACAACTACCATTGTCCAACTGTGTTTTCTGTACCTCAGTTTTCCTACTGCTCCACTTTAGTCACTGCTCAACAAATCCCAAGTCTCCTACCTTCAAATCCAAAGCTTCATCATGGCATGAAAACTACTTAGATCTTGGCTGTCAAACTTGACACGTAGTGAGCTTAATGCTTTATCTAACTAAAACTCTGTTCTGCTGCACTTCTCCAGCAAACGTCTCTGGTCATAGCTTTGTCTTCAATCTTTGTCTTCAATATCCATTCAAATCTTGTTTATCCTTTCTAGGATTCTACTAGGAGTCCACCCATTTGTAACTTCATACCATAAGCCTTTAATTATGAAAAAGAAAAAAGCCTGCATGAGAAATCAACACACCCACTCTTACCAACACACCTCTCCCCACCCTGTTTGTCTTGATTATACATACTTAGGTGGGAAACTGTTAATTATCACCAATTATGGAGCAATTGTCCTTGCTGTACAACCCCACCACATAAAGATTGCATAAATACTGTAAAATAAGATGGTCCTTGATGTAAAGAGCTTTTGGCAATTTGGTTCTGGAGAGGATTCTCCAGGTATTTGCTGCCCAAGACACCTCTCTGTAATCCCTTTCCTGTTCACCATACAACAAACAGGGGAAAAACCTCAAGAGAAAACAGACCTCTAAAAGTAAATATCAAACATACTTGGAAACACCTTTTCACACCGGCTCTAAAATAAAATGCTGGACCAGCTCAGTGATTTTCACAGGATCCACAGTTTCTCCTTGTACACTGTTCATTGCACAGTCACTGCAAAGCACAAAAAGACTTGGGAAACAGATCTGACAGGCACTTGGAAATATCCCTGTTTTCAGGGCTTAAGAGAATTAAGGGCCTGACTCTTCCACTAGCACAAATCAGAAATAAATGCAGAGAGTCACCTGACATTATGCTGCTGTAAAACACGTACGCAGCCGGGATGTTGTGCTTGCTTCAGTGGAATAACTCCAGTGACACGTGCAGACTGACATGCAAATAAACCTCTTGAAATTGCACCAAGAGAGGTGGAGAGAGAAAGACAATCTTGATTAAAATTTTTTGAAGGACACTACTACGAGGTGCTTAGTTATGATCAGCTCAACATAAATTATCATATAACCCATTTTCAATGAGAATGTAATATGAGCTAAATTTTACACTGATTTATAGCTTATGAAAGCTTCACTGAAAACCCTGCTTGTTTCACAAGTCCAGGTCAGAGCAGAATTTAAGTTTGTTTTCTTTCATTAAACAGCTACAATTGCACATTAGGAGTGGAAGGTCATAGAAACAGCAAGAAGAGGACTTTTTAAAAAATCATCCCATGTAAGGAAAAGATTAATCCCCCATGCAAAGTCTTCAACCTGTGTTCAATTTGTCCTGAATCTACTGTAGCGATGCCATCGTTTCAAAGATGATGATGATGATGTAGATTTTGACAAGAAATGCAATAATACAAGTTATGTCTCAGGTCTCTGTCTTATATTCACAAATTCTTGATTCCTCTTTTCAGACAAAAGGCCCCCACCTGCATCAAATCCCCATTTAGTTTGGCAGTCTGCAAAGAGCAGGTGGTGGCCTACCTTAGACAAGAATGACAAATGTTTTTTTCTTTTCCTTTTCTAACCTGCTTCAGAAGTGCTGTAAAATCTCCTACTAAAAAAAATCACACAGATTCTAGCAGAGTCCACTGCTAGTTCTGGTCACTGTTACAGTGTACAGCCAGAGAAACAGCAGAAAATTTGATTTATTTGACTAGTGTAAATAAGATCAGAGTCAAAGCTCAGAGTTGAGACTGTATAACAAGACCAGCAACTTGCAAAATTGATTATTACAAGGCTGTCCCATACAAAAAACCCACAGTCACACGTGGGAATTTGGATATTTGAAGAGATTTGGGGTTTGTCTGTAGATTTGGGGTTTTTAAAACTATCATTACATGTCATTAATCTGTTCAGACATTATCTCCCTTTAATTTTCCTTGTTGCTTTTAATAGTCTATTTCAGGATATTGGCAAAGTATCTCTTTCTTTCGTATTAGCTCCGCTCATGCAATCCTTACAGCTCAAAGACTTGTGTGATTAATAGCTCTGCCAGCAATTCCTATTTAAAAACTATTCCTATTTTATCTCTTTTTACCCTGTCACTGATTTCCCTCAACTAGCTGTGCAGAATACACACTGCCTGTGCCTTCATGCAACCCAAAAACTTTGCAACTTTATTTCTCACCATTCCTTTTCCATTTGAAGATGGTCCTGTTGACTTTGACTGGATAGTAGCCAAGCAATTTAAAAGCACAATCCTACATGCAGCTAAGTGCCTACTGTTGATATAAGCCAGAAGCAGTCATTTGGCACCTTTGAATGAGCTCAGCACCTTTGCAGGACAGTATCAGTCTGTTTCAGCTTGCTGAGCTATGTTTTGCCCATGCCCCTGTTTCTCAGTCAGAAGTCAGCAGTACCTTCTAGTCTTGGATTTCAAGAAAACAGAGAAAGGTATTTAAACAAGATCACACAGGACGTGTCACCGAGCAGGCAGTGCAGGTTCCTTATTGCAAACCTCCCAGGCGAGTGCTGGAAGTGTAAGTTATATTCTCAAAATTATTCTGTCATCCCCTTGACAATTTAATTATTTTATTTTTTTTTTAAATACATCTACTGCTTCTAGGCTCTGTTTAGGTAGCCATGTCTTCCCAATATCTCATTCAGGTGCAGCACAGAAAAGTCTAACAAACCTGGGCTGGCAGCCAAGCTTGCCAGTGACTGACGCTCGCTTAACTGAGCAAAGATTTGCTCTGCTCCAAGCAGGAACCTGACTACAGAAGGACCAGCAGTGACAGCGAGGGTGCAGGCTTGCATCCTAACAGCACTGGCTCCAGCTTGTGCTCAGGCAAGTGGAACCAGCACTTAAGCTGAATGCTAAAAGGCTCCAATCTACTGCTTCTTCCCAATTCACCTCCTGTATAAACCCAGGACTTTTTAGTAAGAGCAGCACATTAGTGTAGCTACATTGCTAATCTGGGCATAATTTTAACCTCAGGGAAAGGTGGTTTAAATGTTGAAGGAGGAGCAAAGTAAGGAAGGCACAGGAAAGAGGAGAGATGGAGAGGCATGATTCACTTAGAATACGTTTTTAAAAATATATTCTTGCCAGTAAATGATAGAAATAAATCAGTAGTATGAAGTCACTGGTAGCTGGATCTAAAACAGAGTTTATGACCATTTGCTAAGGGGCCAACATAAAGCATAAGCAAAACTAATAAAAGCAGAGCTTCCATGAGCAAATAAAATGTTCAACTGTTAGAACAAAGTCTTTTATTTAAATTAAATTACACTTCTCCAAACACAGACTACAGGCAAACTTATCAAAATCTCTGCCCCAGAGGTTTTACTGTCTAACCAGTCAGTGACAGGGGCATGTGTGTGAGGAGGAGTAACAAAAGTTAAGATGTGCAAGTGAAGTCTGTACCCCGACTTGCCTGAATTTCCTCACCTCAATTAAAAAATAATTAAAAAAAAAAAAAATGTCTTTCATGGAGAGCAACTGAAGAATTACAGCTTTCATGTAAGGAATGCAATGCTTAAGAACTGTCCCCCAATCTCTCTTTTTTTTTTTTTTTTTCCTGTTTTTATTTGCTTTTAATCTACCTTTTTTTTTCAAGTGATGAAAGATTTTGTTGAATGGAGGTAATTACAAAAGGTAAAGCTTTGGTTTGAAGAAAACTTTCTCTGAAGAAAAGGCAGAGTTATCTCATGCATATGATTTTATCAGTATGCAAACAGTTTTGGAATCCAGTCTCTGATGCTTTTCAGTCTTTGAAAATTTGCTGACTATTACCCTGTTTACCAAACATACTAGCAATGTACTGGTCAAAGAACATATTTTTACATATCCAGTGGCCTGATGTTGGGTTTGACATGCAAGAACCATTGTACCAAACTGTGAACAGCAATAAAGCTAGCTTAGCCTGTGGACTGAGATAACCCCTTAAACTTTTCATCTCTTAAAACTTTGGTTTACATTTCAATTAGGTCACAAGCGAAATTCATTTGGTCATGTCAATCTACAGATGACATAGCTTGATCATAAAAATCATCACAGAGCTAAGCACAATTGGTAATCTCAACAGCAGGCAAAGATGCTCTAAAATAGAAACGCGTGGGTGGGTTATGCATCCTTACTATCTGTTTTCAGTAATCCATCCACTATGCATTATTTTTTTTCCCCCATACATTATTCTTAAGTAAACATAAAACTGAAAATAAAAATAGCCCAACTGAGGTATCCTAAGAAATAAAACATTAGTGGGAACAGGCAGGAAAAGCAAGAACAAAAGTAAAGGTTCCTCAAAGAAAGGTCTTACAGTCCACAAACATAAAATCATAGCATCATTTAGACTGGCAGATCGAGTCCAATCATAAACCCAGCAGTACCAAGTCCACTCAGTGCATCAACATAGAAGAGATCTTGTGGCCAGATCTCCACTCTGTCTATCAGGAGACACTAAACAGAAGATCATCAAAAACTTTTTGTCATCATTAGTACTGAAATGGCTTTTTTTTCCTTCCCCATTCCTCTCTCTGGGATTTTTTGAACGTGGATCTTATAATTGAAAGCCAATGGATTAAGCATAACACATCAAACCACTGTTAACACCCAGTCTCCCGCAAGGCTGAATCCTAACAACTCTGTTTTCTGCCTACAGTATGTGCAAGCAAGTGGAACCACCACATGCACTGCATGCTAAAGGCCACAGCCTTTGTCTTCTCCAAGTTCTGTCTATTTCAGAGGCTAACATGCTGCAATTAGTCTAATTAATGTGAAACAATGAGCTGTGTTACCACTTATCAAATTGATTGTTCCCCTATCAAAACAAAACAGGCTGGCTTTTTGATGTAATTTCAAGAGATGATTTGAAATGTCATGTTGCTGCAAGCCAATTACCTTATGACTGGAGTCACGGTCAACAGAATACATAATTAGCACGAGTTTGGGAAGGCTGCTTACTGCTAGTATGCTAATTAACTGTCTTTTGTCATAAAACAAAAAGGTTGTAGCTAGGGTTGTGAAATAGGTCTTTTTATTTACATTTCTTTGTGCTTATCAACGTGAGGCATGACAATGCAAAAGAATGGAAAATTTTAATTCCACCACTTCAAATTAATGGTGAGCTGCAAGGTCAGGCGCAGCGATGGATGGTGAGCAGCGCTCAGCTGCTCAGGGCTGCATCCCTGCCCAGGACAGGCCAAAACCAACCACCCAGTGAGCCACTGAACAGCACCTAGGGAACAACTAACAGGCACGTCATGGGTTCCAGATGCTCCTTTCCATAAAGGAGGAGAGGAGCAGTGACACCCCAGAGGGGTGACTGCCATCCCACCACACCTCTCCAAAAGTGCCCCCCAGAAAGCCGGGAACACTGAACTCTAAACAAGTGGCATTATTACTTCTGCTTCAGCATGGTGCTCACAGAACGCTTAACAAGGGCGTGCAGGGTGGCAAACAAACCCTGCCTGCAAGTAAGAAGCTTCATAACTCAGCTGCTGCCACCTCCTCTCCGTCGCCTCGTTTGTGTGATAAATTCTGTATTCCTCAGGCATTCGTTAAAGACCTGATCCTGCATGGCGCTGGGTGCCCTCTATACCTACAGGTTTCAGGGGAAGCTGAGGAGCTCATTACTTTGCAGGATAAAGATCTACCAGAAAGAATCTAAACTTAAAAGCTGGCTGTCAGCAGCTCCCACTCTGCCCTCCCTCATCCCAGCGCCACTCCACGCGCCATCACACGGGGGAAACGGAGGGCAGAAATTAGCTTAGTGAATCATCGCTAATTCCCACCAATTTAAATCCTGGTTTTCTTTTTCCTGCCTTTAATTCAGCACTTTATTTAAGGTTTTGCTTGGCCTGAGCAAGTCCCGAGAGCAAGGTCTGAAATTGCTGGAAGTTTTAATGATGTTGTTTCGCTAACAGCTGCTGACTTATGAATCCTCCTATTTGTCATAAAAACAATTTTGTTTCTCTGTGCATGCTTGGTTTGAACCACTATAGAGATAATTCTCCTGCTTCTTGATAGCCCTTAAAAGCAAGAGAGACATGCAAATCACTCTCTTATAGAGAGGAGAAATTAAGTGTTCAAAACCTAGATCAAAAAGTTGTCAAGCTGGCCTTTTCTGAGGACTTAATTTAAATTCAAACCCACTCTACTCCAGGTTTGCACCAAGACTTTTAAAGTTTCAAGTCCAGAAATCACATGGAGTGGATCACCCTCAAAAACATGATATGAAATCAGTAGGTATTCCTAAATGATTTTCCTGATTTCTCTTTCAATCCAAGTGAAACTTGAAGTGTAATGAAACAAGATATGTGCGGAGGAAGGCTAAATTTTTATCTCAGATGATGACACCTATAACGAACAAGAAAATACTAATTTCTTCTGGTGCTGTCATTTACTAGAATCAACATCATCCTTCCTGTCTTTATTCAGCAGAGAAAACAAAGCTAATCCCAATTTCTAAAGAGCTGGCTAATAAAGGAGTCAAGGGATCATTAGTCTAATTAACTCATTCCTGTTTTCAGTTTACATTTCATTATGCTATTACACTCTTTGAAATGTCAATTTTTAAATACCATAGAAAACTGTTTAACATATAGACATTATGTTCAACAAACCTAGAGACATATAGAACAGTTACTCAATATTAGTAACTTATGAGTATCCTGGTATGCAACTCAGTATCTCCCAGCCAAAGCATTATTGTAAAGTTTGTTTATTGATATAAATATCAGGGAAGTATTTCAGTGACACTTGGCCCCTTGTTTAATGGCAGTGCTTTTAGTACCCGAGTACTTCATAATAGTCAGGTAGATGTTCTTGCATCTACCTTTCATAATCAGACCATTTTATTCTGAACAAAAATAAATCAGGATATGAATCTACGACTTCCTGCCACGTTTCTTTTTTTCTGCTTTTATTGGGTGTCTTTCGATAGCTTAACATGAGTCACTTACTGCACTTTAAGTCAATTTTTAAATTGATTTAATGAGTCATCAAGTAATTTACTGTCTTTTAAGTCAATTTTTAAATAAACACAACTTCTGTTACATTGATGGTAAGTTCTGTAATCAGCTGTTTGGAAACAATCAACCTCAGTTAACAGCATGGGCTTTACTGCTATGCTTGTACAGGCAAGAACAAATTTCATAAAACAATTAAATTAATGATACTGGTGAAATATCACCTAATGATACATGTGTGCACACAAAAACAAATAGGAAGGAAGCAAGCCTGTAAGCACACACAAACCAACAGGCATTTGTCTGTCTGTACCTCTGAACATCTCACATGCACTGGCTTCCTTCCTACTGGGAGCACACAGCTCTTGTTTAGCATTCAATGCATTAAACCACTAAATGTGTGTAACAACACACACAACTTGTCCCACACATCTCCTGGACTGCTCACATGCTTAAACAAGACACTGTCCACAAACTGTTGGACCACAGCCTGAAGGATGAAGACATTTTTGCCAGTATGCTTCTCCACCTTGAAATATCCACAGGAATTGGGGATACCCCACCAACTAAGATGGGCACAACTGGCACTATCTCCTTGGTGTCCCCTTTTCTGAATGACCCTTATGTACGTGAGAGCCTTTTCTGGTGTGTCTGAGATCCATCAAACCCCTTTTTAAAACCTCCTGATATCACCTGGACCAACCCTACAGCAGAAAGCTCACCAGCTAATTCCCTGGCTATTTTAATTTCAGAGATCTGGAGTTTTGTCTACTGAATAGCCAGGACCCTGCCGAGACCCCTATGGCACCTATACAACACCCTCAAATTGTGACAGTAAGTATAGGTTCAGCTCTTCTGGCCTGTAGGTGCTACAGAAAGGATGAGAAATTAGTTTTAATTTCCACCTGTTCTGTCTATGGCAGGAAAAGAAGTCACTGCTGGTTCCTAGCAAACAGAATGTGAGAGTAGATACGACACTGGCTGGGGGAAACCATGCAGCTACTCATGGTCACTGGCTTTTGTAGCTGTCCTTGCACTGTGGAGGGAACAAGGGTGTACACACAAAAGTTTGGAATGTGTGTCTGAGAATAGGGGTTTGCATCAGAAATCTCTCACCTGGTGAGACACTCGACTGCACCTCCAGATGAGAGAGGGATTAAGAGACATTTATCAGAACTTGAAACTGAGGGAAAACTTGAGCAGTGGCAACCACAGAACCCATGCATTGCATTTCTAGGATCACAGTATGGGGATCCCAGATCTGCAGGAAGAAAAGAGTATGCTACCATTCTGCTTTTTGTCACCAGCAGTAATGCACTTGGGGAAAAGAAGCACCTTTAAAAAGATGTAAAGGAAGACCATGAGTGCAGTATGTGAATAATTTTAGTGGCTTAACAAGGATTAAACTACATCCATTAATTAATGCATTTTGAGAAAGCTAATGAAAAAGAACATACCTATCTGCCCAAAACATAATACATATATCTTTATTATCATCTCTGCTTTAGGAGGATTGAATCCAGATAGGAACTGTGGCTAACAAGGTACCTGATAATGCTCCTGGAATAAGAGGTGAGAGTTAGCTCTCATTAATTCATATTCTTAGTGTTATTTGGCTCCATGGGCTACCCTGATGTGATCTAACAGGATGTGGCATGCCAGAATGCACCACAACATGTTTGGAATTGTAAAAGCACACAGACCCTCAACAACTAAACTTCCCTGCAGCCCCCAGTATGGAGTTCAGCATTCCTGATCAGGCACTGTCTCAGCTTTATTATCCACATGTTATACCTCCCACTGCTTGTTCAATGAGTATTTTCTCTCATCTGTTTTCTAAATCAGCCATAGGAGGTCAATGCACCTTAATTTAAAATCAAAACCACAGAATGATGCTTAAAGCTTTGACTTACTGGGATTTTTTATTCTCTTCCCCTCCATGTATTTTTACCTGGTACCACCCAAATCTAGCACTGCCAAGAGAAGACTGAGGCGATTAGGAGATACACACAGTTACTTTAGCAAATCCCTTTAAAAAAAAAAAAAATAATAATTGGACTTGAAAGAAGCCTGAAACATGAGAGCAAAAGCAAGTATGAAAGAAGGAGCTGTGGCATCGTACGCCCTGTCTAACAAGGTATTGAGCACCGAAGCCCAGGGGACTCCCGGTGCTCTCGCTGTGAAGATTAGACAAGAGCACTCGCGCAGGACACAGCAGGAATATGAAGGGACATGAAGTGAGCAATCCCAGCAGACAGCCTGTTGAAATGTCAGTCAGGCACTCTGCCTCCACCACCTTTCACAGAGCTAAACATCTCTTTATGTCAGAACAAATTGGGCAATCCTCAAATCTTTTTTTCCTCTCCCCTGACTTCAATGCGGCGCGGGGCGCAGGGAAGGCGCGCGGGAGGGAGCGCGTACAGACAGTTCACTTCAGTTCACATGAAAGCGCCCTGACACGCTACAGGGCTGAATACTGATATTGGCACCTCTTACAATCTTATCAGAGAGGCAGGAGCAGCAGCAGCCGCCGTGCTGCAGACCTTCCCCCCTTCCAATTACACCGGGTGGCTGCACCCTTCCCAAGCATCCCGCAATGTCCTTTGAAAGTAAACTCCTGGGCTTGATCAAAGGCCACAAAAGCAAACACACCATTTCTGTATTTATGAGAATATTTACTTCTGTCATCTTTTTCTTGTTTTCACTCCCATCTTCCCTCACTAGCCCATTAAGGAAGTCTAATTTTAACCAACGTGCACCACAGTGCTCAAACACAGACTGATGAGTAACCACAATCTTATTTTAAATTATTTGCTTTCCCCTACAAAATTCTGTATGGGGTATTTGGTTGGGTTTTTTTGATTTAAAACCATACACAGAAGTTATTTTTGCAGGAGAACAATACAGAAACTTTTCCACTGACTTCTGTGAATGTTAGAGAGCACTTAGTATGATTATATGGAGATGCATTAATTAATGTGATTGATATTTTTAAAATTTGATCCAACATATGAAAACATTACTTTAAAAATAAGCAGCCAATATACATTTTTGAAAAAAAAAAAAGGCATATGAAAACAGAAATCTTAACCCAGTCAAGACATGAAGAACTCTGTGAAACTGCCTCCAAGAACAGCAGGATTAACCTATTAACTCCACACTTACCTTATAAAGATACTGAATAATAAAATTTTTTCTAAAGTACCTGTCTGAGCAAATCAAACAACAGACACACCCCAAACACCACAAAAATCCTTCCCCTCACAAATAACTCATGGTTTTAAAAAAGGAAACTGAATATTCAATAATATAAGTAATTGGCCACTGCCATACCTCACCACCAACTCTTTAGATCAGAGGTTTATATCACTTGTGCAGAATGATCAATTTGTAGGACTTCATTCTGTATGTTTTCTGAAAATTGCCTAGCATTTCTAATATTAATTGATTATAGTTAAAGATCAGATGCATTTAATTGCAACTTTAAGTTTCTGTTTATGATACTCAGGCAGACAAATGCCTGTGTGCATGGAAGAGACATTACCAGACCATCTACTGCCCATTACTGCCAAGTAAAGGAGCCCATACTAGAAAAAACTGCAGCATTTCTGGCATTTGTTAAAGGAAGAAAGCTTTATAAGAAAAAAGAAATACCACTGATTTTTACAGGTGTTTAATAAAGATAAGCTGAAAAAAGGGTTCCTATTTTAAGCTTGGTGATAGCTAAAAATGCATTCAAATATGTTCAAAAGCAATCTGAAGTCTCCTAAAAATGGGTGTTTAAAAGTATTCAAGAAAACAGTAAAAATGCAAATATTTGTCACATTATTGTAGGATATGGGACAAAAATGCTCATAAATTCAAAGAACCCTGCTGAGGCAAACAGCATTTCATTTAAATATGACATTATTTGGGAGTCATTAAAACAAAAATAATGTTTATCTGTTGCACTGTAAAGGTTACTGTGAGAAAACAGCCAAAGTTTCCCTGAACTCAAATGAGTGCTGAAAGGCACTGTGAGCATAACACCCTTAATTTCAATTGTTGTAGCTGTGCCATGGGAAATGAAAAGACTAAATGTAATTGATGATTCACTACTATAGAAATACTACAGTAAAAATAATGAGGATGTATCAGTATTTTCAAGACTGTTGGTCTGATATTCTAATGTACTTATTATAATGAGACAAAATTTAAAAAAGAAAAAAATTAAAAGGATGCCAATAATGACTGCTGACTTTTCACTCAGAAATGTGTTGAATCCCAAGAAGAAAGTATACAGTGCCTTATGATTGCTTCAAAATACACACAACAGCTGCCATCCCTCTACTCAAAGATCTTTCCTGATTTTTTTTAACAAACCCACATAATGGGACACTGAGGCTACAGAGGAGTAGGCTAATATGTTTTGTTTAATATTAAGAGCCTAAATCTCACTGTTAAAAGGAACCAACCTTGCTGAAGAAAGAGGACTTCTGGCTGCAGCCATGAAGAGCCTTCTGCAACCCAAGTTAAAAATCTTCTGCTTACATGGACTTGTGCAAGTCTGTCTATACTCCTAAAAAGCATAGTGAAATAATGCCCTCCAAACCCTAGAGTTGCCATTTTGAACCTTAAACCGTTCCCTGCAGTCATTCTGAACCATTAATTGCTGGTTATTTGTACATGGAAATCAAGATGTAGATGCACGCAGATCCCTTGATTACACAGACATTTAGTCAGTGGCTTTACTCCTGTGAGTAGTTTTTGGTGAAGCAATCAAATTAAGCATCCCATTAAATATCTGATGTAGGTAAATCAGGTCTTAAAATTTGATCCATCTTGCATCTCCATCTCTTAGATTTGATTGCGTTTGTGAAAATCAATCGTGCGCTTGCCTTAGTCCTGCCTTAATTCTGTCAATGAATTTAAACATCACATACAGCCCTTTTATGTGGTTGAAACCCAGCTATGAAGACCCATTATGGTTCTGAGTTAAAATAATTCTGCACTGCATCCCCTCTAAAGAGTGGCTTGCCTGGGCTGCCCACAAACTGGTCTCACTTCCAACTCATTTTGTGTGTTTCCTTCCCATGTGTCCAGAGGGGACAGGGAAAGGGCTGGGATGTTGCACTGCCCCTTACTACTGCTCACAGGCTGTAGCTAAGCAGAGCTCATTCACAATGCCCTGCAACAGCCTGTACCTAACAGCTTCCTGAAGCTATTAAAAGTGGACACACAATAACTGCAAGCAGAATTTGGCTTATTGTCTCCACAGATTTGTGCTAATATACCAGTGTCTCAAGACATCACTTCATTTTCATAACAAGGAGGAGATTTAATTTCTGCGGATTTCTATAAAAAGCAATTTGGAAACTTCTCAACAATGATATTGCTTCCCATAAATGCCAAATTGGTAAAAACATCATAAGAGGAAAACACAGCACACTGACAATATAATTTTTTCTAACTTAAGTACCAGCATTATTCAAAGACATTATACTGCTAAGTATCCAAATAATTCATTCATTTTAAGGATCGAAAGCATAATATTATTTTGTTAAATTAAGCTCTTGCTTTCCCAAATCCCTCTTTTCCACTTAGACTGAGGGAATAAAAGAAACTGAAAACACATCTGTGTGCAAGGCTTTTCAGCTTTCAGTGGTTGTTCTGTTCTGGTTGGGGCGTGCACTTCCCTTTTTGTTGATTATCAAAACCCAAAAGTATCTTGCCATTATAATATTAAATCCCTGCTTTGGATGATAAAATGAGCCTCAAGGATCATCATCTAATTCCCACCTTCTACTACTTGCAGTAAGGAGAAGATTAGAGAGGGAAACCATCGTTTACCTCTAACTTATTGGTACTGGTCTCCCTACCTAAAAAGGAATTGTAATTAGGTCTCCCCACCCAAAAAGGAATTTTAAAAACTGAAAGATACTGTTTAAAATTATATCAAAGATCAAAATTTCTGACTATGGTAGCTTGGGGTGAGGGGCAGGTGGTAGATAGCCTGGTTTTAAGCATAACCTATTAATTGAAGAATGTCAGGACTTTGTGGTCATTTAACACTCCCTATAAATGAAGGCTTGATAACAGTTATTGATCTCAGTTTTCCTGGAAGATGATCCCTGGGCTCAGCAGTGAGCAGTTTTGCTTCTCTTACTTCATAAATACAAGAATAGGGCTATTGCTCAAATGCCACCCTAACTGCTGAAAATGAAATAAAAGTAAATTTCAGTGCAGTGTGGAAAGCAATACAGGTGTATTTCCACAGTGGTTTTTTTAGTAGCTAGCCCAAGGTTAATATAATCTCAAATTTTCTTATGGGAAATACAGAATTGCCACAGCTGACCCCTGCTATCATTTGAAAATATCTTCTTCATGAAAGCCTACTCAAACCATAGAAATATATAAGTTACTGCTCTTATTTATTTATTGATCTTCCTTCTGCTACCATGGAACTGAAATACCTCTGCACATTAATGAATTCAGCCTAACAACACATAAAATGGGACTATGAGCATTTCTGCTGCCCAGGCAAGAAGCTGAGACAGCGAATAGGAAGTGTTGGGTTGTTGTACCTGCAACACAACTGTGTCACAAGAAACATCTGGAAATGCCCATTGTCTCTCCTGTTTTATTCTTTTGTCATTCAAGGCTTTTCCCCATTTTCCTTCTTCCTAGCTATTTCTCCCTAAAACTCTGCTACAGGTTCATCAAATCAAAAGCTGATTGCTAAAACTTTCTGTGGAGCTGCCAGGAGCACCTCCATCACTGAAAGAAAATACATTATCACAGAATTTAAACAGAGCAAATTAATCCCCTCCCCCTCTTTCCACCTTCCCACCCCCAAAACGAGAAAAACGATCTCTCCATCTCCAGACCCCCAGGTCAGATTAAACCCAGATGTCGAAGGAGAGACCTAGAAAGAGGTGCACATCCCTTCCAATGAGGATTTAAGGAGAAGCTGCATGAGTAGATGAACTGTTGAACTCAGTCCTCTGTCTTAAAAATACATTTCACTGGGATTGTTAATGCACGATATAAGTACCCAAAAGATGCAACAGAATTCTGAAATATGAATTAAGGACGTATTGCCATCTCCAGCAAAATAATAAAAGGAGAGAGATTAAGAGGCAAGCATATATTTTTGAATTGTAGAATAGGTTTATAGGTCTTCTAATAACAACTTTTACTCAAACCTTACATAAATAGGCTTATATGATACAAATATTATGTGGGCTATGTGGAAACTACAAGGTCCCTAATCATGTTTAGGGATTACTTGACAGAACAGAGACATTTCATTCCTATTGGACCTAGGGATTACAGCAAAGAAACATCTAATATTCCATTTTTTAATTTCATGCATTTTTTATTTACTTTTAATGATGCTGTATATATTCATCATCCTGAAATATTAAAACAGTATGAAAAAAGTAATAAATTGGTGGAAAATTTAGGGAATGGGAATGCAACAGCACGCAAATCATACACTATCAAGTGCTTGATACACATTTAAAATTACTGTCTAGTACAGCAAAGCCAAATTCCTGGCAGATTTCTGAAGCGCAAAGTCACAATAAGAAGATCAGCAGAACAGACTGAAATAATAGAATATTCATCCCCCTAATCCATATGCAATTCTTTAGGGCTTTTTTTTAACAATGCATATGAGGTCTGACTGTATTCAGGATTTAAATAAGTTGTCTCTCTCTCTCTCTCACACACACACACACACACTGTATTTTTATATAAAAAAAAAGTATATACAGTTATCATTTCTGCTCTACTGCACCCACATTGACAAGGTTAGCACATCTCCTCACACCTCAGATGAAACAATAGCATTTTAAACAACAAAAATGTTAAAAGAAATACATTTATTCATACCATTGAAACCTCCTGCAACAGCTGTGTTGAAAGGAAGGGGTCCAGTTGCCTGGAAAAGGGATTTTTTTGTTTTTGTTCAGTATTTTTAACTCTTTCCTACATGATTCTGAATAATTACTGGTTAATTTAAAGCAATATCACATGTAGTTCCTGGCAATAAGATTTTGAAATTAGTATTAATTCTTTGAGATCATGCCTTGCCTTCCAGACAGATCTAATTTTACATCTGGTGTTGTATAAAGGGACAGAGACCTAGAGACAGGTATATCATCACTCAAAAGACAGCTGCTGATGATAAGGATGGTCCATGCACAAAATGTGCTTGGGGACAGGAGCTGGGGAGGTTGACTCTAAAACTTCCATTGCCATGCTTGAAATTACCAAATTACTCTCAACCAGTGCAAAGGCACAACTGAGCTATAGATGTTCCTCCAAACAGGAGAGTATGGAGAAATGCATCCCCTGCCACACAGACATGCAAAGCCTGATCCTTAGATCAAGCAGGTTTAACTCTTTGATTAGGCTGTGAAATATCACTCATAACTGATATAAAATGAAGATATGAAATGAGCAAACCCAAACATAAGACATTTGCACCAGTAATGTATGTGTAGAGTTGCTAAATGAAGGGGCCCACATGTGATAATGATGATGGCCACATGCAGAAAGCAGCTTTCACAACCATCAGGACAGCCCTTGTCACAGCTCTGTTAGTGAGGCAGAGGAGCGCTAGGACAGGTGATGGTACAGGAAAAGCCATCTGGTAAGTGAGAAAGAGCAGCCACATCCTGTGGAAACCTGAATACCCAAATGTAGCCATGGGCTATTTGTAGTAACAGGTCTCATGAGAAATGGCCTGGGGTGTAGATCACTGCCCAGCATTTACCAGGACTTCGGGTTCCTACCTGGTGGGAGCCGTGCTGGTCCAACCCCCTCAAAATCATACTTGTGTGTTATTAGCCAGATTGTGATATCAGTTGACATTGCTATTCACATTGCAAGGTTACTTCTAATTCAACACAGGCTAAACAAGCAATGTAAAACATATTTAATGAAAGACTTTCTTTTTGCTGAGGAATCTGCTTACCTGCCCTTACTATGACACCTATCCACATTGACACAGACTCCAAATTTACTGGTGCTTACTGTTTACAGGTATCTAATTATTACTGATAGACTGGGGGGAAAAAACCCCTCAGCATACTGAAATCAGCAGAAGTGAACACACAACAGAGCTAGAATACATCCAGCCTGTGTGTATGTTCTCCAGGCAAACAAGCAAAAGAAGCACTCTTAGAAATTACTCAATCTGTACTAATGAGAAAAGTGTGAAGTTGTACAAAGAAATAAAAGACAAATGAAAATAAAACTTCTGCTAGAAAATATGACTAGGATCTATGTTAGCAAACAGATCTAATAATGCACACTGAAGTTAGGAGAGAAAGCCTGATGGACACCCTGCAGAGCTGCACTGGACCGAATCTGAAAAGCACAGGTGGCAGCAGCTCTGATGCAAATGCACCATGTTTTTAAAAGGCAGGACAATTAAGTAAAAGTACAAAGTACCTTCTCATTTTTGGGGAAAAAGTAAAAAAGGCCACAGAAGGAAGCTGGGATTTATTGGAGAGGAATACAGATCACCCAGTGAAAATTAGGATATACCTGAAGTACATGAGTGCTACTCTATCTTTTGCCATCCTTTATTTTACAGGATATAACAGAGATCTCTATGAGTTTCTATTTTAGTGAAGGTAACAATAGTTTGTGACAGGGAAGGCTAGAAAAGAGCAGCAAAGCTTTTTCCCAAATTCTATACTTTGTTCCAAAGCAGAGACTTATTAAACCTTTTCTGCAAGTCTTTGAAAATTCAGAAAACACTTTTTAATGTGCATAAAGAGTATTTTGTTTCCTTGTACAGATTTAGAGAAGTCGATCAGCCACATTCTTCAGAAAGCTTCTAAGCAAGCAATGCAAGACATATATTTGGAATATGAAAGTTTAATCCTACTCATTAAAACATGACAAACTTATAATTAATTGAGAATGGATTCAATAATGAGAACATCCTTCAATGTAATGATGTTGGTACTATCAGCTTGTAATATGGGAATACACTGTAGAAAGTGAAGCATAATATAGAAAAATTACAAGCCAGTTTAAAAAAGAGAACAGCCTGAAAGTTTTGCCTTGAATAGAATCTTTAAAACACAAAATTTAAATCCTCAGATGTTACATTTTTTCAGTCTTCAAATGAGATAATACATTATGTTGTTTTCATGTGATGAGGAATAATTCAAGGTCTTACATTGTCTGATTAATCTCTCAACCAATATTTAGAAAAGGTTTCTCTTTGAGCTAATCAAACTTGACAAAAGCAATCTTCAAACTATGCCACATTCACTGATTTGTAAGGCATCTCAAACTTGTGTTTTAGTAAATGCAGTTTAAATTAGCAACAGCTCTAAATTCACCTGCTTATGACACCCCCTGAATTTTGCCAATAGTACATAAGGTAGGCAAAAAGACTGCACATGCAGATTAAAATTATTAGGACAAGCTGGTTGTTTTGGGTTTTTTTAAGAAGGATGCAGTTTTAGTTTTAAGGTAGCACTCCTTATTGCTCACACTACATTGCATTTTGGGGGATAGCTGCTGATGGCATTCAGTTTACTTTTTCTGGAGATAACTGCCCTGGTCTTACTGGATAAGATCTCCCCAGTGATCCCTCCAAATAATACTTATTTCTTTATCCACAGAAAGAGGCCAAATTTCAGTATACAATCTTATGACATTCTTTGGCTTTTAGTATCATTAGGTTAAAGGACATCACTCCAGAAGAGCAATGTTTTGATGAGAACAGCTAGTAAGGAAGCACTGCAACACTGCCAGGTAGGAATCACTGTGGGGTGTAAACACCATCTCAGCCTTCACCTAACAGTGTTGGTAGTTTACTTTCTTTCTGTGAGTGGCAAACAGGATTTTCCCACAGTTTGAGAATGTGTTTAAATTTGGTTGCCCAACTCTGAGCATGAAAAGAGATTCCTGAGTTAGCACAGCTAAGCAGGAGGGGGAAAAATGTGGGAGAGATGCAAGTATTAATTCCCTACTGCAAATGTTCCAAGAGGAAATCAGGCCTCCAGCTCATTCTTCCTCTCAAGTCACACCTAAGTTTTGGATAAATAAGTTAATGAGCTACTGACTCCCCTCTATTTCCTCCCCATGGTTGTGAGCAACCAAGAAACTGCATTTCTGGCAATGCCTGTGATAAAATAACACAATGTTAAAGGAGTCAAAAACAGGCTCCATTTACAAAGCCTCACATGAGTTAGAAGTTGCTAGTGCAAATCTTTTTGGGACTCAAGGAAGGATATTCAAATATTGGGCAACACACTCTGACTGGGAAGACTGTCAATAGTTTCTCAATTTGTTTATATAAATGGGCCAACACTTTTAAAAGCACTTCAGAGCACTTAACTAAAGCAAACAAGCACTTGAACTTTAAATATCTAGCAAGAGAAGTCATTGACAAGTATGACTTGACTTAGTAAATTCTAATATCTTTGCAACCTTTCATTCATACAGTCTCTTCATGAAGAGAAGCACCAGGCTCCCACCTGAACTTCAGCTCTGCTCTGAGATACAGAATGAGTGGGGTGAGAACAGCCTAGTCCCCTTTTAGTTCTTTTTGTTAAAGCAAACAGCTTTGCTTCTTCCTATACAGGGATCGTGGTCCATAATAGTCTTTATAAAGTAGCTTCCTGATTCTGAAAACTTATTCTCACTCTTACTTGATCTTTAAGGTAGGATTACTTACTATCATCTTATGAACTTTGTTTTGCTCTTATATCCATGGTAGCTAAGCCTTGATTTGAGAATTTAACATTTACCAGACACCATCCTACTAATTCTCAAAAGATCTGGGAATAATGTTCTCTACTCAGGACTAGGGTGCCTTTGGGTAAGTGGTCTCATCATGGTGTGAGTGTCACGGGAATTTTTTATATCTCCATATTTATAACACACCTCTTCCTAGCTACAGCATTGTACACAACCACAGGGGTCATTTCCTGACCAAATTAGTGGGATCTGATTCATGTACACTTCTCTGCTGATAAACCAGCACCCAAATGAGTGAGACAAAAGATTCTGGAGTTTTAGATGCTTTGGGGGTTTTTTTTGACTGATGTCTAGCTCAAGTACTAAGTTGGCCCCTAGAAACAAGAAGGTGGTGTTTAAAACAAGTATTTCTGATCAGTAGCAGGTAAATCCCATTCCCTAAAATCCTGAAACATATCTTGATTTTTATTCCTCTCTGAATGTGTTTTGCACACAATCGGCATAATGTGGCAAAAACACCTTTACTTTAACCTGGCCTTCACCATCTTAGAAAAAGGAAATAAAGTATTTTTAAGCTATATTCTGGAGCTCAGTGGCCACATTGGGATTTTAGTTTGCTAGTTTTAGGGAATTCACAGCATGTTCTGGAACTGGCTGCTTGGGATTTGTTCTGATTAGTCTGGTTATGAACAATCTCAAAACAGTATTTTGGTAGAAAAACCCAACAGTTGATACAGTTGAAAATATGAACTACTCAGTGCTAAAGCTTCAGACTATGCACAGTTCCTAAAAGAAATAGCTTTGAAAACTCTTTGAAATACCATGCAAGTCATAATTGGGTTTTAATGTATAAAATGGCTCAGTAATTTAAATGTTTGGAAAAGAAAACAGTCTTTCCTAGAGTTTATGACGTTATAAGTCTATTTCTTAGAATGATTAACTATGCAACCTGATTTTGAACACGAGCATCTCCTAGCATATGCTCTCCACATCTGACACTGTGAGAGCATACAGTTTTACCAAATTAATATTCCAGGACCCAATTCTGATATTAAACCCCCATTTCTCACCTCTCTGTCTTGAGTAAGTGTCTTGATTTCAACAGAAGTAGTTTTACTTCCTGTTCTTAAACAAGTGAAATCAAGGATTAATCTCTGCTCCTCATGCATTTGGGTCTACTGAGTGACAAATCAGATTTATATGTACAGAATGCATATAATGACATTTCCACAAGAAACTTAAAAAAACTCAACAAAAAAATAACCCCAAACCAGAAAATGAATGACATTCAAGGATAATACAATACTCATTCACTTATAGAAAATTTTTAGTAGCAAATGCATATTAGAAAAACAGATGAAGAACAGCCAGGACAGCATAAAGAATGCTTTTGGGGAAGAATGCCCCAAATAATGTCCCATTTTAGAACAGTGATAAAACAAGACTATGACAAAAGAAAATGCAATTGTTTTGACTTCACTGCAAATAAGTAACAAGGTCTAATAATTTGGGAAGTCCTTAAAGAGTCCATGGCTTTGACAGAAATTAATTAAACAATGAGGTGAAATTAAAGAATAGAAGAATAAACTTAGACAAGATGACCCAAGAAAGAAAAGGAGACAAAAGCAGTGAAAAGAAACAGACCCAGGGAAAGTACTACTTCATTCTAATAATAGATTCATCAACAGAATATCTGTATGCACTAACACCTAATCTGAGCATCCTGAATTCTGATCCTGATTTCCTGAGATGGCAACTACAATATTTTTAAAAAAATGCTTAAATTGCTCATTACTAGAAATAGATTGATTTGCATGAGAAAAATGCGGAGTTAAGAATCCCATTTCATTTACGAATATTAAGATCCTAAAATAAAGTCTGAAAGTAAGTCCTAACTCCCAGGCTAACATTTCCCTCCTGATGGTGACGGCATCATTGCCCCTGGGGCCTGGGAAATACCACATTTGGTGGCCAAAGGGAATAGAATGTCTGTGTGAGCCCAGAAAACCTGAACAAGGGCTCAGGATATGGGTGTGAGAACTTACAATTCTATCTGGAATTCAAAGACTAACAAACAGAGAAACATCCAAGTGGGAAACACACCAACAGCAAAAGGACTGATGTTACTTATGCTAATCTGAGCAAAACCTGTGGGCATGCTCAACTTTTCTATTTCTCTGTAGCTTTCCTATTTCAGCAAAACTTGCTGGTGCATAAGGCCAGCTACTTTAAGTATGTAAATGTGAAATTGGCTAAAGACACATGAGTTTACCCTGGTACAGAAGCCAATTGCCAGAGTAATCCAGCATGGTGCATGCTGGGCACAAGATGATGGCTGATATCCTGCAGTCACCATATTTCAAATTGCTTACTGGCTTTAGGTTTTAAATTGCTTACCAAATACTAACTTTAGTTATATTTGGGTTGGGTTTTTTTGGGGGGGGGAGGGGAGAGAGAGGGGAGTGGGTGGTATTAAATTTAATAGAAACAAATCACCAAGGCATTAGAAAAACAGCAGTTAATTTACCTGCTGCTCTAGAGAATAGCTCGGGAATATAAATTTTAGCTTTCCCATACCTACAGCTCTAAGCTAAGCATTAGGTTGCCTAAATTGCCTTCATCCCCTGAACGCTACATGTGAAAGCTCTTAATTTTGTGTTCTAGCACTTTAAGCAGAGTTGCTTAAGAGCCATCTTAATGTTCCTCAAAACTAGTATGAGACAACCCTTCATTTTGAAGGTAAGGGTCTGTCAACTTCTAGGACCTTCAGCCACTAACCCCTCTCATCCATAAGTGTCTAACACGTTTCCCTTTTAAACTTCCTGAACACTTACAGCAGCCAAAACACATATTTTAACATCGCTAGAACGCTGTCTCTGATGACCATGGGACTCTAGCAAAGTTCAAGAGCAGGACCAAAATTTGAAAAGTAGAGATTAAGGCTGAGCCCTGGCATGCTGCAGGAGGCAGACACCCTCCCACTGCTGGCTGCAGCCTCCCACCCCCCGGCAGCTCGGCGTGCTCGTTCCACCAGACAAATCGCAGAGGAGAGGGAGCGAACCCCCTTCGTGGACTCACCATCCTTTCCTAGTCACATTCACTACGCATTGCATTAGAAAATCGTAACGGTGTTAAAATATTTTGGCAGGATTTGTTATGGCCAGATCACTCACTTCCTTTGGGACACACAAAGCCTCCTCTGGCAATGAAACAGCCCAAATGTCAGCAAATCCTATAGAACAGAAAACGGTCTGTCAATGTAAAGCCTAAATGAATCTCCAGTTAAGCAAAACAAAATGGTACAACATAAAAATGCACATACAGAAAAAGAAACAAGCTAGAAATATTCAATTTTTATTAAGGTTTCTTTTTTTTTTTTTCCCCACCCTCCAGAAACTTTTGAACAGCATTACAATGAATTCATCACAAGGTGCTATTAGAGCACAAGCTCCCTCCAAGTGCTACCAATTCACGGACAGATTAGAGGGCACATTAATAACATAGTTAATATGAAGTGTTTAGAGCCTTTACGTCGGTGACAAATACGACTCAGCCAAATTTCCTGACCATTGAGGCCACGGAGGAACAATTTGGTAGATTTCATCAACAGTTCTAATTATGTTCCTGTCAAGTCGAGAACAAAGTAATCCATAACTGGGGGGCTGCTCAGAGACAGTGCCACGTGAGAGTAATTTATGCCCAGGGCCCTCGCTGTAGTTAGTGTGCACAACGCTTGACTAACAAGTGGGTTCAAAAAAAGGAATTTATTAGGGAAAACACAGCCCTCCAGCCCCGAGCAGCTCATCAGGTGCAGGCTTAGCAGGAGTTACAAGTCAAAGTCGTCTTGTATATAAAAGCATCTGAAGTCCACACTGGCCTCAGTGGGTTTTAAACCATAGGATTTTAACCCAAGGCTTCTGCTAGAGCTAGGTAAGCCCACTGCCAAGGCCAGGGTGCAACCCAGCCCCCTTTAAAATCATCTCAGTCCTTGGGACACTGGCAGTACCACCTCAGAGGCCAAGTGGTACCAATGCCCTTTTGCAATCCTATAAATACCACACTAATGAAAGATGCAAAGGGATTATTAGTAACAGTAAACTAAAATGTCACAATACACGATGTTCTTCTTACCACAGCCCAACTGGGAAACAGGCTGAGAAAGGGAAAGGGAGGGGAGGAAGGTAAATGGGGAAGAAGCTGTCATGTAATTTTGAGTCATTTTCCACTGTGCTCTATATTGGGATACAGCTTCTATCCTTTCAAACAGGATCATTTTATACATGACACTCTTGCTGCATTTCACAAAAAGGCAAGAATGTCTCCCTAGCACTCAAAGTGCAAAGCCTGGCAGCGGTCACTCAGGATCAGTTACTTGCATATGCAGTGAAATGTTAGAGAAAGTAAAAAGATGCATTCCAAATGTATTTAAGAACATTGTCTCTAAACAGAGAGTAAAATAACGTTAGCAAAAAATTAGATCCATGTGAGAAACACAAAACACTTAATGGGTTTTAAAGCATGCTTTTCTGAAGGCAGCTGTGGGCACACACTACTGTCAGCAGTTATAGGTTTTTATTTAGCAGACATTTGGTCCACAGCATTTAGTGGACCAAACACCAGCCTGGGGAGAGGGAGTGGTCAGACCAAGGACCCATGTCACACTGATTTGCTGTGCAGCCCCAGGAAGGCTGACATTTCCCACTGCTAGAATGGGTACAGGTATGCAGATTTGTACCCACATTACATACCTCGCCAATGGATTTTTGACTATAAAAACATTATTGGTTTCACTAAACCATTGGTTTTAGTCACATTTTAAATTACTAGTTGACCACTGGCACATAGGAAATGCGGAATGCAGTAGTACATCAAACCCCATGGCTCCTCCTTTCACAATCTACTGCAGTTTGCTATCCAGATTTGCTTGAACTGTAAACTCTCTGACATCAAATCTAGGGGCTTTCCCAGCACCTACTGAGTGGGACAGGATTAGTCTCATATGACTGAAGCTTCACAGGTTTCCCTTGCTCCCAAGGGAAAAAAAAAGTACATTTTAAAAGCAGGGATAGCTTTGCAAAGAGGAAAGGGAAAAACGTAGTCCCATTCTGCAGATGTGAAAAGAGAAACCTCTCTGCAAGTCAGAGACACAGTAATTCAGAAGCCAAGCAATGCCTGGACATTCTAATTCCCAGACTCGTGATTCAGTCACAAGACATGCTTCCTTTCCTGGTGAAATGTCATGCTGCCGCCTGCTTCTGTTACAGAACACATCCTAACCAAGTGTAGCAAAAGCATGATGATCCCATTAAGTATCTAACATCTAATACCTTGTGAAAACTAATTTAGTGCTTTATCAAATCTCTAGTTTGTATGTAGAGCATAAACTGGCTACATTTGCTAATAGGGCAGATTGACCCGTCCCATATATTATCAAGCCACATCAAAGTCTGCTGGAGGATGTAGCCTTAGCTACTTATTATCCCTTGCATTAACTCTCTCACTAGCTACTCAACCAATATATTTTCCTGTAATACATCTGTCATGATTTTGCAGGGAAATCAGCAATTCTGAACAGTGCAGCAGTTAGATAACAGGACTAAACCCATCATGGTCGCCTGGCTTTCCAATCTACTGCTAATTGGCATGGACAGAGGCCCTTAGAGATGGGCTTGCACAAGAGCACACCACTGCTTGGGCCCCAGAGACTCAGCCTCTTAGTTAGATTTGTATTTTTAGAGCTTGAGTCATTCACATGATTTCTTCACGATTTATTACGTGCAAGAGAAATAAAGTTGGATGCCAACACCTTCAAATTTACAAGACTTTTTTTTTTTTTTTTTTTCCTTTTGGCAGGAAAAGGTTGTATTTTGCAACAGAACATGTGGCTTAGTAATCAGGGAAAAAGTGCTAGAATATTAGTGACAATAATGTTAGCAATATCAGATACAATGAGAACATCTTTCTTGGCTTGGATGCTATGCAATCATATTCCCACGTGTTTATTTAGGGTCTTTCTTGTGACACTGTGTAATGAATTATACAGATATGGCTTCAGATATCTGAAGTCATGTTTCTAACTGTCTGGAAACTTGTGTATATGGCTAATAGAGGGTCCGGATGGGTGCTTTGTTTTTAATTAACAATTGTTACTATTTTCTGAGAGTGATTATCTTTGGACTTGGAAACCCTGAGCCATTATACATGGGTCTCTTACTCACTCTTCTGACCATTTGATTACCTGTCATCACTGGAATCCAGGAGTTAGTGGGGGAATATGAAAAATAAACTAAACTAACAAAATACTCCTTCTTCAAGCAGAAATCCACTCAATGAAATAAAATATTCTTTCACTTTGCATATGTGATTGTAGGTAGTTCTGAAATATAATTATATCCATCATACAACCCTAGGTGTTCATATTTAATCTGACATTTATTATCTCTTTTTATGGCTTCTCAAGCACTCATCTTGTTTTGCCTTATAGCTTCTGTCCCCTCATGCCTTTAAACACTAATGTAAACAAGTAAAAGGCATTTAGGGGGGGCATGTGGGGGTATTATATTAGGTAGTTTGTACAGTTTCTTGGTGATCCCTGATCCCATTGTTGATGGATCATTTTTAATCCAGAGAATATTAAAAACTGCTTACAGCCCACCTGTGATTTAGTATCACCAACAACAAAGCAGACCAGCTACAGTAGTTTTTCTACAGAGTAAAACTTCTACAGAGTAAACTTTCAGCCAGGGGGAATAAATTAGACAACAACAAAAAGGTGGGCAGTGAGTTAAAGCATCACAATTCTGTGTTACTGAATCGAACTACAAGCCTTTGGAGCTTCATTTCCCCCGCCTCCCTTTCCTTTCCCTCTATATTTTTCTTCTTCTGTTTTTATGTTGAAATCACAGGAACTACGCAGCCTAGCAAGGCTGTAATCACTCAGCAGGAGCCTGGCACAAGCACAATGCAACCACCAGCCAGGCAGCAGGAAACCAAAGGAAATCTCTCTCTCCCTCCCCCCCGGGTTTCTTAAAAGGGGCTCGGCGTGAATGAATCTTCCCGGTAGCCACCAACAATTTCTTATTCCTTCCGAGCAATCATCAATTTCAGCATCAAGTGGTTTCGTGGCTCTACAACTGGTAGTGGCAGCGGAGTAAGCCCAGCATGCAAACGTTTTGGCTAATTTAAAACCCTTGTGCTGCCGAATCAAACATGACAAGACAACAGTAAAAAGAGAGGCTATTATCCCAAATGAGAGTCGGCGGATGGCTGAAATTGGCTTGAGTGGCAGAGACAAAAGAGGTGGAAGGAGCAGGGACAACCAGGCATGATAATAGCAGATACAGTGTGCACTTTCTCCCCCACCCCCAGTGCAATCACACGGATCCCACCTGGAGGAAAAAAGGCAACATTTCCAAGTTTCATGGCCAGGCAGAAAAAAATACGCTTAAGATTCAAAATAAATTAATGCCTGGCAAAGCATCAGCCCCATGGATATAGGGAAATGTAACTTAAGAGACATCACCCTTTAAACAGGAACCCTAACACTCTGAAGACAAAACCTTTCATTTCCTACCTGAATTCATGTCCTGCTGCCCCAAATTCATTCCCATGAGTTCGAAAACAACTGAGGTAGGACAAAAGAACCTCAAAATGGGAAAAAGCTGTGGCATGGGTACTGGTGAGAATAGCTGCTACACACAAAGAGCTCACAAAGAGCCAAGATCTCAAAGAGCTGCTGGGGAGGAAACGTGGAGGGCAGAGGAATTAATTTTGCAAGGCAATTGGGAGACCACAAGCATTCTCACGATGTTGAGAGCCATGAACCCTGGTGATGGCTTGCAGCTCACAGAATGATGACCTGTGGGATCACTGGAGAGCAAGCAAGTTGTCTTTTGCAAGATTAACAATTTAAAAGTGCTGAAATTAATTTTGTTTAATAGCTGTGGGTGCAGACTCCTTACAAAGTAGGTTGCAAGGTCAGCAAGCCTCCTAAAGCCTTTTAAAATGCAGCTTTTTATAGGGACAGTAGATTTAGGGTGGCTTAGGGCTTAAAGATCTAAAAAGCAAAAGAAGCATAAGAGGTCATTTCCTACCACTTCCAAATCTTGGGTGAAGACATGTTCTCTGTTTTGCTTCTGATGATGACAATCTTATTGGTATATCCAAAGCTACTTGAGCAAGTATGGGTTTCTCAGGGTAGGCAAAGTGAAAAAAGACACTAAAGTCAACCATGAGGACCAGATCAACCAGCACATAACAGGCTCATCAGACTCGTACTGGAACATGCCCACCTGCATTGCAAAAAAGCAGTGGGAGATGAGAAAATAAATCTGGGAGATGAGAAAATAAATTTAGGAGACTGAGAGAGTGGGAGGGGAAGACAAGGGCAGGGGGAGGGCTCACACCCTTGCCATCATTCAGAAGTAGTTCACCTGTGATCCACATCTGCCTCCTTATGCGAGATCATTACACTCTAAATTACTGTACTGTACAGAGTGTTTCAAGGAACAGCTGGGCTCAACACTAAAACCAAAACCAACCATTTAAAAGGGATGTGCTCAGCTTCACACCCTAGTACATGTGAGCTATTTCTCACAACACAGCAGGATCTGCTGATTAGTGCTCCTTCTAGGATACTTTTCTCCTATATTTTTGCTTCCAACTAACTGCACAGGTAAAGTTTACAGTGTGTGCCAGTCTGGGAAGTAGAAACAGGGAATGAGTTTTGTACCACTGTGTAAGACAGTCTGAATTAGATGAAATTAAGCAACATTGCCTTGAAAAATATTGGCATTGTGTGCAGGTGGACCCGTGTGAAAGGTGAACTCATGAATTGAAAGAGAAGTCCAACCTCAAAAAAGCATGCATCCCAATGCAAAGAAACATTCCCTGTGTATAGAAACCCACTTGGTCTGGCACACATATTCAGGGAACCGAGAACCCCAGGGGAGGACACGATCACAAAGGATACAGCACACAGGTTTGTTTCATCCTGCCCTCTTCTTTTACATCTTTTCCCCCATAACATGAAGGAAACACGTGGCTAAGTTTTCAAAGAAAAACCAAAACCAGTAACATGCCAAGCATTAGGCATGCCAGCTGTTCCTAATAGCCCACCCTGCGGACAGGTAAGTGTCACCCAACAGAAAAATCTGTGTCCCCCAGCCACACAGGCAAGCAGGAATACTCCAGCGTGTTTTCCTGCATAACCAAACTTCACTACTGTGATCCTGCAGACAGAGGGGCCCCTTCCCTGCCAATGAGGCAACTGATGGTCATTAGGGAGGACAGAATTAATTCTGCTGTGAGCCTGGAGCTGACAGTGGCCGAAGCAAACACACCAGCCATTTTTCTCTGCCTCTTCCACAGGGACTTGGAACAAAGAAAGGAGCCCTGGGGAAATACTGAAGGCATTACAAGAAAATAATTTTAGATGCATATGAATACTGCCACCAAATACTGTGTGCTTTAAGGCTGACATATGCTAGTGTATGTGGTGTTTGTTTCATTTTTTCGTCTCAAAGCTGAATTCATATCCTCACATGGCACTCCGAGAAATGTCCAGTTCGCAGTTCAGCAAGGAACTGCTTAAAAGGCAAGCCTGATACAGGTCCTTAGGGCACCTCATCCATCCTGCACTTGGATGGCATTCTCCACCAAGGGACCCCATTAGGAAGGAAGGGCAAACTGAAATCCTAACCCAAAGCAGCCTGAAACAGCACCAGCACACTGGTGTAGCAGCGATGGATGAGCCTCCATTTGTCTTCAAAGCATGGGAAGCCAATATATCTGCTCCATAGCAAACTCAACTTTGCTTTCCAACCTTGTAGTGTACTTAAAGCTAAAATGTATATCATCTTTCTATCCGTGGATAAGGCAGCAGAGAAGTGTCACCCAAGACTCCAATTAAACAGATTGAAGTGACGCGCTTCCAGTGCAACTCCATATAGCAAAACACCCTGAGATGCACTGTTTAAAATCAATTGCCCAGGAAGGCATTGCCATGAGCTACAAACAGTTTCCTTTCCCCTCCACACAATGGAATAAACCAGAAGCATCTTATGCTAGTACAAAGCTTGCTGGAAAACACAGTTGCTGTAGGAACGCTATCAATACTAGAGGTATCACAGATCCTACTCTCCCTGCAGAAGGTTAGGCCCTTCCAAGCAGGAAGAAACAATATGTTTGTTCTGTGGCCAAAGTAATTATACACTTGCCTATATTGCTTTATATTTCTCTTTTCATAAAAGAGCTTTGTATTGGTGTTGAACAAGCCGAGTTATGAGACTGGAAGTCTCCGACCTAAACTTTGGTCTGGCAGAAGTAGAAAGAGCTTCACTCACTTCAGGAAAGGTGACTCTATGTATGCCAGGACGGAACATGGCCAAATATTCAATACTGCCCATTAAAATATTTGAGATTAAACAGGTAATTCCCTCATGGGCAATATATTAAAGTATGTATCATCAGACTTCTCTTCACACGTTAGTGTAGTAACAATGTAATATTGCAGGAGGAACTCACTCTTCCATGAGGGCAGTTCTAAGGAGAACACAGATTCAAACACTGTAACATGAAACATGCTTGAAAGAAGAATATTATATTTTTAAAAGCTGTTCACCTGCTTATAGGAATCTCTATCCAGGGCTCCTATTTACAGTTCAGAGGTATCTATTGTTCCAGATGAGATCCTCCTGCACCAGGAACTGTACAAGTGCAATGAGAGATGATCACCATGACCAACACACACTGCAGCTCAAAGGGACCAGCCAGAGAGCTGCTGGGAACACACACATTTCTTGTGCTCCAGCCAGGAGCCTAAACCTAAAGGTGACCCTGTCCTGGTGTAGCACCATATCACCTCTAGCGCCAACTAGGCTGACCAGAAGTGGATATATCTGCCTACCTATTCAGCTCATATCAGGAAAAAAGGAGAGAGAGAGAGGGGGAAAAAAAAAAGGAGAGGGGGAAAAAGCAAGCAAGGTCAGGCACTTACGTATGAGCCACATACCTTGTATGAGTAACAGCAGCAGGGACCCAAATCAACACCAAAACCTGCCTCCTCCTGCTCAATTCACAATTAATTGTTACCAACTTATCACACCCCAAATGCCAGACCAGTACTCTTCCTGTCTATGTTTAAGATCACAAAAATATCTCCCATCAAAAGGCTTTTTACATATCTGTATTTAATGTCTCTGAAGCCAGCAAGAAGGCTGATCTAGGTATTCTGCCAATCTACAAAACCTAAGTAGTGTGGAAGGAGTTCTCTGTCACGCTAAGGAAACTCACAGGGTGTCATCCAAAGTGACTGCAAATCCATATGGATGAGCTGTCTAAGAAGACTGCCCCAAACCTCACATTTAAACTCTTTACCTCAAAATTTTGACCCTTCCCCCTCCCCCCCCCCACTATTTGGCAGACTTTGAACTGGTCTTGGCCAGTAGGACAGTGGAGGAAATTCAAGAGCCACAGTCTCCCATCTGCTTCTCCTTGGGATCAAACCCTTTTCATGAAATGAATGTGCTGCCTCAAAAGCTTTTTTCCCCTCTCAACCTGTGAAGTTCTAAAGAACTCTCAAAAAAGTCTCCACAGCCTAGAAGAGAACAGTGAAACATGAAGTCAAACCACCTCCTCACCAATGCTGTGCCTCAGCACTGTGTGCCCACAGTATGGCACCAAATCTGAATACCTTGCAGAAGAAGTGGGAGAGGGGAGAGTTGGTAAAATGAGACTAAGATTTTGACAGAAAACAAAAGAATAGAGACCTAAGTCAGACAGCCTTGGCTGATAAATGATCTCCATGAGCTTCTGCCTCTCTGGGACACAAATGAAAAGAGATTGCTCTTTCTCTGAGACACCAAAAATGTCAGATTCCACCCATGATTTTTAACACACACACATAAACATATATGTTTATAAAATTATGTAGGAAGTGAGTATTAATTTTACTGAAATCATTGTCTTACCCAAGATTATTAAGCATCAGTTCCACAAGAAACACCAAGTCTTGGTCATGATACCTGATGTTACTCTCTTCACCTCAACTTCTTCCTTCACCCCTAACAATCACAAGCCCAAGAGACACCACACCCTATAATGGTTTTCCCAAAGCCACAGTAAGACCCAGAACAATTTGACGCCTGTTGCAATGCTCAGAAAACTGAGAAATTTACTATTTTCATTTCGGGGGGGGAAGGCAACCTTGCAGTTGTCTTTGAACTTCTGTCTGTACCACTGGGATAAACGCACTCAATATCAGGGAAAAAAGCACTAGGAGGGCTTTTTTTGATGCAGTATATGGAGAAAAAAAAAAAAAAAAAAACAGTTAAAAGTGTTACACGTCCTGTTCCTATTCTGTTAATTTTTTTTTTTTTTTTTTTTTAGATAAAGCCTCCTTTTGTCAGAAAAAAAGTGTCCATATTTTCAACAGGATTTTGGGTTTAGTCCTATGTAGGGGATCAGCCTCTACATATGTATCTCTGTTTTCAGATCAGCCTTTATTGCAGCACTAAAGCACATTAAGAATATTGAGCCAATTAGTCAAAGCACTCTGATTCAAAAAATAAAAAAGTTTTTTTAAAAAATCAAGAAAACCTGAAGCTCAAGAAAAAAACCAGGGTAGTAGACACTGAATTTTTTTTTTTTTTTTTTTTTTTTTTTGCTTCTTCCCTCAGGCATGTAGAGCAGTCATTAGGGAACAGTCCAAAGGAGCTGAGGGAACTCATTACCAATAAAACATGGCCAGGTTATAATTTTGGAATATTTTTTTTTGTTGTTGTTTTGGTTTGGGGTTTTTTTTGGGTTTTTTCTACTTTTCCCCTTCATGTAGGGATGAAGCACACGTAGAGTTTTGGGACCTGAGTGTGCTATGCAGCAGGAACAACGTGCCTCCAGCCCTGCTCCACAAACCATTCCATCAGCAGAACTCTCCAGCAGGTCGAAGACTGACTAACTTTTCCAAGGTATTAAATTAAAAGATGTTGAATTAAGTTAAACGCCCCACATTGAACTGACATTTCCCTTTTTTAATGCAAGCTAAGATTGATGAAAAATACCACTTATCTACATTAAGGGTCAAAATATCCAGCAAAAGAAGCCTCTGGTTCAGCGCGTCAGAGCAAAGTCAGTCTTACATAATCCGGGGACCAGAACGCGGATCACATTCTGATGATCCAATTAATGGTGGGATACTTTGCAATCAGCCAGGAAGCAAGGCCCCTAACAGATTGTGGGGCTGTAACATCAATTTCTTAAGTGCATTTAAAGGATTACAAATGTTAGTCCTGGCTTGAGATTGAAACACCTATTGAGGTGCTCTGAACCACATTACAGTAATTGGGTACCTGTATTAATGCCATTTCTTCTGATGGGTGAGTTGAATACATTGGAATTACAGATTTCTTTTGCTGTGTTTCACTTTCAGCCTTTTTCTTCTTATTCTCAGAGCATAAATCCGAGGCAGAATATCTCTTTTTATCTAGATAGTTTTAATTACAGCCCTGAGGCATCCAAGTACTGTCCTAATTTCACCTTCTGGATTGTTTGGGTGCACTTTTTTTTTTTTTTTTAAATCTTTTATTTTGCTTATTATTTTACCATGCTATGACATTAAGATGGGAATTTGTTTTTCTTAAAGCTTCAGGGGCTAGGGGGAATAGGCTGCTGAGACACAGAGAAAAAAGTCTCTTCCTTCCCATATCCCTCTTTCACTATGTAAACCTTTTTATGCATCCACCAGCTACCCTTTGCAGTTTTGCACCTCTAGAGAGCTAGAACTAGGGCTGCCTCAATTAGTCTTCTATTCCTTCTGAGGTCAGTTCAAGTAAAGGTCTCCATCATATCAAACTGGCAGGAATGCTAACTACCTGGATATTTCAGACCATGCAGGGTTCAGCTAAAGAGCTTAAAAACCACATAGCTGCTTTCAAGAGTATTCAGTGAATATACAGCACAAAGCTGTATAAATTCACTCAGTGTTATAAAATCTGAAACAGGTTATGGCACAGGTTTGTTTGTACGGCTTTTCAGCCAGGCAGTGTCTCTGTTACACTGCAGCACAGAGTGCACAGGACATGTGCATTTTCCTCTTGGATCATCTGAGTTTTGAAAATTAGAGTTTTAGCAGGGAATTCCATCCATTTTTGTCCTCAGTGTCTGTGGCACTGACATTTCAGCGACCTCAGCAGTGATTTCTCACTTGCAGCTAACTGGAATGTACACAAGCATGATATAATGCCCACGCTGTGAAAAAAGAGGTGAGAAACAGAGCGTGGTATTCCAAATATTCCAGTCCACTCCGTGCATTTCATTTATCTGGTTACAGCACATCAAGCTCAGATATTGTTTTAATTACTTTTTTTGAGGTCTTACTAGTGATTAGTTGTAAACATACATACACGTATATACACATGCATATTTTAATTCTCTCTATTCCAACTTTCGTCCTATGCTCAAGATTCTGTAAAGAAACTGAGATTCTGCAGTGATTCTGCTTTAATTTTGGTTTTGCTTAAGATAACTGTGAACAGCAAAGATAAAAGAGCTATTTATCTTCATTGCTGGTTAAGAGGAAATCGTAGCATATACCTTAGGGAAGCTAAGGAAGCACAATGATTTAACAAGCATATGAAGGAAAGAGGCAGCTTCTAATTCAATAACAGAAATTTCTGATGCTCAGAAAAAAGCAGTTTGCATAGTCTTTTGCAGTTAACTATTTTATTTTATTTTTAAATCTATTTCCCACCACATAAGAACTGTAAGATTTAGGAGGGGTCACTGGGGACCTTTCAGCTGTGCTCCTTCTTTCTCTTGAATGGTTTTGAATGTTCCTTAATTTCCCATCTCCATTAACATGGGATATTCCTAGAGTTTAGAAATAACCCCTCTGAAACACAATAAAAGCCATAAACTGTCTCCACATAAGACATGATTAATCAGAGGATAGACATGGTTTCATTGCAATGGCCACACACTGAAGCAGGGCACAAGGTTTTTCAAGAAGTGTCTTGCAAATCTCAGTTACAGTTTCAGAGCACTGTTTGACTCATTAGATGGTGGTGGCTGAAATGATTTACATACAGATAATGACAATGCAGACCCCAAGGACTAGTTAGCTGTTTAGCAGCATATACATTTCATATAACCACTTCCATACATCTAGTTTTAAATTCATTAACAAAAATTAATTGCTACCCAGTGGTCTACATTACACTGCACACAGCTTCAATGCACTTTCTAAATTACTGCTTTCTGTCACTCCTCCCAGCAATCCTACAGACAAGTTAAACTTTACTGCCTTGAAGGCATCAACTACCAATTTGTTGCAAAGCTCGTGTTTAAGTTAGTGAGAATTAACAAGTGAACTTCAGGAAATTTGTCTTGTTTTTAACATCTTATTAATATTTTGGAATAACAGAAAAACTGTCTCCCTCTCCCCCTTTGGCAGAGGCACAATGATGTCCTGAGGGCTCCCCTGCAGAGACACCAGCAGTAACAGCTCCAACATGCTCAGAAAGCCCTGCTCTCACTAGCATTCATCTTGGACCCGATTCAAAGTTTACTGAAGTCATAAGGAAACTTTGCATTAGCTTCAGTATCCTTCAGTTCAGACCTTCCAGTCCTATTGGCCCCCCCCTTCTCCTCCCCAAACCCTAACTGAGCTCTGCTGTGTGAGCATTAATTATGTTGTTATTGTTGTGATATATTCAGCATGAAGCCACTCGTGATAACACTGTCCAAATGCCTGTCTGCTTTTTTATGGCCTGGGTAAGCAAGAAAAAGTTACTTTTCATAAGTAATTAACAGAAATTAGCCTTGGGTTTTTACAGATGCATAATGATTAGGACCCAAGGGGGAGGTAAGGTTCACTTTTTAGTAATAACATTTAATGGATAAAAAATAGAAAAGTCTTTCCATACTCTTTCCATCATATTCCCCAAATATTTACAGTGTACACCTCGGGTTTGAAATAAGCCAGGGAGAATTAATGCATTGCTTACACTTGGAATCCGAGGTGGCCCCGTCCCAGCAGGGCAGTACAATGTGCTGTATCTTTCCCTTCTCAGCACTTATCTTAATCTTAATAACTAGCCAGACAACTGACTCCAGAGTCCTGGGCTTATCGACTGGAATTCGTCACATGCACACAAGAGAAGACAAGAAATGCATTATATAACAATGCCATACAAATCATTATCTTTTAATATTTAAAAGTATGTATTCAAAGTCTGATATGAAACCATTTTGGTTGAACTCAATTCCACTGGTTGTTATTAAATTTGATAGCAAATGAACAAAAATACACTTGTAACGTATTTATCTGCAGAAGAGTTTATTTGCAACAGATCAAAAGGCTGCTTCTTACTGCATTTTAGCTACTGCTATCAAATCAAATCTGCTTTTTAAACACACTTTGATATGGAAAGACTATTTTCAAAACAGGTTAATAGGAAGTATATTTATTTTTTTCCCCAGGTCTCCCAAGCACCAAGAAACACCCAGAGCATGAACAGAAAGTCTATTGCGCCCTTGCTGTGTGTCCACAGCATGATTTCTTTCAAACAAGTTTATATAAGCAAGAGGGCTACCATTCCAACTGCAGCCACCAGGCGCTTGGACTGTGCTTTTAAAATTATCACACAGATCTGGATTTTGGTTTGGGTGCCTCACACTGAAGGGCATTTTTCACCAGGAGGCAGAGGCATGTGTGAACCACAGTGTCAGAGATACTCTCTGCTGCAAGGCTGCTCTCCTGAGAGGGTTTTCCTGCCTCTCCCTGCACCTCCACAGTAAGGACTCTGTGAGTATCTACCTGAGCTGCGGAGGGGGAGCAGAAGCACATGGAGAACAATGCTTAGGAGCCCACTCCTGCAGAAAGGAGGGAAAAGGACAATGTGTGTTTTAAGCACACGCTCTGTCAGTATTCCCTCCCCCTCTGCCTGCAAAAGGGTAAAGGAGAGGATGGGCACCTCACCCACTGGCATTATTAGGATGCACTTGAAGCAGGAGTATATTAAATGAATACAGGTTAACAAATATGCTGTAAATTAGCTCCTCTTCTCTGCTTGCTTTGCTCTAACCCAACCTATACAGCATCCCTCATGCCAAGTATTACACCTTCAGCAAGGGATTCACCCAACAGAAAACACCAGAGTTGTGCTCAGAAAGACTCATTGCCAGTGCCAGATTTTTCCACATTGAAAACTTTGAAGATTACCCTAGGCCAATCTTTGTGTTAAATCACAAACCACAGTGAATCAATTAGTTAATCAATCCCATCAGGCAATCAATTAACATGAACTAAGAAATCCCTGAGCAGACATATTCTCCTGTGAAGAAAGGTCACCCACTGGGGCCTTTATATGTCCGTTCATATTAGTTTAAGCCCTGGTTTAGAAGGGGAAATTTTCCTCTGATAACAGTTCTTTGTATTGATGTGTCAGCACAGACACCTAGTCTCCGTGTACGTCTGGCGGCGAGCGTCTCTATTTTACTTGTGTAATAACTAGAGGCCACTTTCAGAAGAGGGAATCTGAGATTTGTGCTCTGATGTGGTGAGAGACGAGACCTCTTCTGGTGCCACGGAAAGGACTTTGCACCAGGCTCTGTAATGGTACCTGGGCAAAAGAGGAAATGGGGCTTTTTCAGGCATGCACCTCAAAATCTGCAAGTGCAAGCAAATTTGTCATCACCCCCAAACAATGAATCCATGTTGCAAAGCCAATTATTTCATCCATTTGCTAAGGTCAGGTTCGGTCCCAGGAAGAGCTGGGAGAAACATGTTTTGAATGTCCAAAGAAACACTTGCACTGTAACACCCTCAATTCCACTTCCTAATCACAATTGTTAAATAATTACAATAATTAATAATATCTTATAGTTGTGTGGTAGTTGCCACTCAGGGACAAGTCACTGATAAATCCATTCATTCAGATTTGCAGCTGACCTACAGCCTAAGAAGTTGAAGTACATCAACTGGGAAAGCTGAATTTTCAGGTGGGAGGAAGAAAAGTCATTAGCACACACAAGGGCCCACATAAATATCATGGTAAAGCAGAAGCTTCAGCAGAGGCAAAGGTGGTGGGCAATGTGAATTCTGTGAAATGAATCTCAGCCCTGCAGAATCCTGCTTGGTCTCCTCACTACTGCTGGTTCTTTGGATAGGGGCTGTTCTATGAGATGTTCAGCAGTGCAAGTTTCTGTGCAGGTAGCTAAGGAATGTGGCCCCTGGTCTTGGCCACCTCCAAAATCTGCCACAAGCTCAATGTCCCTTCTGCAGCACTCCTCTTCCACTAAACAAACTATACACTAAGCAGCAAACAGGGTATCAAATAAAGGCTGGCACTGCTCTTCTAATCACAGCCAGAGTCAGGGAAAAAAGAAAGATGCCTGGAGCAGAGGAGAATTGGCCTGTCTTGGGATGGGGGGAAAAATGCAAAGGTATGAAAATGTATTCAACAATGCTCTCAGTGCTCAGATCCAGCGGTGACAGGGCTATAAGCAGATGCATTAGGCTGGAAATATATCAAGGTTAGATTAAGCTGCAGAGTTTCCATTTTATTAATGGTCTTCAATCTGACTCCTTAATAAAATGGAAACCATTTGTAAAATTTTGATCAGAATCCACACTTAGCTATAAAGTGTGCTTGCAACCTTTGGGTATATTCAGGAACAGATTTCAAAAAGTTCATGCCTAAAAATGAAGGTGAGAAGGAGATGAGAAGGAGAAAATTACTCGAGGTGAATCAGACCTTGGAGTGAATTATTAGGTAAACTGTGAGTTTGGCTAAATGAAGAAATCATTGGGACAGGGGGTTTTTGTACACAAATCACAGAGGTATATTGGACCACTTTGGTATCTGCCACGGTGGTATAACCAGAAGAGTAAATATATAAGATGCTTATATTTAAATATTATCCTCAATACCATATTAGAGCTACTGGAGTGTTGCTTGGAATTGCTTGGAACTGGAAAGCACAAGAGGCCAGTAGGCTGAAGAAGGAACAGGAACTGTAATGAATGCAATGCTGTATCATCATAAATTCATTCAAATTTCTTCTCAGCTGCTGACAGATGACAGAAGAAAGAAAGGTTTTACCTAACAGCTACTGGACAAGGAAGTGTTGTTGGATAAAATAAAGGTAACAGGAAAAAACATTACTAGAAATATCACACCACAGTTCCATCTCATGCAGAAGGGAGCCTACATAGAAAGAAGCAGAAGTTCACACTTCTAATGTAAAAACAAACTGAAACTTGTATTTATATGAGCCATATAATTATGTCATTTAACAGCAATCCTGCCAGAAAGGAAAAGGGAAAAAAAAAAAAAAATCTTGCAAGTGCGTATGCTGTGCTGCTGCAGCCCCTCTATTTGAAACCTGAAGAAGAAATCTTAAAGGAAATAATGTTTGTTGTAATATGATAGGCTGTGGATTAATTGACTGTAAGCTACACACAGATTTCTGAAATAATTTCAGGCTTTTTCTCTGGTGAGTGATTGAATTTACTGAAAACAGACCACTCAAGCTCTCCTTTTTACCCCTTGGAAAAGGAGAATTCCATCACGCAAGATCTCCAAGCAGGATCAAAATGTTTTTAAAGAGGAAAAAACACAAGGAGAACAGTATCATCCACACTGGCTTACAGCCTTCAGTAAGGAGAACAGTTGCATTATCCAAGGCCATGGCCTTTGTTAACAAGCAGCAACTTTTCCTAACACTTGAACCTGATGACGTCTATCCTAATAAAGCTTACATCCTTAATGAAGCATGAGCACTTCCTCTGGGAAAGGCCCGGAACTATCAGGAAGGACAACGTGGTACTGTAACAAATTAAGAGTCTGTTTCTCTCCCTTTGACTTTGATGTCTACTTGGATGACATTTGCAGCATTTATGGAGACAGTGGTATGGAAAGAAGAACCTTGATTAGTCTAGCCAGGTTATCCTAGGACACAAATCTGGAAATTTTTAACAGAACTAGAGACTGTCACTTCACCTTATACCTTCTGGTCATGGTGACCCCAGCTCAAAGTGTGGAATATATTATTTCAGACTAACTGAACAATTTCTAGTGGGGACACCTCCATCTGTTCTTCACAAGGCCTTTGTCTGCATGTCCACAGACTACCTGGTAAATACAAATGCAACACAAAGTAAGCACAAGCAACTGCTCCATGCAGTGTGTCAAGTACTTGGGGTTTTGATCTAGGACAAGACAGATAGGTCAAGGGAAAAGACATGTAGTTACAGTAATGCTATTGTTTCACAAGCCATACTTCCACAAAACTGTTTTCTCATAATCCACATAAAACAGCCTCCTCGCATGTTAGGGTCTTCCTGCTATCACATATGCTTTGGCATTTTGGCAGGGTGAGAACCACCTACACAGAGTATTTTAGGCTGACACCTTCTTGAAATTACATTGAAGTTAAAAGATGGCTGGATCTCTAATTACCATTTCCCTCCACTAAAGTTGAGTAGTAAGATGGCAGAGCAAAGCTGATAAATTCAGGTGTTCACCACAAAGAATAACAAAAGGCAGGGCCCCTCTCTGAACTGAACTAGCCCAAGTGAGTCGATATTTTGAAGGTTTTTGGAAGTCTCCAACTAGACTTAAAGCAAGTGCTTTGTAGTGTCCATCTCATGCTGAAAGAGAGGGTATTCAGCAAGGTGCTAATCCAATGCAACACACAAACTAGCAGTTTATTTAAAACAAAACTTGATCCTTATTGGGAGCCGAGATATTTGAAGTACACACAAGTAAAACTAATTTAACCTTTGAAAAGTTATCTCCGGAGGGAAGAATAGAAATCCCTTTATAAGATTTTTAAGCACTGCAATTATTGACGAGGACTATATTACTTCAGTTTTCTCTGATCAGAAAAAAAAGCAAAGCCACAGGAGACATCAGCAGCTGTCAGGCTGTTTTCCAACTGCAATGAGGTAGTTTACAGTGGGCTTGTGCCAGTCTCTTAAGACCCAGTTAAGAAGCCTTTTTAAAATGCCTTAAAAAGCCAACTCATACATTAATCAAGTTGAGCCCTCATCCATACTTACTGCAATACATCAACTACCATGTCTTTTTTTTTTTAATTTTAATAAATTCCAGTTGACAGCAGACACCTTATTAAGGCTCACTAAAATGATACAATAAGTAAAAGGCTATTAACATTGCTTTTTTCCCCGCTGCTATTGTCTTGCCGCACTGGTCTGCAAACAAATTCAGGCTGCATTACAATTAATGCCAATGGAACTCCTTCTAACGACTTCCAGCTTGCTAATTTTTTACGCTAATAATAAAAAAAAGGCATTGCTATGCAAGAACAGCCCCCTTTTATCATGCTCGCATGGCACACTAGAGAGCTCCTGCCATTGTTCACATGAAAGACAATTAAACCCAGGAACATCAAACCCAAAAATGACAATCTGCTAACCAGCACTGGGTATTGCTGAATTCTTTTCTCTATTTTCTGAACTGATAGAAAACAATTCTCCAAAGACGTTTCCCTCCCCACCATGCTCACCCTTTGGAAAAAAAAAAAAAAAAAAAAAAAAAAGTTTGTGAAATACTCTCCCTGATTTATGCATCTCTGCTCAGAATTTATTAACTGTCTGGGGCCAATTTCACTCTCAAACGTCTATTGCCTCCAGGTTTCAATTCTGGACACATTTCAAGAAATGCAATAATATTGTCCACATAGTTTCATATTTAAAAATAAACATTTTTCTTTCTTTTTCATGGTTTCTGAAACACAATACAAAATGCCAAAGGCAGGAGGATAAAGCTGATGTGGTAACAAGATTATTTCTCCCAGTCTTCTAGGCAGAAAGATGGAGAGCAAAAAGGGTCATCAGGTTTGCTGGAAATTAGGTGCATTCACAATGTTCATTTAGAATAAAGGTAACTACTTGGTTTTTGTTCACCCAGCTGTCCTGACTGGAGGCACTTCCTTAGCATAAGCCCATACATGTCCCAGCAACTTGGGCCCCAATCCAGTCACTTTATCCTGCACCACAGTACATTTGTATTTATTGCAAGAAATCCAAGAAGCTAGAATCACAGTAAATACCTATTTTATATTCAGAATATTCACATTCCTTGTGGGTCAGTGTATGCATACATGTGGAACGTTAGAAACACAAAGTTAAGAAACATTTGGTAAATTGCTGATTGCTACAGAATTGACAGGAGTAATAAGAGGCAACACTTTGGCTGAAAGATACAAATCTTATGGAAAAAAGTCCAGATTACATTTAGTACTGAAACATATAACTATGTATAAATACCAGACCTTATGAACATGCAAGGGGAGAAGGAATTCATATTTTTAATGAGAAACTAGAAATTCCCATGATCCTTTTGCCTTACACATCTTACTCCCTACCCCCTTAAGCTGAAGGCAATCAGACCTTAAACCTGTCACCTGAGCAGGCCAGGATTATTTCCAGGCCTCTGCTTCAGACCGAGAAGTTGTGGCAAAGTCTACATTTGGGAGAGAAGAACATTTTTGTGTTGTTGTCTAATAGCCACTGAGAGCTGTGGAGTGTTAAGAACATACCCCAGGAAAGATAGATTAGTAGGAAGTGGCCAAAAGAGGCCATAAAATGTGCATTAAAAATGCAATTCATCACATAACTGTGCAATTTGTCAAATGGATATTGTACCTTGCATAGTGCCTTTTGGGACAGAAGCAAAAGAAAAAAGGCCTGGGAGATAACAGTTCTATTCCTGGCTCTGCTACTGGTTCTCTTTTTGACCTTGGAGAAGGCTTTTTAGCCAAAACGTGTGGACTGTTTTCCTCTTCTATTATTGCACATCTAACTTCATTTTGGTTAAGTTCATAGCTGGACTTCTACATCAGTGTCCTGAAAAGAGAGAATTAGCAGGCCCCTGACACTGAAATCTGATTTTTCAGGTATCTGTTAGCCAAGATGTGAACCTACATGTCTTTATGCATAAAACTGGAAAGACAAAGCTAACATCTTAAAAGAGATTTCACAAGAATCAATTTGGTATCTGCACAGGTGTGATTAAATAAGTATGGAGGTATTTAACTGTTCAACGACCCTAAAATAATTTCTTATCTGCTCTCTGTCAGTCAGTGGGCAGGATATTGCTGGATATGGAATAGCATCTTAGCCACTAACTGGTAGGGTGGGCTACAGGAACGTGGAGCACATGATCTTTGCCTCCTACACCTGTTGTGCTTCCCAAATAGGATGCACCTCAATGGCTGCAGGAGCAAGGACAGAGAAACCTGCTGGAAGCAGCTCTGCTGCTCTAAGGCAGTGCTGCCCTCTGCTTTGACCAGTGGTTTCAGCACAGCCTCACCAGCTCCAGCACAGCCTCCAGCAGCTTCACTCACTGCACCATTCCAAGAGTGGGAAAGCTCACATTACCTCTCTGAGAAGAGAGGCACTAACCTCTTTCCTAGAACCACCTGTGCTCCACCCAAACATGCATTATTTGGCCCCAATCAACCCATTTACAATTCATCCATCTCCAACCTAACACTGCTTTTCTGAGGTGTCAGCTATCCCGTCCCTTAGATTGACATTTGTGATAAGGACAAACACACTTGCATTAAGTGCATTGAAAGGTCTTTTTGCATCTGGGTGAGACCCATAGAGCACAGCCTGTGATCTGTCTCCAGTGGTGAGGAAGCCAAGAGTCAGTGGCAGCATCCTTGCTTATGAAAATCCCCAATTTTCACAGAGGAGGAGGCTGCTCTGCTAATCTGGCACAATGTGCACACAGTGAGCAACCTGTCCAGGAGGTAGCTATGTTCACATATCACCTGCACCTGAGTGCCACCCATGCACACAGGTCCTTATTTCTCCTCTGTGATAGACTCCAGCTCTACAGCAGAGTGCAGGCTTTCACTCTGCATCAGCCAGCTGCTCTGCGAGTGCCAACTGCACGCGGGGCTGCACATCAGCCACTGCCATTCCTCAGCACAACTCACTTCCACTGGAAAGAAACAATAAAAGGAAGGAATCTCTGTTTTGCCGCTTTGGGAGAGGCGTGAGGGGGTATTTTGCATGTTTGTAGTTGTTTGGTTTGGGGTTTTTTTTTCCATCCTAAAAAGACAAAACAAATTACAAGTAATAAAAACATCCGCTTCTCTTTTGTATGGTCACACAGACACTAGATTTGGCTCACTTAGACACTTTGAGCCAATTTAGATGTGATATCCCAAACAACTATACAGCCCCCTCAAGTCTGCAACAAAAACACTATTTCCCCTCACAACATACCAACTTTGCAGCTTTTCTGAGCCTGACAGAAAGTATAAGAAAGCAGACCTGAATTAATACTGCTGAAATCCAAAGCTAAGTTTCTATTAATTTGTTCACAAAAGGAAAGTAAAGACAGAAAATTAACAGGTCTGACATCAAAGCTGAATTTTGCTTAAACTGGTGTCAATCAATAACAAACCCATAGAGTTACTCTAAATTAATGCAGATAGAAAATGAAAGTAGACAAAACCCATACAGACTGTAATGAAATTGCTTATTGATAGTGCTTCACTTACTGTCCAAATAGAAAAGGAGTATATGACCAAATTGTTCTGTTCCTTTTAATTACAGAGTAAGAGCAGCAATCGTTATCTCTTCTATCAACTTACTTAGATTTATAATATGGCCTGCTCCCCACACTTAAGACAATATAACCCTACACCACAGCAATATTATAGTGCCACATCCTGTATCCTAGCAACGGTTTAGGGCTTGCATTTGATGTCAAAATAATGGGTCCTGCTTAATGTCTTTTTTTTTTTTTTTTTTTTTGAAGTAGGGGTAAAACTGAAATCCAGGAGTTGAAGGGAGCAAAAAATCACTGAGAAGCATTCTAAAACCATCCCTATGGGTATATATAGGTGTGCAAACACTGATGTGTGTGGGTGAATAGACAACCACATGTATACACAAAATAGATGGTCTAGTTTTTGTCTTTAAATTGTTTAGACAAGAGTGAAAGCTGAGAAATGGAATGATGCATTTCACTTTCAAGATACCAGAGGCTTTTAACAAATACAATCTTCCTCCTGCTTTTATCAGTTCAGTGTCTTCTGTAAAACATGACTTACAGTCCCAGTTTTTCCTCATTTAAATTTGGTCCTATCACCATATTAAAAGAAAAGTATATTCCTGACTCAAATTTCTTGTGCCTCTCCCATTTTCTTCCAAAGATTTGTTTAAAACATACTGATTAAGTAATCTAACTCCTAGTGACACTCTCCAAGCTACACTGCAGATGAGATTTTTCTGTACTGACTATTTAAAACATCAGTTGGGATAGGAAAATCCAAATGGCTTGGTGTGTAAGAGCACTGGGGTTATATGGTAGTACCCAGTAACAGTGACCAAACAGAAGAATATTGTGGGGATCTCTGCTTCAGTTCAGAGACTGGAAAGCACTTTGAAAGTGAAGTATTCAGATTTGGGTGGCTGCCAGAGAAGTACATACAGGTGTGCACACATATATGATGTACACGTGCATATGTACCACTTCTGCAGAAGAAAAACACAAGATCAAATGTACAACTTTAAAGACTGAGGAAATGTGAAAAACTGACAGCTGTGCTATTATATTCTTCCCCAGGCAATCCAATCCTCTTCTCTAGCTGCACAAGTTTGCAATTCTTACTCTGAATGCCCCTGGGAACACTGCAAAACAGGTAGGGGAACAGAGCATCAGCTGTCCCATGAGCAACAAGTAAATAGGGTTATGTTGAACCTGTGGGTTTCTAAACACAGTTGTAGTCAAACAGCTGGGTAGGCTCGGGGCTATTTGCTCTTTCTTTGCCCCCAAGCCCTCAACAGAGCACCAGGAACAAAGATAGTTTCAAATTGTGGTTGGGGTTTTTAAAAAATCCCATTTTCCTATACATCACTTCAGAATATACAGGGGGAAAAACCTTTCCCTCTGACAACCCACAGTGAAGATACAAACCAGCAGAAGGTTTGTACAGCAGTCACTGCTCATCCAACAGCTACATTAACAAACCTTCAAACACCCACAGTGCCACAGCTCTGCCTCCCTCACTTCACCCCACTAATCCACTCCCTTGGGAAGAGCCACATCCAAACAGGCAGCCCCTGAAGCGTACCCCCAGCATCAACTAACCCCAGCTCAGTGGGACCAGAGACAGAAGAAATTAAGAAATAGGAGGAGTCACGCTTGGGTGCCTGGTACAAAGAGAGATCCACAGCGCAAGAAGAAAAACACTGCTCACAGGAGAGCAATTTCATTGCTATCCACAATATTTTACTTCTAGCTGCAAACCTGGAGCTTGAAAGGATCCTTGTGAGTGCTGTTTATTTATTTAAACCAATTCTTGCAGCTCTCCTTCTCTGTAAACAATACTGAGGTGAAGAGTTTACAGGAGCACATTGTCCAGAGTTCAGCAAGCGCTTTGCTCCAGCTCTAGCACAAGGCAGCACCAGTTTGGAGACTTCCCCTTCCTTCTGTCTTTAAGGGAGCTGTTGACTGCGTGGGCACACACACAGCAATTCACCTTTCCCTGCAGCTGTCATCACAGCCACTCCCTGACAGATATTATTATCCCCTGAAGATGGTGCATGGACAACCCAATCCCCTGCTAGGCTGTCCCAGTTTTATAAACTGCAAATCTGGTCAGCTTACTCCACAGGAGAAAAAAATATAAATAAATCTGTTTTAAAAGGACAGCTGGGGCCACACTGCTGCATTAATGTGGCCCCAGTAGAGGAGAGGCACCATCCCTCTTTCACTGCAGGTCCTTCTTTCTCCCTGCAGTGACACCCCATCACCAGTGAGCCCTGCCCCAGGGCAGCAAATCTTCTACAGCTCCCACAGCAATGAGATGTAGGCTGGGAAGAAGGGTCAAGGACCTCCATGGCAAAGATTCCCTCCCAGCCAAAACCACTGCAAGAGATCACTGAGTTTAGGCAACACTTGCTTCATCTTGTGCTGGGCAGTTTTCAAGATGGGCACAGCCTTGTCCATCCACTTGGCCAAGCTCAGCCTAAGCACAGGTCTAAGGACTGCCTCAAACTGAAAGCCAAAAGAGGTGGTTTGAAATGCCAAACAAAGTCTGAATTAAAACCTACTTTTTTTTCTCCAGCGTGATCCAACACAGGTTGGCAGTAAATGAAAAACAAAAAAACAGAGCCATTTGCAGTACATTTTTCAAAGAAGAGCACTGCAACAGGGTATCTGACCAAATGGCCATTGTACAAACATGAGTCTTACACAAAAATTTTAAGCCACAAAAACAAAGCAAAAATACCCAAACCACACAACTCACTTAAGTACTCATTTTGAGGGCAAATATTCCCTTGATCCATAGGCAACAGAAAACTTCTAAGCTGGGGGAGTATGCAAGTTTTCCATCCTGGTGTCATACAGGTCCATTTCCCTTAGGCAAAGCTAAAACAAGAGGCTGGTAAGGGAATACCATTTTAAAGTGGTCTGACATATTGGTAGATAGCTGGCCAGCCAGCTTTTAAACAACTTGTTTGTATAATCCCTCAACACATACCTGCCTGAAGGAATTTCTCCCCTTTTTGGGTGGTGTTTCTTTTACTACTTTGGTTTTAGGTGTTTTAATTTTTTTAAGTAAATAAATTTTGTTGACCCTGCAACAAATCAGTTCCAAATTTTGCTGGTTAATTGCCATTAGCCACCCAAAACAAAGAGTTTCTCTTCTTTGGCCAGATGAGCAAAACTCCTTAGACAGGTTGAGAACATTCAAATTCCAGCGAAAACTGAGATCTTTAAAGAAACAACAGAGCAGGAAACTATAAGGATTAAAAAAAAAAACAAAACAAAAAGCCAAGAAAAACCCCAAAAAAAAAACCTCCTTTCAAAAATCAGTCTCAGCTATGTCACCATTTGGTAGAAACCCCTTTTGATACATACCAGCTTTTTGCTTAGAACAAAGGGGCAGAAGTCTCTAGTTACTACCACACTGCACACAACACTTGGACATCCTTAAGTAAAACCTTAAAAAAAAACCAAAACAACTCAGGCTGCTTTCAGACAACCAGCTCATGAGGCATTTAAATCCTTTCAGTTAACATTTACAGTCACACAAAAATATTTGTATCTTGTGGTCACAGTGAGATCCCACATTGTCATCCTTGATTTGCTACTGGCATGAGAATTTTCAGCTGGTTTTCCAAATCACCATCCCATCAACAGAAATTATATAACACCACCAGTGTCTGGCAAGCATGAGATTTGGGAATTCATTGTACTTCAGACCTTCATCAAGTAACATTCAAGCTCATGTTTACAGCTCAAGTGATTTCAATAGAGAGGAGTACTGTAAGTTTGTTTTTAAGTCTTCAGTTGTAGATTGTGCTACACCAAGAAACTCAGAATTTTCAATATACAAATTTCCCCTCTCCCTATCATCTGAAGAAAGCAGAGCACAACCCCATTGGCATCCGCATCCACTACCTGCTGCTGACTTGGAATTTAATGTCAAAATTATAAAACTGATACTAAGTAATATTCTAAAATTAAGTTCAATATTGTGTTTTGGAAAAAAAAGAAAAAAGGGTACTCAAGACCAATATGAGTATATGAGCGAAATCAAATGTTTAGAATTTTGGTAAAATTCAGATCATCACCAGCTGCTTCTCTAAAATTGTCTCTAATTCAACTGGGACTACAAATGTGACTTCAAATCTTGCTAACCTAGTCCTTCCTCTTAGGCTCTTCTGCTTTTAGCCACAGCTGTAAAACCTATGAGAAGTCCCTTTCCCATTATGATGCCAGTAAGATGCTGGCAGGGAAGAGATAGAGAAAAATGCTGCAGAATGGTAAAAAACAGGGGGGAAAAAAGTGTGGTTTTATTTCTTACCTATAAATGTAGGTAACCTTCAGTGAGTGGTAGATTGCTTAACTTCATTACACAGACACTCTTCATGTTTTGTTTGTGATTATTTAAAATGGATTGTTAATACCAACTCATTATAAGCAAAATGGGGGGAAAGCACCTATGATGGCAGTTTGTGACCTAGAGCCCAGGTGCAGAGAAGACTTGAAGTCTTTTCAAGGGAACACATCTGTGTTGCATCACATGCAGGTTCCAGACTATAAACCTTCAGGTAACAGTGAGCAACACAAATATTCCTGACCATCTACTACCATTCTTTTGGTGGACTGCAAATTTCACAATGCTAATTTCAGTTGATGTGTGGATGCATAACTTATCTTTTTAGTATTTATATACAACTATCTCATTTTTAAAGCCATTAACAATGCAAATACTCAGCATCTGCCATTTCAAGTGTTCTCTGTCAGTGAGAGGTTTTAAAAGGTTTTGATCTCAACGTGCTGAACTGCTGAGCCCAGTAGTCTCGAATTTATGCCAGTGTAAATTAGCAACAAGTCAATGGAATTAAACTGGAGCAAAAAAAAGGTGCTGCAAAGATTCTCATATTCCCATTTTAATTATCACAGAAATTAGACTTGAAATGCACTGCAGTGAAGTCAAGAAAAGAGCAAAATAAATATTTATAAACTAAACAACCCAGTTAATATTAATAATGCTGACTTTGTTTCTTTAAACTGTAGCACAAGTTGATTGACCATTCATAGCAGCTTTTTGTTTTACTCTTTAGGTATTCTTAACACAATGCAGCACTGAACTAAGTCCATATTTTAGGTGTTTTCAAATGGAGTTCCAAAATTGTGCAAAGGAACTGGATAGTTGCATGTAACAGTGAATTTTAGTTATTCAGTTTAACAGAGACTCTGGAAGATACTGCACTGAGAACAATGCATCCACAAAGGACATCCCTCAGCTTGGTTAACTCAACCATGTGCCAAGTTCAAATATGAAGCACCAGTTGCAAATAAGAGGCAAGGTGCTCCCACTGGGGCAGATAAATAATAAACCTCTTGTCCCTTTACCCAAGGGATGGACCAGCTGGATGAGGCTGGTGTCTGTTGGATCTGGGTTCCTGTTCATTAGACACATCCTGCTGCTTATCCCTGAAACCTCTGCAGGACAGGACTTACTTAACGTGGAGGCTGAACAACTAATTAGTGGCTTTTTTCTGCCAACTAATACAGTTCCCTTCTAGCTGCTCCATAAAGAAGATTCAGTGGAATACCTCTGTGAAAGCAGCGGAATTCCAGGTAGTTATGGTGACGAATTTCATTGTGAATGAGGATCAATGTTCCATACTACTTTGAATAGTAATTTCTTAATTCTTATTCAAATCCGGCCAGCAAGATAATATAACTTGAACTGAATTGGCCATGTGATCCTGATGGCATCCCATTAATGGGCTGTTCACTTAATTTATGTAATTTTTAAAAATTAAATAGTCATATTTTAAATCCCTACTGCAGTCCTTCAGATTGAAAGTACATGTTTAAAAGTTATAGGCTCTTTATAAATCAGTATGTCTGCACTTCTTAGTTTGTTGACTGAACTTTCCCCAAGTTTTAATTCATCTTTCCTCATCTTTCTCTTTTCTGCCTGTGGGAACATTGCAAAATCCCTGCATCCAGCCATTTCATACCCATTTACTAGCCATGTTATGCACCACAGGAAAAAAAAACCTCCACATTTGTAAATTCTTATTTGGGTTGGCAAACAAACCATGGTTTTCTATTTGCACAGAGAAAGCATAAAAATCCAGTTATAGGGACACTTTCACTGATAGTCAAAAGCCAAATAAATCCTGTCTGTAAGCAAAACTACCATGAAGGCAGTTATTAATAACAACAGCTTACAGACCTAATTCTGCAAGATGCTGAGCTTCCCCCTCCGAGCAAAGAGGGGCCCAAGGTGATCGGCACCTCCTGCAAAGGATTTGGCAACTGTGGCCTAAAGAGCTCATTGCAGACACTCTGCCATGCCCAGAGCACAGCTGCCCCCAGCAGCCCCAGCCCTGAGAGGGCGCACACCACTGGGTAGAGAAATGCCCCCTCTCTCCAGGGCTATTTATAAAGCTTGCACTAAACATTTAGAGCCAAGCCCTAACTTGGCGAGGTGTCAAGGACCACACTGAAAAAAAACCCCTATACCCTCATTAAGAAAACGCAGGAAGCACTGATTTCTATTTTTGGCCACAGTTGTAAGCATCGCCAGGATTACAGCTGCTTTATTGTGGTTTCTCAAGAATTTCCTTGATGAAAAAGGACAACAGAATTAGCTGAGCCTTTTGGAAATAGCTGCACAGTCCAGCTGTAAAACAATGTCAAGTAGCTGGCAAAAAAACAAATCAAAACCCCACAATACAACAGTAGCTACATGTCTACCAGCAGTGGCACGTTTGCCCTCTGAAGTTCTTTATTTGGAACTGGCAAAGGGTAAGAAGGGAGAGACTTGAAATCTTATCAATCTACTGCCCAAACTGGCACAGAAGTGGTTTTTGTTAGTGAGCACATCATGATAACCTGCTAGTGAAGACACTCTTTTCTAGCAAGACCTATGGGTGCCTCATGCACAGACCTGCAGGTGGAGATAAGGGATGGAGATGGAAACAAGTTCAACATTCTTTTTTTTCAGAGGGAAAAGCATTTAGCAAACTGTGCACTAGGAGAAAGGACTGAAAAACAAAGTAATAAAATCTTCAAAGCAATTAGTCTTTCTTATTTCATGCCAAAGAATTACAATCTGTATAATTTGCTAGGAGAAGGCAGCTAAGGTACAGGATTTGCAGTCAAGAGGCTTGGATTTATCAAAGCCTTGGGCAAGCAGCTCTTGGCTTTTCCTATGGAATGCCTGCCCACTCCCCCAGCTTCTGCAGGAATCAATGATCAGTGGTTTGTACCTGCTGCAAAGATGAAGAGAGAGGAACCTTTCCCTTGTGTATGTATGCATACAGGCCTATTTCATGTCTATAAGCAGGGACAGATCATTCATGTACTATTAAGTCCCTGAAGTCTTGGAACATTAAATAAAAAACTTCCTGTAAAGGCAATGAAATGCCCAGACAAGGGCATTATAACATATTACATATTAATTTCAGTGTTCATATTTTTATACTATTATTCCTGCTTTTTTTTTTTTTTAATTAGGAAAAATAAAAATTTCCTGCACCTCCCTCATTTGAAATTCAGAAATACTGATAAACATGCTGAACAGTGAGAGGAAATGGCTACATGGGCAAGCTACAAGGAAGTGCACTAGTTATTACCCAAGTTTGTAGGCAAAGCTCACAAGAGAAGAGGAGAAAACTTTTGTGGGTAAAGGAAAAAGTGAAGCAGAGGCAGGTCACTACCAACTGTGTACTGATCCTGCACATTGGAAACCAATATCTAAGTTTGAGTAAGTTTCCATGTTAAAATGTAATACTCCTTCACAAGTCAAATTCTCTCATACCTCAGTACTATTAGTGATAGACTAAGAAAGGTTATAATTATACATAATCACAATAATCAAGCCCATAATTATTTCACCTGGGACCCTTTCCATTCCTTCCTGACTTTGCTATATGGTGTCAGTTTTTAGACTGAGCACCATGAGTGCTTTAGCTAGAGAGTGACACAATCAAGACCAAACCAGGTTAGCTGTTGTGCTCCCAGCAGTGTAAGTGTTGAATAATGAAAATCTCTTAGATCAAGCAGTAACCTAATATCTGTATTAAAAAAAAATATAAAGCTAACAAACAAAAACCCTCCCCCAACAAAAAAAAAAAAAAAAAAAAACCAAACAAAAAAAACCCCAAAAAACCAAAAAAACAAAAAACAAAAAAAAAAACAAAACAAAAACCCTAAAAAAAAACAAAACCAAAGAATCCCCACATAGAAACAGTAGATTCATTTGTCATGTACAAGTGGAGAAAACAGGGCACTCAGCTGGAACCCAGAAGATATGAATTACAGGTAATATTTTCAAAATTGTTTAAGAACTAGATAATTAAATTAACTCAGGCATAGCTCACTCAAAATCATGGTGCCTGGATTTCTTTTAAATATAGGTTCAAGGTCAATGGTGGGCAATATGAAAATCCTTAAAAATACCACCTTTTAAGAAACAAAATCCTATTTGGGGTGATGGCAAACACCTGAACACCAACAAAGCCAAAGTTAGGTATATTTGCAGATATATTTGTTCTCTAGCTGGTGCTATTGGTGATGGAAGAAGTGAGCTTCCTGAGGACCATCTGAAGCACACACTGGGCTCACCTGCAGGAGATGCCTGTTTCAGAACAACACCTGAAAGGAGATGCTGCAATCCTTACCCCACAGAGCCCTGCTTTTCTTTATAACTGCACTTCTGAGAGAGCCCAGAGTCAAGCCCTGAAGGGCCAAGTTCCCTGACAGCTATGATCTTCAGAAAAATGTTTTTCCTTAATGTGCTTTCACTTATTTTGCTTTTTTGTCAAACTACATCCTTCTTCATACCCAATGTCCTTGCCTGTTGGTCTCATCATTTCCTTTTAGACTGCAATTCCCCCTGGCCTAGAGACCCTTTGTTTTTACCTCTTCCCTTGCAGAACTCAGCATGAGCTTGCCCATCTCAACATTAGCATGTTCAGTGGGATGGCTTGGGATAAGAATATGACAGACCTGCTCATGCCATCATTGTCACTGTGCCAGCTGGGAGGTTTTTGTTTTGCTCAGTTAAGAAGTGCAGTATTTGTACAGACATAATAATATATGAGAGATCATGTCTATCTTTGGATTCTGCAGAAGTGTTTTTCACTGAGCTCCTAGTAGCCAAGTTAACTCTTTGCCCAGAATGAATATGCAGCATCCCAAACGTGGAGTGAGTGAATGGAAAGCCAGAAATAGAGTCCTGAAGATCAATAGATTTGACTGAGAAAGCGTTTGCATTCTCAGGGGTAGAGATCATTGTGTTTCTAAGTGGATCAGAGATATGATCCTTGGCTGCTGTGAATGGAATGGAAACTGGATGCCATCAGCAGGAGATACGAGTGCTGATGCAGTGAGGTAATGTGGTAAGGAATAGCAGAGTGGAAGGAATGAAGTGCCACTGCCCTGAGGAATCTTAAAATTAGCTCAATCTGGTATTCAAATGCTGGGTGAAGGAAAAAAAAAAAAAAACAACAAAAAAAAACCAAACCAAAAACAAAAAAACAAGCAATTATACAAGAGAATAATTTTTAAAAGGAGAACTGTGGCTCTTGGCACTGCCAATCAAGACCCATGAGGCAAGTCACTACAAACCTCCCACCAATCTCACCAGATCAACCTCAACCCTGGGAAGGAAAGGCAACATTGAAAAATGATGGGTTAGTTCTATAAAAATGCAAGCTAAAGTCAACCTCAAATGGATATTTGACAGTTTCTCTAAAGGTCCTATCAGGAGTCATGTCTAATTTGAGTGATATCAGCAGTTTCACTTTTGTCTCTGATGAGAGTCAGGTTAGCCTGAAAATTAATATAACACTATAGCCAAAATGCAGCTGCTTTAGTAGGGTTCTTAGGACACTGATTGTCTCCTCTCTAAAGCCACAATGCTACTGCTTGGTTTATTCTGAGAAGGTAGTCACCTCTTCTTTCTACCACCTTCTTCCACAGCTCCAATGCACCATGGTTATTAATCTTCCACAATAATTTCTATTATTGTCAGGAATGCAAAGGACAAAGCATAACTCCAAGCCCACCTCAGGGTTATGTTTCAGGGGCTAGAGGCAGGAACTGAATAAAATACTTGCACTGATGGCTTTATTTTGAAACCATGTACTGTAATGCTTGTAATTATGACTACCCTGATTTTCTTCTATTCCAAATTACAGGGTATTCCTTACCCTTTTTGCACATTAACTACCACAGCCATAGGCCAGTCAGAACCTGCTGGCAGGCAATCAAACTCCCAAGAGAAGGAAATGCACACACCACAGCTGCTTTTCTGCCACATGCTGTCCCAGCAGAGGAGGACTGAAAGTCCAAGTGAAGATGGGATCCAACTGCAAAGTCAACATGCAGATTTTACCACTGAAGGTTACTTGGTACCTATTCCAAGGTCTAACCATGGACACTGAATTGTGTTTTACATATTTAAAAAGCATTATATTAACATTTCCATCAAAAGAGAGAGGGGAAAAAAAAAAGGAGAAATAAAACCTTATTAGGCACAATTCTCAGTGAGTGATATCTGCTTGGCACAGAGCAGACTGGGTCGTGTCAAGGAGATGGTGATACACACCATCCTTACGCCAACCACAGATTCCCTATATCAGCACTTCTAAATTCTGCTGCTATTCTACAACTGCAAGCCTTGGGCAAGCAGAAAAAGCAGAAGTGAAATAAAGGCCTGTCACGTCATCTCCCTGCACCACACACTCCTGAGCAGACACACAGAGGCAGAGGTGCAGGTTGAGAATTAAATAAAATAAAAAAAGAGGAAAATTCTCATTGCTGGCCCCAAAGGAGCTTCTCTTTTATAGGGGAAGAGCCTTGCCAGGGCTTTGCAATCAGATGATAGCACCCCCTGCATTGTTCAAGCACTGTCAAGGGGCATTATACTCAGAAGATAATCCAGCCCTTGAACTCCCTAGGTACTGGTTTTAAATACCTCTGATGAGATCCAACTGCAGCCTATCTGGGTATGCCTCAACCATCTAGCATCACATTTGGTTATGTCTACAAAAACACCAGCTAGGAAGAAAGAGATAATGAAGAATGATTTTATAGTCTTTTATTTGAGAAAAAGCTAAACATATGGATCCTGGCACTGAAAGTATGGAATCTGTGATAAAAACATATGGATATCCATATGGGGGGGGAAAGGGAAAAAAAAAAAAAGCTTCTTGGCCAGAAATTCTGTGCTTGCATTTTTATCCTGAATGCACAGTGCACCCCCTTCCCTCTGCAGCATGACGCTGCCTGCCGATGGATTAGGATGTTATAAATTCACATGCAAATTTCACAAAATGCTCTACTGTTATCAACTTTATTAGATTTACGAATACAGCCCCGCTTATATTTTTTTATTCTCTTAATCCCTTTCATCACTTAATAGCTCAGAAAGTAATGGATTTCAGTAAAAAGGAGAGGCTTATTACAATCAATCCTGTTGCTCTATCTCTGCTCGACGCTCGACTAATGAAACTTATTTTTCTTCAGGACCTCTACAGGAAATCCTTTCCTAAGGAAAAAAAAAATGTTTAATATGTTGGTGACTTGTAATACTGCAACTGTATTATTCCTCTCCTTTGGGTGTCCATCCAGAGCTTTGTAAGAGCTATTAATCATACTTTATTCACCAAATTCTAGCCTGTAGTGACACAAGAAGCTACTGAATCTTATTTAATACAATACTTCAACTTACAGTTCACATGACTGGAGGCCCTCACAGTATCTTTTAATTCTGAATACTCAAAGATTAATTTTCTTTTTAAATAGTGAGGGTAACAAGTTGCCAGAAAGGGCAACTTTATCATAAGGTTTACATCTTAAATAGTCCCACTGCTGAGGATCACAAAGTCTCTGTCATCCAAGTTAGCCTCCCCTAAGATCTTATTTCAAGCATGTCACTCTCATAAGGGTTTTTTAAACTGTTTTAGCTTCCTCCTTTCACATTCTTTGAATGAAAAGGCAAAGGAGAAAAACAGAAAACACCCAACCTTCATTATTAAATGCTCTCTTAAGAGGTAAGGAACCACCCACAGATTTACTGCTTTAGCTAAATCTGCAATACTCCTAGGCACCCACGGCCTCCAAGCCAGTCCTGCCCATGCTGCTTGGTTCATCTGCCAATCCATCACTGCTGCAGTCCCCTCCAAGCCTGGAAAGGGGTTCCAGAGCTTGTCTCTGTGTCCTGGGGTCTGTGTTACTCCACAGAATGCAGCCAGTGAATGTTCCCCTTGACACAGGACCACCAGCAAACACCTCAGATAGAAGTCCCAATCTACCACAACAAAGCTACAGACCAAGACACTCCTTCAAACTAGACTCCTTACAGTTAAAGAACATTCAATGAAATACTTTTTGGGGTTTATTATCAGTGTAAATATTTGTTTGCTGAGATTTTTTTTTTTTTGCGCATCTGACCAGGACTACCATGAAAAAGTTAAAAATATAATAGGCATCATTTTAGAAAGAAGAGGTGCTGCATGTATCAGGAACAGGAATCAAAATTCCACTTCCATTTTCCAAGTGAACAAGGTCTGCAGCACAGTATGGTTTTAGCACTATATACACTCAGTTGACAGTAACATGGGACTTCCTACACTTCTGCCTCTGCTCTGGCCAATTCCAGAACCATCCATGAAGGTTATGTGATGTAACCCACCATGCAACACTTAATTAGGAAGCAGTGTTTCCTGGCCCAAAGTGGTTATGTTCTTAAACAGAGAAATGATGTCTTTCTTATCATAACTTGTAAAGTTACTAACTTTTTAAGGGGTTTTTTTTTTAGTCATTTCAATAAGAAATGCTTCTTGTTACTACAGATCAATGAAGGGAAGTTAGGAACACAAGGGCTTTGTGTCTGGATATGTACCTACTGCAAAGCTTGATCCTACAAATATCTCACATGGTTAATTTTACTCACATGAGCACCTGCTTATATGAATCAAGTTACTCATATGCACAAGTGTTTGCAAGACTGAGTCCCTAAATCAATTAAATCAATGGCGGAAATATATAAAATATATAATTGATGAACAAGTGAATTAGGATTCTGCTCAAAAGTAGGTAGAAAAGGATTATCACTCAGGCAAGCTCTCTCTTCAGTGACTGTTTCTGATTGATAGATTTGTATAAGGCTGAATTTCTGATTAGTTCTGAGATATGAATGCTTCAAAATGTGGGTATTAAAAAAAAAAGACTTTCTGAAAATGAAATGCAATATCCAATTCAATTAAAAGAAAAAGCTATTATCTGGAATTGAGCCAAGACTTTGGGGTAACATTATTTATTCTGTGCCAAGTTTAGTAGATGTTTTCCAAAATGCCAGTTTACTTGGATTTTATGGAAAAATTGACCTTTTCACCCAGAACAGAGGCTGCTAATTTCATTAGAGTTGTTAGATATTTCCTTAGGGGGCATCCATGCCAATTCTAGTATTTCATTCCCCTATTTTCATCTATATTCCTCTTGCATGGAAGTGACCTAACAAAGCTATAACCATAGTGTTGTTTCCTGTTCTTTCTGTACCCACTGCCAATGTACCTCATTATTCAAACTCTGAGAACATTGAGGAAACTGGGAAAAGTAAGAGCTGCCCATCCAAAGCTGCCCTCTTGCTGATGCCCAGCAGCCCTAAGCCCCTGGGTCAGGTAATCTGCACCACGAGCATGCCAGAAGAGTCTGAATCAACTCAACTGACAGGAGATGAGCCAAGCCTGGCCATTCCTACAGCAGCTTGAGCTCATCATCTGTATTTACACAGTTCCTCAATCAAACTCCTGCGCTCTGTAAACTACATTTATTGCCCTTCTTACAGGCTGACATGGTTTTACAGTGTGCTCTCCTTACAGTAGAGGCACAGATCTACTCTTGATAGCTATTTTGTACCTTAATTCTCCCTTTTAAGAGGGAGGGAGCAGTTATTACTTGCCAAACCAGCACATGTTCATAGAGAGAGTGCGGTCAAGTGGTCAGGAGCAGAGCTGATGTTAATTAGCAATGAAATGAGGAATGAACCAGCATTAGCCCTGAGACTAATCAATGGGAAAATCACTCCAAGCAGGCAGCTTAATGAAGTACTATACAGCTGTTTATTTTTAGTCTGTTTTAGCCTGACAACAAAATCCCGATTAATTAAGGGAAAAAAAAAAGTCTAAAACGTATTTCCTTGTAGACCCTTGCTATAGTTCTGATTTGTTTGGATTTTTTTATTGCATTTGTCTATACTTCTCCCTGGCAATTAAAGGCCCAGCTAGAAAAATTAAAGCAGGTCAGAAAAGCGTGTACCCATCAGTGGCAGACATTTGTCACCAGCATAACCTGCCACCTCACAAGTGCCCCATTCAGGGCCCTCTGCAGCACTTAACTCCCTGCCCCACTGCAGTGGCAGCCAGAGGGCAGAGCATCCTGGTCCCCCAGCCTGCTCCTGCAATCCCTGCAGCAGGGGTGGGCTGCCAGAGGGAAGGATGTATGTGTCCTGTGGCATGATTTGGGTGAGGCAGCCTCGGTGCTCTTGCTGTCACAGCAGGACCCTGGATGAGGACACCAGTGCCTCACACACCGAGGAGATGCAATGGCACTTCCCAAATGTTTGCATTGGGTCACCACAGGTGAATCACACATTATAAGTGCCAAGTAAGTCACTAACCAGGACATCCAAGGATGATTATGTGGCTACTGCCCCAAAGGCTGCTCTTCTGGGCACCCCTGTGTCTTGTGGGGTCCCCCACACATCTCCCTTTTAACTCAACCCTGCACTGGGCTGTCCCTTGGTGCAAACCTCAGCCTTTTCTAACAAAGCTGGTATAACACACTTTGAATATGGTGACATAGAAAAAGCTGGGGAGGAAGTTTGGGAACTAAAGCCTTTCCTCCAGAACACTACAACAGGAGACAGCACCTTGATTTAGTTCAACCTTGATTTACATGGCTGAAAAAGTTGTTCTCTTTTAAGTATAGCAACAGCAAAACCCAAAATATTTGGGGCTTTACTTCACTTCTCTTTCTCTTGAAGACTCCAAATTCACTTTTTGGTACATTCTTAAGCAATGGCAGAACACAAAATGGCATTTGCATGACAGTAAAGGTAGTTATGGTTTAGGCTTGACACTAAGAGCAGAAATTTCAACACCAACCATAACATAAGCTGGAGACACAGGAGGACAATAACCCTCCTCCTGCACGGTCCTCACACACCAGAGTAGAAATAGGCACAGGTAAAAAGGTGAATTGAAACCAGCTCTTATAGGAGTTTTTTTTCCCCTTTTTTGACTGTGTGTATTGGACAATTCATTGTTTGTTTGATCAAAGTCCTCTCATATGCCAACAGAAGCATGTCTGGGAAGAGCAGTTTCTTAATCTTTCCAAATATAATCAATAAACCACCTTTGAAACTGTGCCAAAGAAAAAAAGGTGGGGGGGAAGTGGAAAAAAATATGACAGTCTTATAAGCTTCTCTGGGCTAACTGTACATACTTGTCTTTAGAGACTTTTCTTGTCTGTGTGTTGCAATAAACATTATTCTGCAACCTTTTAGGAAAGCACAACCTAAGTGAGAGCTGGGTGAACAACATAAACTGCTCTTCCCCAGGAAAGAAAGCAATCTTTAGACTGATATTATCAGGCCCTCTGTGACAGAGGCAATTTCTAAGTCAAATTCACCTCCTAAAGATGGAGACATTACAGTAAATGTATTCACTAGATCTCGAGTGACAAGCCTTAATTAAAATGTACTGTGTTTGCAAAACGAGAACCAAATTTGAAGACACTCAAGTAAATATGTCTTTTGCATTGAGCAGAGCAAGACAGACACTAGTTTTCACTTAACACTCAAAAATGCTATAAAAGGAATGCTCTAGATATATTTCAATAGCATATATATTTGTCAGAAAACTTCTGACAGAGCACATACAGTGTAACAAATTCATTCACATCTGCATTCTTACACACAAATTACATTTCTTAAAGACTCTACTGTGCATATAAAAAAGCAAGTTTTACCAGTTTTTCTTCCTTAGTCATTAATTCCACAACCTGCTGAAATAAATATTGCTAATGCTTTTCACTTCAATAACTCCATTCATGTGAGGATCACAACATTTCACAAACATCCGTTAAATAAACTGCCTTGTGGGAGAGGCAGTGGCCATAAAAGAACTGACCGACTGCTGGGGGTAGAGGTGGAAGATCATACCTGTTTAACAGCACACAGGTGGATTATCAATTTCTCAAGCTCAGCACATGCCAACACAGTAGAGCAAAAACGTGTTTGTCTTTTCCTAAAGGCACACATGAACATTCAAGTCTTGCTACAAATACACCAGCTGATTGAAAAAAATCAAGTACTCTTTGATTGATTTCAACTTTGCTATGATTAGTTGCAAAGGAAGTGAAGGGGTTTTACCAAAGCCAACCAAAGGTGCTTACTTGCAAGACTTGATTCTATCCACCTGTAAAGTTTGATTTTCAGAGGGCTCTTTATTTTTTTTTTTTTTTTATTTATTCTTATTTTTGGCAGCAGGAGGTGGGGAAGAGCCACGGTGAAGCAATTATTTGTTAAAATGTGCAGACCTCAAAAACAACATCACTAGCCAGGTAATCCCCTTTATAGCATGATTTGATAGCTCAGGGAAAGCTAAACAAAGGCACAATGCACTGCAACCACAACAGCTGGGTTGGAAATTGCTGCAGATTGTTAGGAGGAGCTGCAAACTAGAGATAGGCAGTGAAGAGGTTAGAAATGATAGGGGGAAAAAAAAAAAAAAAAAAAGAGACAAATTACTCCAAAGACCATATTCTTTAAATCGTTGAAGCAAAACATGTTTATTTGATTTGTTTGTATGCCTATTAAAAAAATGCTACTTTGGGATTCTAGAAACCCAGTCTGTCAATTTTTCAGCTTCTGCACTTTCATGGTTGCTTAGAGCTGTTTAATGCAAATACACTTCCAATAAGAGATTTCATGCCCCTAAATTACACCCAGTTAAGGGCGAATGAAAATGTAAGGTAAATAACTATAATCAGCCATATTATCTTTCTCCTGGCACCTCTCACTTTACAGGCATATTTAAAGGCATCTCTGGGGTCCTATCCTTTTTAACAAGCGGCAGCGCATTTCCTGGAATATTACTTACGGTGCTGTGCTGCCAACATTACACAGGTTCAAATGTTACCTAGAGACCTGGAAAGAATTGCATCTGTTGCAGAGCCATGCTTGTTGCCATGTTTAGGATCATCTGAAAGGATGAAAGAAAATTTTCAAGTCTCTTCTTCGTCCCACACTTAGACTAAGTCAAGCTTTTGTGTCTGATGCTGTTGACTGACAGTGTTGGGGTGTAGGGATTCAAGGGAAGAAAAATGAGACTGTGCACTTCTGGTGTTCACTGGAAAGCACTCAGGATTCCAGTTAAAAAAAAATAAAAATACAAGAACTTAAAAGCATTTCACTCCCACTGTTATTTTTAAGCTAATAAAACCATGCCTGAGAAGGAAAGGTGATCTGAGCATAGCTATTAACAGCCTCACAGTCCCTTGCTGTCTCCATGAGAAAGTATAAAGTGATAAGCAATAATCAAGGAGCAACTAATTACTCACTTGGCAAAGAAAATAGAGAAGAATGGGAATCTTCAGAAGGAAACACATCCCTGAAGTCCTTCAAAACGAATGTGGATTATTCTGAGTGAGCTCAGCTTTGCAGCTGACCAAGTTTTTTGCACTGTTTTACAGGAAGATGACTTTAGAATTCGACAAAAAGTATTCGGCTTCAGCTAAAAGTGACACAGCACTGACTGAGTTAAACAGAGGAGCTCTGTGAGAGAATAAATTCCTCATAATAAAGTCAGATCAGTTTAGCCTGTCTCTCCCATACATCCCAATTGCTACCATACCTCTATTTACCAGCTTTTTATTATCCAGGCTATTTTTACATCATTAGCTTGCAGATCTACTTATGCTGAGGTTCTGCATTCTCCTAGGAAGAAAATTTCTCTGCAAATCAAATTTCACACGGTTATTTGTCTTTAGTGAAGCAGCCCACAAAGTTCTCAACCAATTTATCCCTCTGTGCAGCACCAGCAGAAGCTCTCACTTGACAATTTACATGATCCTTGCTTACCTAAGTTGTGCTAGACCCTGTGTAGAAATGGATATCCTCCCACCTGGTTAAAGAAAATGTGGGGCAAAAGAGTAAGAACTCAGGAAAGAGATGCACAGGTCCTTGTTTGTGCTACTGGCACAAGAGCTAACCTTTGGAAAGTCACATTTTTCCTAGTCTCAGTTCTCCCTCCATAAATGGTTACAGTAACAGCCTCACAGGGTGAAGTCCACTTTTCGTAATCCTCTGATGAAAAGTGCTGAAAAAGGGCAAACTAGGACAAATAAAGGGCTGCCCTGGTTAGGGTGCATTGGGCTGCTAAACTCACCAGTCCCTAGGACAGGTCTTTCCAAATTACTATGGTATTTCCACTACCACACTGAAGCAACACAGCAGCTTCCCTCAGCTTCCATCAGCTCAGGAGCTCCAGAAATGCCTGTTGTGTTCCTGTTGTCAGGCTGAAAGACAGTGATTTCTGCACTGCTATAGGCTCAGAGTCAAAGCCATTCATTTTCTGATTATAAATAATAGCTATATTTTCACTGGAGTAGGGATTGGGAACAAAATATTGAAAACCCACAAAAATTGTGTGGAAAATATATTTGGGGGCAGACAAATAAATACAGACTTAGTTTCTATACTCTTCCAATACCTGCTGCCAAGCATCTTTTCTCATCTGTGCAAAGCTGCTGGTGCCACTACTGGATAACACTTTCTTCCAGCAATGAAGATACAGCAAGTTACTGATACACAGCAGTACTTCACAAAAATGTCACAATGCAAGTTCATGGGAAAGAAAATACAGATGACTACTTTCCTAAGAGTGCTGCAGAGGAGTACACCTTAAATTTCTAAGTTTCTTCTAACTAAGCCCATGTGGGAAACACAAACCCAGCCCCAAACAGCCCTTTTCTTTTCAATGCATTTTATCTACAATTCTTTAAATGCAGCTGGAAATGTGACTTTCAAATATCCAGGTTTTTGTTATGTGCTCACCTAACCCTCATCTTGGCACCTGACAGAAGGAAGCTGTACACAAGACTTTGATTTTTCTTTTTGAATTAGGAGACATTAAGCACCCAGACTCTCTCATAAAAGATCTGAGGCATAAGCTACATAACATCTGTGCAAGCAATGTTTTTTCCACTTAATCCAGACCTTAATGATCAAGAGATATCAGAAAAGTGTCAAAGGAGATAAACCAAGTTATCCCTAATAAAGCATCTACGTCTCCTCACCAGCAGCAGCTGATCTGGGAGCTTCATTCCTGCACCAGGGATAGAGAAAGACCTCAAAACGTAAATGTCAATGCAATATGCTTGTTGATTCCCTGGGAAAGGTAAGTCATTGTGCACAGAGTTCCTGTTTAGTGATGCTTTGAGTTTCCCAGGATAAACTCTGTAAATAAAGGCACTGCAGGACAAAGTACAATTATTTTTTCTTTGTCCCTTCCAAGGCATGTTTCCTTTGCCTTCTGAATGGTGTAACAGCCTGTATTTCATGGAAACAGAAGTGCTAGAGAGTATCATCACATAGTCACCAGTACCACCACATCAAGGAAACGTTATCATCTCTCATATGTTGCTTTTGTTCTCATCCCCTCCATAAAGGAAATAACTTGAGCAGCAATTTGTTTGTGTTGTAAACAGAAACCCTGGGGTTGTGACAGAGAGACAAAAATGAGGTGAAACATGCTCAGTGCAGGGACCAGACATGTGACTGGGAAGTTGGGGGAAAGTCCACCTAACCATTTCAGAGTATCCCACAAGAAAATCCTGTCTGGAGCAGGATCTGTGCTGGCTGCAGAGCACTGCATCTTGACAGATTTCAATTGATAGAACCAAAACCCCCTGAAATGACTGAGAGGAACAGTCACTTAAACTCATTGAATAGCTGTCTGGGACTCCACTTGAAGATCCTTTTGGAGGTAAAATGTTAGCACTGTTACTGCAGAGCTCCATTGTGCTAGAGGCACAAAGCCACTTGTCATGTTTTTTTGTCACAGGACTTCAATAAAAATACCCAAGCAAGGCCCAGCCACAAAGAAACTGAAAGATAAACAGCCAGGATTACAAACTGCCTGGAAGCCAGCACCAGGATGCTCACAGACACTTGCTCTGCTGGAGCCAACACTCCTACACACTGTACAAGAGATTAGCCTGGGTGCTACTGTCTCCAGTGACACCAAAGGGCTCTGGGCTGCAAGACAAAGGTGTAACTATCCAGGAGGAGGCCATCGTTTGCCTGAAGAGAATATAACTTTCTGATCACCTGGAGACAATGGTGATGATGTTTTGCAGACCTCACAATGTGAGATTTCAAGTAGGCTCCTGAATTGAAGGAGTGACTGCAGGCACATATTTTTAGATAAATATGGGTACCAACTCTTAGGAGAGGTTCCTCCACTACAATCATCCATTTCACTGTACAGGAGTTCAGCCATCAGCTGCTCCCTCAAATGCCCCTTCATCAGGCAATCAGCCATGTCACTGGCTGGCAGCAAGGCCTTTGACAGGAAAGGGCAAGGAGGGAAGTCCTCTCTGCATATGGCAGCAATTTGGCACTTGCATCAGCACTGCATTTTCGGTGCCATTTATTTAGTGCCAATGAGTAACTGGAGAAAAAAGAATATGAACTTGTATGTTGTCACCTCACCACTTGGCACATGCATCCTTTCTTTAAAAAGATCTTTTAAAAGATCTCCTAAAGCCTGTCTTTTGCTTTAGACCTTAAAGAAGTAAAACAGGGATTGGAAACTTTATCCCATCACAGGTACAAGTTCTCCCACTGAATTCAATAGAGCATCAATGATCCAAAGAAAAAGAACTGTCTCTTAAAATAACAGAAAGACAGGTAATTCCAAAAGTTTCAGAGAAGGCTTTAAGCCTGTATTAATGGATATTAACAGGATTTCAACCAACCAAAAGCATAAACATCATCATCATAGCCAAGTATCTCCTCTGCCCTTCCCAAATCTAAACAGTTCAGTAAATGGCTCCTTCATTTTCTGACTGGCACAGGCTGGAAGGAAAAACACAACACATCTATGAGACACTTGAGCATCTCACAGCCCTCAGCACCAGTTCTGCTTCCTGGAGAAAGAAGGATTTACGCTGTCCCAACATGAAGGTCTACACAGTTTTGCTTGTTTTATTTTCAGTTTATTTCAGTTCTGTTTCTCCCTTAGTCTCATTATGCCTGACACTTAAAACCAGAATGGTTATTTTTATTGTTGTTTTCTTCTCATTTCAATTCCAGGTCACCAGTACAGTCAATGGGAAAATTTGGCTGACAGATGATGGAAAAGATTTTTACAGCCAGCTATTTTTTTACATTTTAGGATTCATTGAGAAATAATGAGTTATGAAAGTCATAAAAGCTGTTGCTTTTGTTGAAACAAATTTGTAAATAAAATTAAAGAAACAGTTGCCACTGTTCCTTTAAGGGGCAGCAAGGTGAAAGACTTGACACCACCAGGAATAAAGTCATCCTCCCCAGCTCCCTTTCACAGCAGATAGGCCCCAGCTCCTCACTAATCATCACCTGTCACTCCATGAATTTGCATCTTTAAATTGCAAAGCACGCACCAGGAGGGGGGAAAGAGCCCATGCACACATCAGCAAGGCCCTGCCTTCTGTTCCCAGGGCTGCCACACACAAGCTGATAAGAGCAAGCCGTGGGCTCCAAGTGCTCCCAGGTATCAGCATACTAACTAGCATTCAAATCTTAACTTCTTTTGGTTGGCTGGGAAGATTTTTCTCTGGATTTTGGTATTTTTTCATGGGGTGGGGTGGTGATGACGTTTTTTGCCCCTTTTTTTAATGGGGTGTGTGTTAATTCCCACCAGTACACAGCTTGCTAAAGGAGGCTGTCATCTATAGGTTTTAAACTTCTTCAGTGCTGTTTGCAGACAAAAAACATGGAAGTCTCCACTACTTTGCTTTTTATTCTGCTTTTTTAAAAAAATTACCTTTAAAGTAGATTTTCTGTCTGTGTTTGAGAGGTTCCTCTGTACATGCTGACCCTCAGAGGACAGACTTGGTGACCACACCAGGGCTGGCACTCTCCTCTCCTGACTCTGCACCCAACTACCACTAGATGGATGTGGCTCTACTAGAAACAGGCTCCTTTTTTTGTACACTGTGTTTTACACTGAAGTCCCTTGGTTATTTGTCTGGAGGCCACCTAAATGACAGTAAAATACTTTGTAGCAGTTTTTCTAAAGACATATTCCAGCTACATTTAACTACCTCCACAGAGCAGATTTTAAGAAAATTAGTGTTACTGTCAAGAACATAACAAGGTGCTTTTTTTGAAGACCCCCAGTAAGGAAAATGCTACAGACCACAGACAGCCATACGAGAAATACGAAAGAAATACAATGCTGTGGTCTTGGACACAAAATTTTTGTTAGGTATTTGTTAGGGTTTGAATCCTAGTCCATTACATGCTAATGGCATATTTCATCTTGGGTTTAAAACAAAACTACACCTCTAAGAAAGGAAATTCAGAGAGCAAATGAGATCCTAGATAGGTTACAGATAAAATACACAGATTTGAATTTTTCTATTTTATAACTAGGAGATATTTTTTAAGAGATAATTCAAGAAATACCTGACTTCAGAAGATTTTTGCTTTTGTGCACACTCAATGTGAAGCCTCAAATCTTGATGTTAAATTATTTGAAAGAACTGACTGCAAGTTCACATTATGCTTGGTTTGAAACTACAAATAATCACTGTTATGAAGGCTATCTGTCCACCCCATAACAGCTGTAAACAGAAACAGAGATGGGAAAACCACTTCTGAATTCCCTGTACTCATATTTGGTGTTCACAGATGCAGTTGCAAAAGTTGGACAACTTGCATGTTTAAACTTGCCTGGATATTTTTGCCTAGCAGTCAAATATGCTAAGGAAGAGACTAAGACAAATAAAACCAGGAGACTTGCCCTTTAAGCCTTTTTGAGTAAATTCTTTTTCTACCAAGGTGGAAGGAGGCAGGCAGCTTTACAATGTGTAATGCTTTATGTATTCAAGAATAGTAATAAGTAGGCATTTAGCAAACTTTGTTCACAAGTATTTATGAATCCATAGGGCCAAACTAGGGAGCAATTTATATGGGAAGGGCACTTCATGCCATCAGACCAGATAGCCTGCCATGGGCTGCAGTACTGACTTTTTACTTTGAAATGAAATGTTTCTACTAAATTTTTCTACTAAACCTCAGTGATTTTGGATCCTAACTGCAATAACAGTTGTGATCCCCATCAGACACTTCCAGCCCCAAACCAGTGTTACTAAAAAATAAGCAACTCCCACAGCTGCTAAATTATGAGGGTTTAGATTTTCTTCATACAACTGGTTTGCAGATATATGATAACTGCATGGCTATATACACTTACAGATCCTGAGACTGCATCAGCAGATCAGCTAATTGTGTTAATTAGCTATTTGCATGCACAATTACCTGATTTGTACAAGCAGTCAAGGTGATCATACATGTAAATTAGGCATGAATTTGCACAATTTACTAATCTGAAAATCTGCTATTCCACTTATTTTTAAGCACCAGAGATCCAGAGCTGCAGAAGAGGCTGGCAAGTTACTGCCTTTTTGCTTGATACGTTTTCCAAGTTTTTCACTCCTTTTGCATTGCTTTTGTACATCACTGTGGGCAAGTACCCCTGCATGCACAGGCACACAACCATGCATAAAGAAATGAGCAAATCATCATCAAAAAGTCATACAGAGACAGTGCCCTGCATCCCCATACAGACAGAAATTTACTTCTTGTCTCCTAAAGGTCTTATTTTCCACCTGTTATCTCTTCTGGTAACTGCTGAGCTTAACAAAGTAAACTTGATTTTAGTTATCACAACAAGCTCAGGAAGTTCTGCAAGGAGCAGAAACCCAAACAACTCCAGTGCAAATACTCAGCCTGAAGCCCTGAAGACTGTTTAACATTTAAAGCCCCACTGCTGCCATGCTGACTTGCTGGTTAGGGGGTTTCAAACACAAATGGGTCATCTACATTTAACGTGAAGTTATACCATAACTTGTCAAACAAATGGATGTTTATGCCATCATGGGCTGTTCAGGGACTCCAGAGTGGAGCACATTGCTATTATAAAAAGCAAATTCTCTGAAAACTGCACACCTATCACTTCCCCTCCTGAGGTAACATCTTTAGCTGAAGAGGGATTTGGGACTGTACAAGATGGAGAGCAAAACCCAAGAATGGATTAGTGCAATGTAATCTCAAATACAAGTACATCTCTGCTTGCTTGAAGTGGCAAGGTAATCAAAAATTTTCAATTCACCAGGGACAAAAACCACCACTGGTTTAGCCAAGAAGAAACAAACCACACAAGCTCATTAGGGCCAATACCTACACATTCACACACACAAAAAAACCCCAACCAAACAACAACAACAAAAAAAGAAAGAAACCCAAACTTGTTACAACATAGTTAAGTAGGTTAAAAACAGGTCTCCAGTGCTGTGCAATTCAGTTTCAGTGGCTGTGGTTATTTACAGGACTTCCTTGGGGAGAAGCAATGCTCGTGGTTAGAGGTGATAAAGTAATCCAAAAGCCTAGACATTACAAATAGAGAGAAGTTCAAACTCTTCTTCTGTCCCCCAGCACATATTGGCAGAATGATTGTTGCACTCTTGTCTATAGCTTCTTTACTTAACTAGAGGCACTTCATAGTCTAGGCAAGCTCTGCTTTAGGTGTGCAGCTCCTTTCATCTCACCTTCCATTCTCTCCTCACAAGAAGTCACTAAAACTAAAGGCCTTGGGGCAGAACTGTGAATGGCCTTGGTACAAGACTGACATAGCAACACAACTGTCAGATTTAAAAGACAAATTACTTTATTGCCCCCCAGTACAGTGTGCAGTGCAAGTGTGTGTAAAACAGTAGGGAGCTCCAGAAGAACATTAGGGCCTCACTGAACCATTTCTGAGGCAGCTGCTGATGGCTAACTGGGCAGGACAAGTGCCTGCAGTGCTGTGCCTCAATGCCCTGATCCACCACCACCCCTGGAAAGGACCAACTCCTTCCCCAGTATCTGAATATTAATGCAATCTATAGACTTTAAGGATGGTACAACTAAAGACCGAGTTACAATCCCTTCTTCCATATTTTTGCAGTAAATGAGCATTTTTTTATTTTATTACATTAAAGGAGATATGCTGAATGTTCATTTACTGAAAAATTCCAGGTAACATAAATACACTCAAAATAGGAGTCAAGTTGCAATTCCACTTCCAAATATAAGTCAATCCCTTTGAGACCTGGGGAATAGAGGAGAGCCAGACCCAACTCTCCCCCTGGCATTCCTCCCCAGGCACATGTGTTTGAATGTGTTTATCTGGGAAGGCTCAGGTCACTCGTGTGCTGTAGGAGCATCTCCTGCAGCTGGAACATCCAGAGCAGGTAGCACTCCATGTTGTAAACTGCTCATGCAGCAGGACTGAGAAAGAGGCATTTCCTGGTCACCGGCTGTTCCCGACTACAGGAAAATGAAAATACAGCACCTCTGCACCTGTTCACCTGATGGTGAAGGAAGGAAAAGCCATTACCGAGTGACAGGAGACAAAAAACCAAAATCCACTTCAGCAACTCATCCCAGCACTGGTGATTAATCTCACACTCCCACAGCCTGATGCACATTAACCAGATAATTAATAATTTCTTTAGGGACTCCAGCTCGGCAACTGTTTTATCAACCCGCACAGCATTAGGAGAGAGATGCTGCATTTGTGATCAAACTGCTGGAACTACCAAAATGTTCTGCAGGAACAGTAAAAGCTTCAGAGTAATCTGTGAGCCCAGTTTTACAAGTAAGTGTAACATATGTGCAGAAATCAAGGCTGCTCCTTTATCAGTGCAATCACCAGACTGAAAAATCTGAGCAAGATCAGCATAATAAGAACAATTAACAGCAATGCCCAACTCCATCCAATCCCCATCTTTCTCCAGCAGAGGAGCTTTTCAGTATTTTTTTTAAACACATTTTGCTTGATGTAGTAACACAGTGTGTCCAATCATGCACTTTGACTACCCTTGGTATGAATAACAAATCAGATTCATTTGCCTTACCATAAAAAAGGTTAACAATAAAAAACCCACCACCCTATGTGTCATGACGTGTGAATTCTACGAGCCAAAGGCTTTCAAGCAATTCAGTGAGGAGGATGGCCACACTTAGCACAGCTCTCGCTAACAACTTTTTGCCACCCTCTGTTCACTCATCCTCCATGTTCAAGGACAGTCACACAGGATCTGAAACACAATACCAAAGTGCTGGCACCACATTATCTCCCCAGCACTTAAAAATGGACTGCTGAGAAAAATCACGCTAAGTATTCTTTCCGATATTAAACTCTCCAGTGTGTTAGATATATGTCAGTATCAAGTGATTAAGAATGACTGATAATTAATAAATCACACCCACAGAGAGTGACCGGGTATTATTTCTTTCACCCTCTGAAAAGCTAGATTCACAGTTCTGACTAAGTAATTTTATCTTTCCAAATTAACCATCCTGTGCAACTGCTGCTAGCAAGGAGATGCAAATATTTTTTTTTTTTCCAGTGGACTTCAAAATAGTTATAACTTATAAATAAGTTATTTGGGCTGCTTTTCTAGTAATACTTTATTGTTAGCATTACTGCACAGGTAAGGACACAGAGATCCATCATGTGTGAGAGCCCCAAAACTTCCCCACCACAGAGTAGATTTCTGAAGAAAGCTTGAGCTTGTCCTTTCATCACACAACTACTCTTGAGCCTGAGAGAAAGCTGCAGCTTTTGGCAACAGCTCAGCAGAGTATCTGCCTTCTAAAAGATATCCTGCTCTTCTTCATATTCCAGGATTCGGGTCCTGGAAGTGGGCCTGTGCAGAGCTTTAGTGACAGCCATGTACATCTGCACAACTGACCAGATACCACTACCTGCACACCCCAAAGTCTGTTCTAAGACTAGGTTAGTAACAGAGAATGCTTTCTTTTAGTCCCTACAATGGCTTGATTTGCATTTCCTTTCCACATAACTAAATGATGCAATACGCCAATTTTTTAATCATCTACTTTAGTGTTTATACCACTCCGCTCACCATATTATTTGAGCCCCTTCATTTTCATAGTGTCAGTTACCATTATTCCATTAAATTAAATCCTTTTACAAGCATCTTTCTATAAACATGCACTAGAGATAACATAGCCACATGGTGAGGATTCACAGACTACAGTAAGCAGATTACACCTGTCTTGATTTTCGATGTAGCTGTCGGCAGAGTATATTCTCCCATCAAACTGCACACAGATCTCCTCATTAAAGCTACAGGGGAGAATAATTACAGAACAGTACATTGCAGTTTACCAATTGGTCTTGCATACATAATGGCCTATCAAAGAAAAATTGCGTCCTCCAACAGCTGGGAAAATCTTTAAATTGTTATTAGTATTATTATAAAATAGCCAACATTTTAAACCATCCAACAACTTGCCTCCTGTATGCAAAGCAGACAGAGGTGATCACATCCAAAAAGGTCTTTGACTCCCAGCCCATAAACAGAATTACTTTTCCCTTTACAAACACTCCATTTCCCAACCTTCTGTTCCACAGTAAAATCCCCTCCTCCTGAGAAATTACGCTGATTGCAGAATAGGCCTTGAAAGCAACTGGGTGATTTTCTGGATCTCTTAAGCCCTGGTGCTGAGTGCCAAACATCACATTCCCCCACATCCTCACTCCTTGATGGGGAAGCAGGGAGTCTGTCAGGTCCCTACCATCCTTCTCTCACCAGTGAGGGGAGGGGGATCTCAGTGACAGCCTGTTTATCTCCAGCTATATCTGAGTTTCCTTCCAGCCCTCAGCACCACCAGCAGGTCTCCTTGCTTGGCAGCTGGCTGATGAGATGCTTCCTATCCTAGATAAAGGATGCTGGAGAAGCTGCAGAAATCTGCAGATGGAAGCAGCCTCCTGGTGCTTCTGTCCCTGGCCTTTCCCACTCCAGAACTGAAGCATGCAGCATATACTGAACTGGTTGTCCTGTGGAGCATCAGGAGGACTGATTTTTCACTCTTGTTGATAGTTACAACATCAGAGCTGTGTTTGTGTTAATGGATAAAAGGCAAAACCATTCTTGGATGCTATTTGCATTCCAAGAACCCAACTGTTAGGACCTTCAGCTCCACTCAGAAACCAAACCCATTGCTCTTCAGGCACCACTTCTGAATACCAGCTCTTACTCATCACACAACAGACAACAGAAGAGGGAAAAGCCCAGACATGGGCTTTTATTCTTCAAATAAAAAGTCAAGCTAGCTTTGCTAACATTCCTTGCTAGCCCAGAAGCAAACCCTCCTAAGCACATATTTGGGGCCCAGGAGGATGTCCTGGCATGCTTTCCTACTCTGCTAAACCAGGAACTGAGGACTTCAGCAACAAGAGAACATGCTGCTGGAGCAGTCCCTATATTCTGCTTCTCCCAGATTTTTATATAAAGACTCCAAAAGGGACCTTCCTGTACAAGCAGCCCAACACCCACCTTTTCCCAGCTCTGAGGGACAGTGACACAAGCCACCTCAGCAGGCAGAGAGACACTCACCATGTAAACGCATCTAAACCATTTGTGGCTTTAAAACCACCAGAGAACAAAATTGCTCTGTGAAACAGCTCTCAGTACCAGCACTGCAAAGGATCTGCTGCTGCACTTTACCCAGCTGCACCTCCCAGACGAGCTGGCATGCTGCAGGCTTGCTTCCAGTCTCCCTCAGCTCCTGACTCCTAACAGGGACATGCTGACAGCAGAAGCCAAGCGGAAAAGCAAACGGAGCAGAGCTTGCTCTGGCCAGCAGACAGCCCACAGTTGCTCCTATGAGCTTGGAAATCTGTGGGTTTCTCTCTGAGAACTCTCCTTTTGCAAGGCTGCACCTCATGCTCCAGGGTGGAGTTGGCTGCAGGCGCAGTGAGATCACCCAGCCTGACCTCCTGTGCAAACACTGCCCAGTAACCTTCACCCATTTAAACGCTGCTTTCGACTCTGCAACTCCAGCATTTTTTCTACTTAGCAAGCTTGGGTAGAAACAATTCCTGGACATCTCAATCACAGCTTACTTTCCACAGGGGATTATTAAAAAATAAAAATAAAAATGTCAAACCCCCAAACTTTCTGCTTTGAGTCTCTGCTTCAAACCTCACAAATTTTGTAAACTTGTTTCCAGGGAACCATCCTGTGGCCACCACCAAGAAGGGTGTCCTACACCAGGAAATGGGCAGCAAAGCCCAGCAGTGACAACACATGGGCCCAAGGATATTTTGTTCCAGCCTCTACCCTGCAAAGAAGAGCCCAGACTTCCTGGGGCTTAGTTCTTGTTACAACTCTCCTTCATAGAGCAAGTAGTATTTACCACAGAGAGGTTAAAAAACAGCTTTGCCATCAATTGCCACAGTAGCAAAGTATAACCCTTTGGGAAAATTTTCCTTGACTTCACTAGTTCTGACCAAAACATTAATCAAGTAAAGCACATTAGCTATTATAGTTTGCATTAAAAATACAAATACCTCCTAAAAACTGTGCTTTTTAAGTTTTAGAGGTCTTTAGAAAGCTTTTCCTTCCACTGCTGTTCCCTGATGCTACTGACTATGCATATTCAAATCCTCCATTCAAAGGTATTCCTCAATAAAACATTTTTTTATTAATTGCCAGAACACATATCCCACAACTTTTCAGAAGAATTGAGTGACTAATGTGTCTTTACAAAATATCATAATTCCACTTTCCTGTTCTTATTAGAAAAAGAAGTCAGCCTGGCAAGTGGAGAGAAAAGTGTAAGACTACTTCTGACATAATATAGGAGATTAACTGGAAATTGCCAGATTAGGAAACTGGCTTTCCTGGATGGAGAGGGAAGGGTAAATCATATCCACCCCAGACAAAGACTGAAGGGGAAGAAAAGGAGGAAAAAAAAAAAAAAAAAAGGTGTGGTGTGGAGTGGAGAAATCTGTCACACATTTTAGTAGATCAGGACTCTGACTGTGTATCAGAGAAGAGAAGCCCTGATAAGTCACATGCCCTTTACTACACAAGATAAGATCAAAAGGTTTCAAAGGAAACTGATGGTGACAGTTTCTTCATTTGTATGCAATGTGACATACCAGATCCAAACTGTTGGCTACTTTTTGAACTACTTGTCAGGGGAGAGAAATTATTATTTTCTTTTATATTTTACTTTCAAGAACTCTTAGTCATTTGGGGGTTCTCCCCCCTGCTCTGTTTTATTTTCCAGCCAGGATTCAAACATTCACCTTTGATGTAATATTTTTGCTGCACATCAGAATAGCTATGCCAAGCTTCAGAAGGACAATTAAATACAGAGAACGAAAAGGATGACATCACTTCAAACATGAACTTTTAATAAAATTAGTTGAAAGAAACATCCCTGGTGATGATTATTTTCTTTTCCCTGTATCTTCTATTTTACTCTTTCCATGTATTTTCAACAATTCAAATTATTGCCAGGCTAGCAGCTGTAGTTGACTCGAAGCCATCAGCTTACACACAAGCAGAAGTATTTCTCCCTGTTTCTCACTGCTTCTGACAAAAGTGTTAAATATAACACAAAAAATAACTGTGTAAGATCACAAGTTGCTTGTATAGCCAATAGGTTATATAACAGTTATATTCACATGGCAAATAAGTAAATGGGGGACTTGTGATGGCTCAGCTTCTCCAGGGCCCAGACCTGATGGGTTTCAGCCCAGCATTCCCTGCTGATGTGCAAAATCTGCAGTTGCTCATTATATGTCAGTAAACTTGCTCTAAAATCATGCCCTTCTTTCCAAAAAAAGGTATCAAACACCTCGCCAAAGTTCATCTGTGGCACTCAGCATTCATGAGCCAGTGATATGTGCAAGGTAATAATATTCTCCCCAAAGTGTTGTGAAACATTCAGAAACTGCAGTAGCTGCAGCCACGTAAGTATCTGAGACAGCCAGACATGAAAAAATACATTGCAGTCTCCTGGGTGAAGGAGAAGGTACTCAAACCATAGAAAAGCAATACAACATTCACTTCTAGCTCTGCTACAGCCCAATAGATCAAGTTTTAAAGTTGTAGCATTTGGTTTTAAATGCGACAAACATGTTAAATGTTTCAAGCTCTTATATAAATCCTTGAGAATCCTGGAATCATGCTAATAAAGGATGCTGAATTTAAGGACTCAAGTCTAAGCCCCTTTAAACACAGCAGGGGAAAGAAATAGCTCTTCCAACAATATTTTTCCCAGTCAGGCCAAATATTTTTGAAGCAAATTGTTTGGAATACATAGCTTACATGTACAAGTCTATTGAGAGTTTACACAGATGTTTAGAGAGAAAATACTGCAGTACACAGATTTAGAGTCACTTGGAAAGTCTTAAAAAGCATATGACTATACCTTTAGTGCATAAAGCTGCTGCCAGAAACTCCTGTCAGTGAAGTTTTTTTTTCCCAAACCATCACCTGCTCTCTGTCCATGTAGCTCAGACGTTCCTTGGGGCTGTTGTAACATCCCTTGTAGAACAGCAAGAAGAAAAGAGCTGCACCTTCCCCACCAGGTTCCCAGCTCCTCAGGGCTCCTGCTCCAGCCCTGCTTCCCCAGAGCTGCAGCTGCAGTCCATCTGCATCTCCTCCTCTGACACAGACCAGAGCAAACATGCCTACAGTTTCCCGTGCTACTGTATGAAAGCCTTGTGATTCATTCTTTCTACGTTCTTGAAGTAACACAAATCACAAAATCCAAAATCCACATGAGAAAGTCACTCTGGTGTGACCCAGCACTCACCTCTCCCACCTGTGCCGATCTGAAGACCATTGCACTGGGAAAGACTTTACCAAGTGATTTTTCCTCCCTCCCTGTGAGTAAATTCTAGCTCTGAATTTCAAAAGCTACCATAACACACAAAAAGCTGGAATAAATCCCTCTCCTGGACATGCAAACACACTCAGTTTCACATGACTTGCAGCTGGCCTCAAGAGCTTGCACCCTGCCCCACACATCCCTATCTGGTTGTGCAATGAGACCACGTTTGCAAAACACTCCATAATTGACATTCTAACCCACATTTTCTGCCATGCACCTGAAAGATGCCTGCTAAGAGCCAACCTGGTACACACCAAACCATTATGAGAGTAAACCTTTCAAAAATAGAAATTGAAAATGCAAACTCAGACTGGGCATCACAGACTAGCATGGATTTAAAATTACTGACACATTCATAGGGGATATGAAACCTAAAGGACACAGTAAAGCAATCCCACAGGCATAAAAAATATATATACATAAATGTATACACAGATATAGCATACAGCAGTCTCACTACCCAACTTCTGAGACCAAATTTAAATAGAGAAACTATTCTTCCTTGGTTGTCTCAGCAGAGAGGAATAACACAGCAAGAAATCAGCTTTTTCAGAGCTGTTCAAGAGTTAAAGCCTGGAGAAGGTGGCCCCCTGAAGTGGCTACTGACCTGCATTAGGAGCCTGACAGCTCTAGGGAGCTCTTCTCACACTCTCAGCAGGTGGCCCAGGCTTGAGCAGACTGAAGTGGATGCTGGTTCACCTGAGTACACAGGGCTGTATGTAACAAAAATTCATCTGCTTGCTGAAACTGTCCCTGCTGCAGAACAACACCTTCCAGAGGCAGACAGGCTTTCAGTTATCATTAACTGATTCAGCCATTCAGGGTCAGCTGCAACCAGGTATCAATCAGCACCACCAGGCTCTTATAGTAGGTGTTAAAACCCAGGTGAAACTCATCCCTCTCCCTTCCCCAGGTGCTGAACAAACCACTGTTTTACCCCTGTGCTGCTGGGTGGGCTTGTGGCTTCTGCCAAAGACGTGGTGAAAGTGATGAGTGCAACTGGGAAGGACTGGATACACCTTCCCTCATGGGAACAAGGGCATAAGAGATATCTTACTTTGTATTTTCCAGCAAGGCCAGTGGGTTTTCTCCCTTGTGGAGGTGTTGTGTGTTTGTTCCATGCCCAGGAGATGGAACAATTAAGATGTGCTCAATACCCTTCTGCCACCCACTCAGTGTAACACCTTAGTCATCAAATCGTCCTATTGTGCTGCTCAATACTTTCTATAACAGTAGGAATATGAGAGTATGTCCAAAGATAGCAATGAACACACAAGGTAATTATTTTTAAGCTTGCTAATCACAATCAATAGTTTCTTAGCAAAAACTGATGAGCTGGAGTTGGCTCCTATTTTTAACCAATAAGATATGCAGTCAAGACTTGAATTACACCATCGGGCAAACCTCCAAATTCCTAATGACTGCCAGCCAAGAGAAGGATGGGTCCTTGGTGGGTCTTACTCCCTTCCTGAGCACAGTATCAAAGAATTTTTTCTGTAGACTATAAAGCCAGAAGTGGGTTGTAACTGCTGCATGACTTCACCAAAAACACCAGACAAGAATCTAACTCCATACATCAAAAAGGAGTTATACAATTGTTAAAAAGCTTGAGGATGTTTACTTGAAGAGTTTGAAGTTTTGTAGCTGTCATATAAAAGATAAACTCCTCATAGAACAGTGCCATGTGCCTTCCAGGGGTGTATAATTAGGAACAGATGAAGACAAGTTAGAAAGCTCACACCCCTTCCCTATTTTGGTAGGATTTTCCTTAAACTAATATTTCTAATGTTTTGCTGTCCCTTGACTTTTTTTTTTTTTTTTTTTTTTCCCAAAACCCTAAATTTCTTTGTTGCTTTTGGGAAATTCCTCTTTTCTCTGCCACTCTCAGGAAGGTGTTATCCCCCCCACAAAAGAACCAAAAATAATTCCCAATATTCAGCAGTGCAGCAATAATTCCCTCTTGGAAGAAGGAACATATTTTCGTTTGTTTTGTTTCTTCTCTCCACTGATTAAAAGCAACAATGAGTCCAAAGGAATAGTACAATACCATCAAGTGTAATTGTTGCCTCTCACAACAAATGTGAAGGGGATCAGGAAACACACCCACCCTTGATTACTGGGAAAATATCAGGGATAAAAGATGTCAGCAGGGGCAAGTAATTCTGTTCATCAGCTTACACAGACAAAGGTAAGAGAGAGCAGCCCCAGCCCTCTGTTCATTAACTTGCTGGAATTACAGCAGTTCAGGGCTTGCAGAATTACACAAGGAATTAACACTCCCTTCATTTTCCTGTTGTAATCTCTCTAGTTTGGGATATTTTCAACTTTGATTCCCGTGTCTGCTGCTGGATGAAAATGGCTGAGTGATGAAGGCCTCCATGAGGTGTGCAGGTGGAGGAACAGCAGCCAAGTGATACAAAGAACATGGCTCATCCATGCCACAATCCAGACATCTTAAATGACCAGTGCTCTCTGTGCTAGAAAGAGTGACACCGCTGTCTGTACTCAATTGAGGTTTTTGAAGCAAACATTATGTGCAGTGTCAGTGTTTATTAAAGATAACTAATGCCCTAACACTTTATTTACTTCTGTTTATTGCTATTTTAGCAAGAGTCACCAGAGAGTAGCTATGCTTCTGCTCCACCAGGGTTCTTTAATCACTGTTAGTAGGTAAAATCATGTGTGACAACTAATCCAAAAAGCAGATTATATTTATTTTGGCTACAGTGGCTTGCAATTCGTTAAAATCAACAAAGCCTTTTCATTAGCCCCCTGCTGATGTCCTAAAACCAGATATTTCAAGGGTCTCAAAGCACAGAGCTACACACATGCTGTAAAGCTGGGACTGACAGACTTGCTGTTGCCATACTTACTGTAAAATCTTATTAAAAACAACAGCCAACTGCTTATTTTCTTTCATAAGAGGGCTTAATTTAGGATCTCAAATTCCAAAATGAAAATCTGGGAGGAAGGACTTCTTAAATTTCAAAAAGTACAAGCAAATCGACAATAAAATCATCAGAGGATTACTTGCTCAGGGTTGTGTGTTGTAAAAAAAAGCTGTCATAACACTGTAAGGAGCAAGACTACAGATTCAGCAAGTCTAAATATCAACCTACATGCTTGCTGAGCTCCCTGCATCCTGGAACCACATTTGAAAAACTGAATTTCTAGTTAACAGTGTAATCTTGCAACTCTCATTGCCTGTGATATCATGATTTCTGGCCATTATCTCCTGATGACACTGCCTCAGACCTGCATTCATACACTCCAAATCACAGAGGATCAGAATAGATCCACATAGAAGTTACAGGGTTCCATCTTTCTCCAGCCTCACTAATGTTCAAACACTGCCAGGAAGTTCACAAACTCAGAAGCAGTCTTATCATAACCACCAAGGGCCACAATTCAAACAAAATAGGAAATTAGTGCATTAGAAGGCCACATAATTGATTTATATATATATATATATATATATATGAAGACACTGGTTTACATCAATGAAGTTTTTCCTCTCTTGTTATGAATTTCCTGAGTGATGGACACACTTTTGGTCTTTACCCTTACATCCCCCTTGGGACAACAACACCCTTGCCACTGTGAAAAAAGCCTCTCCTGACCTGCATCCTACCACGCAGACATATTTATTTCCCACAGCTGGATGTAGATGTGGATCTTGCAAATTTTCATGTGTATTGCTGAAGTGGAGCTCCTTGTTTGTCCCCCTAAGCACAATCTTGAACATTGTCAAGGCAATTATTAGACATCACTTCACACCAGCCCTTTCCAAATCCGCAGATCTCCAGGGGTTTAGAGGGAAGCCGAGAGCAGTCCTTTAGTGAGAGAACCATTCCTAAACACCCAAACCAGCACAGTGCCAGGCTGCCCCTGAGACAGGAGAATCACTTCATCTCCCTCTGTGCCACTGTCCTCCAGCTGGCTGCAGCCCCTCCAAGCTCACACTCTGAACACAACAAGCCAGCTGCTAAAGCAGAGAATAAAATCCAGACTGGAAGGAAAACCGAGATACAAAGCTTTTCTCCAGTGGCTAATCAGAGTTCTGTCCACAGGGAAAACTGAGCCCCATCTGATATACAACTTACTGTTTTGGCTCTCCATAATTAAAACTATTGTTGCCATGGCAATGGAAAGGGTGGTGGAAATACACATACAGCTCATGTCATGCCTCTTTGGTGATACAATTTGCTGTCCCAGTCTGGCTTGTGCCAGGATGGAACAAAACGTGACTCGGAAATAGTTGACTCAACGAGGTTTGTTATTTAGGAATCAGATGCTGTGTGAGCTGTGAGACCACTTTCTCAGGCTCCCTAACATGACCACTAATCCTGTTTAAGTCAATAGCAGTTTTAAGGATAATTTCAAAGAGAAGAGTTCTGATCCTATACTACTAAATTTCTCAAAGCATTCGAAAGAAAGAATTCTTTTAAAAGCATAGAGAATGAAAAGAACCAATCAGAAGGATTAATATACATATTCTTAAAAGTAGATACAAAATTAAAATGCAAAAACCTGATTATATGTTCAATACCCCAAACACCCATGGTTTGGTTAGCATTTGTTTATTCATTTAAATTGTGATCTCCACTGAGCATGTTATAATCAAGCAGAACTTATAAGTCATCCAATGACCTCTGAACAGCAGCAAGTAAACTATTGAGGAAATGTCATCAAACATAACTCTTTCTATGAATACACACCTATATAGGCATAAGCCACACACAGACACACCCAACAGGTTTTTTTGTAGGATGGGACAACAATTTTAGTTTTGTGACTTGCAATCCAGTCATTTCTTATGTGGAAATCTCTAATAGGATTCCTGAGGTACACAAGAGTTTACTCATGCATAAAACTTACAGGTGCTACAACAAAAAGGTGAGTTGCAGAGACTTAAGTAAGAATCCTATTGATGCCAATGTCTATTGACAACAGTCCAAGTTTTGCTTCTTTCTGGAATGGAAAGCTTCATATATGGCCCAAGCAAAAACCAAGAGAGATAGCTGTGGGCTGGAAGGTGGACCAGGGAGGGGTGAAATCCAGGAGAGACCCCCAAGCAAGGAGGCAGGCACTTCTTATATCACCTGGATTACTATGGCTCTTATATTTCTACAAAGCAAAATACTTTCTATTATACACATCCCAGTATGAAATTGGTGTGCAAATGCTTCAGCTGCCATGTGACCTCTGTAAGATCAATTACAGATGAGGGGATTGATCATGGAAGATCTCTGGGACGATCAGGGTTAAGCAGCAAGACAGAGTAGGGGGTGTAGAACAAGGAATTGCATCTGGAGAGAGGGTCTGGGAACACCTGCTTCAGAGAACTGACACCACATGGATACTCTTTTCTCAGAGGGCAGCAAAAGAAATCTGGGCAGCTCCCTGAGGAACAGATCCAGCACCAAAGTCCAAACAGGATGGTCCAGGGGATGCCTTAAAGGTTACCAGAGTCATGATGGTGTAGGTGTATATAACAGCAATACAAAAATTCCAAAGCTAATGCCTTACCTCACACTGTTTTCCCCACAAGAAAGAGGAAGGCTAAAACAAAAAGGCTTCACAGCAGTTGGGCACATCACTTCATACACTTAGGGATAGAGCTCAGATGTTATTATTAGCACATGATAAAATTCTATAAAAAACACATGAGGCTACGGTAAAAGAATGGGAGGAAAAACTAATGGGCCAGAAGAAGAACAATAAACTGGCAGATGGGAGGTCCCAGCTCAAGAAGAATTTGAAGGAATGGAGAGATGTATTCTTGGAAGAGGAAGGGTACATCAGGTAGCTGACATATTGAGTTTCCAGGAAAGAGAGGAGAGTATTAATGACAGTGCAGCTGACGGTTTCAGCAGCTACCAATGAAATTATTTGCCCTTCTTTTTCAGCTGAAGAGGTGACAGTGTGGATATGGCAGCTGATTTACATATATCATCATAACTTCCATAGGAATATCAGATTTCTTTATAAGGACTTGTAGTACCAGCTTTGCAGGTCAGTGTCAATGTCTAACAGAGCCACTGGAGACAAAGGGGAAGATTCAGAGAGGCACTGAGGTGCCTGAAACAGGGCTTAACCTGAATTTAATTGCCTAATTTAAAAAAATATTCCAAAATCCCCTGCTTCAGTAACTGTAAATGCACCAGGGCTAACATTTATGACCACAAAGACCACTGGAAATCAATCTCTGCTACCCTGGCAGCCATGTGCATATCACCTCTCCAATCTCACTCCACTGTGATCCAGATTAAGGTCTCTCAACACTTGTGTCCTAGGGTTCCAGTCCCACAGGTGAGCCTGGGCTTCTCTGATCACAGACCAAGAGTGCCCTCTTCCCTCAGCCCTGCTTTCTGCCAGTGTCTCTCCAATATGAAATACCCAAGTTCTGCCATAACAGCATACTGGCTCCTGTGCAAGGCATCTCTCATGAACCAGCCAGCCCACTGCAAAGGCACAATCTCTGCTTTGGTTCAGCCCACAGCAAAAAGGTGGGAGTTTGTTTTGTTGCTTTGTTTTTTTCTTTAGGGATTACCAAGCTGAAGTACATAAGGTGACCAAATGGATAACTGAATATTGCCCCAGAGTTTCATTTCAGTTTGGGTGATGTTAGCACACCAAAGAGAAAACTGTTTCCAGGATTGGGCCCTGACTGTATGCCAACCCTTGCCCAGCATGAGGAACAAGGAAGCTCCAGAACAGCAGTTTCCAACCTTAAGACAGGTTTAGTAATATATCAAGGCTTTAGAACATATAAAACAATTAAGGGACCAGCATGGTGTTTGATATTCTTTCCAGTCTGATTTGAATATGTTCTCATCATTTGCAGATGTCCCGTTTATTCTATTTATGTCACCTATTTATGATGTCCTTTATGGCATGGAGATTTTGTTGCAACAAGAATTCAGGTTGAGGATTTTTGCCAGTGGCAAGCTGATGTTGCTCAGAACAGCATTAAAATGCTACCATGCTGTTAGATTAAGCAACCTATTTTCTCTACTAGCACAAATTGTACTTTAGTTTTGCCCTTACATCTACCAAATTGCTGTTTCTTGCAACATTTCCCTTTGAAGGTAGTTGCCAATCTCCAAACCAATGCTATTTTCACCAAATGAAAGAGAAGTTTGTAAAGGACTACAATAAAAGCAGGAGCTGGACCTCTTTGCAAGAATCCTTTTCTATTTCAAAAATAATACTTGAAAAAAAATAAAGCAGTAAGGGGAAAAAAACAGTGAGTCGTATTTCTTCTCTAGTTTTAAGCAGGACTCCCACCAGATGACTCAGGAGATATAGCCACATGTTAATATGAAACAGGTTTTATTGAGCAAGTAGCTGTGGTATGTACCCTGTCCTAAACCTGCTGACAAAACAACACCTAATGATTTAACACTTATTTTCCCTTTGCTCCTTCCTGATTTTTAAGCTTCTTTTGTAAATTTCTCATCCCTCTCCTCTTCTCTGCCAGCTGTCCAATTCAGGGCATTTTCATCTGTAGTCCCTTAGAGGGAATAGTCTGTGATGGGGACAATGGGACCAGAAACGAGCAGGCACAGTCAAATGTGGACACAGGCGTTTCAGCTAGGGCACATCTAGGACTTTAAATATAAATATGAAATAGGCTGGAGAAATAAAATAATAATAAAAAAAAAAAAACCCTGCAAAAAGAGACCAAACTACAAGAAACCAGTCACATCGATTAGCTGATTAGTTTGTCAGTGAGTGATTAGTCAGAAAGACTGGAATTAGTCAGTGAAGCCCTGTCTCCTATGAATAAAATGTGGGGAGGACACCCTTTCCCACCCTCGGTGACAGATGATATCTGTTTTCTCCTTCGAGTTTGAATTTAAGAGCCACTGAAGCTCAGCAAGAGTATATTCTGGCTCAAATGAGCTGAAAATTGCATTCAATTTGAATTTCAAAACGAGAGGAGAAGGAGGAATGTGGGCAGAGGGAGGGAGCAAGCTCAGCAGGACCCATCAGGCCAGGTCCCTCTTGCAGCAGGTCCAGCTGCACCCAGGCAGGCTGCGGAGCTGAAACGCAGGGCATGATGCAAAGGAAAGAGCATTGCTGGACAACAGCCCAGTTCCCGTTTAAAAATAAACGTTTTGCTGTCAGGATCAAAGCAAACTCTGCTTTTATGTATATTACAAGCTGTATGTTCAGAAGAAAAAGATTCTTCTGGTTACTTGAGGGGAGAGAGGCAAGGGAAGGGAGAGCTGGCCAGAGGGAGGGGGTACCCAGCTTTCCCACTAGAAAATCCTCAGTAATTCAGACTAATCTGAAAGTACTTGCCATCCCCTCGAACACAGCACATACACTGAACTCATGTACTGAATTTTCCTTAACGCAAGGTTCATTTAAGGTTACATTTTTTAGCGTGGGGTAACATTTAATTTATGTCTTTGTGGGTGAAGGGATTATTTCCCCTTCCCTTTGTGCATTAAATTTACAGTTATATCTGATGACACTGAAAGAAATGAAGTTACGCCTGCAACCCAAATATATCCTGTAATTTGATGGCATGATAGCTGTTGGTCTCTTTAATGCAGCTGATAATGTCCAACATTCAATATAAAAATGATAACATACCAAATCAAGAGATTCTTCAGCAAATTTCTTCAGTGTGCAATTTGACCCAAGGGTCTGGAGTAGTAATAAAATAATTACAATTAATCATGAGAAATAATTAATAACTTAAGGATTAAAATGTGTCCATTTATACATTCAGGATCAGCATTTTCTATGTACCCTTGAGAAGCTTTTAGCTTCCCTTCCTAAACAAAATGCTTGCAATAGCGTTTAGAACTGGAGAGTTCAGCTATCAGAAACTGGCTGCTAATTTGGCTCATGGTATTTGTTATATGGCATTATGTTCACAGATAGAAGGGTCCTTATTACACCAATAGCCCACTCATATCCTCTGATGCAGCTGATATTTTAAAGCACAATGTTTTTATCACAAGTTTTTCCTTTTTTTCCCAACTGTTTTTTTCATCGATAAATCAGTAAATTGCCAGCTTTACACATGTAGGTGATGTGAGTCAGGATCCAAACCCAAAGGAAGAAAAAAAACCCCAAAACATGAGATCAATTTTCCTGGCCATTGCATTAAATAAAAGCTCCCAGGCAACAGAGTTAAGCACACACTATTAGATATACCTTGGTATGCTGTGCCTTCAGCAAGGCTTAGATTTCCCTCTATGGCTAAAGACTATATTAACATCCAAAGTGAGCTAGTGTGCTGGTTTTAAGCTTTTCCCATCACCAAAGTAATTCTTAACCTGTTCTTTTGGCAGATAAAAGAAACAATTTGAACATCTCTAAATCCTCTTTGCAAACTTTGCACCACACAGAAGTTTCCAACTACTGCAGGCACTTGGATAAAAATGCATAAGCGCTCACGACCACTTGAAAAAGACCTTACACATCACTGTGCATCACAGTGGTCAGAGGAACTACTCAGAGTACAGGGCACTTTGTAAATATCCATATATGCAATGGTATGCCTCACTCTGGAAGGCATTTTTGGATATTATTGTTTCAAGTGTCATTCTTGCATTGCCTTATTTCTGCCCTAATTGTAATGCCACAGAAATACTGATGTTGCCTCCTTATATGCTCTGGTTTCCCTAAATACACACCCCAGAGTTCACTTCTGGAGGGGAAGAGGAGAAATACACAGACCTGTCTCCATCACTCCCTTTCTCAAAGAAAGCTCTCTCTGTAAATCAGATTATCTGCCATGCTTACTTTACAATGCTTACTTTACTGAAGATGATACTGACTTTACAGGAGGAAGAACAATAAATATGCAAATTATATGGTACATTCCTGACAGACCAATCTCCATACTGGAGCTTGTAGATCTAAGACTACTAATAAGAAACAATAAAGAGTATTTGCCTGATAACAGCATTGCACTAAGCAGGGCCTTGGCTTCCAGACCAGAGCCAAGCCACGTCCAGTCCTCTCTGGTCCATCTGCACCTACTCATGTGGACATGCCCCTGCTGGTGCTCTGCTCTTCCAGCTGGGAAGGCCCTGCCTGATCCCACTCTGGCTGTCGGCGCTCAAACTGCTCCATGGCCGGAGCGCCGCGAGCGGGCAGCGAGGAGCGCCGGGCCAGCCTGGGGGACAGGCATGGCAGCAGAGGAAACCCTGGGCAGTTTCTCCAAGGTACTGGGCACCAAAGTAGTTTAGCTGGATGGCATGTGTGCCCACATCAATGTCAAGAAGACCTTATGTTATTTACTAGGTGAGTGCTGGCTTCAGGCAGTAAAATATTCTATCAAGATGTGACCTGCAGGAGGACTTGCCTGCTTGGAAAAAAAGTTAAATCTCCCTATTTTTTTTCTTATCAGTCCCTTCTATAGTTTAACATTACTTATTCAACACTGTGTAATTAACATTATGAAACATGGACATACCTCACAAAGAAAATCTAAGAGGGATAATAATTTCACACAGAAGCCACCTTCCAGAAACTTTTCTTCAGTCCTTTAACTCACTGCTATCAAAACTGGGGAGGCATGAAGTCATGTTGACTGCAAATCAGAGTATGAATGCAAAACTCACTAGATATAAACTCTGCCACTGTTTTCTCCTGTGCAGCATTTTACACCAAAAACGTTCTTACTGCAGCAGTATTTGGTGTAAGAATGTCCTGTCTCTCGAAGACAAGACAAAAAAGAAGAAAAATATTTCTGGGTTTTCTCATTGTTAATTTGGACCACACTTTTAAAAAATAATTTAGAAGGTAAATTACAAAGGGTTGTATCCCTATAGATGACATCACAGAGCTTCAGCAAATCCATGCTGTCCAGGGAAATGACTTATTCTATGGAAACAATACTACTCTCAGATATGGCATGCCAAAGCCTGCAAACAACCAACACTGGGGAAAACACTCTCCCAGGGGTGCCCTGAGAAGAGCAGATCCCACAGCCAAGAGGAGGGGAATACACACAAGTCTCCCCAGTGCCCCTCTTGGTATCGATTCCAACCCAACCTGTAAAGGTCCATCCCTGGTTGTTATGGCACAAGGTTACTGATGATTTATTAAGAGCTCTTATCTCCATCAGACAGTTTACAATTAACAGCTTCTCCTTTTCTAAAAAAATAAATAAATACATAAATGAAATCAGAGCTGCTAAGTGCTGGGTGTAGCCAAATGACATCATCAGCAACTGCCAGTCATGCAGGCTGTGAAAATAAATAAGGAATGGGGGCGGGGGGAGCAGAGGGGGAGGCAGGGTATTTACTCAATCAGTACCTATTTTTGAATTTCCTTCAAGCTGGCTTGGACCAAGAGCCATCAATTATTTAAAAGAAGTAACATGATGCTTCCTTTGTTGAGGCAAATCTGCAAGCAGACCCCAAGAGAGAATAAAAAATGAATTAGGCAGAATTTATTAGTGCGCTTGAAGAAAACAGATTCAGCTATCAGAGCTGACTGTGCTTTTAAAAATAGTGTATTTCTGCCCATGAAGAACAGTTTCTCTCTTTCTCCCTTACCCCAATAGATCCTCAATAATCTCACCTCTCCCCTCTCCTTATGCTTTCTTTTTTTTTTTTTTCAAGAGGGCATAACACTGAAAGAGGCATCAATCATTCCTTAAACTTCTTCCTTCTTTTCTGACTTGACTTGACTTGATGTATGGTCTTCATTTAAATTACAAATATACTAATCTAAAACACTGTTTACCAAGCAGCATATTAAATGAAAGATGCAAGAAATTGCATCACTCACGTTTTAAAAATGACTTTAGACTCAGGGACACATAAAAACAATGAGACAGGATGATCTGCCTTGGTTGCTATATTTCAATCCTAGCAAATGAGATTTGGTCCCAGTGGTTTTCTGCTCAGGACACTGCTAACCCCCAGTTAAACACACCCTGCCAAAACCAGTATAAAACCTCCTCCTCGGCAGATGTTGGTTGGGGTTTCTGCAATGCTCCAGGGACGTGTAGGGCCGATGATTCCGAGGTATCAGTCCCTGGGTCTGCACCTGGTCAGGCATAGAGCTCACACCTGAAGAGTCCCTCCAGGGCTGTGAGCAGTAGTCTGGCCATGCCAGAGGCTGCAGCATGGACAGAAAGCGAGCGGAGGCTGATTCAACCCCAGTGACAGCACTCCACTGCAGGAACTGTAACAGCAAAGGGAACACTCGCAGGACAAAAAAAAAAAACCACTGCCTTAATTCAAAGGTTCCCTGCTTCATCCTTCACACCAGGGAAACGATGCATTTAGATCATTTTGGGTGACCTTTGTGGCGTCCAGCAGCTGGAAAGGGCAAATGCTGCTTTAGGAAAACACGGAGCTGTGTCGCGCGTGATCGCAGCGGGGCAGAGGCTCAGCCTCCCCCAGTGCTGGGGCTCCTGCCCCGAGCCCTTGGGCGGTGGCCAGCAGCTGGGGGACTGGGCTGAGGCTCCCTCACTCGCCCCTCTCCTCCTCCTTGGGGCCGGAGCCAAGGTTCTGGCACTGCCCCCAGCATGGGGAGAGTGCAGGGCAGCCACGGTTTGGCAGGGATGAGCCTCAATAACTGGGTTTTAGGCTGCCTCCTTCTCCCCCTGCTCCAACCCCAAAATAAAACAAAGGTCATCACTTACTAGTTCCTCTGCTGGCAGGGTGTGATTAAAAGTGCTCTTAGTCCAAAAGCCAGGCAAGTTTGATAAGAACTGTGAACATGGCCTCAAGGAGTATTTTCTCAGAAATCACTGGAACGTTATTTATCAGCATGAGCCTGAGAGAAACTATAAACCTTTGGAAACGGGGACCATTACTGGCCAGATATGTTTGTGTTTCCTCAGATCTGCTCAGAGAGGGACCTCTTCTCAGATATAATGTCAGCATAACGTGGATCATGAATTGTAGACTCGTAGATCAGTTTGGGTTGGGAGACACATTTAAAAGTCATCGAGTCTAACCCCTCTGCAATGACCAGGGACATCTTCAACTAGATTAAGTTGCTCACAGCCCCATCCAATCTGATCTTGAATGTTTTCAGGGATAGGGAATCTACCACCTCTCTGGGCAACTTGTTCCAGTCTTTTACCCAGCATTGCAAAAAATTTATTCTTTGTATCTTGTTTAAATAGATCCTCTCTTAGTTTTAAGCCATTACTCCTTGTCCTATCACACCACACCCTGTTAAAAGGTTTGTCTATCTTTCTTAAAGGCCCTCTTTAGTACTAAAATGTCCTGTAAGATCTCCATGGAGCTTCCTCTTCTCCAGGCTGAACAACCACAACTCTCTCATCTTGTCCTCACAGGAGAGGTGCTCCAGACCCCTGATCATTTCTGTGACTCTTCTCTGGACTCTCCAGCAGGTCCATGTCTTTCCTATGCTAAGGACCCCAGAGCTGGATGCAGTACTGCAAGTGGGGCAGAAGCCCTTGCCCTGCCAGCCATGCTGCCCTGGATGCAGCCCAGCATGCAGTTGGCTTTCTGGGCTGCAAGCAATGCACCAAAGAGGCTGAGAGCTTGAAGGATTGCTGGCTGTCATGTTACCCTTTTACAATTAGTAATGAAAGGGAATGAAAACAGTGAGAAATATTTAAGCAGTTCTATAGATGATTTTTTTAAAAGGAAAATATCTATAATTGGCAGTGGGTGGTGCTGATCACGGGGCAGAGCACTAAGCCCAGCTTATCCCACCAGATGCTAGCAGTGGTACTACAGCAGCATCTCCCTCTCCCATTTCCCACACCGTGTTCCACAGCAGCTTCAGCACAGGCTGCAATGGCTCACTGTGAATAACCTGATCTTGCTGTAAGCAAGAGTCTACACAAAAGCAGTTTCTTGTTCCTCAGACATTCACAGAACTAACTGCACTGATGCAGGCTCACCCAGCACCCATGCAGTGCCCTGCAGGGATGCCCCAGCCTTCTGAGGGAACAAAGGTGCTGTAGGACCTGCTCTTCTCCAAAGGCATTGCTTTCAGGCTGCTCTCTAAAAACTGAAACAATCATCTATTCCAACCACTTGCGTTTACAAAATCCCCACTGGCTTCAGATCTCACAGATTTATCCGGTACTTCTGTGGGCCCTTGGTTAACTCAAACACAATTATGCATCATAAATCTAAATACATTCATGAATTTGCCTTTGAATAAATATTTTAAGGGTAATATCAAGTTTCACAAGTGTTCTGCTTTCATACATAGCTGCTTTCCTTTTTAACTTCCACCTCAGATGACTTTCTTCAGCAGAAGAAGAAAGAAAGAACTGCAAAGACCTAACTCAAGTGAACAAGAAAGCTGACACCAGGAGGTGCCAAGGCAACATCATTCCACTTCTTCTCCTCACCTCTTCCTCTCTGGATGGTAATCACAAGATCCTGAATGCCAAACTTTGGGAAATATCCTTGCAGAGGTAGCATCTGCTCCCTTGGCACACTTCTTGAGCAGTTGTATCAGCAGCTTTAGGTTTGTCCAAGGCTATGATATGACAAGGGTGCAGATGGGTTGCCTTGGACGCTTTGTCTTCCCGGATGCAGTTTTCCTTTTATTAATGTTTTATTCTAAGGAAAACATATGTACAAACCTGTATGTGGAAGGCTGTATGTGCACACAATTTCACACCAGTGAGGGGTTTTCTCTAGCCTCTGTCTAGATTTTTTGCTAGCATTTAGCTTGGATTCCTGCAAGGGCCCTGACTTTTACTGAAGTCGGTATGTGGCATCAAGCAGATTAGGCCCTTACTGTGTCGATCTGCATTTCAACCAGCAATTCTTCCACACACCATAACTTTTCCCATCTGTGTTGATCTTTCTTCGCAAATTAGCACCTGAGTCCTCAGAATATCAGGCCTGCAGGAAAGCTGCTCATTACAAGTTAACTTCTGCTCCCACTGAAACCAATGGGAGTTTTGCCATTTATCCATCATTCAGATGAATAAATAGGAGAGCTGTGACACAGCTGACATACAGGTACCAGTTCTTTTCTCTTGCTTTCATAGTTTTATATCCTCATCTTGTCTTCCATACATTAATCACGGTCACAAATCTAAATATATGGGGGTGGTTTCTTAACTGTAAATAAAACTACAGTTCAAATTAGCCAGTAAATCACAAATTGTGACAGAACAAAAGCAAAGTATTCTGAGGAAAAAGAGGATGAGGCATCTAATTAAACAGAGGAATACAGAACAAAAGAGGGGGGAAATTTTTAAAAATAAACCCTAGATAATGCATATCTATTATTAGCATATTCTTAACTTTTTTGGAAAGTTTTTGTGGTGAGAGTATTAGGATGTTTCATGAATACTGTATGAATGATTTTAAAAGGTATTTTAAATGAATTGCATAAGAGAAGTGCAATACTCTAAAACCAGGGTGCATTCTCAGAGTGTGGTTTAATACACTAATCTCTTATTTCCTGAGCAGATAAAGGCACAGAGCTACAAAACTGCGAACCTTCTTCCCATTTATTGTAATATACTCTTTCAACAAGCATAACATGTACTGACCAGTGTCCAAAATAGACAGAAATCTTCCACCCTACAATCACCTTCTCAGGGAAAAGCTTGAGAAGGCAGCAACTCGTATCAGAAAAGAGACACCAAACATGGGCTCTGGTGGAACAAAAAGAGAATTTAATTTCAGAATATAAAAATCTGAAGTAGAATCCCAGATATCAACAGCAAGGATCTATGAAAAATTATGATATTGAGCTCTTCACTTAGCATTTTCATCTGGACTGAAAAAAGGTCCAACCTCTCATTTCAATAGCAGCTGCTACTCTCCTAAGTAAATGTATTATGAGGAACCACAATTGATGACATGGAACAGTTATTTACCACTCCTTTAAAATGAGCCAGTGAACTGGTTAGGATTTAGTGAGATTTTGGGGACTTGGGCATAACCACAGCATTGAAAAAAAAACAAACCCAAAACCAACTAGCCCTGGCTTCATTGATATTTCCAGATCTTTGTGCTGGTTTGCTCATGTTCACCTTCACTATCCTACTGACATACAGCATCCCCTCTGAATTATCTGTTGCTCACCAGATAAAAACATGCTCTGACCAGAGCAGAAGACTTTTAAAGTCAAGTGCAGGAACTTCAGGAGGTCTACAGAGAGTGGATCCTCTCATATTTCTTAATCTCAGGGGAAACTATGCCTCTCATAGTTTCCTCTCTCAGGTCAACATAGGACATTCACATCCTTCAATGCTTACTAATGTGAATAAATATGCCAAGGACCAAACTTGTGTGAGAAAATCACAGAAGTCAGTTTGAAACAAGTACAAAAAATTCTATGAGGTTAGAACTTGGCTCACATAAGTGAGTACCTTAAACATCTGTTAAAGTAGACAAAATACCCTTTTAAAAGGGAATACTATGGCATGGTACTTATCATCCAAGTAAAGGAATTTCATTTGGTATTCTTTACTGTAGTATACATGCATCATAAACCTAGATAAACTTGTAATGCATATAATGCTTCTAACACAAAACATATTCATAAGTACACATTCACATCATGCACACATAATAAACATATCCACCTTAGATAAAATAGTTTACACTTTGAGGCACCTCTCATGAGGCCCACACTAATCCAAAATACATAATGCTTATGTAAGGTATCATCAAAGGAAACAATCATGGCTAATTTAGAAATGAGGAAAACAAGACAGTAAATAAACTTGTCCATACTTGAACAGTGATTCTCTAGGAGTGCTGAGAATAAAACCTAGAACTCTAAACCACAAAACATCATCCTTCTCATACTCAGCATGTGTAATGTAGCCAAAAATTACATAAACCCTTTTATGCCACAAACTGCAAGTAAAAATGTCAGCGCAAAAGACAGAGAATAATTAATTTTGCATTTCAGCAGATACTTTTTTTAGAAGTTGCATGTTGGATAGATTGTTATATGCAATCTTCAGAAATTTTCCTTTTCAGACCACAGTGCACAGGGTTTTCTCTTGAGAATAGAGCTCAAGACCTCCAAGAAAGAAAAATAAATTGGATTTGTGTTTCTGAGGTCCAGAGTGAGAACTCTGAGTTAATGCCTAAAATGAGGCAAAAGTCAATTAAAAACTTCTTAAATGATCTAACCTGTCAGATGTTATTCTAAATTAAAATTATGGGAAAAAAAACAGATTAACTTTTTGTTACTTTCAGAATAGTCAAAATCAGGATTTTGATGAATTGATGACCCCCCCCTTGCTCCTTCTTTCTTTAAACAAGAGAAAGTTCTGCATGCAGCAGCTTGCCACGTGTGCTTCAGGAGGAGAGGTGAAGCCACTACGTGGCTCCCTATCACAGACCCTCCAATTAAAGGAGGGTTTGGGGAAGTCAACAGTTGTGGTTGCAATTTCCAGACATTTCAGAGATGTGAGAAGACCTCCAGTAAAAACCCAGCAGACAAAGTGAAAGACCATCATGCATGATCAGTCTCCAACTACAGGTAACAGCCATTATGCCTGTTGTTTAATATTTTTATTCATGAGGTTAGCATTATTATAAATAGTAATAACATGTATCTAATATACATGCAAACATTGTTTTTTAAATTGGAATATTTGGCAATGCCACTAAATATTTAAATACCCTTTAGCACAAGGGAATTTCAACAATGAGAACTATGAAGTACTATTTGTACTCCCTGGTATGTATAAATACACTGTCAGCTCCCTGCATTTTCATTTAGCATCAGAAACAGCTTTCCAGGGACTCAGATGCTGCTGTAAGTGTCAATATCAATGTTACTATTTATAGTGCTATAAACTACATTTTGAGTTATATTGGTAAAGTTAAGCTTAGGTAGCACTTCTGGCATTAACACCTTAATACAGAAATATTGCTATAAATGTAGTTTACAATTTGGAACATAAACACAAATTCAGTGTTACTAACAGATCACCTCCTAGATTGCATGAAAACACACTGCCAAAGTGTATTTTATGCAATCCACAATGGAGCAAAATGCAATGATATGGATGTATTTAAATTTCCCATTTTTACACTGTCACTCACAAACTTTTCTTCTTCCTTTTTTTCCCCTAGCTGATCGATCTCAAGAGCTTGTGATAGCATTTCAGTTGCTTCGCTGAGCCATTTTTAGATTCTGCTTCTTTTTTTAAAAGCTAAATCAGGGCTCAAATGCTTCAATCAATTTAGCTTTTTCAATTAGAGAAGAAAGTTAAAAGAAAACCCTGAGACATGATAAACTACCAAGTTTTAGCATCTAGGTTTTTTATGTTGTTTGTTATGTTTTGGTTTTTTTTAAACTATCAATAGCATCCTTTCACATAATAATATCCCTGATGTCTATGGTTGGAATTCATAGCAGGATGGCTCCAGTAATTTTTACCAAGAGGCACAGCTTGAATTTACCACAGCTTGTTCAGGAAGCCACATGTGTGGACAGCCAGGAACTCCTGACACTCTCATAGCTGTGACCTCTGGCAACACCCTGCAGCAGCTCAGTGATTGCAGGGGAGAACATTATGAAATGCATGACATTTTGCAACACTGCATGATACAGAAGGAGTCCGAGACCTTTGTGAGAGCCAAAACCTCCAATCTCAAAAAAAATTCCATCACAGTCCCAGATTAAGCCTGATGTCCACTATCTGAACAGATTAGGCCATTTAAAATGGCACTTTAAAAAAGCCAGAGACTGCTCCAACGCAAATCAATATCAACAGAAATCAATGTGGTGCTGTGGAGGAGATTCAGACCCCTTGAATCCTACCTAAGTGGATAGACTACATCTCCAAAAAAATCAGAATATCTGTTTCTCACCATCAGATCTTCCTTTAGGTGATTTGATTAGTCAGTGGTTCAGTTCCATTTGAGCAATGCCTGTCATATTGGGTTTAGAAAGACAAGGGGGCAGGCTGCTACCCAAAGCTTGCTGCAAGCGTTCATGGGTTACACAGCAGCTTGGCTGAAGCCCTAATCCTCACATCCTGCTCTGGCACTTACTTTAGGAAGGTACTTGGCTTTTCCTCAGGTATTTTTGGTACTCTGGAAAACAAGAAATCCACCTTACCTTGGGTCAGACAACCTGGGATAGCTAATGAGAGAAAACTGAAAATTGAGACCAGCAGTTTGTGCTTTATTTCAGTCTTCAGGTTTAATTCAGATGTTCATTTGACAGGCATCATCCAGATCACTGGATCATATTTAACTTGACTTAACTACACATTTTTGTGAGTGGAGGGATGCAGCACACTGGAGTACAGATGTCTGTAGTACAGGTATAAGAGAATATGTAAGTTCAAGGGAAATGTGTCACAACGATTAATTTAGTCATGCAAGAAGAGTATTTTGAGAATTTGATAGAAGATACTAAACCATGGTTAAAATCTGTTCTCTTAAATGTGATTTTTTAATTAGCTTTTTCTTTCTTTTCTTCAAATGTAACCTACTCATTTTTTAGGTCCATAATAGGCAGTCACTGCTGAAACAAATGGTAGGAGATAATCAGTAGATTTGAATAGTTGGGGTGATTGTCTGATTATTTAATCAAAACTGTTTTTAGGTACTTCATTAGGGTTTTAATGGCAAATGGCAACACACAATTAATTAGAAAAACCTGCAGACACCGGAAATCTTGTCCTGAAACACTTGTACCCTGCACACATGCAATCCTTCTGATCAGATGCCAAGAGGAAACGCAGGCTGTTGTGTTCTATTTGTGGCTCAACCTGCATCATTTGGGAGCCAGTGGATCCCACAGCTAATTGCCAGTATTGCAAATGATTGCACAGAGACTGAGCAGCAGTCACACCCAGCCACGAGTCAATGTAAATATCCAGGTGATGACCAAACAGTGTGGCCCTGCTCATGGATCTTGGAGTTGTTCTGAACTTTACCATCATCACATTTCCCTTTCTGTGGAGGGGCCAGTGGGGAGTGGAGAGATCTTTTCAATACCACAGAGACTCAGTGCTAGCAATGAGATTCCTGTTAACCTCATTATGACCACTTCTGTTATTCTGTTTGTAACTGGTAATGGAGACAAAGGTAGGCAGAGGGAAGCAAGGCAGCACGAGAGCCCCCTTTTTTAACAGCTAAAAAGGAAAAAGTCATCAACTAATTTCTGAACAGACGCCAAAACTAATTTGGGGTATCTTGTACGTGCTGGGTTTATTTACTAGAAATTCATTTTGCTCCTTAATATAGTCAGAGATCCACATGAACACAAAGATAAAGCAAGGTCTTTACAAATGGGATAAGGCACTTAGGGCTTGCACACCCTGAGCCCCAAAAACAACGGTCTCGCAGCTATTCCTCACAATGCCAAGGTTTTGCATTGCCCATTCTTAGTGCAGGTATGAGCACTTATTACTATAAACGTATATTTTAAGAACAATAAGGAAGTGATGAATTGGCTACTTGTAGTTTTCTTGACAGCAAGGTGAAATGGGAGCTGTGGTGACCAGGGGATGTCCTGGTTCCTCCTCGCAGAGAGGTATTCAGCGCACGTAATAATTATTCATCCATCTCGTTCACACTAAAGGCATCGGCAATGCAATTTTAGCCTGATAATCAAGACCATATGACAAAAACCAAGGCCATTAGGGACCAATTTCAAGTATTCTCTGCAAGACAATGATTTTCCAACTGCACTTACATATGCTGAATAGTTACTTCTGCACGACCGCACCTGCTCTCATTTATATAACCCTCCATCCTCTCCCCTTTTTTCTACCCCTTCTTTTCTTGTAATGCAAAGAAGGAAAGTTTCAAAGGGTTGCTGGAATCTTCCTAGAAACAGATTTGATTTATTTATATTTCTGGCTGGCCACACGCTGTGAGCAAATAAGAATCTGGCAAATGTAAAAGTTAGTTTGTGCTAATGTCAGATCAAATTCTACCCTCAGCAGACATTGTGGGGCTCCATTAATGTAAATGAGAGCAGGATTTGGCCCAACATTTTCATTCACTTCCTATACATATTCAAATTAAATGAATATTTTGTACAATCTCTTCCTCCCTTTACATACACATGCATAATTCTGTCTCAGATTCCAGCCTTGGATACAATGGTGACTTCATGGGAGCTTTTTCCTGGGTTTATGCTACTGCTGCACATCTGAATGAGATGCAATGGGACTCCTTGTTCAAGTAAAGCAAGTAGAATGTGGCTCTTGGTCTCCAAGTCAGGTCTGCCCTATTGTAATAATTTTGTTCCTTAATTACTTTCTGCTTATTTTTGACTGTACCATTTCAGCATCAGTCACATAATGATGTTGCCTTTGAAAAGACTGTGGTGTCACTGTAAATTAGAGTCCTGTAAGGTTAAAGGCTTCAGTTGCCAGAGGGGAAAAGTGCCAAAATTATTTTAAAATCATACATAGTATAACTCAAAGACTGTAGCATCTTTTAATACTAATGCTCCTAAATAAATGTATACACCTTCAAGCCTTTTCAGATATAATTCAAATATTAAAGAGAATAATAAGCTCCCTTACTAATGCTAGAAGAATAGAACCCACAAAATTAGTAAGATGGAAAAAAAGCAAGTCTATATCAGGAAATGACCCTGTAATAACACAACTTAGATCCTCATCTTGTAAGCCTTTATTTGCATGAGTGATCCTGCCTCACATAAGAAGTGCTACAACTCCAATGGGCAAAGTGAAAATTATTCATGAATTTGAATATGAGAGTATATGATCAGATCAGCTCCTAGCCTTCTCTGTCAGTGATCAATCTTCTTCCTACAACCGTCACATGTAAAATTAAAAAATAAAATCTCATCTTTTGAAAACTGAAATAAAGTTGGATTTCTCAATGCAAAGATTTGGTCTACTAAGTCATTATTAGAATGAGGAGAAATACTCCTGTTCATGTATATTCTAGATCTGTTTTTTAGTTGTATACTATAATAATTTAAGGCAATGACATCAGAAAGATCAATGAAGCTGCATCCTAGTATTGAATTAATCTCACAGAACTATTGGTGTCTTCTGGAAACTTCTGTATTGAATCCAAGGAAGGAGAACCTTGGCTTGCTAGAAATTATCCTGATTTTTGAAGGATAATTATCACAGTGTCCAGTAAAAATGACTGTTTGATTTTTTAAATACTTAGCTACTGGCATGTCCTTCTTCTGTGCTGATCATTTAAGACCCAAGTACAGGATTTTGCTGATACTTGGGAATGACATTCAAAGTGAGAAGCAAAAGAAATTAAGGAGGAGCAATGCTATTGCTGTTTTTCATGCCCTGTATGAGTCCCCAGAGATGAACCAAAAAACTCCAGTCATGTTACAAAGCATCAAAATCCTGAGGATGACCAAGGACAAAATCTCATTTTCCAAATTTCAAGGGCCTTATTGAAATGCTTAAAACCATTCTACCATCTGATTTTTGACCATTGCTTCATTACAAAATTTGCGGTAGGTTTCCCATACACAATTTTCTATCTCCCAGGAAATACTAATATTGCTTAAACTTCATTTAAATGTCTTAATTCAATTGAACCCAGAGGTCATTGACACCTAAGTAATTTCTATTTAAAACCATTCAGCGAAAAATAAACAAACAAAACCAAAACTGGAGCAGAATCTCCTCTGGAGATTATCCTCATTTTAAAAGAAATTACCCTGCCTGACTTTATATAAGATAATTATTGCAATTGTTTTGCCTAATGAATATTGTTTGAGTATTATAATGCCATGCTAGGCATCCTGAATGAGGAACAATTAACAGAGCTTTGTTCTCTTGACATCCCATGACACAGCTGAAAGGAAGCTTGGCCCTACAGATTTGGTTTTTTTCTGGCTAAACAAGATCTCAAACACAGCAGAGGTAGGATTCAAAGATACAACTTGGAACAATTCAAACCAGGGATGTGCTGCTTCTGGAGATCTCAGAGATGGAGTTTATGGAGTCATTCCCTAACTGCTCCTATAAATCCAAAAGATGCCAGCAAATGAAAGTTTTCACTTGCAAAGGCTTTGGAGCTTGATCAGAGAACAAGAATTTTACATATGTCACTCCCCAGCCTTCAGTGGGATTACTCAGAGTTTCTGTTGTGTAAGCAAGAGGAGGTCAATTTGTGGTATTTCAGTTTTTGGTAACAAAATTGATCTTTATCAGTTTCTTTGCAGACTGCTGGGGCAGGGCTCTAATTTAAATTACACTGACATGTGCAGGAAACAATGCCCTTCTCTTGTGCTTAAGGATGTACATGTAACAAATGGAAACATCTTTCCCTACTCTTCCTATATATCCATCCATCCCTCAGAAATCTTTCTCCTGCTTGTGGCCAGAGACAGTCATTTATTACCAAGTTAGTAAAAAGGATATTTGAAGAATTGGTAGCTATTGTGTCCAGAGACACCTACGCTTCATCCTTGGTGAACCTGGATCTTGGGCAGGATTTGAGCATCAAGAGGGAAATAATCCACTGTACAAGGAAAACATCCATTAAAGATGCTCCTAAATTATGGAACAGATCAATATATGGTGTTTCCCTAAATCAGGTACATCAACACCTCCCTGGAAGACATGTGCTACGTTGGAGCAACAGCCCAAAATCATCTGGGGACCAATCCTACCATGCTGAGCCTGCCTGCACTGACAGATGGCAGCACGGAGAATCAGCAGAACAAGGAGGAGATCGGACCAACTCTGTGGAAATCTAAGTCACACCTTTCCACTGTAATCACCATCCTCCCAAGCTCATTACAGTCAAGGACAAGAGTATCCCTCAGCTACACCTCTACAGCTAAATAAAGCTCGCTGCCAGGTCACTGCCATATGGCTGGGGCACCACGCCGCTCTCCAACAGGGACGTTTATCTCCAGGTGTCCTGCCCTGCAAGGGGCAAGGTCTCAGCTGGCAGCAGAGACACTGGGCCTCTGGAATCCCCTCACAAACTGCACTGCTGCCTGTCCACTAACTCCTTCAATCAAGAATAATGCAATCTTCAGTGAACATGTGACCATGGGTGCATGTCTTACATTAAAACTTATATTCACAGCAGCTTTCAGATTTACTCCTTCTAGCCCAGAATATAACAGAAAGCAAAGCTTGTCAGTTTGTCACCATTTTCCATCTCTGCATTTGTAAAAGAAATAACATTGGCAGGGAAATAATACGAAATGTATCACACACACAGGCTGCAGGAAGATATAATGTTCTTTTACATATTTGATATAGAGCCTAAATTAAGCTGCAGAAAAGGGGCCATGAATCTTCACAGCCTCATTATCAAGCCTCCCTAAACCTCAAATGCAGGAAAATACATTTCATAAACAAAGACCCAATAGGATTTTAACAGTACAATAAATTTCACTGACATCCACCACTAATCATATTTCAAAATACATTTTTAAAAACAAAGTTCATTCAACACAAAACCATAACACAGAAACGAAGAGTAACATAAGGATATCTTATACCTTTTCCATTTCACTTTAGCTCATTTTTGACTGAAATCCCTCTTAGGTGGCTTGGCTGTAATTCCATAGCAGTAAACATCAATACTCTTCTTGATCCCTCTTTTACCTTCCTGGACATGAGCTCAGACTGTGACCCTATTCATGGATACAAATTTACTGTTTTCACAGTAATCTGACACAGAAAGGGAGATCCAGCCTTCTCTCCCATCACTACATTAAAAAAACTATCTCTATGGTCTTGCTTAGTGTTGTCCCTCTTCTCAGGAGCAGCCAGGTGCTGCCTTTCACTTCTGCCCACAATTCACTCATTATCCACCACAGAGAAAACCTTTACTCTTTCATGCATCTGTTAACAGAGAAAAGTGTGGAAAAAATTAGAGACACAGTGGAAGAATTTTAAAAAATAGGTTTTTTTCATGTTTTGAATGATCTTAGAGATGGTGAACTTGTGCAGCATTTCTAAGATTTGGAGGGAAAGATTCATTGTTGGAATTTTTTTATTTTTTCTTCTTCTCTTTAGTTTTGATGTAACTGAAACTTCATGCAGATGAAAGGCTGACAGCCAGCCATGAAGAGTGAGGTGCTCTGGAAAGAAATTAAAAACATGTGTGGGACTCAAGTTTTGTCTCACACATGGTAACCCCAAACCTTAGCTCAGATCACTTCAAAGACTAGGAATGAATTTAGGTTTTTATACAAAAGCCTCAGGTGTGCCTCCCTAAAGGCATCTTTTCACAGCAATCCTTCCACCTACTTGAATTGTGATGCTGCTATCTGACATCAGAGCATTTAAGTGCTGTCTAAACTGGAATAAGCTCACCAGCTCATCTGACTAAACCCATCGAAGGCCTTCAGACAGTAATAACCATTATTGACCTGGGCTGAATTCAAATGCATTTGGAGTGCTTGATATTTATCCAAATTATGCCCATTGAAAAATCCCTGGCAGAATACAGATAACATCAGATTAAAATGTATCATTTTAATTACTTCAAAGAGATGTCTGGTATAGAAATAATTAGGTTAGTAAATATTTTTAATTAAATTATGATTTCTAAATTGTGTTAAAACTACAACTTGCTTCTATGGACATCCCAACTAAACTACAAATCAGACTAATTCAGCGCCTGAATATGAATATTTGAATTAATCTAATATAGTTATTATACCATTAACTTCAGTGATGTAACTCCAAATTTACACAAGCATAATTAGAGTCAGATCCAAGATTCAGCCGATCAATACAAATCTTTCCATGGGCTGCAGTAGTCATGATCAGGCCCTGAGAAAAGTGCTGAAGTGGTAGTACCATCCCACCAAGCTGACCTTTCCATCCCTAAAATTCTGTTAAGAGTTGTCATTCACCTAATAGCAAATATGAAAACATGGGTATGGAACCAAGCAGACATGAGAAAGCAAAATTTATAATAAGCACAAATTCCTATGCCTTTGGTCAGAAATATTCAAAGATCTGAGAGAATCTCCAGAAGTTTTTTATTACTTCTGCCTTTCACTGAGGCTGCATAATGAATTACTTGTGAAATGAAGACTGGTGAAAAGCAAAAGCAAATAAACAAAAGAAATTATGCCAGTAATACTGGCTGGGCTGTCTAAAAATGGCACATTCCTTGCTGATCAATTCTTTCTGCTAATGTATGAAAAATAAGAATGTGTTTTAAATACTTTAGACTCCAATTTACATCTGTAATCCTCTTTTCTTTAAACAGTTTGACACCCTGAATATAAAACTGTGTTTTACAGATGCTCTCCTCATTTAATTGAAATCACATCTCAGGTCAAGATCACCACTTCCTTCTGCTTCTCTAACCTCTTCTTGCCTGAAGGCCTGTAACTTGTGAATTATTTAACAATCATATTTGCTGCTGAAAATTGATTTCTGAGAGAATCCATATTGATTGAGATACGTGAGACTAATGAGTTTAAGGTTAAGGTGTTTAGGTATCATTATCTCTCATAGTCCTGAACTAGAATCTTCATAATTTTTTGTCTCTTGTCAATACTCAGTTTTATATCCATGCTCCAAGCTTTGCCTAGGTGTTAAAATATTTTAAGAGATGGAATGAATAAACATTTTAGACACGTCTGAAGCATCTGTAGCAGTCTCCCAGATGTGTCTTTCCTGTGAAATGCCACTGCATGAAGGGGACACAAGCAAAGTTTTGCCAAACTTCCATTCAATCTGCAAGCCAGAACAAGTAGCTGGCACGAACAAATAGCCCCCACTGGAGCAAAAGCTGTTGACAGAAGCTGAAAATCTGACTTCCCCTAATGATAGAGTGTTTGTGCTGCAGTGCCTGATTTCAGTTAGCTCCTGTTTGGCTTCCCTTGGACTGAGCAAAGCTCCACAGAGCTGTGGCAAGTGCAAGGTGCCTTGTTCAGGGAGGCACACCAGCATGTGCCACGTGCACATCCATGGGGATCCTCTCCTGCAGGCCCTGCTTTTGCCACTCACATTCAAGGGGGGGCTGGTAGACTCCTGTTGCAGGTTCTACCACTGAGCATGCTGCCCATTCTTCTGCTCCTGAGCCTTTTTCTGGCATGCTGAGACACAAGGACATTGCGTGATGTGTACCTGCACAGCATCCTCATAGCTAAACTCCAGCCAACCCCTTGTCCTTGCACAGTGAAAATCACTTCCTCAGTGCCCTCTCTATCCACATGGGGTCATTGTACTTCTTACCTGTCTTATCCTCATGGCCAAATGGAAAATAGGAAATAAAGCTACAAAAACAGAGCATTTCCATGACTTTCAACTGTATATATAGATATAAACCACCCTTCATACATAAGAATCTCATTTCCACTGCAGTATCTCCAAACAGCTCAAAGACTTCTAAATTAATGGCTAAGTCTCTTCACTTTCCCCTCAAAATGAGGTAAAAATCACCTTGTCATATTGTTGACCTGTGTCTTTATGATGATGCTGAGTGCCCAAGGTGCTCCCATTCAGTTCTTTCTTATGTGACAGACACTGATAATTAGCTTTAGTAAGTTAATGTACGTGTGGCCTGTAGTGGCCCACACATCTGGATTTATGTGCCAATGGATGTATGGTGGATGTATGCTTGTATACCTGACTCAAAGATCCTATTCCAGGCTTTACATTTTTGCAAATCACACTTCTTTCTCCTAATAACCATTCCTGCTCTAAAAAAAAAAAAAATAAAATCTAAAGCAAGCAAGCAACAACAAAACCCTTCAGAGTATTTGACCTCTAGAGTTAGACCCCTTTTTGGGGTAGTTTTGGAATCAGCTGTATTTATGCCTAAAAAGAAAAAAAAAAAAAAAAAAGGACAGTTCTTTAAATGACCCAGCTGGAAAAGGATATTTTTGGTCAATGATCTATTTTTATTTCTGCTCTGCTGTTTCTCATGAAGCCTGATGACAAAGACCTGTCCTTCAAAGCTAGTCTATAGTTTATGAATTACCCATTTCAATTACTTTCTCTAGGTGAAGTACACTACAGTTTTGTTATCAAGTTTATTTTTGCAGGTGGGAGCTCTATTAGTGGAAATGAAATGCTCTTCTATCTCAGTTTGGCTTGTCTTTCTATAAGGAGAGAAATGCAATACATATTTTCAAAGGTTCTTTTAAAAAATTAACGAAAAGTTAAAATAAGAACTATGAATTGCATTACAGTATTTAAGACACATGTTTAAACTGTTGACTTCATCCATTTCAGTTAACAAATTTATTTTATGTCACTCTTAATCAGTAGAGGTATATTTTTGTTACTATTATTGATTTTGCAGCCATGCCAGTTAATGCTATTATCTTGGATAGTACATTCTGAGCAGTTACCCTTACAGACATTTTAAATAAAAACAAACATCAATTGGGAACTCAAAATGAAATCAGATCACTTTATGAACCTGAAAAACAACCTTCATACTATGCCACATAGTCTTCTTTGAATGACCTATCTCTTTATCCAACTTTGGTCTTACATAAAATAAGCTCAACAAACTATGGGTGAAGAGCTTACATGCTTTTTAAAAATCAGATAAAACTGGCACACTGAATTCTCTAATTATTCTGTTTTAAGTGAGGAACTGCAAGTTCTCATGATAGAGAGTTAAAGACTCTCAGATATCACGATGAGAAACATGATCTTTACTTGAAGATGGGTATACAGGCTTCATCTGTATTAAGATAAATTAGCTATGCCTGGCCTAAACTCAATCATTTCTGTAACATCAAGATGAAACAATAGATAAATCCTCAGGCTGAGCTTTAATTCACTAGAGAGATGTTGAATAACCGATATCTTAATGTTAAACTTGTGGAAACTCAGGACTCTGCAGGATTACATTTTTCTGGAGGGTGGGTACTGCCAGGGTTACCTACCTGTACTTTGATGCTGTGCCACAAGTCCCTACACTTCCAGCCCCCCCAAACTGCTCTGTTCTGACTGCAGACTGCCTCACAAGGTGGTCTGTGGTCTCCTGCTGGTGGAAAACTCTTAGGCAGTAGGTGAGTCCCTCAGTTTCAGCTCAATCCCCACAGCTTGATGGTTTGCAAAAAAAACCCAAAAAAACCTAAAGCCACTAATAACAGATTTTTTGACACCAGAGTAGACAGTTTTCACCTGACTAGAAAACATCCAAACTACATTTCTTACCTGGCCCCTCAGAAAGGTCATGAGCATGAGTGATCCCCTTTGTAAACCACTGCTTTCACAGGTCAGCACCCTCAAGATATTGCAATTTTAAGCCATTTGGGCCTCTAGATCTTAGATGTATATTAATTATGGGTTCAGTTAACAAGCTCACACACGCCTCATCGAAAATGGAACTTATCTGAATAAGGACTGGGGGAGCAATGGTGATTTTGTAGATGAATCTGCTATAGACATCCAGATTCATTTTTAACTCAAGGAATTTTGGGGGGTTTTCTTAAAGAGTAAGCTGAGCTCAACTTAGTGTTTATTTCTTCATTATTATTTCTCCTTTAGGACCACAGAAGGAGGAAGAAAACAAAGAATTCTCAGTTCTTTATTTCTGCCTGAAATACATGTGATTTTTTATTTTTCTATTTTTAATTATCTTCTGGTCTCCTAGTCTCTTTCTTTCCCTAATATTAGTTTTATCGTAGAGGAACACCCTAGAGCAGATCACAGCTCAGTACTCTAGATTTACTATTTTTGTGTGAAACTATGTGTGTGTTCAGGACACTAAATTCTCCCTTTTACAGATATAATGCAAATCTGTAAATTAATTCAGAAACCTTGCAAGACAGCACTGCTCTGTCCTTCTCTGGTCAGAATGAAAGTAATGTCCTGTATTGTTACACAAGGAACTGAGAATGGCTATTTTTTCAGTGCTCACTTCACAGTAGCATGGGACTAATTAATGGGAAAGTGGAAGTAGGAAGTGGTTTTTGTGGAGCTAATTAAGATATGTGGCAGAAAAAATATGTGGATGGGCAATTTCTTCATTTTAAAGGTTTGTATAGCTAGACAGTTTTATTAGTCAACACTGTGCCCTTTTTTTTGCAGTCATTGCCTACATTTTTGTGAGATATGGACTCCTCAATTAATCTTTCAAAGACTGATTTTGATTTATCTCAGAGGAAGGCTGGGGAAAAATAAAGCAGTTGAGTATTTTTTAAAGAAACCAACAGCTTGTTCCCTTTAGTTTCTGCTTACAAAATAAGTGCATTGATTTGATCTTTTAAACATGTTTCTATATCCTCTCCATTTCATCTATTACTGGGGAAGGGGTGGGAGAGGGAAGTAAATCTAAATGTCTGTTCCATTTAATTCCCCACAGATTTAAAAATGCAAGGAAATTCTAACCAAAAGAAGGGGGGGGGATGGAAAGGCAAAATAAAAAAGCATGATCTAAAAGATTTGTTCCTCATCTCATAGAAAGTCTGTGGCAAGAGCCATGAATAGAGCCCAGCACTTGCAAGTTCCTGCACCAACACTGCACTCCTTTCAAGCACTGCATTATTCAAGGAGCTCAACTGTGCCGAAGCTTACTTGCCTTGAAAGATCAGCCTCTGAGGAGACTCTCCTCAATATTACCATAACAACTTCCCAGAAACTATCATCTTCTCAGCCCAACATCACTTGGTTCAGTTCTTTCCTTTTGTTCAAACAGAAATGGCCAGTTGTCCAAATAACAGCCAAGGAGAATTTTTTTTTTTTTTTTTTAGAGGGGGCATAACTCACATAAAAGTAATTTCAGCACTTGTATAAGTTTTGAAGCTAGTAAGTACTATAAATTCTGTTTAAAGGGGTGATAAATGTGGTGAGGCATTAACTCCTACTGCAGGACAGCCCTGTGGTCACACCCTACCAAAAACATTCCCTGCTTATTCTCAGCTGTGCATCCCTGCCAGAGAGGGATGGATCTGGGCACGGGGACGCAAGGTAAAGGAGAGGGATGATGCTGGTGTGGATGTTAAATAAACAATTTTTTCTTACAACAAATGCTGGTGCCTGTTGTCCCCATGTCATGGCCCATGATGACTTAGTGTCTCCCAAGCATGACCAAGCGATTAGTGCAGCCGTGTCGCTGCATCTCAGCAGTAATGGGGGCTCTCTTTCCATTTGCCTTCTATTGAAATCTCAGCGCTCCATTGGCCTGTGCATTTTCAGCTTGATGAATTCATTATTCCCCACCTTTTTTTTTTTTTTTTTTTTTTTTCCTTTAGCTGCTTTCTCAGGCCAGAGCTTTCCCAAAAAGCCAAGTGATTGTTCCTGGGTTTTCTCTCTCTCTGAGGGTTTTTTTCTTTTTTCTCCCTCTCCTTCTAGGCAGATGTCACAAGATGTGGCATTGACTCATCTGTTTGAAACAGCATTTCAGTATACTTTTGGATCTATGTATATTAGACAGCAAACAATCACAACACTTGGCTTATTTATTTATTTATGTGGTAACATCCTTCAACTAATGATATTGGGGAAAATACAATTTCAAATTCAGAGGCAAAGAAACCATTCAATTCATATTCCCCAGCAAACAAATGACACCACATAAATAAAATACAAAACTATTCAACTATCATTAAAAATGTGACAGTCATCCAAAGTAGGAAATTCAGCAATGTGGTTGTTGCATTTTCTCTTTAAATATTTACATGGTATGGAGATAGGATTAAGTTACCCTAAGCCTGAGTTTTCTTGAATATGTTACTTTTTCCCTCCTCAAAGGTGTGCCTAGTTGAACAGAAAGGACTTTGGCTCTCTGGTGCTTTTAAGTGTCTGGAGGCTTTTTTAGAGCACTATAGGTCTGATATACTCAAGATAGCTACTGTTATAAATCCCATACAGAAATAAAGGTACATTATATATCAACCAAACCAAAAATTGTGTTTAACAGGTGCAAGTTTTAGGAATGCTTCTGTGCTGTGTTCTAGGAGCCAGAGCAGCAAAGAAACATGAGCCTGCAGTCTAGTTCTACTTCTATGACAGGTGTAATCTTTCTGCCTCCATTTCCTTCATAAAACAGGGATAACCTTTTTCCATATTAAAATAAAGCTGTCATTATCTGTTTGAACTGTAGAAGAGCCTACAAAAGTCTCTTGGATGAGGTTCTTATTACACTAGATGCTGTACAAACACAGAACTACATGCCATTATAATGTGGGAGTGGCATGCTATTAATAATACATTAGGATACTTTGGAAAGATTAAGCAGAAGAGTTATTTTAAAATTCTTATTCATGTCCTCCATGTAAAATAGAATGAAATTTGAATGAATAGGTAAGGAACTATTTGCAGAATGCTGAAACATCCTTCTGGCTCTGTGAATACACAAATGCTGTACTGGTTACTCTGCAGAATTGAGGAGTAGTAACCAGCAATGACATGTTCTCTACTGACTCTGCCACTTACTTTACCTCTAACCCTTTCCAAAACCATTCATTCCAGTGGGATTCAACTTATTTGTCACTCAAGTGGATACAGTATATCACGGGGACCTAATATGGTTCAATTAAGGAAGACCCAGCCTAGAGAGGTTTTAACTGGGTTTAAGGGCAGGAGTGATTATTGCACTTGATAGACTTGGGAAGTGGGGGAAATTATAATTTATTACTTATGTGCAAATTTGACATTATTGTTAACATATATTCCCTCAGAGCCTCGGATGGACATATTTTGGAAAAATCAAATCAATAAGTGATTTAATATCTGTCAAGTGCTTTGGGATCTTTATTTGAAATGTGTGTTACAAGAGCAATATCTTACTCTCAACTCCTTAGCGTACAAGCATGCCTTCTATTAATACTAGAACCCTTTGGAACCATTAGAGTTTATCAGCTAAATACATATTTTGGCACATTAACTAATTTTTGATTACCCAATTAGACTTTAACAGCTCCATCTATCATGTAAATTTTTCTTAATGTGCAGATTATGGACCCAATAGAACTTAATGGAGCTCCTTACAGTGTTCTGAGTCAATGCAGCTGGCACATGGACACTGAGAAAGTATTTGCCTCCAAAGTGAGCATCACACACCTCTCTTCCCACTTTGCTAAGGGGTGTTACAGCCTAAGTCATCCCTGGGCACTGAGACAATGCAAGAGTCCCAAATGGGATTCAATTTATACCATTTTATATGCTGGCTCTTACATACCTCCAATTCTGCCATTTACATCTCAAAATTACATTGCCTTCAGTAAATGAGTCACAACCACACAAATCAAAACCCAGGGCCATTTGATCTTTACCTGTGCCATGGTAAACTGTGACAGTCACTAAAGGTTACTGAGGGAATGGCCAGAGCTGTGGGAAGCAGCTGGTGACTTCTACTCATGGTTACATGTGGCATAGAAGGACATGCAGGGGACAGCGCCTCTGTGGCACCTGCTGCTGGGCACATTCTATTCCCAGACCCCACTGTCCCTCAGAAGACAACACATGGGCCAAACTCAACCCTGGATCAGGACTTTTCCTCTCCCTCTTGCATGAGTACTATGCTATTTATCTCCTTGTCTTTCCCAGTGCAGTGTCCCAGATCACTTCCCATTCCCCACTCTCTGTTCCACTATTGGCCCATGGGATGGAATGAATTACACATTTCCTCATGAAAACACGGATACCTAAGAGCTGCTTGAAGGAAGAAGATTATTCAGATCATTGGGACAACAGGTCCACAATAGATAGTCAGAACAAAGCAGACAGAAAAAAACCCAAACGTTTAAGTAGCAAACCTGCATCCCCTAGTCCAGAGGCATGGTCTGGGTTTAATGCTAACCATGCTTGGCACAAGACTGAATACAGAACCTTTGCTCAGAATCAGAAAATAATTAAAAGTTAGAAATTAAATGCAGAGCTACAGGATACACTCTGCTCCAATGCCTTTACACCTAGATTTGCTAAAAATCTCCAGCTATATGTAATAACCAGGGGTCTTGGTGGGCTGTCTCCTCCGCTGAAAACTCACTGCCATCAGAAGCAAGGCTGACTAAAACTGATGAAAATAAAGGCTGCATTCACACACACAAGAACAAGTATTTCCCTTGTTAAAGTAAACTCTTACTAAGTTATTTAATGCACTGTTAACTGATTTAATTATTTTTTTAATTTCATCATTGCTCTCAGCCTATACAGTGAAGCGCTTTCAGCTGTTCCCAGTTAGTTTCACTTTCTTTCTTTCCCTCTTCCTCACAGGCTGCAAGCACAACACTGGAATGTTTTTATATCACAAAAATAATTCAGTTACCATTCCTTGCCTACCAGAAATTCCTTTTCTATTGCTTCTGTGGGAAGCAGGTTTTATTTAAAATCCTATTTGTTTCCTTACAATGCTCCTTCAACAAAGCATGATCGTGCCTCTTAAGGAAATAAGTTTTCCCTTTCTGCATATGGTCTTACCCTGTCAGTATTTTCATTATTTTCCTGCACAAAGTCCTTCCCTGATGTCCTAACTCAGGGCAGCCCTCATTGCTGGTGGGGAGCACACAGGCAGCCTGTCCTGCTGCTGCCAGCTCCTGCCACACCATCCCTCCTCTCTGTCTGCAATGGATTTTGGAGGAGAGCTACCTTGAAAGTAGTTTAATGTCACTTTAAAAGCCCCAAACAAACAGATATACATTGTAAGTGCTCCTGGGAAAATATTAATGCAGGGATTGGGTTAATTTGTTCCTATATCCTGCATCTTGCCAGCCAGGCTCCTGACAGCAGCTCACAGAAGTTGTACCTCTTTCAGAACAGAGAGGATGCAAGGCTTGGCTAAAGGAAAAGGGAGATTTACCCTGCACTGCAGCTCTCAACAAGGTCTTTCTCCTTGAGTACCAACCCTTGTTTCCCGTGAAGGAGCTCAGAGAGCCCAACACGAAGGCAGCCGGTCCCAAAATCCTGGCATCAGAGAGCCCTGTGTGCCCTGCCTCCCTGAGAACAGGCCCTGAGCAGGCACATTCCCATCATCAGCTATGTCAGCTGTGGGAGAATAATGTGAATTTTGTGTAAACAGTGCTTGTAAACAGTCATAACAACACAAACCACAGAACAGCTACCGTTGAGAGGAGAAAATGAAACTTTTTAAAAATCTATGTATTTAGATTATTTTGTCTGCTGTGGTAACTCAAGAACTTACTGCTCATTCAGTCCTATGCTAAAAAAAAAAAAAAATCTTCTATGTTGAGATCTTACTTATCTTACTTCACTCTTTTTGCGATAAAGTTCACTTTTTTTCCTCAGCCATTACTCTTACCTAATTTTTTTTCCCATCTCATTTCTGGGAGATGACCTTCCTGGAAGAAACTCTGGGTGCCTGAGCAGGTATATTCCTTTTACTATAATTTGGCTGCATGAGGAAAAACAAATGAAGGTATACATTTTTAATCACACACAGGAACATTTCAGCTGTGTTCCTTTTTTTTTCTTTCTTTTTTTTTTTTTTTTACTATTTATTTGTGAACATTACAGGCAAGATGCTCTCTGTTGTTCCTCCAGCTACACTGTATACTCAGCTCAAAGTGAAGCTGTAATATGTTTGGCATACAGAGAGTGGCAGGAAACATTTTACAAGTTTGTCAGACGTTTTAAGATTTGATATTGAGCACAAAGTATCACCCACTTCTCAGTCAATATATGTTGTTGCAGGGGTCATAACTACAGTTATTAACTTCTATGGTAGTTATGCCAAACTTACAGTATTTCCCACTGAACTAATCGGGAAAAAGGAAAAAAAAAAAAAAAAGGAAAAAAACCACAACTACCATTTCAGTATTTAAGAGTGAGACATTGGATTGTAAGCATTACAGTACCTAAGTTTTCAGCAGTAATTTAATTACTGAACTCACAGCCCTGTGCAGAAAGCTTGAGAATCCGGCTGCTCCCCAACCCTGAAAATACACACAGCATGTTTTCCAACTCTGACTTAAAAATCCACATAACATTAGAGCTGCATCTCTCCTCACAACCCCATTTACTCCTCTGCAAGGAACTGGACAATGCAGCATGCAATGTGCCCCAAAGCCTACCAGGATCCATAAACTACCACTGTCTAAGTCCCTGAGCAGCAATACCCACCCTACAGGGAGCACTCACCATCAGAGTCAGCATTTGATCCCATGCAAAAAACAGCTCAGTGCTGCTCGTGTCCAAAGGCATTCTCTTGCTCCTCCCGGAATAACTTGTTTCATGTAAAATAAAACTCAGAAACAGTATCATTCACCAGTCACACTCCCTTCTCCCCAAGGCACAGGGATGCTCCAAGTCAGCACAGTCTGTTCCTCAAGATCTGAGCACCCCTCTGTGAAATGCCAAATTCACACATAAATGCTGAGCATCGTCACTGGACTGACCTGTGAGGTCTTTACTACCTCTGGAGTCAGGGACTTGGTCTAGCATTTCTGGCTGGCCCATAATGACTTTTAAGTCACTCTCTTAACTGTGGCATCTGCTGCACTCATTTAAAACGGGTTTATGGGTAAAACACATAGCATGTAATTATGAGTTAAGACATTTTCACATCTCATTTACAAATCTCCCACCCTACCACATATCAGATATCACCTTTTATTTCTTGGATTCCCATACAAACTCCTCGAGCACTCAACACCCCCTTCCCTGTTTTATCATGGTGCCCCACACAGCTCAGGACACGAGGTGCTAACTACTGCACTGTGCACAATCACAGTCTCCATGAGGAATGCCTTTGTTTAATAGAGAAATAAAATGATATAAGGTCATAAGCTAAGACTATCATAAAGTGCATTGCAGGTACCCTATACTTAAATACTCCCATGCTACCTCTTAACTATAAGTGAGGCAATTTGCCTAATGCCTATAGAAGTGACACAATTAATTCCCCTCCTTTAAATAATCCTGTTCTTTCCTCTCTAATGTGCCTCTGTAGGAAGAATGTTTACTAAAATAAAACAAATTTTTCAAAAACCATATCCATAGAATCCTTATCATTAGGAATAGCATAAATCTAAAAAAAATTTAGAAAGTCTTTTGTTCCCTGCTTTCAGAAAACCACTGGAGACCCCTTTCTCTCTGAAATGGAGATGAAACCCCACAGCAGTATTATGAACACTGTAAACACACTCGGTGGACTGCATGCAAGTGGCCTCAGCCATAAATAGCAACCTCAGCATCTTTCTATTCATATTTCCTGTTAAATACCTGCAAAGGAACCAACAACCTCCAAATCAGTCCTCCCAATTAAGACTTGAGCCTTTCTGTCCTGCTGGTGCAGCATTGCCATGTTACTCATCAGCCTGGCATTTTGCACACCATTGGAAGCAAGGTGGGCTAAGTGGAAAAGGGTCCATGGATCACCTGTACTTAAAAGGATTATATGATTTCTGTCAAAAATCTCAGTTTGAAGCATTTCCCACAGGAAAAGCATCTGGAAGTTTACCAGTATTGCTGAATGCAGCATACTTTCCATGTGGCCAAGAGCATGGACATCTCGTAGTACAGGCAGAAAGTTGGAAATTCAGCACTTACTCATCAGTCATATGTTCAAAAACCAAGGAGAAAAAACCCACATAATTACCTGTACCTCTGTACTGAATTGTACAAACCCAGTCTAGCATACCACTACAATTGTCTTCAGCAGGAAGAATTTTAGGTATTGCAAGCAAATCATTCTCACACTGGGTCATTGCTTTTCCCTGTTTACTACAAACTCCAGCTACTATAGAAATAAACTCAACATTTGTTCTAGGAAAAAAAATAAGAAAAACAACAAAAGTTATACTGTTATCTCAGATTTGTTTCACACTAAGAAAAAAAAATCTGAGTTATTGCACCTAAAAATTAAACATGTCCCCCAATCAACAAGTACTGGATAGTAAATATATTACCTGAAATTTTACTCCATCAAAAGGAAAAGAAAAAGAAAATAAGAGTAGGTTGAGTATATATGGACATTTGCTACTAGACTTCAAGTACATCTTACTTTCTAGTTTATTATTAAGCAGTATAAACTATGCCTGTCATGTGCAATCACTAGTTGAAAACAATCAGCAAAACAGGGATTTTATGGTATAAATTAACATTGGTTCCACTACTGCCAGGGGAAGTTTTAGTCATCAGCTTCAGCCAGTGCAGCATCTGCCCTCAAATCCTGATAGAAATGAAGTTTCAGTAGTACACCAAACACCTGTAGGTGCTGATTCTTTCCAAGGCTTTTTACTGGACAGAGGTTTTGTTTCAGAAGGGCAATTCACCTGTTTTTCTTTTGATCCACAGGCAAGTAAACTGGCAATGCACCACCTTCTCACAACCATGATTCTTAAACAGATGGCTCAAGGCACAGAAAACTGGGCTAGGAGTGTTGTTAAGATGTTTTGATGCCTTTTGTGCCTGTGTGCCTCCAGGCAGGACCATTTATGCCTGTTTCTGAAAAACTTCCAACAGAAGAAATTCCACAGCGTCCCAAATTTTATCTGCTTTAGAAGACCATTGCTAATACCTAATGTGATTTTTGTTTGGTCCTGTTGAACCAATTACATCCCATACCTCCTATTTCTCACCATGGAGAATAAATTACTGACTTTCTTTTTCCTTTTGTATTCTTACTGCCCTTTGCCATATTGTCCCCCAGAGATCTCTTTTTTTGGCTGAGCACCCCCAGTATCTTCAGTATTTCCTGACAGGTCACATTTCCTTGCTCTCTTACCACCCTCATTTGCTTTTGCTTTGGACTTTAGCCAAATTCTCTGTAGCTTATTTGGGCTGTGCTGCCCAAATCTGCACATGGCTGTGCTCCTACCAGAGGCATGAGGAGCAGAAGTCACTCTATACCAATCATGGGCTATATTTTGTATTACACCTTCATCCCTTCTTATCAAGAAAAGTTCTGAATTCCCACATGAACATTTCTTCTGCCAGCTTCACAGTAACTCTTAAACTTACTAGAACCTTTAACACTGTAAACAGCACTAAATTAGAAGAAGTCACACCTAATTGGCCATCTTCACTTAGCCTACATCCCAAAATGACAGAACATTTCAGGGTTATTCCTGAAAACACATAAACATAGGCATGCACACAGCCCAAGTACAATTAACAGAGACTTAATCTAATCTTTATTCAGATGTGGATGTACAGAGGTAAATAATGTACAGAAAAAATATAAACACCCACACACTGAGTAGGTCTGTAACTGAGAGGTTTATCTAAGTGATTAAGAATACCACAACTTTTCCAGTGCCAAAAAAAAAAAAAAAAAAAAGAGGAGAAAAAATTAGATAGCTAAATATAACTGCAGTTAAAATCTGATCCCCCTCATTTATAGTTCTGAATCTAGGTAAATGTACATGTGGAAGAGATTCTTTTGCATGTTCACTGCCTGTTCTTCCTCCATGTTAGCAGGTTCAACTCCCCTGAAGCAAACATGTATGTAATGTAAATATGTGTGTATGTGTGTGTAAACTCAGGGTAAGTGGAAATACAATAAGGCCCCTTGTTGGCTCAGGTCTTGCAGGTAATTGCAATAATAGAAAAGCAAGAAAACTAATAAACTGTACTTACTTACTATGCAATAAATATAGAACTATACTGTAATTACAGTACCTGATTATTGATGTACTGTAAAATAAACTGTTATCAAGTTTTTTTACTGTTCCCTTCTATTTACAGTCATCTCTGATAAAGATTAAGCTTCCCCAAAAATGCATGATAAAGCTTCTTATCAGAGGTTTTAATGCCTCTAATAACTACTGTAATTCTGTGTGATTTAGTGCTTTGAATAATCCACCAGGATTTTTCTCTAGATCTTTAAAAGGATTGTAATGTGTACAGAGGTGTCGTAGTGATTAAATTTACAGGACACTTACCAAAACAGTGATAAGACAGGATGTTTAATTAACACATGTACACGTTGTTCAACTGTACTATCATGCAAAAATGGAAAGACCTGAATGAGACCCCTATTTTCCTTTCAAAATGTTAAAAAAAATTAAACAAAGGATTATCCTCGCTATACAATATAGGAGCAAATATTCTGAGGGCAACAGCAAATTCAGGCAGCACCTAAGAGTGGCACCAGTCTAGTGTTGCATACTGGGTACAGCCAAGGTCCTGGTGATTCCAGTCCCAGAGAGAAGGAAAAAGTAAATCACAAATATGACAGTACATAGAAATTCACCAGCTGAGTTTGGAGATGTCATTCTTTGGCTGGTGGGTAGTTCAAGGACATTGCAGTACTCTTCAGCTATAACACTTGAAAATATCAATGCTTTTAAGGCTCATTGACAAAAGTCATTGCAGAAAACCAGCTGAAGGTTACCTTATCAGATGTTTTTGAACTCCATGTCTCAGAAAGGCACACAGGCACTCTAGAAAATCCCTTTTCCCTCCACCAGTAGATTTACCTAATGGCCAAGGCTATCCCTTATTTATATAACAGATAAGTAAATTTAACTTAAGCAAAGAAATGCCCCAGCAGACTAAACCCCAACAGAAAAGGGCAGCAGAGTCAAACATATAGTGAGAAGTGGAAGACCTTTATCTCTCTGAGGACTCTTTCCACTTCAACTTTTACTGACATTTTGTCCACTGTGGTGCTAATAAAAAAACCCCAAACTGATAGAGAGATCTAAAGGTGATATCATACACAATCAAAAGATGAAACAGAAAAGTCAGAAAGCTCATGCAACCCATATTCCCACTGGGGAAATAATCTTATTAATATTAGAATTGTTTGTACTTTGAAATTGAAAGCCCAACATCTGCAAGTGCACGCAGCTGAAGTAGATTTCATTCCTGGATGGGCAAGTGCCAGGCAGTAACAGGGCATGAGAACAGACTTTGGCTCCATGAATGGAAACATAAACCTCTCCTTTGTAAAAATGATTCTTAATGATCTCAAAGGCCCCCTGGTTTAGTATGGAAGATGAGTGCTGCTTTCCCTTAGAATGAATCCCACGTATTTTGTATCACAGTCCTGGCACAGGGCTACAAAGATGAAATCATTCCTTGACCATCACTGTGGGCATGCCTGCTCTGATCTGCAGTGTGATGCAGGGGCACACAAATACTGGAAATGGTGTAACTGCCTCATTACTGTGCTCTGCACAGGCTTTTATACCCTGGTTCTCAGAAAGACTAATTATTCTAAAAGAAGCATCACACTACTGCAATTATCCTGCTCCCAAAACCTGAGTTACATCATTTAGGACACTGTGCTTCACTATTCTGGCACATCCATGCAGCTTTATATTTTGCTGCAAAGATTTTTACTGGGGGGAAAAAAGTTAAGAAGAACAAGAGATCACGAACCACAGAAGACAGAATATTTAAATATAACAGGAATAGGAAGAAAGCACTGAGAGTGTCAAAAATCACATGCTCCTGTCTGACTGTTTATTTACTTGGCACACAGGACTGCTTACCTGCGTAATCCTTTCTCTGCAGCAAGTAAAAGGTGAAGGTGTGGGAAGTTCCTTCTTTTTTTTGCTGGCAGTATTAACTGACAGCATGGGAAGGGAGAATACAGCATGATTTTATTTCTCATCTCCATCATCAATAAATTACTAAAGGTAGTTTTCAGGACCCTCAGAAAGTGCTTGAAAACCATGGCCCTTCAGCTGGCTACTCTCTGGATGGACCAGTAGGCATGATGCCCTCTTGCGTACAGCTGCAGTCTTTCTGCAGGAGAAAAGCTGACTTTTAAAATCAAATATACAACTTTCTCCTGTATCACAACCTCCTTCCCTTCCTGGGAAAGAACTTACAGCAGTAAACATTATTTAATGTCCCTACTGAGGGATTGGCAAATAAGAAAAAATAGCATTTACCCAGTGACTCAGAAATTAGCAGACCAGCCTTAGTCATTTTCTCTATCTCTCATTAATTAATCAGAAAATTTTCCAATGCTTCTAAATAAGCCTGTTCTTTCCTTCTCTGCCCTGCAAAACTATAAGCTACATCTGGATGTGATGGTTAACCACATTCTTGTTATGTTTCAACATTAAATGGAGAACAACAAAATTTGCAGCTCAGAAAGGGTATAAGGGGAAGAAAAAAGTAAGACAGAAAGAAAGAGAGAAAGAGGGGAAGGAGGAAAGAAAGGAAGAAAGAAAAGGTACTGCCCTTTCAGCCAAATAACTCAGAGTAGTCATCTTCACAGCACAGAAACCAAATGATTTGTGAAATTCTCAAGAACATTGGTGATTCAGCCAGCTGCATGGAGGGCGGCCTTGTCCTCTGCTAAAACAACCTGGTTTAACTCCCCCTGAGTACTAAGCCATCTACCATCTTGAAGTGTACAATTTTAAAAGTCCAATATCTATGTAAGCATGTCTAGCTTGCTTTCTCTTAAAGAAACCTTCCTTTCCTTTTTGATCCTTTCCCTGGTTTTTGCCTTGTTCCAGAGACACAAAGTCGCAGAAGGCAACTGAATGTATTTTACTAGGAAATGTGGGCCAGATCCTTCGTTATAACAAAAACAAAAGGACTTGTTTTGATCTACCTATGTGTATTTAAAGAATTACCAGCAGAACATGAAACAAAGTGGAGAGGACTATTTGAGGTCTGGGTGTTCCAAATATATTTTCTGAATCTGCTATGGATTCAGTGGGAGTACTGCACATTGAATGGCAAAGAGGAACATCTCCCAGACCAGCGCTAACCCAGAGTAGTGCACAAAGGAAAAGATGTTCACCTATGGAAGGCATATGCAAGCTGAACTGCATATGTTAAATTAAAGACATCTGCACTTTGGCAGAATTTGGACAATGACTCATTTTAATTATGTAAAAATTTCAAACGGGGCAAACTCCACTTTAGTGACTCACATTAGTGCTACCACATGATCCTCTGATAACTACATCAGTATATAACTCATGTCTCTGCTGCAGAGTTTCTACAGAGAGAATGACATATTACCTGACTAGCATTAAAAGGACTCCATGTTCCCAGCAATGACTGGTACATTAAGTAATGCTTTAGAAAGTAGCATATAGTACACTGTAGCATATAGTACACCGAGTTTTTTTTCCTTTGACACAAAACTACAGTTCCTCTAATGACAATAATTCACCGTCATTCAAAAATCAATTTTCTGTTTGTGTTTTATTTCTTTAAATTTATATAGTGGGGAAAGATTCCAGAAGTAGAAACTGACATCATTTCCTTTTCCCAAGAAGAATTATGGTGCTGCAGACCTCCTAAGCTCCCAATCAAAGACTCTCCCACCCTGTCCTGATGTGAAGTGACAAACACACCCTCAACTCCTTCAAGCACAAAACCTTCCGTGTAGGTCTGACTGGTGAAGGCACCAGGCCATTTCTGGCATTCTGATTCACAGATATTCTTGGGCTGTCCCCTGCTACCTCCTGCACTTTCCAAGTTGGTTTGGTTTGCTCGGTTCTGGTGTGGACTATCAGAAGAAACTGATTATGCGCCTTACGTCAGACTAACAGCACTGATGACCTTGAAATGTCCGCTGTGAAGAAAAGCTATTCTGTATTATTTGCCTTAGATTTTTAAAAATAGCAAAACACTGCATTACTTACCTCAATGTTGTTAAGGAAAGGGGGGGGGGTCTCTTGTTTCAGGTTCCTTTTCTGAGCTCTGAGAGTTGCTGTTTGTATCCCGGAGTACCACTGCATTACACTCCTGTTAAACGTCTGAAAAAGGGATGTACCCTACCAGGCTTTCTAGACACTGTTTTCAGGCTTACTGAACAAGCTAGCAGGACCCTTAAGTATCTACGAGATATACAAAAGGCATTTTCACTACAAAAGGAATGTATTAATGGGACACATACAGCCTTTGTTAATGCCAGATGCTGACTACAGGTGTGAATGAGGAGTATGATGAATGGGATGATGAGAACAAAGCAACCTTAATTGTGCAATTAGTTATGTTATGTTTGGGCAATGTTTTGCATAATGATTATAGGCCACTGGTAGACTAGTGGTCCAAAATTATTACAGTCTTCCAAAGGAGTTCAAAAGCTAGGAAAGCCACTGCACCTTTTGAGAAACTCCTTTAGAAGGCTAATGAAAAATGTAAATGATGTCAAGTGGCCTTTATATGGCTGAAACGTGCCATTGGGCTTGGATGGAAAGTGCAGTGTGCTTTCTCCAGCTGAGAGTGATAAGTAGCAAGTAGTGCAGAGGATGTCCCAAGGGAATGCCCTGAGGCACAGCACTGCTAAAAGGTATGGGAGTGAAGTCTGGCTTCTGAGTGACAGAGCTGCCTGGAAATGCTTGAAGGTGTTAGGACCACTGTGTACATAACTGCAAAAAACCATGAGCAAGAGGAGAGGAGTCACAGTATGTTACTGTTCCTTCCTAGCATCTACCAAAGAGAAAAAAAATAGTCTTGATTATTCTACACCCTCTCATTTCACCTTTCACTTATTTTCTATTTCAAAACACAATTTAACTTTTTTTTCTAGGGGTCACATAGAAGTTAAATTTAAAATTGGAAAGCAGATTAAAGCTCACTGCTACAACTGTTTCTGGGGGTAGAGGTAAACTGCCCAGAATGTGATAACAACATGGGTGTTGAGTGATGATCAGCTCATAATCAACACATCCAAGCACACAAGAGTTCATTTCATCCTTGATCTCAGCCCATCCAGTCACAGCTGATGCTGAGAGGTATAAGACATACTGCCCTGTTGGCCCCATGATTATTCATGGGTTACCAGTGCTGGGGAGCACGAGGGATGCCCTCATGTGCCACTGGAAGGTGTTAAACTGACACACATCATAGCTTCCCCAGGTTCTCCTCCCAGGGAATAAGGAACATGCTATCCACCAAGACAAAAAAATCCACTGACATTTGAATAGTAGGCTAATGAATGTGAGGGGAAAGACTCAAGGTAAGATCTGTTCCTAAACCTTTATTTACAAAGGATACCTTTAGGCCAGGGTCTCCACTGCCTTTCAAACATGACACTACAGCAACCCTGGGAATGTTGTTTTTAAACAGTCTGCTCATCCCTTACTCAAGTAAATAATAAGTGTATAGTGCTGCTAAGTCAAGCTGTTCAGCAAAGACATTTACTTCTGCACAGAAACTCAGCCCCCATGGTGCAGGAGAGCACATCAGCATGCTGTGACCTAGCTTCCAGTCAGGGGGATGAAGAAGACACCAGGACCAAGAAACAAGGCAAAGACCCTTTGTGCCATAATTTTCATATCATGGTTTCCTTCTATTTTCCCAGCAAAAACATTCAATTTTTGTTTATTGGTTTTAATGTTTGGACTGGAAGTGGGAATAGTTTTTTAAAGGCTATTTTAGCCAGTGAAAAAAGAAAAAGGGTATCACACGACTTTGCACCCTGGATGCTGTTTGTAGAGAAGGCTTAAGTCACAGCTGGACTTCCACAAATTATTTATGATTGCAGAGTGATATTGAATATACAACTTGAGGGAAAATCACAGAGAGCAGGATTGTATGCACACAGAACTAAGCTTCATGTTCAGTCACATCTCTTCCAACAGACTGCAAGCATCTCTACAGTCAATATCCAAGGCTCAAACACCCCTTGGAAATTCACTAGCAAGCACAGCAAACAGCAGTCCTGAAAATTGCATCTTTCCATTCAGTGCAATGAGACATGCTTCACTATATTATATGTTCAAAGAGGGAAGGGCAATACTCTTCTAAACCTAGCTTCTCATGAACCTGAATCCAATCACACATTCTCTTTATGACAGCCATCTCTCTTGGTGCTGCTCTACGAAATCTACATTGTATCAGCACCACCCTGAAGGTCGGCTGTGCTATTTCAATAAATAGAGAAACCATGGTTTCCTTAAACCACTTGCATTCCTCTTCCTGCAGTCATTTTGCCTCTCTTCTATGGTCTTGCTTAGCTCACTTTCATATGAATGTCAGATTTTGCATTTGCTGTGTGCTGTCATCTAGACTCCCGCTGTAAAACAGTTTGTTTTTCCCCAGTTGGTGCACCAGATTAGCATTCCCCCTCTCCCCCCTCCAGAACAGAATGTAATTAAAGATCATGGGAAAATAACACACACACTAGTCATAAAGTTAGAGAATTTCAGGTTTGGTTCTGCTTTCCAATTTTACATGCTCCACTTCACTTCTGTATATAAAGAAAAATATAAATGGCTTTGGTCACTGGATATCTATTAACTCCTTGTACATCAGATCCTGTAAGACAAAGATGACAGTAAGATCCACAGCAGCTTATGAGAAAGGGCCTGTGCCTCAGAGAATCACATCCAAAACACCCAAAAGGAAGTGTTTTGCCCCGATAGTTCCCTCTTTGCTTACTGTGAAAGGGTTATGAAACATAAGCCAGAACTGTCTCCCTGTTCAGAGTGTTCAGGAAAATGTTTCCTGAACCATCTAAGTGAATGCTTTCACCTGAGAAGCCTGCCAGGATGATCACTTTGATAACCTTGAATAGAACCACTTGGCTCAGCAAAGGCCAGTGTTGGTGGCACAGTGGCACAGCTGGTTTAAAGCAGAGGTTGTTTTGTACATCCTCACCTCAGCAGAGGCACCTCCACCTCAGGTTTTTTGGTGCTAGAATGGAAACATCTAAGAGCTTGCTGCCTTTGGGTGTAGGGCTGAATGCCTCCAGAAGAGAAATTAACTGCTAAGAAGAAAAGAAAAGAAAAGAAAAGAAAAGAAAAGAAAAGAAAAGAAAAGAAAAGAAAAGAAAAGAAAAGAAAAGAAAAGAAAAGAAAAGAAAAGAAAAGAAAAGAAAAGAAAAGAAAAGAAAAGAAAAGAAAAGAAAAGAAAAGAAAAGAAAAGAAAAGAAAAGAAAAGAAAAGAAAACTTTAACTGGTTTTATAGCAGAGATTAAAATACCATCAAATTGCCATTTATCACCACAAGAGTAGCAAGAGGCAACTGTTGATCTTTGGTGTCTCCAGAGGGGTTCTGGAAAGGAAAAGCAGGTGCTCTTGCTCTGTGAAGTCAGGTGGCAGTGGGAAGGGAACTTGGGATCTTCATCCCAAGTTCTACCACAGCTAAATCACATCCCAATTTGTCTCTTTTTTCAAGAGGAGAGAAGGTAACTGAGGTCACTGAGAAAGATGATGTTTGTGCAGTGTCATTTGACACAGTATCACACAGACAGAATTTATGACTTGCCCAACCTATACAACACTGTCAGTGGTGGATTTCTAGGAAATAAACCCCAATATCATGGTGCTTACTATACCTCAAATTTCCTCCCTCTTCCTCAGATAGAGAAGAAAGTAGATGTTCACCTTTACTGTAATTATTTTTTATGAGAAGAAAGTAGATGTTCACCTTTACTGTAATTATTTTTTATGGCAATTCTCTTCCATTAGTTAGAGGATCATAATGGAATAAATAGAAAAATGAGCTCCAGGCTGAGTATTTTGCATTGTAATCTAAATTAAACTAGTATTACAAATTTGTTTACATATCTCAGTTGAGCTATGCAGTTTCAGAAGTTACTTGCTGAACGTAAACATCTCTCCTGATGCTACATTACCCACTATATGCAGTAAAATTTATTCTAATGTAATACAACAAAATTGAAAAACCAATAAATGCTCCTATTTATTGAGAAATTGGACAAAAAATAGCTTATTGTCAGTTTTTAAAGACTGAAAATCAATAGATGATGAAAGGTTGTATTTTTTGTTACCATTAGACTGTTGACTCTAGCAATAAGTGAGATATGGATTATAACTAGGGGAGTAAAGAACTGGTGAGATATACAATTCAGAGCTTCTAGGGTTTTGTAGAAATGTAATTCCCAGTATTTGTGCAGCAGTGGCCATCTTGGCACCATTGTTAATGGGCCCTGAAAGCACAGCTCCTCCATTTTGTTGACAAAGCCAGCTTTAAGTACCTTCCTGTCTTTACAAGCACTGCTAAATTAAGGGGACTCTTATTCAGACTTGCATCTGCTGAGGATCACAACTAAAGGAGATCCAGCTTTCACTTATATTTACATCCTGCCAATAAAATAATAAAAAAAAAATCCTGTAACAACATCATGAAACCACAGTTATTAGAGTGTCACCTCTCAGCTGTGTCTGAGTCCCCCTGGGTGAGCTGCCAAGGGGGGTTCCCCAGGTGTGGCCCCACATAACAGCAACCACCACCCAACACCAGAAAGAAATCAAGTTTAATCAGACATTCAGCTTGCAAAAGCCTTCAGCTGTCATGCTAAAGTTCCTGAGTCTGCCACCCTTCCTCACACAAGGTAAGGTTTTCCACATCTGGGACCTGAGCACAGAGGTCCCATTCCAGTCTGCCACCTACACACAGCTGAGCCTTACCCTAAGCACGTGGGCAGAAACAGGTCTGAAAAACACAGATTTTTAGCACCTGTTTTCCCAGAAGAATTTATTCATGGGAGTCAGTTTAAAACCTAAATTTCTATATTCATTCAACAAAAAGCTCAGAGCTGTGCAGAGGCTGGGAAGGCATTCTTGTCTCCTGGTGCACACATGGCAACATGGAATACTTAAAAAACACGTAGTGATGAAAAACACAGAGCTAAACATAAATGCTGCACCCAAGGTCCTTAAATAGTGATCTATGCCAACGTTTTTCCAAGTGAACCAGCAGGCATGACCATTACATATAACCCCAAATATAGATGTTCTACCCCAATTATATTTCTAAACTTTGGAACAGAGTCTGAAAGGATGCCAATTACAATAGGGACCTAGGACTGCTTTAAGGATTTATATTCTCTTTGTATATTTCATAATCATACAGCAGCTCAGATCTTGCTAGATGGAGGTAATGCAGAAAATGCCTATGCTGCCTCCAGATACACAAAAGTTCTTCTCTGGAAAAGTGGACAGTGACCACTGGGCCTGGACATGATGGAGAACTAATAAAACCAGCTGACCTGCTTCTGCAGTACCTGATTTTACAAATTCAGGGAAGTGTGCAGTTAAAAGTCTACAGAAAGAAAATTTCCCAAGACTTGGAAGGAGCTGACAGTGTGCAGAAACGGCCATCCTACTGCTGGCCACAGTCCTGTGTTTCCCTGACATAAAACATTCACTTCAAACCAAGGATAGCACAGAGAGAACTAATTTTCATATCATGGTTTCCTTCTGTTTTCCCAGGTAGGAAGCTATTTCTAAAAAGGGGGCTGTTACCACGTCTGCATAATCACATACCAAAAAAAGATTAATGTTGCTCCTGTAAGCTTTTGCTTAAGTATACCATGGAAAATAACTTTGATGAAATAATTTGCCCAGAGCACTGCTTGTCTGGAAGATTTCTATAATTTAACCGCAGTTCTGTAAATAATTTGGTGATAGACAGGCCATCAGCATAATTTGGTGCTAGACCCATGCAATGTTAAGGAAATGGCCAGCAGGCCAAAATTAAATCAACTGGGACCTAGTATGTACAATGTACATTAAAAACCAGTCTAAATCTATTATTTTTCAGAATATGCTTATTCAGTTTAAAGGAAGACACTGATTTTTGCTTTGGGAATTAACACAAAGAAATGTCATGCTTCCTCCCTGTGAGGAAAAGATCGCCCACACACGGTTAATCCTGCAGATGTCCATGAAGATGTACAATATTTTTGCACTGTAACATCCCAAACTACAGCATTTTGTACCACTTTTGGACTTACCAGTAACTTTCGCCAATCTCAGTTCTCCTGTGCTGATAACCTGTAAAACAGCAAAAGCCATTGCCCTGATTTTTACTCAAGCTGTAACCAGGTCTGCAAGATAAGAGGTTCAAAACTGTATGCATGGTACATTGCACCTTTAATCATCTACCTACCTGAAATACTTAAGCAAGTAGTTAGACATCTAAATGGTCCAACTACAGGCGTAAAATAAATGAGTTTTGTAGTACATGACTGTGTCCACATAATTTGAAAACTGGCATTCACATCCTATCTCAAGCAAAGTATCATTTCAGCTACAGGCAGATCAGAAACTTAAAGTCAGTATTAGAGACAAGAACAGGCCTAAGATTTAGTATTTCAGCTGAGGAGAGGGGAGAACAAATGACTGCAGGATGCTTCCCACTGCACTGTTTCATTTCTGGGCAAACATTTTTCCATCAGAAATGTCCACAATCAGCATTGCTTTCCTGCATCATCATAATGTAAATGGAGATACATTCTGGAAATCCTTGATGATTTTTACCAAATGAGAAGGGAATGGCAGGGAAAACAACATACTAAACAAAAGCAACAAAGCCATCCCTCTCAGCTCTACGGAAAAAGTGCCTCAAGAAGCAGACACATTTCTACTTTATTTTAACTGAAAATACAGAGAAGGAGGTGAAGTAGATGGGTTAAAAGCCAGCAGAAAGTAGCATAAAAAAGCCCACCAGGTATTGTTGCAAGAACCTCTAGATAAGCATCTTAAATCAGGGTAAATTACACACCTCATGCTGGTGACTCGGTCATGGGAAATTATGAAGCTACGTGATGTCTCATTTGTTGTGCTGAAAACAAATGTAAATAAATTACTGAGAGAATCTCATTTACATTTAGAAATTCATCCCAATGCATGACATGACTGCTGATGTTTTTTTTAAATGACACTTTGAGAAGAAGTGCCACTATTAAAAACAGATCATAGCCACCTCAGTGAGAGCCTGTGCAAGTGTGCATGTGTCTGTGCATGAGTGTGCAATGGCAGACATTCTGGAGAGATCTTTCAGCTCTTGGGGAAAAAGGCTTTCTTTTACTGCTGCACAACCAAAATGGTGGTGCCAGGAGACAAAACCACTGATACCTATTCTTCTGCGTATTTTCCCCCCTCCAGAGGGGGAAGCAGAAAGACAATGTTATGGATTGGCTGCTGCCACTACAACAGAAAGTGCAAATACTAAAATGGTGGGAACAGAAAATAGTGTGCCACATCCCTCCGTCGTCAAGTGTAATAAAACTTTCCCTTAAATACACACACAAAAAGCCTTTCGCTAAGCTTTTATCTCCCCCCTCCACATCTCACATTTTAACCTGTCACTGAAAAAATTGAGAAGGATATCCAGGAAGCTGTAAGATGGAGAGCAAGTTGAACTGCTGTTAGCTAAGCAGCACACATTCAGGCAAATATCCAAATGCTTTAGGAGCTGTCATTCTCCATCCCGCGTGGGAAGGCTGCGAAGAGACGGACTTGCTCGTATCATGATTGCTCTTATTATTACAGCAGTGAAAACACTGCATACTAATGGATGTGTTTTCAGAAAAAAAAGGACTGTTAGATGGCTTTTTAGACTCTGTGCCTAGCTGTCTGGGCTTCAGTATCTGATATATCCTATCCCTTTCTTTGCTTCCAAAACAGAACTCTAAAAAAAGTTTATAACATGAGGGCAAATAAAACATATTTCCAAATGGGGACATGACAGTGTTCTACAACCCCACATACGGCAGCATATTTACATAAGCCTGCATAGGTCAGAGAGTTTATTTGTTAAGGGACAAATAAGCAGGCCATGAAATAATTATTTTTCATTCTGCCCTGCCAAACCTACCCAGCCAAAGGCTAAATTGAGCTGCTATTGTGATTATTTGAACTGTGGAGCCAAAAGTCTTCACTGCAAAGCATCCCAGCTGTCCTAAATTTTATTCTGATGGCTAGTTTTCACACTAGCTTGAAACTTGCCAAAAATGCTCCACAAAACAGGCAGGCGGAAGGCTTGCTTTATCCAGACCTACATCAATTACTGATTTAGAGCTGTTCTGAGAACTTGATTATTAACAAATCACTTCCCAAAATTGTTATGACAAGATTCACATATGCAAATGGCAAGCTGCTCATATGTACACAGCTAGCAAAAGAAATTAATACAAAGGTTCCCAGATTTATTTATGGTTATTTCCTATTCTGCTTTACTGCAAATTAGCCACTAAAATATTAAAAGAAAGAGGAGAGATCCAGCTGCAGCATCACAGCTTTGACATATGGTGACATGGGAACACCCAGGCCATAACTGCTCAACATGCTTCTGCCTTCACCCACCTCCCTGGGGAAGAGGATCTACCAGTGCCTTCTGGCACCAGAGGAAGCAAAACCACCATGGTAGCTCTCAAGCTGCAGGTTTGGCCAACACACCAAGGAGCAGGTAGGGTTACCCTGAGAACAACTCAAACGACAGGCTTGGGAGGATATTTCATATTTTAAATGAGGTTGATGGTGGAGGAGGGGGAACAACAAATACAGTATTTTTTTAAACCTCATGCTTCAAAGCTTAAATTAATCCCTAATAATGAAAGATTAGGATGAGAACGTGTAGAGAGAAGATTATCCCAAGTCTGCCCATTGTGAGGCTCTTACAACTTGAGGTGCCTGGGGTTGGCCATTGCTAGAGACAGAGCAGGAGGATCTTGGGAACGATTAATTTCATACTCTCTACATTTCATCCTAAATAACTAAGACACAAACAAAAGACAAAGAGGCTAATTGTTTTGAAGGCAGCAGACTTATAAATAAATGAAATGCCCATCACTTGGTATCAAGCTGTATGTACCACAACGCTGACCAGTCAACTGTACCTTGCTGCAGCCACCCTCCCTCTCCTCCACACCTCCTCCTATTCTTCATCCTGTTTGTAATTTCACTGCAATATCCTCGGGGCAGCAACCACTCCACATTTACACATGAATTAGAACAACACCTCACACAATGGCATACCAGTCCTGATTGGACCTGGACTGCTCCTGGGAACGGTACTATAAAAAGAGCTCATAAATGTATAGAGCTCAGCACAGCAACACACACACACACACCCCGACCTTTTAACACAGTTAACATCACCACGCTGTTAACTCTGCTTTCACAGTGAAACTGCAGATAGTTTAATCCATTTCTAAGCTCCAAGATGGTTGCAGGATGTGTAGCTAAGATCCAGCAGACCTCCAACAGGACACTCTGTGAAGACAGGCCTTTGCAATGGTCCCCTGCACTTACTGCTCAGTACGACAGAAACGCTACGAGATTGTGTTATAGAGGGCAAGGCTTAAGGTTGAATCCTGCTAGGATTTGCATGGTAGCTGATCCAATGATGAGCTGGGGACATTCAGGATGGGTAACCCAAAGAAACCACAGTGTCAGCCACATCACCCCTGTGCAACCATTACAGAACTAACTTGATTGGCCCAAATTCCCTTCTGATTTCCTTTTTTCCTTGGGAGAGGCTTTTGACCTTTAAGCTAATGTTTTAATATACTCTGGAATTTCAAATTTTGTACATAATAAACTAGTTATTTTCAGGTACTTCAGATATAAATAACTCCAATACAAAATCTTAACTTGCTCGGGCACTCAGTCATGCTATTTTTAACTGAAAATATAACAAATAGATTTGAAAATCTTTAGCAACATATTTCCATTTTTCCAACAATCCTGACACATCAATTATTTTGCTGGATGTTTTCCTGAAGGAGTAAGAATGGCCAGTATGCTTCACATGGAGCAAAATAAAATGGAAAGGAGTGGGTACAGGTAAGGTGGCAAATCAATAAGTAACTTGAGTGCATGTATAAATTCAAAAACCTGAGCCCTCTTTAAACTCAGGTTCCATGTCACAGTCATTCTTTCCAAGAGTTAATATCCAGGAAAAAATGGGGAAAAAAAGCCAAAATGTAAAACATATTAAAAATCTTAATTAGAACAGAATGGACACTTTGTCAGGCCTATATTCTGCATTGATAGGGCACCAGAAATTGACCTTAAAAATTTATCATACAGATTACAGCTGTTAGCAACTGCATTAATCTCTTTCAAAATAAAATAATTTTTTAAGTACAAATGATTTTTTGTTAATTGCCAGATGACAGATCTCTTTTTTATTTGCCTAAAATCTCCACACAATCAAATTGCGTAAAATCCAAGATCATAATTCCTTTTTCTCTGACTCCTGATGGGATGGCAGCATTACAGGGCACTTTATGTGCTTTTCTATGCAGCATTGCACTCAATGCAAGTTTTGTCCATGGCATAAGTGTGGAGATTTTCTGTCTCACAGAGGTGTGACCCTCACTGCTGGACATTCTCAGCCTGAGCACTTCAGCTTTTCCATGAACTTCCTGCAACTTGTGACTTGACTTTTGTTCTTTTTGCCTGGGGTGCTCACAGCTCCAACCAAAGCAAACTCTGTCCAGTGTCACACTTCCACTCTGGAGCAAAGATCCCTCAGGAATAATCTTTTTACTTCTACAAAGACAGTAAGAGACCGAGGTCTACGTGGAAGAGGCTGCTGACAACCCCACACACACTCAGTCATAGCCAGATATGTGACAAAGTCCAATCAAATCCTATTAGGGAATAATACAAATGACAGAGCTTAAAGAATACAGTTAACTCCTAGTTAGACAGCCCATAAATCTGTTCAGAACCTTCAGAACTTACCACCAGAACAAGAATCTCAGGACCTTTCATTTTAACACACCTGTTGTCCACTGAACCAACAACTCTGCTGCTTACAGACAAGATATTTCATCAACTTAAATACTATTAAAAGATGATTATGCACTGAGCTTTCCTGAAATTGTGTAACATTTGCATGGTATAACACATACTCTTACTTGTTCACTGCAGTCTGATTCAAAGTGCTATAAATATGTTTGCCCTTTCTGCTAAGCCCGCCTAAGGGATTAGCAACCCCCCAAAAGTTCAGTTGAATATTAACTGCATTAACTTTGCAGACTGTAACATACTGTTACACTCAAACAGCCTACGGTGTGGTATGGATGACTTGCTTAATAAAAAATGTTTTCTTGCAAAGCCCGATTGCTAGAAAAAAGAATTTGCTCTGTCAAAGGGGGTGACCTCTTCCATTTAACTTCATAAAGCAAACAAACAAAAGGGAGAACTTTACAGGGATGTCCAGAGAAATGTTTATCATTTCATCTGTCAAACCAGATGGACTTCCCTTGGCAACATAGCACTAGCTCCACTCTATGTTAGAAATTAAGTCAGCTCACCATGAAAAAAACCTGTGAAATACAGCAGCAAATGTGTCATCTACCGTAGTAATGTGAACTCCAAACCTGTAAAAGAAGCATGTTTCCTTACTTATTTTGTTAAGTAAGAAGTGCTTTGCATGCCAACTCCCATAAAAAACCTCATGTGCTGGAAGACTCTTCAGCACAAAGTTACACAGTGGTGAGGACAAATAAAAAGAAGAGGAAATATTTAAAAGTTAGAAAAGGGAGAGTTGATAGAAGTGTGAAAGGGAGCTGACTCAATAGCTAGTGACAAAATCAAGGAAGAGCAGATTCTTGAACCTCGCAAGCAAAAAGTTCCCAGGCAGAGGTGGGGGTTGACTGGCATCAGAAGATGAGGAAGAGAAAGAAGAAAATGAGAAAAACTGGGAGAAGTTTCTTAATGTTATGAGGTAAAAAGTACTCAATTGATTGCTAAAATACTTTTAAAGATTAAAAAACCCTCCTTCATTACAACTGCAGCAATAAAAAATGTAGAACCTGTCTATTATGGGATGAAAACAGAAATTGCATAATATGGGGTTTTTTCCTTTCATAAAATATACACGACACAAATGTTATCTATCTGTTGTGGGAACACATAAAAATACTCAAAAGCCCTTGATTCTGAACACTGCAATGAAACCTTTCTCATTTGGTCTTCAAGGATCACGTCTGTATCAATTTGTAAAAACATGCTCTCCCATACAAGGGACTTGGGTGTAACAGAAGATAAATCCAAACTTTGAGAATTAGAAACCATATTTCTTCATAATGCTGGACATTTACTTGCTTCTGCCATTCACCATCACCATTATGTTGTCTAGAAATGGAGACCAACAATAGATGTAGGTAATTACACAAGAACTTAAACTGCAGAGAGCTTCAGACCACAGCATTAAACTGGAATTAAAGCTTTATAGGAAAAGAGAAATGTTTTACTCCCTGCAATCACCTCCCTCCCTCAAACACACACTGCACACCTGCTACCCACCAGCCAGATGGGACTGAATTCTCCTGAATCAGATCTTGGATTTTTAAGCTCAGCTTGAGTTCAATTGGATTTCAAGACATGAAAACATATTATCATTACACATTCAAAAAATTACACCAGTGCCTGGGAACTCCTAGATTCAGTGCTGCTTGCACAATTACAAATGTATTGAAGTGAGATTATTGTCTCAAATGCCCTAGTAGAAATAAGTAAACTGTAGCTTTGCATCAACATTTAATTTAATTACACATGCTCACTTAATACATGAAAAACAGAAAAAAACCTGATTTTAAATCATCAGTATGTTAAGTGAGATTGGGAATTGAGCTAATTTGCAGTGACCAGTACAGTTTTTTTAAAAGTCTACAAAGGCAATTTAGCAGCCCAAACTCACTTAAACATTGTAGAAACTGGCCCTTAATGCACAGGTATCATAAAATATTAACACATGTTAAGAAAGAACTGGGAAGCATTATATTCCTAGAGGATTTGCTAAGCTTGCATAATGTAACATTTGTTGTCAATAGTTTCTTCAGTTAAGAGATCTCTAGCCTGCTCTCCAGAAGAAAGTCTCTTTTTTTCCTCCCTCTCTTCCAGCAGCACAGCTCCACCAAGTCCCTGTTGCCTGCACTTCAGTGGAGCGCTGGCAACTGGTAAAGCCACCTTGTCCATTGGGATTGGTCTTTGCCCACCTTCTCCTTCAGTCCCAAAGCCAGCTTGGGACATGCAGGGGGTTAACAAGTCCCCAGCCACCAGCGAGCCGCTCTCTGCAGGGCATCTGGAAGCTGCTGCCGGTGGTGTTCCGCCAGAGCCGCGCCTGGCAAGTGCCAAGGCGCAGGAATGCGAGTCCTGCCTGCTTGGCCAGCCTTGGACTGACCTTTAGTCGTAACGGGGAACAGGAGTTTTGTTAGTGAACACAGAGTTCTGGTCTACACATTTTTTAAATTGATTATTTTATTGATGTAAAGTGCCCAGGTGCCCTCACGACAGTCACTAATATAGATTTTGAAAATAAAATTAATTAAGGGCCAGTCTGGACCACCTTTACTGTCACCACACAGTACCCTTTTCTACAAGTAACAATGCTATCAACCAGCGAGCACGAGTGGAGTGCTTGAGGAGTATTTCATTACATCCCAAAACACCTAACCATGGAGGTCACTGTCACCTATCTATGCGTACACACACACACACACACACACACACAGGCTCCCTCTCCTCTCCTACCTTCCAGAAGGGGAGGCGAAGCACAGAAAGCTCAGCTGGCCAAAGGCAGCAGTGTCAGAGCCGTGCCGCTCCGGGCTCCGTCCGTCCGGAGCGCGGCACAGGGAGCGTGGCACGGGGCGAGCCCGAGCGGGAGCACAGCAGCCTGGCACGCAGGCTAATCTGAATTACACTCATCCAGCCCTCGAAATGGCTCCTCATTAGCTGCGGGTTAATGGAGTCCCAATGAGTAGTGTTATTTTCATCCCCTGCCTACTGAACACAAAATTCATTTGCAAATATCCTGTAAAATACTGCAAAGCAAGCCAAACAGATATGACAACATAAGAGGCATACTATTTATGGAATGCACTTACCGTCATTTGGAAAAGGAAGCTGACATGAGCAACAGCCTAAATTTAGCAACACATTTAGTTTTTATTCACTAGTCACAATGACAACATTTTAGAAGGCTACTGCACACCTTGTGAGCCGAAAGGTTCCTCTGAAATCAAGACAGACTTTGATCTGAAAGGAATTTGGGATCAGCTCCTTAATGAATACAACACTGAGTTAAATTAAGGCAATCACCATCTTGACTTTCTATTCCAAGTAGATATAAAATTACATTGATTGCAGGAAATGGTGGCATTCAAACAATATTGCAATGGCCAAAGCCTGAAAGCTAAATTCATTGTCAAGCTAAACTAGGCTTTCAGAGGGCACCATTTGATTTGAGGCAAAAAAGCATCTGCAAACCACATATTTTCAATTAATAGTGTAAAAGGCACAGAGTAAGAAAGAAAAAACACAGGTCAATATGCCACATGCCACTCAAAGAAGCAGAGTCTCTGCACCGAGATACTGTGCATATATATATACACACATGTATATGCATATATATATGTGAGTGCATGCATATGTTTTGGGCTTTGGGGGCTTTTTTTTAAGGCAGCTGTACTACAAAGGCCAAATTTGAGCTCCAAAAACGCACAATGCATCTCTGAACAGCCTGACAATGCTTTTTACCCACACTATCTTTAATTCAAAAGTAATTTCAAATCAATAACACACAAAGTTAAACCTAGTTCTTTTGAAAACTCAGAAAAAGAATTAATTCGAACCCTTACCTTTGGCACCTTAAAGACTTTTGGCCATGACTTACCTGTATAAATAGAAAGAACTAATTTACTACAGAAATGCCCATGGGCAAACATGTTCTGGCTAATGAAGTGTTCAGCTTTTGCATGATTAACCAGCTGGTGGGGGTGGTGTAAAAATCACAGGGCATAAAATAATAAGAAAAATTGATTAGCAGCTCTTTTTTAAAGCACTCTATGAAAAAATTCCTTATTTTTGCTGAGCAGTTTGGAAAGTGACTGTACAGAAAGACAGACTTGAATGACTTACCAAGGAGTCAGGCAGAGACTGCTCCAGGCACTCACTCCTCCAAGACCTGCATCGCAGAGAGGTTCAAATGAAAAGCAAGATACCACCCAGCACCATGGCTGGATTACTTATACAACATGTCCTGCCACTAGTCATAAGGGTAATTTTCTACTATATTGCAAAAGACATTAAATCAAGTTAAAGCCATGATTACGCCTTGACTCAGTTTAGTTTCTTCCCCCAATGCTCTACACTTTAACACCTGAGCTGGCCACAGCTATTCCCAAGAGCCAGTTTAAGAAGTGCCTCCACTTCTCCACTCCATGAATCGAGGAATTCACATGCTACTTAGAAATAATACACATATTTAGATGATGCTACATAAAAAAGATGGAGTTTGCACTCACTGAGGACAAAAATCCTTTTACCCTTACCATCCTGTACAAGGGGTTCCTTACAAGCTCACATGCTCTGCCCTCAAAATAGGACCTAATTAGTGTACAAATATTTGGCAGACAGGTCACGAAAATAAATTTATCATTAACTCTCCCCTAAACCAAGGCAGGTTATCCTGGAGCAGTTTCACTTCATACTCATTTGCTCTGGGTAACCCTTCAGCTCAGGTACAATTGGCACATAACAGTTTCTTTAAGAAGAAAACCCACATATTTTTATGGCATGGAATTACTGCAGAAATATGAAAAAGCTGCTCACATAAAACATATGTACCCAGAATAAAATATAAAAGCAAAAATTTAAGTAACACATAATTTGTAGTAGGCTTTTGTAACAGTCACAGTCTCTCTTTAACATCATTACTTCTATGGAAAATGCATGTTTTTACCTATCTATGGACTTCCAAAGACCAGTTTACAGCAATGTACCATGGGAGACATAGGCAAAGAATTTGCAATGTGTTCCAGCCCTGGGGATGCAACCATAACTCCAGTGCTGGGACTTCATGGGCTGGGAACCTACATTAACTCCCCCTGGCAATATACAAGCTGTCCCCAATACCCACAGCTGATTTCTAACCATAACCAGATAGTGCCTCCTCTAGAGTCCTCTCTTGTGGTATGTGATGGCATATGATATACCTTCATATGCCCAGTTACCTGGATATTCATTCCATTCTCAGATCATTCTGCTACACCACGTATGCCATGGCTCAAAATACTCAATCATACCATGGGATTCTTCTGGAGGAGCAATCATTTTACCTGAAGTAAAAGTTATTTTTTAAGAACCAAAGCAGAACTCCCTAGCCCATTTTCCTTCTTTTCATGACTCCTGTATTTACTTCAATTACCACTTCCTCAGGAAGATAGCATCATTTTAAATGCACTCAAAGAAAGATTTTCCCATGCAGTTTCCCTATAGGAACCAGACATATTATCCTGAGAACAGATTGCTTGACACATACACCAAACATTCACACTGAAGAACTGGTCAGGCCCATGCAGGTAAGATAACTCTATAAATACTCCATAGAGGTCTTTCTTATCAGGTATATCTGAGAAATCTTTTCACCAACTTCATGTCCAGTCAAGATTTCTGATATCAAAGAGGTTTTTGCCCATTTTCAAGGCACTGCTGGATCACTGGATCTTTAAACACTTGCACAGATCTTCCTTTCAAGCCTCCTCTAACTTTATGGAAACATTTCTACATATTAACACTTAAGAAAGTGGGCATAGAGCAGACATGAGCAAACTGAAATAGAGGAAAACTGAAAACATTGGCATTTCTCTCAGTACATCAGTTGTGAAAGTTGTGAAAGTTGTGAAAGTTGTGAAATTCCAGATAGAATGCATCATTAAAAGAGAAATTTCTAGTTAAACAAGAAGTGGTATTAAATTCCACCTAAGTGCAATTTCTGTGGTCATATTTGAATCATGAGCCATTTCTAAAATGTCGTGTATTTCTAACTCAGATAAACTGGGACCCTGACACCACCGGAGCTTGTAAGCTGTGTTTGAAGCTATTTTCAAACATGGTAACAGCCTAATATGGTTACAACACAATTTATTAATTGCAGCTATACTTGCTAAAAAATTATGCTGTGCAGTATCTAAGTAACATCATAATTTTAGCTAGCCTACTTGTTTCAAAAGTAAAAATTTTTTTAAAGCCTGTTTGCTGCAGAAAGTGAATTCTTGTTAAAACTGTACTTCCTTAAAGGAATTCAGGAACACAGATATGAGGCACAGCTGGTTTACAGAAGGCAAAACCAAATTCTTCAGACCTGTGCATCATACTTCAAAAGCTTTATGTAATTATCTGTTTGTTTACTTTTGAGCAATTGCTTGGGAAGAGCCCCCCAGTGAGTATTTGTTGTGAGCTCTGCAAAGGGGGTCAAGCACAACATACAGGCTGCACACTGCAGGTTTGCCTTCAAAGAACAAGCATACACAAAGGTATTCAGGTGCTTAATTCCACTTGTATCCACTCTCAGGGAAATTGATAGAAAGTAAGTGCCTCTGAGGACATGATCCTTTGACATCAATGTGGATTCCTCAAATGGATCCAGGTCCATGCTTCTATGGACACCAACACAGCAGAAAATAAAAACATTTTGCTTTTGGCTTCCTTATCCTCTTCTACATTGGAGTTTCTCTAAGACCATGGTTCCTGGTAGAGGGCATAACAGCCAAACAGGCTGGTCTAATTAACCAGAGTTTTTTATACTAATTAGGAACAACACGAGCATTAAGCAATCAATAGGACACCTTATGCCAGTATTGCTTAAGCCTGCTTTGACTGCTTCTGGTTCAGCTGTACCCTTGAAGCAAATTTGGAGGGTTCTTCCTGGCACCCTCCCACACAGCATCAATTTTTAGCAACAATAATCTTTCCCATTACACTAGAAATTGATAAGCAACATTGTTAACCTATGTGATACAGCTAAAAGTCAGTAAAGTGCCATAAGGATTTTTTTTTTAATTTTAGTGAAGTATTTTGATCACTTTCAATGTGATTATACACTTGACCAGTGAGTAACATAGTATGATATTCACCACACTGCACAACCAGTTGCATACAGACTTGTTTAACACACACATCCCACTCAGGAGCAAGGGGAACCATGCTCCACCAAATCTACTGTACACTCAGCCACTCACTTCCAAAATCATATGAAATAACAATGCAATCATTTTTTTCAAAAGTCATTTAAAACTCCTTCTGAATAACTTCTTAAGGACAGCTGTCAAGAAAGTAATACGTCTTAAGTACAGATAAAAACAGAAAACCTGTAAAGCATCTTTCCCTATTGAGAGGCTCAACTGCTAAAATTAGTTCTTGGAATTTCTCCTTTGGGTGCCAGTTCAGATCTTGCTCCAAATGACCACTAACAATCAACCCTACTGATTTTGAAATAATCCACAAGTACTCAATAAGACCTGTTTGCTGATTAGGTGCATGCAACCCCCTCACAAAGCATCACATTCTCATACCCTTATTTTTAAAAATGCACTTTTGTCCAGTGTCCCAAAACTAACTGTACAAACACAAAGAACTCAGATGCCCTCTCAACCCCCACTGGAAGTGACAAGTGAGTCCTTCTAAAATTGCAGACACATACTGTCAAGTGCAGGTGTTTGTAAACAAGTTTGGAAATGTTTCTAATTATAAACCATAGGAGTTAAAATTAGAAGTCCAATCCTCTAGCCTTAAAAAAAAGAACTTCCAAAAGTGTTCATCTAAATGAGAGCAACCAGTGATGTTTCGTTTAGTAACAAGAGCAGAATGCCTGTGCACATTGCTCTTTATCAAACTTTCCACTATGAGTTACATTTCTTAAAAAAAAAAAAAAAAAGATTTGATAAGAATTTTAATTTGCTGTCATACTATGATACTGTATATTTGAAAGTACAATCTAAAAATACCCTATTCACAGGTCTCCCATGTTTCATATAATTATAAAGAGGGAAAAAAAGTTCCCAAATCTTCTGAATCTGTCTTGGCTGACAACATCAAAGTTCAGCTTTTATGGAGCTTCCCACGCTGGCCTTCTGAGAACTCAAACTCTGCTTGAGGGAGCTTTACTCTTCTGGATGAAGTTCTCCTTGATAACCTCAACTACCGCAAAGCTTGGCTTGCCTGGCACAAAACTGCTGAGAGACGAAACTCGGAGGGGAAATCCCAGAGCTCTGGCTGATGGAGATCTTGGGATGCTATCACTGAACTTGAGATGTCTCAGACTTGTCTTCACTACTCTGATGTGGAGGTCAGAAATGCAGCTCTAAGGAGCCACATGCTTTGACCATGGCTTCAGACAGAGGCTGAGGAAAGGCAAATCCTGCAGCTCCCGTACACCATTTACAATGCACTATAACAAGACAGTGCAGGCACAAAGATGGACTTTGCCTTTGCAGAAGTTTAGGGAGAAAGAGCTAAGGGAGAGGGAGTTCTTTTAAGGGGAAAAGTAAAAAGATTAATTAATCTCATTATTTCTTAAAGGAAACATAACAGCACATTTGAGCATGTCAAATTACAAGTGAGCAAACATGAAACAAATGCAGAGAGGCTCAACTACAGCCTTGATTCAAGAACAGGGTAGTCTCCTGCTGCACTGTCCTGAAGAAAATGGAAAGGAATGTGCATTAAACAGTAAGGACCTGCTCCAGAACAAGATGGGACTGGCTCTGCCCAGCAGATATCCTTCTGTTCCCCACCTGCAGCACAGACAGGCACTGTGAGGGGCAGGGAAACAACAGCTCTTCGTCCCCTGCACAGCCAGCCTCCTCCTCCTACTCCACTGGGATGTTACATGACAAGCCCAAACCCATCCTCCCCAAGAACCACGACAGAAAGTAAGTTGCTCATGTCTCATCACAGTCAGGGAGCTATTTCACATAATAACCACTATCCAACCTTTCCTTTTCCTTCCCTTCCTTTACTTTTTAGCCTTTGCTCTGTAAAAATAATAATGTAAATTTTTTTGTTTTTTCTGGAGAACATTTTGAAATTCACTGCATTCAACAAACATGACCACACCAGTTTAATGCTGTACAATCTTGTACCCAGTGAGTGCAGTGCTGTCAAAGCAGGAGTCTTGCAGGTGGCACTTCCTTTGCTGCAAGTCATAATGCCATAAATTAATGGAATGGGTTGGGTTGGAGGGGACTTTAACGGTCATTTATCTCCAACCTCACTCCAATGGGCAGAGACAGCTTCCATTGGACTGGGCTGCTCTAAGTACCATCCAACCTAGCCTTGAAAACTGCAAGGGCTGAAGTATCCAGTTTCTCCTGGCAACCTGTTCCAGTATCTCACCATTCTGACAGTAAAAAATTTCTCCCTAATATCCTCATCTAAACCTGCCCTCTGTCAGTTCAAAGCCATTTTCCCTTGTCCTATCATTATACTCTGCTAAAAAAAAAGTCCCCATTTATTCTTACAGGTCACTTTTAGGTACTGAAGACTATAAAATCTCCTCAGGACCTTCTCTTCTCCAACAATCCCAACTTCTCTCTGCACAGAAGTGCTTCAGCCCTCTGAGCATCTTTGTGGCCTCCTCCAGACTCACTTTGATGGGTCTACATGCTTCCCATGCTGGGGACTCCAGAGCTGGACACAGCACTCATCAGAGAAGAGGAGAGCAGGAGAATCTCCTCCCTCAACCTGCTCACCATGCTACTTCTGTCATGCCCAAGATATGGTTGGCTTTCTGGGATGTAAGAGCATATTGATGGGTTTTATTGAGCTTCTCATCAATTAACCTGCAACTGCTTCTCTCTTAAGCCATTCCCTGTCTTTTAAAGCCAATTCCTTTTTTTTTTTTTTTTTTTTTTTTTTTTTTGTGTGTGTGTGTGTGTGTGATTTAAGTAAGGGATGGAGAAGCCACTTTGGTGAAGGGACCACAGTAATTAGGAACAGTGATGGTACATCTTACCTGCAGCTGGTGGCCTCTACCCCTCTTTTCCTAGGCTTGGGTACCTGAGCCTCTCCTTTCCTGGCCAGTGCTGTGAGAGCTCCCTCTCCTGTTCCAGTTTAACCAATGTTAGACCTTGTCCTACTGGAAGTGTGGCCTGAGTGAACAGAGCACTTTCTAAAAGAGTCTCAGCAAACCAGGTTTCCTGCTATAAACTGACATGAAATTCATTCCCTGAGGGGGAAATAGGATAAACTGCCAGCTAAAACCTTTGAAAATTTACTTCTTAATTAAACACAGAATTATATTCACATGCCCAAGTTGGTATACATACTATGGATATTGTGTATATACAATATATACACATATATACCCACATGTATATAGGGCCACACACATACACACACACACATAGCACTGCAAATCTTTAGTGCTACTAACCTCACTGCTATTTTATTTCCAAGCAAGGATAAAAATCATCAGTTTCTACATGCCCATCTAAACTTCTGAATGTACCCGTACTGGACTCACCTAGAAAAACATCTTTTCCTAAATGAATACATATTTGAGCTGTGTTTGCAAGTCTAAAAAACCAGGCTTTTCACTGAGTATATAAATATTTTAATTAACAATAAGTATGTATTTATAGGAATCTGCATCAAAGTCTAGATCAGATATGACAATTAACCCATTACAGTTTTCCAAGATATTAGATGAAAGAAAATACATTTAGGAAATGCATAATAGGACTTAAATTAAGCATTTGAGTATTAAAATAATCTCAGATAGTGCTTTATTTCTAATATTTTCTGCATGCTCAAAATGAAAGCATGAAGAGCTGCGCAATTGCATATATCTTCTACCAAAAATAGCTGAAAAATACTATAGAAGAGTGCCTGCTGGGTTGGTTATAAAAGTAAAGTATAATCCATTAACTGCTAATTAGAAGCATCAGAAGCAGGCTTTGCTGCAATAAGAGCTGGCCCCTAAGTAGATGTTTCTGTAACCATTTAAAGGCACAGGGTTTCTCCAGTTGCTGAGAATGGAGCTTGGATGGTTTCAGCATAAAGGCCATGTGAAAAGAGACTATGGCACTTGGCCATGTTACCCAGCTGTTTTCTAAATATGATGACAGGTGCCATTTTTTCCATTTGATCGTGGAACGTAATACATCTTCAAACAAATTTTCCCCAACTAGTCTGGTGCAGTTACATTTCAGAGATTCAAATATAAGAATGTTTGCTTTTTTTCTCTGACAGACAGATATTGCAGTGTCTTTGGCAGATTATTTCATTATCGGCCTTTTTCTCAGCACTGAATTTTTAGTTTATGTATTATTTTGCTTTTTACTGCCATTGTAGAAGGGAAAGAATAAGCACTTGGGCAAAGGATTTAATCCTGAAGGCATTAAAAAAGGCAGGGGTGAGCTACTATTTATAATTAGACAATAAATTTGACTTAAATAAGGAAGAATCCCCTTCTTCTCTGTTCACTACTTCCTAAAGGATGGGAACTATTGCCATAATTTCTCCTCTTCTTCATCTGACTAGCTATCTGGTCAAACTGAGCTTCTTTCCTGCCACTGAAAGGCCAAACATGTCTTTTGATCCATTTGCCTATGAAAAGGTCTTAAAGGGTTAGGGTAAAATAAAAGGTGAAGCCAGAAGAAATCCCAGTATTCCAGCTCCCTGCAGAACTACCCAAGACACAGAAAGCAGCAGTTATGGACATGAACAATAAAGAGATGATGCCTTGAAAGGGACCACAGGCTCTAAACCCCAGCCATGCTGCATGTAGAGCCAAAGGGGGCTCAGCTTCCTCCAGGGCTGGAGAAGCCTTGAGCAGTGAAAGAGGACAGGATACAAATCAGGCTGCACAACTCCAAAAATCAGGAAAAAAACCAAGCAGATAACTAACTTCCCATGTTAAAAAAGGGATGTAGCTAGCACAAGAGGAAATAGTTCAGGTCAATGCTTTGGGCTTTTCATCTCCATGGATCGATCAACTTGTAAACATAGGAAGAAAATTTGTGTGGGGCAGGAAATGAGGGCACTCAGCTTTTTTCTTTCTGCCCTATTTTCATCTACAACACAGAAGAAACTAATTTCTTTTCAAATGGTGAAATAGGGGCATCCATTAAGGAAAATTAAGATGGTAACAAATCATTTTAGAAAGGTAAACATCTAAGAAACAATAAAAATAAGATTACAGTAGAAACAATAAAATCAAACTTAGTTTAAACCAATGTCTTAAATATTTGTTAACCCTGGCAGAAGCTCTTACAAGGCAGATGAGTATATCTGTTTTCATTCTGTATGTAAGAAAACAACCATAAAATGCCCCAAAGCCACGGAGGGAGTCAGTGTCAAAGACATGATTAGTAGTTCAGAAGTTATCTGATTCGGGTCACATGGTGTTCCAAAAACCATACCTAAATATAGCATGCAAGAGATCCGCACAAAGAGCAATCCCATGATGGGAGCACACTAAACTCTCCATAAAATTAATTAGGGTTATTTTGAGGCAACCAAAGGAAATCAAGAAGGGGGAAAAAAAAAAAAAAATCAATCCTTGCCCTGCCCAGTTCTGCAAGAGCAGATGTCTCTGGTATGAACAAGCCTCAGTGTGCAGCCCAGGCACTCAGGGAGATGGTTCCTGGGGAAAACTCCACATAGCACCAGTGTGGAAGGTGGGTGGGGGGGCACAGTGTGTCTGTATTAAGGAATACAGCTCACTGGGGAAGAGGATGACCATGTCAGCAAGGGGACCATCAGGAAGCCAATACCTGAGTTCTGCTGCTGTTAACAGCATCTCTCTAACCCAGAAACAAAACCACCTTTATGGAAAGGGAAGGTCCATATAAAAATACCCTTGGCACAGACCAAGACTCTGGGAAAAAACAAATGCTTCCCAGAGTAGAATGGAAAGAAAATTTCCCATTGCAAGTTGTTACCCCTGAAATTCTCCATTAGCTTTTCCCCTTGACAGGGAGGAGGAGGATTTTCTGACACAGCCTAAAGAGCTACTTCTAACAGCCTTCTCTATGTGTAGGCTTAAGGAGCAACCTCATGGAAAAGCATGCAGAGCCTCAAAAGGCAGCGGGAGCAGGAGAAAGGGAGGAGTGTTCCTCAGGTCTTGTGAGTTTCTTTTGGTCCCTCTCTGCTAAGTGAGAATTTTTTTCCTATGTTTCCTGAACACTGAATTGCCACGTGGCTTCTGACCTCTGCTGACCTACAAGCTGATTTCAGCCAGCTGGCCTAGTTCACAATTTCCCTATAAAACCTATTTTTATAAACCAAAAAAACTCTGCTGGTGAATGCCATGGCAAAGGTTTTAGGATGACCACAATCATCAATTTACTTGGGTATCACCTTTGTTCCTAAGTACCACAGGGAACACACCATTCTTCCCCCAAGCACTAGAACATGCAGGATGCCTTGATGTTACCTTGAAGACCTGGGCAAAGCTGAAGCAGGGGCTACAGAGAGCAGGACAAAGCGCAGGACAAAGCTGAGAAGAGGCAGACCTGTGAGGAGTGCTGCTGTCAGCAGGTAGAAGGCAGGCTCTTGAGCCCAGACCACGGAGCAGGTGCTCCAGAAGGCAGGTAACAAAACAGAGTGAGCGTGGGACACAAACTGCAAATTTCGGCTCCAATGCTTCAGGCCATTAGCAGGTGCTTCAGGCAGTCATCCAAATCAAAGTAAGAAAGTGGAAAGAGCCAAATGCTGGTTAAAGAGGTTTGCTAACATGAAAATCCCAGCACGGGCAGTTAAAAGACTTCCCCATTATGGGAGCAGGCTAATAAGAAGAAAAGAAGCAAACAAAAAGCATATGCAATTTTTGTAAAAACGGCTGCGTTGGGGATTTTACTATCCTATACTCGAGCCTCGAGACGCAAATGTTGGCTGGGATGCTGAGATCAGCAGTTATATGTCCTCAGGTGGTTAGAGACAAGACAGAAAAGAGCTGGCATTTGGGGAAAATAGAGGGCCCATTTGATAATGCTTCACTTGAGCGTAAGAGGGTTTCCCCTGTGGGTATTGTCCCAAAGAAAGCTCCAGGCAAGTTTAGAATGGTTCATTACTTGTCACATCTAGAAGGTGAGTCAGTTAATGATTACACTGACTCCCTTTTGACTTCAGCTTCATGTGTTTTCAATCTGAGAACTGTGCTCTCATCAAGTCAAACACCACTCACCACAAACAGAAATACGGAGAGTATCTGCTTTTCAGATGCTCACGGCACAACTGTAATTATTTTATTTGTCAGGATTTTCCTGGCACTCTGCAAATCATATTTTTGGTAGCTAATACACAGCATTTGCAACCCATGTTCAGGGTGTGTCACTTTTTTATAATAACGTACAGTTTGGAGATCTGGCACTTGCTTTATTTGGATTACGCTCCAAAGGTCCCAATACTGGGGCCTTGAAAAGATCTTTATAAAATCCAAATATCTACTTCCTCAAGGGTTAATTCCCCAAGGTCTCCTCAACCTGGAACAACACTACCTGGTTTAATTTACCTTACACAGACATTAGAAATAGAACTGGCTACTCCAAACAGTTGTTGGTTCAGGCTAACTATACTGGCCAATAGTGTATTTTAATCAGATGGTCACTTGAACATTATTGGTAATGTTCTCCTCAGCGAGGCTTGCATCTCTTGCCAGAGGCTAGCAGGCTTGACAGAAGGAGAGACACAAATTCCTTTTATCAGAGTAACATGAGTCAATATGTGGAAAGATACTTCCATCTGCTCTGTGTTTCTGGTGACATGACATTACCGTATAATTTGGTATACGTTTATAACAGAACAGATAAAACAAGATGGCTCAGCTACTATAATTTATTTCCACATGTATGGGGAGTTCTCTCAAGCCATTTTCTATAGCAATGGCTAAGACTCATTATGGAAATTCTGAGGGAAAAAACATGTTGCTGTTTATTTCAGAGAGTTAATGGCACAGACAGACAACTATGGTGCACTTCCAAAAAATAAACAAATTCTCTTTCTCAAACTGCTCTCCAAGGAGATGCATTTGGTCAAGTACAGGAATCGCCAAAGGAACCTGCTGCATCCAGCAACATGCAGACACACACAACCTACTAAACACAACCCGTGAGTAGAGTGGCCTGTGCTGTTTCTGCATCAATTTTGTGTCCCTGTGTGTTACCAGATCCCTGGGACTTTCATGGTCTGTGGGCAGCAAATCGGCTGAGCCAAAAGGGAAGGTTCCACCTGACTAGGCCAGAAGGAGCTATATTAAGCTTGTCTCAGCTGGAGGTCATTCTGCATATTTTGAAGGCTACTTTCTTGGTAGCTGGTCAAGCAACCAGTGACCAGAAATTAAGAACCTAATCTGTGTAACATCCATAATACTGAGAACACTTCTGAAGTCCAACCCTTACGTATATAAAGTTCTTCAATTCCAAAATGTTTGACCAAAGCCATTTCTGTCAGGGCCAAGCAGGCTCTTGGGTTTGTTAAGCAGTTGCTTCATGTCTCATTTCTAGTAGGCTGCTGGTAGCCCTGCAGCCAAGAATTCATTTTCACAATTCCAAAACATTTTTTGATACTTCCTGACCAAATGGCTTTGCAGTAGAAATTGGTTTCTGTCACCATCTGTTGTTCCATAGTTCGGAAGGGCTAACATTTTCCTTCAAGAGGGAAAAAGTTGGGGAGGATGCATGGCCATTACGAATGGAAGAGATATTCTTTTCCTTACTGTCACTTTATAGGGAAGGCTTGGCCTATTTCTCAGCAGCTGTGAAATTGTCATCAGCAGGATTCTTTACAAAGCTTGATGGCATATGGAATATATTGCTCACTTCTTAATACTGTAAAAACAACCTTGCTGCATAACTGAGCTAGGCAAAGAAAGCAGGTGCTTGATTAAAAAAAAATCCATCATGCATCAAGCCTCTATAGACTTTGCAGAAACTCTAGACAAGGATATTTTGGAGACAAGTATGAGTTTGAATAAACAAAATAATATTTTACAGAAGTCCCTAGGCTTCAGAGGTGGGATAGCCCCTTAAAAATTAGGTGGTGAAATCACTATGCCACAGGATAACATCATATTCTGCCATTCACAAAGGCAAAGTTCACATTCCACACTGAAGGGAAGTGTCATCCCCTGCTTTGTAAGACATTAAAAACTGATGCAAGAGTCCTGTCTCCATTTCTGATGTGGTAAGAAACTATTTATTTAGCATCAGTTTTAGCTCATCTCTTTTTGTCACAGCCTGGCCTTATCTTTACAGCTTCTTAACCAAGAATCAAATTAAACAAAATAACAACAATAACAATAACAGCAACAACAACAATAATAATAGTCCATGGCATTCTGGTAACCATACACACCAAATTGCAAACACAGGGCTAAAATTGCAGGAGTTTAGGTTCTTACTACCCAAAGAACAAAGGGTAAAATAAGCTTGTTGAATACGCTGGCTTTTAAGCAGTCAACAGCATTGAAAATAAAAAAACCCATTAAAATAAGACAAAGTATCAGAAAAGAGATGATGATGTGCTGCAGTTCTGTGCCCACTGCTGTACATTCCCCAGTGAATGTCCACTCAGCCACCCCTGCACATACACACACAGATATATTCACAGTCATCTGTGCCCTGCTGCACCTAGAATGGCCCCACCAGGTGAAAGGGCCACTTAGGCTGATTGGCTTGTCCAGGCCCATGGCAAGCAGCAGATGCTTAGTGAAGGTCAAAGAGCAGGAGTACAGTGACAATTCCCAAGACTACTCTTCCCAACATCCATCTGTTTGTAGCTCAGAGACTTCCTTTAACAAAATACATACAATTTTTCCGGATTACTGATCTGCTTTTAGAAATCTTCACTTGCAGTTACAGATGATTACTCAGAGCAAGGTTCTCCAGCTACATTGCATGTTTCTTGTACTAAGTGAGCTATTACATGTCGATATGGAAAAATCCAGCCTGCTGCCCTCATCCCAGAGGGAAGGGCAAACTGAATATTTGGGCAGCCCGTGCTGCCTGAGCTGCTGTACAGGTTTCCTGTGCACAGTCCATATAGAAAAGAGGTCTGCTGCAGCCATGTCATGGCACAGTAGGAAAGGTTCCCCTGTGATGGTAGAAGTTTGGAAGTCCTACCCTACAGATTATGATTTTGAACTGCACATAAACCATTAAAGCCATAAATACAGATCTGTCATCTATGGGGCTCTGGAGCTACCCTTTGATCTCCTGTCACTGTTCAGATAAGTGGCCTTTTAGCAGAACAAGATAGGGAGCACATTGCTGGGCTCTGAAGGAGTACCAGCTCCATGGACAATCACGGGACAGCATGCACCTGTCACTTCCCCACAGTAACACACTGAGAGGGTCATCACTCTTCTAGAGGCATCCAAAAAAGCAATTCTTGTTCATGGTTCAATATGTTTGCTATTTCTGCACCTCCTCATTGCTCAAGTAACTACTGTACTCTTTACCACCCAATAAAATTAAGCCAGAAAAAGAGGCCAAAGAGAGGTGCAGTATGCAAGAACAAGAGACTGTCCTAGCAGTTTCACACTCTATTCATGCAATACACAAACAAAAAATAATACAGACTAAAGCCTACTATCTAACTAAGCAGGCTTAAATAATGTTTAGTACTTCCTATCATCCAGAAATCTCAAAATACTTCACAAAGGTGTGCAGATTGGGAACAGCCAGAATGCAAGCTACTCCTAGGTATTTGCTTTTGCCATTAGACTGCATCACTACATCCAAATATGAGCACAATCTCTTGCAGCTGGCACAGAGAGATGCATATGTGCATTAGTTTTTCCTTAATTTCCTAAGCACTGATTGCTTTTAATACATTGCTTCAGACACTGTTTGTATAAAAGTAACAGCTTACCATGCACCTATGTTACTCTAACTACTACATGTACAAGTAATAATTCATGCAAGATGCAGTCCTCCTTTCAGTTACAGCAGGAATGTAGTCAATAATCAAAACCTTCTCAAAACCTTGATACAAGGAAAAAGTAGGTTTAACAATCATCAAGAGAAAATAAAAAATATGATGATAAAGGAAACAAAGATAAAACCATGAATAGTTTTGTAGAAATAGGGTAAAGTCAATGCCTTTCTCCAAAAGAAACAAGCTTGCAGAAATTATCACAGGAGGAGTGTTTCATAACAAAATTCAAATGCCAACATGGAGCAGAAATATTTGGAAAGCTTGAAGTCTTACTTTCAGCATGACCTGTCAAAATCAGCACGGGGAGCAAAGTTGGTTGATAAAACATTCCTATGTTAACCTGCACTCTCAAATCAGAAAGCTTCTGTCAACAAGTTCTGGTCTTTGCTACAAAAGTGGGAATCCACAGTAACACCTCAAAAGGCTGAGGATGGATTTTAGATTTACATCTATGAAACCACATTGATGATTTTTAAATATTTGTTGAACAACTTATATTCTGCATACATCAATGCCTATGGGCTTCTGATCAAGGGCCACAGCTAGTATAAAGGGCGTATCAAAACAAACAGTTGTCAGAGTTTTTTTACTTGGTTGGGGTGCTTTAAGGTCTGCAGTGAAACTACTATTGTTCAGACCAGAAACAAACCAAAAAAAATAAAAAAATAAAAAAATAGAAAAAGGCCAAAGAACAGGAAAAACCTACCAAAATTTGATCTCCATTCTGTCCAGTTAGAACTGTTGGTGCTTGTGTAAACTCAGTTCAGGGAAGACATAAATAGCATCTTTTCAAGCTAATGATTTTCACCACAGGCCATCTAAAACTGGTGTTAAGAGTGGCCCTGAAACAGATCCCATCTGTGTTCACCTAAGTTAGCTTATTTTTGTTTTGCTCCATTTTAATGTATGTATACATCCTGTGTTTTCAGCTTGTCTTTTCAGCCCACTCCCATCCTCCGCACTCCCAATCTGTCAGCCAGACTCCAGGGACACAAATTAAAAATGACCATGTTTAAAAACTGTACCTCCCTGTGTAACAGACTTTACAGAAGCAGAAAGACTAAAAAGCTGAGAAGTTCCCCACAGTCTTTGCCTATTAAATCCCACAGCTGGCCAACAGCAGGACACATTTTAGTGTCAAAGAACAGGGCACTGGCTTGAGTTTCTGTGTGATGGAAGAGCTGGGGTACTCCTGTCTCTTTACACTTCACATCACACTGTTTGTGGAGAAAGTTGACAACACAGGAATGCTCAAAAACACCCTGTACTATTACACAGAGGAAGCAAGATGCTTGCTGAGAAATAGTGCTGACACCAGAATATGGTTGATTCAGCACCATTGATTTCAGTGATAAAAGCTTATTTTTGGTTGGTTCAGGCAGTATTTTATTAAAATAGGATTAAATCCTCATCAGACTTCCTTAAAAATTATTTTACATCATTCTCCATCCTACAATATTTTCCACCATTAAACAGAAAGAAATAAGTGTCTGTTCATCAGATCAGCAAAGAGGTAGGCAAAGTCCTTGAAAAGACTAATGCAAGAAAGCAGAAGGAAGGATTCAGTCAACTGGCAACCAAACAGAAGCCTTCTGATATTTCCCACTGAGAAGTAACAGGATCTGGGCTATAGATATGTTTGTCAAACATATCTATAGCAGAGATAATTAAGTTAGTGCAGCAAACTAGGTGCATGCTTTGAAGTGTTCATGCAGTTGCTATACTGACTTTTCTTTCACCTGGTAGGTCAAGCTTACCATCTCACACTTATTTGCAGACTCATGACCTACCCTCTGTCCTCATTATCACTTAGTTTCTGAGAGCTGAACATCTTGGAAATGATATTCAAAGGTTTTGTTATAAATAAAGGAGACTAACAGAAGCCTAAATACAGACTTCTGTCACCAAGGAATAACTGCCTGGAATTTCTTACGGCTCCTTTCTGCCAAGGAATTCACATAACTTTATAAACAAACAAATATTCTTCTAAGGTAGGTATTGCTATTTTTTCCTTTTTCAAGGCCTCTTGTGATTAGCATCCAAAACCTTGATCCCCAGCTTCCTGTAACGGGAAAAAAATGGGAAAACAGACAACATTCTTGTCCTTCTTTGCAAAAAGCCCCAAGGATGTTTCAATTTCTACACTGGTATCGCTCAGAATAACAGGGTCAAAATACAAAACAGAAAGCTTTAAACCCCCTGTCTTTGGCAGTAATTTTTTATTCCACAATATTACGAGCAGTGATACCTTTCCTGTAAAGATCAAACCTAACACAATGGTGAGGATTCTGATGGGGTTTCTATTACTGGCAAGAGCAGCACCCAAGTGCGCAGAACCTACAGTGATATCCAGACTGATTCCCACAGATCTCAGTGAAGTCAGAACACCTTGGGAAGTGATTTCATATGCAAAGATCTTCACTTACCTAAATCCTTCTACAAATCAGAGTTCTCTGTTGTCTGTTCTTCATCCAACTCAATAGGGGGCCTATCAACAATCTTCACTTTTCTACACTAGATTTCTAAGAAAAAAGAATATGATTACCTTTATTTAAACCAGTGTATTTCTAACTGGGATAGGACCCTGCACACACAACACATGTTCAAGACAGTGGCCTGTAGTCCAACAGACTGGACTGGGACATGCACTCCTGAATTTCTCTCCATCACAAGTAACTGGCATTTACTTCTGAGCAAGAGACACAATTATGATAAAGACAGCATATGCCCTTGTGCCTCCTCTATTATACAATTTCTACTTATTTTGTCAGAGATATTGGGTATTTATGGATCTGAGAAATCCCACATCAGACATGAGCACTATTGACAGGGCAAGACACTGCTGTAACTGTCCTTGTAGTGTCCACCATGTGGGAACACATGACTTTCATTTTCCAGTAACATCAGATAGATGCATCCATTTTAACCTATACATTTGGAAAAAAGAAAAATGCTCCCTTGCTGCGTTTGGTTGTTGTGCCTTTGCCTTTATTTCCAAGTTATTCCTTAGTTATGGTTATTGTCCCCAGTATTTAATTTCTCAGGACACTAACAGACTGGCTGAAATCATATCTCCATTTTATATGAGGGCAAAAAAATCTCACCTGGAGTCCCCAACCCAACCCATAAAACTGACTTAGAAGAGTCAAGCAGCAGACTTGTCTCTGATACTTCAGTTGTTTTCAAAAAGAAAAAACAAACAAGTGAAACAGGGCCCAAAAGGTTGCCCCAAAAGTAGGAGCCCTTGCATTTCTGAGGGCTCTAAGCCCATCTCAGGTGAAGCACCTCACGTGTGAAGCCCATGGCCCAACAGGCAGCCAGGGACCCCACAAACGGAGCCTCTGTCCGTGCTGGGAAGCAATGGTGAACAGGGGAGACCAAACTTCCTCCTGCATGCAAACTTGAGATTCCATTTCCTCCAAGGTTACCCCCAATGGTTAAAATGTTCTGTAATTTACCCTTAAAGGCTAGTCACAATGGGATCCACCAGAATCCATCCATTACCTTTACCTCCGCAAACACCCCGTGTGTGCCTTTCATAAGTAATATGGTTTACCAGATGAATGCTGGCAATATTTTCCACTAATTGCAAGAGTTACTAAACTGAACCTTCACTAAAATTAAGTTGACTATTAAAAGCTCAATGAGTAACCCAGCAAACGGAAGCACTGTGCATAGGATTTAGCAAGCATGCCAGTGATCTGGCAACCACCAAGGCACAATACTTGCTGAACTTCCTATACCTAAAATTGGTTCCATACAATAGTCATATGTTCGTGATGTATGATAAACTAATGCTCACAATGTTTGGGTGCACTAAAATGCCAAAATAAATGTATAATAATTCAAGCATGCTTTTCTGGAAACACAAAGTGAGAGGATTGAAAGTTACAAGTTAATTTACAACATATACTCTCCATTAAAATAACAGATCTCCATGTATCAGTTTTAAAAATACATGAATAATATCCTTAGCTATTAAGGTGACATTATCATAGACAGTCATACAAATTTACTGATCTGTATATAAACACTTCTAGGCTTTTTAAGGAACACACACTGCACTTGTTATTACATGTTAAGTTTATTCCTTGGATAAAAGGCTTTTCATAATTGCAGTTTCTACATTTACAAATAAATCTTTTTTGTGCTTTTATAATTTCTGGGCTATACTTCTATACAAATATGTTCTACATTCTGTATTTCTGTTTTCAGGATTGTGCACAGGTCCATAAATCAAAAGCAGCAAGAAATAAGATTGCATGCATTCTGGCTATCTTTGACAAACTAAAAAACTAGGGATTCCCTGAAAATAATTCTCTCTCTCAGGGGAAAAAAAAAGAAAGAAATAAGAGAAGAGAAAAAGAAAAATATTCCTATCTAATAATATGGATAAAAGGTATTTTGTCACAAAAAGACAGAATGATTTAGGAGAAATTCTAAGAAATTTCTAAATATTGTCCCCATTAAAAGAAACAAAACAAACAAACAAACAAACAAACAGTAATTTAAAGAAGAGAAGGTCAAAGTGGACATATGCAGATTACATGAAAGAGTTAAAGCATTGATGAAAGACTATTTGCTGATAAGGATGCATCTATTTGAAATAGGATAGCATTTGGGACTACTCGAACAAAAGTCTACAGAAAACTGATAAATCAAGGAACTGAGCAGGATTTAAACAAACAACAGACATGGCTGAGAACACATGAAATGGCATGAGTACAGCTGAGAAATAAGTGATGGCACAGGACCACTTACTCTGCTACTAACAAGACATTTGCTTTGGCCTCTGCAGAGTGAGACAGCTATCAATCCTGCCACAGCTCCACAAATGCTCGAGACTGAAGCCCTAAAAAAAGTGGTTATTATTTCTGGGCGTGCACATGGAACACCCCAATAAGTCTGGCTTTCAGAAAACAAAATATCCACCATGTATCACAGCCAGGTGAAATCCTAAGTGACTTGAAGAAAAGAGCTCTTCCTCCAAATACTGCTGTTACGAAATACCAGGGCCTGGATTCTCCAAGAAAACCTCTGGGAGCAATGCTAATTTCACATTCCAGCACCCAGCTTTCAGGTGCTGTGCCTGTGCCATGGAGCCCTCAGCCCTCCTAGTCACTCCTGTGCCACCCAACTCAGAAGCAGCCATGGCTGAGCAAGGACAATCCAATGCTGCCAGCAGGAGGAGGCCACACTCATCTGGAGCCCCATTTCATCTCTAGGACCTCCATTTGCTAAGCAACCATAAAATTTTTTAGTTATGATACCTTTTTCAAGGTTCCCAGGCTGCTCCTGAAAGAAACCTACTGGAAGGTCTTTTCCTTCAAGGACACAGTTGGAGAAAGTGAGAGATATCACACACAGAAATCCACCATTTTGCAACAAGAGTCTGCACTTTCTGAAGTCTGCTGGGATGTGTGGGGAAAGATGGGAGCAGAGAGGCTCAACCTTGTCAGGATGGAAGTGCTTGAGAACATCCAAAGCAGATCTTTGGCCACCTGGGAAAGCTGGATATTGAAAACGTAGGCACTCACACAGGTTAGGCAACCTCTAAGGTTAGGTGGCAGTTCAGTGGGGATATTGAGGATCTCAGTTTGGGCTTTCAATGCCTAAATCCCACTTAAGTCCCACTTAAGGCATCTAATCCTTTTGTGGATCTGGGCCTAAAGCCTTGCCAGGAAGGAGAGAGCCTGTGCATGCAAAAGCTGATGGTCAGTGACAGTCTGGTTCTGTTAAAACTAAACTACACAGAGAACGACCTTATTTTATACAAAGGAATAATGCAGAGTAATCAAAGACGCGTTCTAGTCACGGAAAGTTAATGGAAAGTTAATGCAGCTGATAGAGATCATAGTCCTGTCTTTAGACCCTACAACAGTCATGCTGACCTGGAGAACATTATAACCCATAAGTCTTCAAGAGCTTGTGGGAAGAAGCACATTTGGAAATGTTCAAAAGACAAAATGACTACAGAAGTCCTCAAAAAAACACCCTGCCTACCCACATCTGCTAAGGGGTACAACTAGAAAGAAGGAGAAATTTAAAAAACCTTGTTATGTTTACAAAGAGTTAATAATTCAAAGAACAATATTCTGTTATTCAGTGACCAACTAGTTTGCCATGCTCCATGGAATTAAGTAAATTCAGTCCAGTTTCTAATAGCCAGGCATCCATCTGGCAAAAGTTACCGATTTATTTCTCACTTACCTGCAGTGCTGTTGGCTGTCTCAACCCTGAAGTTAAGTGTGAGTGGATGTGGATAACAGCTTACCCTACGTTCCCTACACCTTGTATCTATATCACAAATCCATTTTTAACTTTTTAAAGGTGCCTGTACTTATCCCCCCCTTGAATGTAGTTGAAAGGACTGTGAATATGATATTTTCATATACATTTTCTTTCCTTATTGATAAAAGTGATCTTGGCATAAGAGTAGAATAGAATTACAACAGTAAAATGCAACTTAGTGTTACTATTCTATATTACTGTTATTTCAAAACAGATATCATTAATTATTACTAATTATTTAATGGAAAATATTTCTGCCAGATCCCAGGTATGCACTGCAACATTTAACTGACTGCAATCACTGAGATTTCTCTACGGTTAAAACACTGAGGTCCCCATTCTGGGGATTCAAATACATCTTCCCAGAGCTCTGCTTCAAATGAAAATTCTCCTGCAGCTGCCCACCATCCAGCACCTGGCCTTTATAAACCATGGGAGAAACAAAGGGACCTGCTTCTCAGCCCTTCCTATCATCTGCAGATGGGCAAAGAGTTCTGGAAGCTCATTCACTAACTACTGCAAATTTTGCATTACAAAATCGGTATTCAATGCAAAATACAGGAGAGTAGAATAAACACGTATGTCACAGATCATAAAAGTGCCAAAGATACTTTAGGCAGAGGAAAATTGCCCATTCTCCCATGTCACTGAAGTTCATGGAGTCATGGTCACTCCTTCCTTCCTGAGCGCTGCATGATCCCCTCCACACTGAAACGTGGTTTCCTCCGGCAGGCTCGGTGATTGATAAAGCTCCCACCTGGTTTTCAGGGGGTGATGGAATTACTGATGCTTTGTAATCAGCTCATGGCAAGGAGGCCATTGTGGTTTCCCTGATTTACTTGGATATTGTTCTGGAGTCTCACTGTGCTCTCACCTGCATTTTACTTTCGGTTCTGGATTCTTTCCAGGATAAAGACGCAAAGTCAAGTTGGTATCTTTCCTATCCAGCCATCTCCTTCCTTTTGGTAAAATGTTAATATACTGACAGGTCTGATATACAGGATGATGCCAATACTTAACATTGACAAAGTCAAAAACAGAAAATATTTTGCAATTTGGCATTTCTCCCCTGCCCCCCTCCCCCTCCCAGATATTCCTGTTTAAATGCTTTCCCTTTAATTCTCAAAAGTATTTATTTTCAATAGAAGTCAGCCTATTTTTGCCTGCTGTTAATCTATGTATAAACTAAATCTCACCTTCCTGACTCACACAAGCAATTGCCCCCTTGGTCTGGCAAGGCAGCTCAGAAGAATAGGGAAAGCAGGATTTGTCCTGTATCTATGTATGCATTTTAGTGGCAACCCATGCTTGGCTGAGACTGGTCAGCTGTAAGAGACTGATGAGAATTGTTTGAAATACTTCTGGTTGAAAAATATATACATTAAAATTACTGGTAAAACAACATAGATGTATATGACACATATGAAATATAGAAATAACCTAGAAAAATAAAAAGAACCAGAGTCCCAGTCTCGGACTCTCCCAATCTAAGTTTTCTAAATTACATAAATGTCACAAAATGTAAATGCACAAAACACTAAGTCAGTACACTGCAAGGCAACAGTATTCTGTCTACAGAACAGTAAGGGTTAATTTTCTTGAAGAAGTTTGGGGCCATAAAAGTTGTGAATTTAAATTCACACAAATTTGAAATGTCATATTAAATAACGCACAAAGTTAATTTTGCTTGCATTTCTTCCTGGCTACTATTCCTATTCCAGGTTCCTCCTTACAAAGAAAAGGCACATCAAGGAAGTAGCATTCAGGAGAAAAAATTAAGGGAACAACATTAGTGGAATGCAGCAGGCTTGGGGGAGAGACCCATTTATGCAGAGAAAGTGCCTAAGCAGGGACATTGGTGCTTGTGTCTATGGGTACGTAGAGAGGTTTGGTGAGCGCATGCCCAGGCAAAGAGGATTTGGTTATGGTTAGAATTTGTGAGTGACAGCCATGTGACAGCTGGGAGTCAGCAAAGATTTTGCAGGGATGGAAATTCCTGAGACAAGACACACGACTGCTCATGCGATCTGCATGTGCCTATCATCATGCTATATTATAATAGCTGACACCATGGTTTACCAGTTCTCCAAAAGAGAGGCTATAAATTAGGAAAAGGATTTGAGGCACATTGGGTGAGAAATTAAAGTCATAACATTTAAAAACAAAGGAATAAATGTAACTTATTTCCATGTTATTGAAACAAGCAAACAAAAATCTCTAATCAAGCCACACACCACCAGTAAAACCTGCATTTCCATTATTTACCTTCAGTGACAGGTTATTATTTCCTTAGAATCTATTTTTTTCTCAATAACTTATCTTAAAAAGTCTGAATCCTACAAACATACTTAATTTTTAGTATGAGATAATCCCACCGATTACTCACATAGTGTAGCTATTCCTACACTTTCAGCATCAGGGCCTAAGTCACAATGTACAATTAGGTAGAGGCTTTTCCAAAGAACTGTTTCATTTGCCCTTCTGGAGGTCTTACACAGACGTGAAGCCAGTGGAGATGTGCATTTAAATCAAACCTGAAAACCGAAATACTTTCCCTTTAACACTGAATTCAAGCCAATACAGTATCACATGACCTTTACCGTAATTTCTATTAAAATAATTTCATGTCTGGTTGCTTCTGCTATCCTGGCTCATTTGTATTGTTTACAACAAGTCATTGCTCTCGACAGTTAGTGGTGGCTGAATCCATGGTTACCAGTTTTTACATTCACTGGTTAAATGGAATGCAGCTCTTCAGTGGGGTTTCATGGAGAAAGCTCTTAAGAAACCACAATCCAGCTATCAATCAGGCTAACCTGGGAGAAATTAATCTGATAAACAGAAGCATTGCTGTGTATGAAAAATTTATTGAAAGGGAGCTCAAGGCATTTATTAGTTGCAGTTGCCAAAGTGGGCACGTTTGGGTCAGACTTAGTACAGGGAAGACTTGGGTTATGAGGTCTATGTCTGACATTCATCCATGTTGTGCCTCCTCTGGCGCTCACTGCTAATACAACTATACTGTTCGAGGCTTTAAAAAAAATAAAAATCTCAAACACTTATTTCACCAGAAATGTGCTCAGAATATAAATAGTGCTTAAATACAGGTTTAACCAGACTGCAGTCCCGGCAAAGTAACTTAAACAGACACAGACAAGATAGTAAAACACAGAATAGACAGCCTTGAGTAGAATCCAATTAAGACAAAAAACACCCCAAACAGAGCAACATTGTTAACGACTAAATTAAGCCTGCAAACAAATATATTTTATTGCCACCTAAGAACAATACGGACTAATTCCGTTTGCCTTGTTATTTATAGTTTAGCGTAGGGTGGGGTTGCCAAAATCAAAGAGCAAAGCAGAAACTTATTTGCAAGATGGACCCCCAAATCCTTTAAAAATGCCTAAAAAACATAAGAAAAGTTCTTTACAGTTTGATGGCTACAATATTTGTCCCACAAGCTACATGACAGCAACAAATAGTTAAATCAAACATATTACTACTAGCTCATCTACTGCAAAGTCACTGTATCAGAAGCCCGAATTGATTTGTTTCCTTAGAACAAATTGAAAATGAATGTAACATAACATCCGAAAAAAGAAATCCCTCCTGCCCTGCTAATCGGATATCGTATAATGGTTGATTGCAGCTTTGCACTGTGCTATTGTTGCCTATATCATACATACTTACAGGTTCTGGGTTCTTCCAAGAGTTTGGTGCAGTTTCAAGGACAAATGTCTTAAGGAAGTCTTTCTACTGTGCAGCAGTGATCCTAGCTCTGATCTCATTACATGAGCAAAGTGCTACAGCTGACAATAAAAAGGAAACTTCCTGCGTGAAGAAGAAATCTTGGAAAGTCTCAGGGTTAAAAAGGCTGCTTAAATGTGCTGCTTGATTTGCTCCCTAGTTGTGTATACACAGTAGCAGCTGATCTCTGTTTGCAGCCCTGCAGAAAGAAACCTTTGCTGAAAACCAATGGCATCACATTTCAGAGGAGCTACTGCCAGGCTCTGGAGAGCGAAGCAACCTTTGACAACTTCACCCAGTTCAAACCACCGGCATTTGCTGCATGTCCTGCAGGACTTTTGAAATTACATATATACTGTATTATTGTTATTAATGCCACTCTAAAATCCTGCATCCCAGGCAGCCGTGATACAAGCAGAAGTCTCCCCTCACTGTAGTAGGAGGTTCTGACTGTGTCAGGACTGTGAACTGCAGAATTCGCCACAATATCTTTTGCTTTGTCTTCATTGTGGCATTTGCAGATGAGAAGCTGTTAGCTGCACTCAAAGGCATCTTCTGCCTTAGAATTTCTAAATTAAGTGCAACAGGCATCCTGTTTATCCTAAATTAATCCTGAGCCTGCCCTGCATCAGTCACACACTGCTCAGTGCTTTTTTTTCCTGATACAGAGTACAAATCTAAAGATTTCAGGAGTGGGAGGTGGTTCATTCTTTTCGTTTAGTATTTTATCTAGAGTCAGATCTAGCCTGGTCCCTGTTGGACTAAAATCACAGAGCACAACATCCCAAAATCTGCAAAGTTAGGTATGCTGGCCAAAGTTTCGGTGTGGCTCTAAATATCTGTTAGTGCATCCTTAGCTCCTGCCTTGGCCCTCCAGAACCAAACCAGGGATGGGCAGAACCTGCACCAGCTTTTGCAGCTCTTACTGCTGTCCAAGCAAACTAGTAAGACCAGAAAAGCAACATTTAAAAAGAATATATCTGCTAGAACTATTTCGCTCTTAACTGGGAAGCAATACTCCAAATGTAGGCAATACAGCCTCATATCTGAGGTTAAGGAATTATCAATAATTAATTCAGATGTAGTTGTTTCACCATTTAGCCCAGGGTGATTCTCCAAAGAGCAACTGGGACCACACATTCCCCTGGCACTCAGTCAGAGCATGACTATAGAGCTTGGATGCTGCTTCCCAAACAGGACCTACTTCTCCCTCCAAGATAACCAGAAAACCTCAGAAACAAAATTTAGAAGAATCCCTTTTAAAAGTGCACCATTGCAGGGTTTGGTTAGGAGGAGTTGAGGTTTTTCCTGGGCATTTGTAAAACAGACTAATCACCACTCTTTTTTCCCCCTCAGGCACTATGACTATTCTAGCTACTAGTATATTGCGTGTTATTTCTTTAATATTTTGAACTTTATTCCAAAGGGCAGAAACCAAAACTGACAGTACATCAAGACAACATGCTCTGTGATTCAAACAGCAAAATAATTGAGATCCTGTGCATACACAACATCCAAGTCTGTGTACGCACGTTGCACACGTGTGCACACACTCATTCACAAGCACAAACAAGTGTAAGGGCTTGTGGCCCAATTTCCTGAGACACAGCTCATGTCCTCACCTCCCTTCAAATAAAAAAAGAAGTAAGCACAAGTAAAATCTGATCAGTGAAACATCCAAAAACATTTTTGTTCAAAGCAGCCACTATTTACAGAAGGGCAACCATATTGATTCAACATGCATTTCTCCCAGATTTGTCTTTCTCCTTTGGGAGAAGGATCCTGTCCACCCCTGGACAGTGTCACACCAGAAAAATGAAAGTGTGTGGTGGCATCAGCAGGTTTAGTCTTGCTCCTCTTCCCCAAGGGACACTGCAAGGCAGCAACTCAAAATCCTGGCTATGAGGCAGGGCTCAAGGCCTGCCTGTGTCACCTCCAACACATCACCTCACCTTCCTGTGCCTGAACTGACACCAGCACGTTTAATGCATGTTGCAAAAGCACAGCTGCTCTGTTGCTCAAGCTGTGAGAAAGGGATTGCATGCTGGAGAAAAGTAAAGGACTAAAGCTCACAGCTGTGCATGCTGCTCCCAGATGTGCCATACGAAGGGCCATGAGTGACCTTGAACTGCCTGCTCTCTGTGCTCCAGTGTCCAGCCTGCTGCCCACACCACACAGAACTCACACACAGCACTTGTCCACCTGGTCCCTTTTGATTCTAGTATAGCATAAGAGGGGTTTCTTTCTATTGGAAATTCAGCACAGAGTGAAACAAGTTCTTTTTGCCAGGTGAAACTCCAGGCACTAATTTAAGACAAGTAAAAAAGAAACCAATCGCAGTGGAAGCAGGAATTTCAGTGAATGAAGTTTCCTTCTCAACAGCCTCTAAATACCCAACTCTCAGCAGTGAAAAGCTGAGATTTCTAAATACTGCATGAGCAGTAATACCACCACATCCAGCAGTCCTACCCCACACAGATCCACTGGCACTTGTCAAGGCTGGAGGGCATCCACACCAAGTTTGATTCCACTCCTCCTTTCCTCTCCTATTTGACCATGCCCCCTTGCCACAGCTGGGTCAATACAGATCCAAGGACACAGCTCTTCCAGCTACCTTTTTTTGTAAAAGTATACACAGGTCCCAAACATGGGACAAACTGGAATTGCAAAATCTTTCTCCTCCCAGTCTTCCCAGATACACCTTAATCTGCAGCACCTTGACTTCCCTCTTCTCTCCTTTCTGATTTTCTCATTGAATTCTGTTTTCACAGCATTGTATCCAGCAAGGAGAATAGTAACAATTCAAAGTCTATTTTCCAATCTTCAGAGGGCAGGGTAAAGTAGTCTGGCTATTAAGGCAGGACAGCACAAATACGTTCAGAGAGGATAGGGAGCACTAGCTAGGAGAGAAATGAAGGGGAGGCTGACCCTGAGCTTATGTGATGCTAGAAGCTCTAGGTCTCCATCCTTCCTATCCCCAGTGGAAAGGGAGGCCCTTGGAAGCCAATCCCACTGCCTGCTCTTCCAAAGTTCAAACTAGTACAGGTGTCCAAGATGGGCCATGCCCTGTCTTCCTGATGTCTGTCACTTGTAACAATTTAGAAAGCTTGTTTAATTCATGACAGCCTTAAAATTCAAACATATCATCAAGAAGACACTTACAGTCAATACTACAAATGACTAAACCAGAGCAAATTCTCAGTTTTTACACAAATATTTGTTTTATATTTTAAAACCTTGTTTCCAGCAGTTAAGTAATAAGAGACATGCTTTCTCATTTAAAAAGAGATTTCTGGCTCTTGTAATTTAAGAAGAACAATTGAAGATAACTGCAATGAAACAGAAGTCCAGCAGAAGCAAAAAGTCCCACCTTTCAGCTAGTCTCAAAATTTTCAGTTTAAATATCAATCTCAGAATCCAATAGGACACAGAGACACCAAGAAACATATCCTACCTGTTTTATTCAGACACTTAGGACTTTGCTTAAATATTAAATCTGAAACTGGATATCTAGACTTGTCTGATTCCTGCACAGAGCCTGAATATGTCCTTTTCCTTCATCTATCCATATACACAGTAACTGTGACTACTGGATTTCCTTTTTAACTTTTAAAGGCACATGGATCCTAATCAATATATGGAACACCTTCTGCATCATCACAAAAGGAGTGGCTACATTCTTCTCATTGAAACTCCTCCATAATAGTTGCTTTTCCCTTTTCATCTATCAAGACTTTAAACCAAAACTAATACAATCATCAGGAACTGTGTATGCCTAAGCTACTTGCTGTTCCCATTAGAAGCTCTGCACTACTCAATCATTCAAGATTCTCCGTCCCATTGTATTAAATACACTTGTATTTTGTGCTGTAGGTACAATTACAATTGTTTGGGTTTTCACACTGTTCTTATCTTTTATTTGCTCTCTAAAGTATCCAGAATGCATTGAAACCAATATAGGTGATAATATAGATGTAAATATCACCATGGAGGCATCACAATAAATTTGACATTGGGAATAATTCATTCAAGGTATCTAGATCCAATTTAAATTCTTTTCCAATTTTAACTGAGCCTTCATAACCAGATGAACTTAAACGAAGGTGTACAACTTCATGCTACGCTGGTAAACCACCCTAACAAGGAAATAAATTTTCAGTGATTAAGCTGAATTGTTCGTACAAAACGCCAGCTTCGGCTTTTCACCCATACAAAATAGCTTGGAAAATATATACTGCATGTGTTTATTATAGCTACAGTTGCTATGAACATCTATAACCCTCCAACAATTTCTTTGATTTATGTTCAAAAACATACAGGGCATGAAATGATGCCTGCAACCTTACATTTCCCTCAAGAACATTGTGGGGAGAAGATATATTCCAAAACATCATGTTAGATTCCTTGTTATGTCTCCTTTTTAAAATAAATGTATGATAATCAATTACACATGCTTCAAAGCAACTGCCACTAGATTCCCCAACAGAAAAGCTGTTTGAGAAAAGTTCCATTTTCTTTCCCCTAATGGTCGAGTTATAATAAGAGATCTTGCCTAGATATTAAAGGGGAAAAATGTATTATAAAGGATAGGCCTTGCTCCACTTGTATATGCATGCACAGGTTTGTGCTTGCCTGGACTTGACTTAGAACAAGGTTTTCAGAGAAGTAACATCTCCACTGATCAACATGCTAAAAAAAGGATGTGTGTGTGAAGATCTTGCACCTAATCTCCTTGTCATTTATGCTTGTAGTAATCCAAATGATGTCAAGAGAATGACACAGATGATAAGTTAATGTATCAGGCTCGACTTCCCTTTCAACCTCAATATGCAAAACATCCCTTTAAGAAGTCCACCCAGCTGTAGCCTCCACTAGAAACATAAACCTGCAGATGTTTATAGGAATATCAATTAAGCTGAATGGGAGCTTTGCCATTAATGCTGGTGCATGTAAGATTGGACTTTGCAGATCTGCCTGAACTCCACACAGAGGATGAAGTGCACATTTTCTCCGGGGTATTGAGGCCAGTGGGTGATATGCCATTAACAGGTAAGCAAAATATGGATGGTATTTCCACAGTCTCATGGCTCTGGCACAGGGACAAGGGCAGTATCCCCGGGCAGCACCCTTGCCCACAGTGGGAAGACAGGAGCAGCCAGGAATGCATGGAGTGAGTGCATGGACCATCCCCAGCACAGAAAAGATCAGGACCTACTGCCTGCCCTGCTTCAGGTCAGTTGTGCTGCCTGCATCCCAAACAGGGAGCTGCCACTCCCTGTGTCCTGGGCATTTAAGTTGGGTTACACTGAAAACTAAAGAGCTGACAAACAATATAGAAACTGGACTAGAAACTAGATGGTACAAGCCCCTCTAAGGAGGATCAGCACCTGCTGACACTGAATTTCCAGCAGATATGGAATAACGTGGATATGTGACTCGTTTTATGGCCGTGTTCATCCCTGTAAGTGTGCAAAATTTGTATGTCAAATAGGGAGATGGACATAAATTAACTTCTTCTACTCTTCTCCCCCAGCCCCCCTCGCTCCCCATTTTATTTGAATCAAACCCTCAAAGAATGAAAATTCACATGAGGGGAAATACAGGCTTGCACCCTCTTTGGCCCCCAGTGCTATTTTATCCATTTCTAAGGAAGCCAAGGAGGAGGAGGGGAGAGGACTGGACATGCATGCCTACTGCCCATGCAACCCCAGCAAGATAGCATCAACAGTTGTTCTCCTATTTTCACAGTGGGAAATAAGCAGGTACTAGCTGTATTGGAATAACCAGGAGGAATCTAGGTCAAAATCAAAGCAAGACTGCTCTGTCCATTTGACAAAACTCACATGCAAACACAATACCCACATAAAAACAAAGAAGTTATTTGTAGCAGTTATTTCTGTTAGGATTGCTAAACAAGCGTGCAGACATTGGCCTACCTTGAGTAAAAGGCACTAGTCCTTCTCTGTGACTTCTGAAAAGGCATTCAAAATCAATATAAAATTGCAATATTAGGAAATTTTATAATCATTATTTCAAAAAAGCAGACTTGAAAGGGTCTCTTGTTCATGGGTAAATCTTCAGTTAGTTTTTCTAGTACCGGTGGTTCAATCGAAAGATTCACCAACTGCCCCCTGGAGAAAACTGAAGATCTGCATTTAAATGGAGATATAGTATTTCCAAATGCACAGTACCTGCAAGGCAGATACTGTCAAGGTTTCTTAGTGAGTGGATCTCAAATTGTATTAGGTACATTTCAGTACTGTAACTATCCCCATTTCATAGGACTGGGGCTATTTCCATATAATTTTTTTCCTGTGTGCGAGCTTTGTAATATTTGCCCTGATAAGTCAAAATTAAACCCCCATCCACAACAAAGCACTCACATAGCAACAACAAGAAATTACAACCTTATGCATAATTTTCTGATGGGGATGATGAAGACTGTATTAGATGGCCTGACTGAAAATCTTAAATAATTGAAAACTCTGATGACTTAATAGAGCAGTGAGCTTGGTTTACAATGCAGCCAATTTAGAGCCATAAAAACACCGTGTAAAATGTTTATCTTGTGGTTGACCATTACATATCCTATTTATTATTCCAAAGTATTTCAACAGCATTTTTCTTCATCAATGTAGCTGCTGGCATTTAGCACCCACTCGCTAAATTCACGTGATTTTCCTGGAACAGCTTTAGGAAAAGAAAACAAAAAATTAGCAGATCACTACAAAACTGTTCCTTGTTACTATATGCCTCTTTTTGACATTCTGACTTGAACCGAGTTCATGTGCTGCAAAATACATTTGAAATCACCGAGGCTAAAATATAATAAATCAAAGCCATATTCGTGAAGTTAAAAAGACTGGTGCAACTACTGATCCTGACACATCAGAGAACCAAAAAAAAAAATCAAACCTCATGAATACTTTGTTGCTAATGTACATGAGTTCAAAGAGCAGTGTTCCTCTTAGGAAAACATCTTAATTTTCATATCAGAAAATCATCCTAACCTTCCAGAAAAGTTTTTACAATTATGCAAGCAAGGCAGAGAGAAGGTTTAGAGTGCAAAAGACACCCGTGATGGGTTTCAGACACGCAGGCATTAGTCCAGGCAGCCTCTCGCTGAAATTCAGGTTGCAATTGAAATGTCCCTGTAAACAAGGTTACTGCGAACGGCCCAAGATATCCTTCTCAGCAACACCTTCACCAGGAGCCCTTCAGCTGTCTACTTAGTTTGTTATACCTTATCTCACAGCCCTGACATCCTAATGCTGATTCAAATTCGGGATTCAAAATGAAAGATGAAATATCTCTAAGATCACTTAATATTGAAATACCATTGCAGTAATAAGTGGTGCCAGGCTGGAGATATGGATATAGTACTCTAGTGGTAACCTTTTAATTTCTGACAAAATACTGTGGAATAACTGTGATACTGCACAGACAGTTAATGCAATCGATTTGTTTTCCTTATTTTGATAATGAGCACGCTGAATGTCGTGTTTACCTTCTCCTGCCCCCGGCACATTTTTGAAGTCCTCTAAAAGGAGACCTGCCAGATTCCCGTACAGAGATGAAACACCTCACACCACGGAGCCCCCTCCCCAGCATACCGAACCCCAGCTACCTTGATGCTCCCAAGACAAGGAAGATCATAACCACGAGTCGCTTCGTCATTCTAAGTCTTTGACTATTTCCAGTGGAAATGCAATGCACGCAGCATGTATAATCTAATGTAGGTTATATTGTAAACTACTCCTATTCTGAAAGTGAGGGTAGGCATGCTACACTAGAACATTTTGTCCTCTGAAATAAAACAGGAAAGTAACAATGAAATGTATCAAGCAAGTTTTATACCTTGTATTTTAAACAGGGTAGCGAATAAATGGCTAAAACTTTGGTGGGTTTATACAAAGCGCACTTGGATCTCCCTCCCAGTTCCAGACAGTGATAGGTTGAAGGGAGGGGTATCTGTTTTTCTGTTGTGTTATGTTTACTGTTAGCCTTGATAGCAAGAAAATACAGGATTTCAGGGAGTGGGGGTGCAGAGGGACAGGGCTACAGTATAGGGGAGGGGGAGAATTAAAGGAGAGAAACCCAAGCTGCTCAGTGCCTGCCTTCCCACACTACCAATTCACCTTCATTTTCGTCTCCTTTATATTCTACTCATTTTTACTTGCCTCCCCCATTATTTAGTCATCTCTTAAATGCAGTCCTCTCTTCTCTGGGATCACAAAAAACATATTAACTAGAACCAGTACACAGAGTGCCTCCCCTGCAGCACTTCAAAATGTACCTCCAGACCAGTCATGCCTTCATGGCATTAATGACCAGGGGAAAACAAAAAATAAATTAATTAAAAAAAAAATTACAAAAGGGAAAAAATTCCTCACCGCCAGGTCACACTCAGACCCCACAGGCAGGCCCTTCCCCAAACGCCCCCTCCGCCCCATGGCCGGCGCTGGGAGGGCCAAGTGCCAGGAGGAGCGGGCAGTGCTTGGACTTTGCACACTTTCCTTCGCCCTCCTGATCCCGGGAGCGCGCGGCCCCGCGCCTTTGTGTGCGCGCGTCCGCCCGCGGGTCCCGACAGCGGCGCGGAGCGCGTCCCGCGTGGGGCGGCCCCGCCGCCGCTCCCGCCCGGCAGCGCAGCGCCCCGACCCCCGCCCGGCGGGCCCGGCTCCCCGGGCCTGCTCCGCTCCCGCCGCCCGCACAAGTGCTCCAGGAAGGAGCGAGCGGCGGGGAGGGACGGGGACGGGCCCCCGGCGGCCTCGCCCCGCGCCGCAGCCGGGACACTCCGGGGCGCCCGGGAGGGCACGGCGGGGGCAGGGCGGCACGGGCGGCCGCCGCCACAGCCACGCGTGCCCCGGCACCGGCTCGCACCGTCCGGTCCCGCTGCTCCGCTCGCAGCCGCCGCAGCCACCCCGGGACCCCGGCCCTAAACTCTTGCTGGCTAAAGCCTCGTCACTTTCCCGGCACTCCTGACCCTGGGCGGGAGGGACACACACACACACAGACACACACACCACACACACAAAACCTGCGGGGTAGGATCTGTCAGCAGCCAAAAAATCATTCTCCTTCCCTTCTTGCCCCCACCCCCCCACACACACCCGGGCCAGTAATTCTGAATAATTGTCCGAGAGGTGAAAGCCGCTGAACCCCGCGTGGCCGGTGCTGTCGTGCGGCTTTTTCCGAAGCTGGATTTTTTTGGGGGAATGACTCTGAGCAAGTGCAATTGGCAAGGGCTGAAGGTGGAATGGGGCGGGGGGGGTGGGGGGGCAGAGCGCTCCTGGCAGCGGCTCATCTCAAGCACAAACATGCCCCCCATGCAATGTCAGCTGGCGGGGGTGCGGGGGAGCGGGGTGCGGGGGCTCGCTTTACCTGGTCAGCTCAGAACCGCAGGCAGGTTAATCAGGTGAGTCGTCGGGGATTTTAAAGAAGCCGAAGCCGGTTTCTTTGCTAGGAAAGTCTACAACACCATGCAGGGACATTGCAAAATCTTTACACACGCCTCCTTTAACTGGGCTCCCGCGACCTCCGCCGGCGAGGGGGAGCCACCGGCGGGCGGAGGCCGAGCGGCGCCGCGGCGGCGGCGCGGGGGCGCGGGGGCGGCGGCGGCGGCGCGCGGCCCGGCGGGCGGACAGCGGCGGCGGGCGGGCGGCAGCGGCCCCGCTCCCCGCGGCCCCGGCCCCGGCGGCAGCCCCGCGCCTCCTGCCGCCTTGGTAGCGCCGGTCCGCACTCGGCCTGACCCGGGACGTCACGGCGCCTGCCTGTGTTCCCAATGATAACTTGGCAGGAGCAGGGGAAGCGGCCGGGTTTTTCCTGGGCTCGTTACCGGGTACGTGCACGTTTCTTTCGCATGCGGATTTTTTTTTTTAATTTTTTTGCTTTTTTAAGGCGCAGCAACGAGAAGCCGGGACAGGAAATCCGGGGCGCGCGGCGGGGCTGCCGCCCCGCGATGGTGGCGGCCGCTCGCCGGCGGGCGCGGGGGAGCGGCGGCGCGGGGCGCAGGCATGCGTTCATCTCCGTGTCTTTCATTTTACCTTCAGGGTGACATTCAGTGCCGGGCGAGCCTCGCCGGTCACCACCACGTCCCGCCTGGAAAAAACACAAACAGAACCACGAAAAAAAAAAACCAAACCGACAACAGCAACAAAAAAAAAAGGCGACTGCCGAAAAGGAGGGATGGGGAGGGAGGGGGTGCCGGTCCCCACGGCTGGGATGCGGGCGGCGGACGGGACACCTCGCCCAGGGGACGCGGGGACACACGCGCTGCCGGCCGCCAGCAGGCCATGTGCCGAGCGGCGGGCGGGGGCGGGGAACGGGCACCGCACACACACAAAAAAATCAGTAAATTAAAGAAGAAAAAAAAAAAAGGACAAAAAGGAAAAGCACCCGGAATGCCAGAGAAGGCCGGGCGAGCAGCGAAGATGCCGCACCGCTGCTGCCGTGCAGGCCCGGCGCTGCGCCCCCCATCCGCTGCAAGGCTCTGCAGGGGAAGGCGGGGAGCCCCGGCGCACAGCGCCCCGCGGCCCCGCCGGGAGCCGGGGTGCCCGGGGGCTGCGGGCCGGGCTGCCCGGGCCGCACCGGGGCACCGGGCTGCGCAATGGCGGCGCCGCCGAGCAGGGCCGGGGGCTGGCGCAGCCCCGGCACGGCTCGGTGAGGGGAGCCCGGGCCATCGCTGCCCGCCCCTGCTGCTGGGGCAGCCGAGCAGCTGCTCCCCAAAGCAGGACGGTTCGCGTTTGAGGCGGCAGCCGGGGCCTGCGGCAGCCCCGGGCCGCCGAGCAGGCTGGCAGCGCTGCTGTGCCCGGCCATAGCAGCAGCCACACGCATCCGCTGCCCTGGGCTCCTGTGCTTCGCCGAGCCAGATACTGCAAAGCTCCATGAGCGCTGCCACTAAATTCCGAGGACATTTTCACGTGTGAGACTTAACTCGCCTGCAAGAGTGTTCCCAGAACTAGGCCTCGGTTAAACTATCCATGGCAGCCTGAGTTTACGTGCCTCTCCATCTAAAAACCAGTTGTTACACACACATTGCATCCCAAATGCTGCAGCACCACATCACCTACTCTGTGACCGCAGAGCGTCCCAGCAGAGCCCTGAGACGAGTTTGCTCTTCTGTGTTGCTTTTCACACCACCTATTCTAATAGCAAGTTACAACATCGGCAATGCCCAGGTAACTAGCGCAGCGGAGTTCGTGAAGGGATGCATGTAGCAGGGCTGAAACTAAATTATTTTTTGCAACTGCCTCTGTTCAGCCTTAATATTAGCATTACTACTTTCATTTTCCTCATTTAAATACAATAAAAGGGAAAATTGCCTTTGCTTAATACTGTTACTAATCAGGTTTTGCAGTTCCAGTTTTTATAAGGCGATATAAGTCAGGTAGAAGTTAGTGTACACCTTTTCTGTTGCTGGGCTCAGTGTCCTCAGCAGCAGCTTATTTTAAATGGTGGGATCACCTACTGCAGCTGGAAAAAGAGTTGGGGAAAAAGAAATCATTCTTGGAGTATCGTACAGTCCAAGCATCATTTTAAGAAGCCTAAAATTGAAAGCACAGGGGTTTTTTTTGTTGTTTTTTGCTTTGTTTTTCTTTTTAAACCCAAGCTACTCAGCTACGCAGGATTTCTAGCTTGGCTAGAAAGACATGTTTGCTACATGTTTCTGTTCTGGAATAGTTTTGAACTGCTTTTAGGCTAAAGTCTTACCTTGTCTTAACTCTACTGTCTCAGTTGAGTAAAGATACTCTGTATCTACAGATACATTACAATGTACTCTGTACTTTACTGATACATACTTTTGGTCAACTTGAAAAGCAGTGTGTACAGCTTGATTGTTATCTGTATTTTGCCATTCATTTTTAAGCAAGGCTCTTTTGACTGATGTGAGGATTTTTTTTTTTAAAGGATGAAGGGTATGGCACAGCTACCCAAGATGCTACTTAAAATTACACTGTACCTAACAGAGATTTTTCATTGTGATTGTTACACTTTTAAAAGCAAATGAGTTAATCAAATTGCTATTTTTGGAATGCACTTAAAGGAACATTAAAATGCATTAATTTCATTAAAATAAATTAGCAGATAGGTAACAAAACAAGTATCAGCCAAATAAGCAAGATCTCAACTATGGAGCCAAATCCAGCCCTAATGAAGTCATCTGAGTTGTGCTTGTCTACCTCACACTTAATTTGGCTTCTGCAGTAATACAGCTGATGCTTTATTTGGTTTTCAGAGGTGTGTATATTAAAAATGTGCGAGCTGTGCCTCTTCTCCAGCGTGATTAACCACTGAAGTTAAATTCACCTGGTTCCCATTTAGCTCTGCTGTGCAGTCCTATCACACGTGCAGTTTTTGGTGTGTGTACACACCTGAGATGCAGAGAGGCATTGCCAGCCCCTGTGTCAGTGTAAGGGACATGAGTCTGAAGTGAGGGTGTGATGAGGAGGATTTCAGCAGAGGCTGCTCACAAGCAGCTGCATATATATGCCCCAGTTAATAGGTTGTACTGGAGTCTGTGCTACCATCTTTCATTACTGCTGTTACTCATGGCAGTGAGAGTAAAGGAAGGGTTGGTGTGTCTGTAATCACACATTAATTTGCTATGTAGATATATCCTAAGAACCTCTCAGCCCAGGAAAATTATGCTGGAATAAGGTTGGATGTGAATGTAAAGCAGAACTGTGTTCAGATAGTTTATTCATTCTGGAATGACTGAGTTGTTTCCTGGTTTCACTTAATCCACTTTCAAAGTGGATTAAGGTAATTCAAGAAACTGAGTTCTTACACTGCCGTAAGAGTTGTCTAAACATGGGTTTAGTCGAACGTAATTACTGCAGTGTACCAAAAAAGTGTCTTGAAATAATTTGGTGTGTTGATGAGTCCAGAGTCCCACAGGTTTGAAAACAACAGAATTTAGTCATTTTGTATAACATGAGGTTAATTTAGCCCAACATTTGACCTACTTCTTTCCCCATGAAACATATATAATTTATTACAGGTTTTTCTTCCTCAACAAAAACCCCACCATAGAAATATATTTATGATCAGTTTCAAGATAGCAATGCCATTTGCACTCCACTAAAAATAAACAATTTAACCACTATATACTCTAAATATCTTCTCAGCTGCCCTGAAGAGGAGAAAAAGTTATTTACTGGAAGAAATACCAGCCTTTCAATCATAAATATTTTGAGCAGTTTGTTCCAAACAAAAGGAAAACAAACCCCAAAGCTCTGCTCTGCCCTTTGAGACACCCATGATCCATTTGACTGCATTCCATTCATAGCAATAGCACCCAGTCTGACTCAGCAATATTAGTTCCTGAATGAGGAACCTCACAGACTCACACAGAAGGGTTTGCAGTACAACAGGCCCTTCAGGAGGCACCTTTAGAATAGAGAGCTTATTTACAGTTTGCTTACACAGTCTGAATCAGGGAGAACCTACCTGAAACCCAGGCAGCCTCTCTGCCTCTGCTCTGAATCAGTTGTATTGCATCACTGGCATACAGGAAAGTGACTGAACTGATAATGAGAACACACAAGATGTTTTGTGACCTTGTGCCAAGCACAAAGTTTTTCAAATGCCATTCAGTGCCATTCCATGCTACAGACATCCATGGGAGAGAGGTGACTCTAATGTCATGAATGAAGCCTCCTAAACTTTAAGTTTAAGACTGTTGGTTTGTTTTTGTTGAAGGAGGAGGCAGGGGATGACGGAACCAAACAAAAACTGGATGAGGTAGAAATTATGTAAGCTCAGGTAGTAAACCAGCCAATTTTTTGAATGAAGCATAAATATAAAAGCCAAATAATACAAATTGCTGACCCTTTAAACACTGTCAAGGGGAAAAAAAAAGCCATTAAAAGCTATGAAGAAGAAAAAAATCCAACTTCTACTTCATGTCAAACTGCAATGTGTCACACATTACAGGGGGCAACCTGGGGTCTTCCCTTACAGAGGTGAAGTAGTCCCAGCTACTCTGTGTAGCAGGCAATGATGCCCACAGGATTCTCATTTTATGATTACAAGCATGGCTTTGCCCACCTGTTCTTGTCTTGGTTAAGGATATAGGGAGTGGATTTCACCTACAACTCCCTCATGCCAAACCTGCTTATTTAAGTAAGAATAATTCTGGTAACAAAATAAGCACTGACTGAAGAAGGTAAATGTAGAGAAACATAAACAAGAAATCAAGTACTTAAATTCTATGGTGCTAAATGACTTTGACCATGGGTCTTGATATTAAAGCTCAAATATTAAGCCTGGTATTAAACTCAGATTGAAGGCAATGAGAGTTTTATAGGAGCATGCCTGATCTGAAATCCTACTTGAATTTAAAAAACTGATTGGATTATTGTACACTGCTTCCACAGTGAGAGGTCTCTGAGCATTGGATCCACCTGCAGTGCTGGGGTATCCTGGCTCTCCCCAGTCCTGTCATTACAGAGGCATTAGTCATCCAGAGAGGAAGGTGTCTAAATCCCCACAAGGACCGGCACAGCACACGCAAGAGGAAATCTCAGCGCGCAGCCAATGCCAGGCAATGAAGAATCCTCTGTAGGAGTTGGTTAGTAGTGCCAATGTTTGATATTTGTTGTAACAACCACCAACTGTTTTGTTTTTTGTTCTAACAATGTGAATTATGCATTAAACATTAATACAAGTGAGTGTACTTTCTTTTGATCTTCAAGCATAATCATTTCTAATGAGAGCTTATACATGAGCATTGAAACAAATCCCTGAGTCATGTGAATTTACATTGGTTTTACTCTGTGGGAAAGATCCCACATGAGTTACTCATGTCTGTAAAACATAACATACTTAGAAGAAAAAAAATGAGCTTGCATTTGTCTGTTGGAACATAAATATCTGCGTAGACATTTGGCTTGTGCCCTAGCAGTAATGAAACATTAAAAAGTTAATTTATCAGAGATCAGGATTCGGGGTGGGGCCCTCAACTAATGTGAGATCCAAGTCTGCTCAGAATAAGCTCACCTCTTAGTTTCTACCATCTGGCTTCTTACAAGAGTTGAGTCTAGTATCAGAGGAATTTGAAGTAGCTCTAAGTAAAGGGATCAGAATTTGGCTTGCTTGATAGAGATAAAAGTTGCCAAACTGCCATCACCAAGTTATAATATGCCAGTCCATGGCAGGCAAACTGTGCAGTGCTAAGTGGCACCTCTCCAAATGCCCTTGACAGCCAATGCGGGCCAGACCCACTGTAGAACCTGCTTGGCCATGTTTAATATCTGCACTTCTTAAAACAACAGTCACAAATGGTGCATTCCATAAAAACATAAACACTGTGGATTGTGCAACTGCCAAGACAGTTATTTAAAATGCAAACAGAATTTAAGCCCTTTCCCCTTTGACACGCTGCACAAATATTAAACCAACAAGCGATTAACAGCCTGCACCTCAGCAGCCGTGCTGTGTGCGCAAGGGACAGGCAGCACGCTGGGGAAAGTACAGGTGCAAAACAGAACGTGATGGGCCTCATTCCTGGGGTGCAGGAACTCACTACAAGGTTTCCAGAATGCCTCTTGCCTTTCCAAACAGACTTCAATGCCTAAGGATGCAGGAGGTTGCTATCAAGAAGGTATTATGTTTAATGGCAGACAGGCTCTATCTATGATTAAGGTCATATCTCAGGAATTCTCAAAAGCCCATTAATGTATTTTATTCTTAATGTGTAAGTGCTAAAGGAGTTCTGAAAGCCAGAAATCCAGGATTACCCCACATAATTCAATGTTTTCACTGGAGCCTACAGTCATGCTCTCTGCTGCTTCCCTTCTCTTGCATGAATAACCTTAAATGCTGATGGTAGAGCTTCAAAAGGAGAGTGGAAGCAGTCTATGCATAGAATAGTTTATAGACTGGAAGTAGAGCAAACGCAAAACCCTTCATCCCTGAACTTGAATTCTCCAAGTGCTCTGTTTTATATAATGACAGAGGAACTGGTACTCTTGCTGTACAGAAGAAAGTACCCAAGACACTCCATTATGGAACCCCAACACTGTTTTTATTATCTTCCCTGAGGTTGCACAGCTTCACCTGATGTGTTAAGTTAAAAGATGGATAGGTCAATATTGGGTCTTAAATAATTTTGCATAGAAGGACCTCAACTCCATCTAGACCCTGCTTGAAGCACATTGACATTATCCAGCTTTAAAAGTTCAGTGAGTCTTCTGACTTTTCAGAATGCGTCAGTACATCCCCAGGCACACACAAAGAGCTGTGCTTGCAAAGATGGGATAGATACAGGTGGAAAATGGTGTACAGAAGCATGTAGGGAGGCCTCTCTAAGCATCAGCCAGAGTGACAAAGCATGCTGGCCCATGGGTTCCCAGGCTGTATTCACAGCCCTGGAATGCCTGCTGGAAACACTCCCCTGTAATTTAGCTCATTTGGTGTGCATTAAAGATGCTCATTTCTAGACCCCTAAGTGAAATATGATACTGAACTCATTTTTCCTCTTACACCAGCAGGCCTCAGCAGATGGACAAGAGGCCGATGGGAAGGAGAGAACACCAGTTTTAATCCAGTTGTTCATGATGGAAAACTGTGAGAAAAGTGAAAAGGTCTTATTCCACAGACCAAGGCATTTACTTGTATTTAACTGTCTAACCTCAGCCAGAACCCCAAATTCCATTACTCTATGTGAATGTTTCGGTATGGTGAAGTCTTATTTGGTAATTACCTGGTCAGAGCCACAGACCAGAAACAAGATATGCAGCCAGTGAAAGCCCAGTGGAGTCATATCATACCAGTTTATACTAGCTGAGAATCCAATCTTCAATTTTGAATTAAAAAATTGAAAAGTTGCATTTTTCCATGGCATTCTGGTCATATTACACAAGAAAAAAAATAAAAAGAAGCAAGAAAATAAAAAATTAAGCTGTAGCTATTTATATAGCCAAGACAGAAGCAAAACCAATGTGAAATCTTTAGTAATGAAATTCTACATCCAAATTATTAGGTATTTCAGTGTTGGTGCCATATGGATTACTGCTTAACTTTAGGGCAGCAAGGTAAGCTCATTTTCTTGCCTCTGTCTTTTCAGCCACCATTAGGGCTGCAACCTTCCCATCCTCCAGGGAGAGGGAGAGAAGTTACACAATGGGTGTTTTTCCATGGGCGGATGTCTAAATGTGAAGGGAAACAATTGAATTTTAATGACAATTTTGAGACTCTTGAAGTTAATTTCTGGGCAGTGCAGAAATTAGTGGGGCTTGCTGCTGCCAAGACCTGCATGTTCTCCTCTCCTTCTGATGTTAGCAGGATTACAGGTCTCAGCTTCCCAAAATAGTAGGTCCTTCTCTCCTGCCTTCTCTCAAAAGGGATAGCAAGAGACCTGCTGCTGTCAGACCAAACCAAGTGTCAGTGCCGAGCAATGGCTACAAAATACAGGGTAATTGCACCAGACTTACACTACCAGAGTAGTTCTCATTAGGTATTTACAGCACAGTAACATTATCTGGGATGGAATGGTAAATTTGTTAGCTGCTGCACAAAACATTTAACCGGAAAAAGCTTCTGCATCCAAAAGCTCTACAAAAGTGATTGCGGAAGGAGAGTGGCAAACAATGGGATATCCTGGGAAACAAAGCACACCAGTGATTGCAGCAAAGGCAGCCAGCTATGAAGGCTTTTCCTACACACAGGGTAACAATAACTCTGCCAAGGAGGCAAGTTATTTCCTTTTTAGCCATGCTATTTCCACTGCATGACTGAATCATGGCTCGTTAATGGCTTACAAACATCAAGTTTAAAAAGCTTTAGGAACTTTGTCATACCTAGGATGATATGTACCAATTCATCAATTTCTATAAAAATACATGATCCAATGGGTTTTGGGGTTGGGGTTGTCAGGTTGGGGGGTTTTAATGCCTTTAATAAAGAAGGGATAATTTTGGTCTTGTTTTTGTCTTCTTAGAAGATTCAGAAAGGAATATATAGGATAGTCCCAAAATCTGTACGTATCTACTTGTAGATAGCAAAGTAGAAAATGAAAGATGCATAAAGTAGTGTCAGTCATTTAATCTGCTCTGTAGTTGGATGATAGACTATCAAGCATTTTCACCAAAAGAACAAGACCCACTACAGAGGACTTGTCTTTTCAGTTTTGGGCTATGCAATTATAGCCCCAAACAGGTCATGGAAGGGATCAGCCTTTGCCATGCTACCCCTCTGGTCAGATGACAGCTCCAGCCAAAAGGAAAGAAGAAAAGAGGACAGCCATAGCCACCTGGCACTGCCTTTCTGCACAGCAAAAAGCAGGCAGGGGAGGAGGGACCTGGTATCCAGCCAGGTGTGGCAGGACTTCCAAGCCAGGCTGCCAAGCTGGAGCTCATCCTCTGAATGGGATTCTGCAGGGGAGGGCACAGAGAAGGTAACATTGGGGAACTGCTTCCCTTGCAAAGATCTCCGTGTCCCCATTTACCCTCTCCCATGAGATGGCAAAACATGCCTCTTATTTGGCAGAAAATTTTCAGCCTGGAATTATGTTACTGTGTCCACCAGCTTGCTACAAGGTGTACATAAAACATCATTGCCTAAAGTGTTCCTGAAGATCTCTCACATCGCAGCCAGTTCTCATTTCAGTTACAGAGGAATGAAAAGGAACATTAGGGAGACTCACATTACTGACTGATACCAAACCATTTTTTCCTAACAGTGTTTTTTATATACAGCACCCAGAGTTTATTTCCTTCTACTCACTTATTTCACCAAGGGTAATTTTACTTAGAGCAAATTTTTGCACTTTACTACTGGATACTATGGTACAGTTCATTGCTCTAGAACAATTTCACTAGTTTAGAAACTCCACCATAATATTTTGCCACTGGATTTCAGCTGAGAAGTAGAGGCACTAGCTCACAAACAGCTGCTCCAAGTCCTTATGGAGCCTTCTCAAGAACCTGTGTTATGCTTATCAGCATTGCACACAGCTAAGTCTCTGTGCCCCTGCTCTGAACCCTTGGGACATGGGTGCCCTGTTAAGACAACAGAGAAAGGAGAAGCATGGCCACAATCAACAGTCAATCATTTTAATGGCTGTTAATGTACAGACATATTCCTAACCTTATGTACTACCGACACATATACAGTAGGAGACATGGTTTTGCATGAGCCAATCTCTTTTTAACTCTTTTGTATGAGTAATGATTTTTGAGACATTGAGGTATTAATGTTCAGTTGTTACAAGACTGTTGCTTCACATTTCTGCCTGTACAGATGGGATATCACATTTCTAAGTTACCCAGACCATTCAGAGTTAACATCCAGAAACAGTTTCCTTTATTCCAGCAGTAGTTGCCTCTTTTTGCAACAATTCTTTAGGTACAAGTCCAATAGAAATGGCCCTTCACCGCAGCTCAGGTTTTCTGCCTCAGCTTTTATGCTGCTGTGAACATATACAAAATAAGATGCTAGTTTTCATCCCCCTGCCCTCAGTCTAAGAAATGCTATGCAACAGTAATTCCACCTGAATTCATGTAATTCTGCTCTTGTGCTTAGAAATACAAGAGTTAATAGTAAAGAAGTTCCTCAGGTAGTGGAAAGATTAACAGGTCTTCCAATCCTCATACAGGTGACCACAAGGTACAAGCTTTATGGGCACTTGATGAATGAAGGGTTGCCACTAGATGAAAGCATGTCACAAAGCTCTTGAGGAGATAGTTGAAACAAGGTTTTAGGGGTTTGTGAAGGCACTGTGAAATGAACGCGCTTTATGAGGCTACAGCGTGTGTGCAGAAGGTATATGCAACCTGCTCTGTATTCCTAAAATGATCACCAACATATCATTGGGAGCTCAGGCTTCTGAGAGTAACTTCTCTCTCTGTGCCTCAGTTCCCTTAAATAAAAGTCAGGATTATTTCTTTGGTTCCCCTTGGACAAAGAGAACAAGCTCACCTGTTAAATATCAAGCATTGCAATCAATCACAGTTTACCACGCCTTTTCTACCCAACCATTTAAAACTATTAATATCAAAATAGGCCACTCAAAAATTAGTAAAGATTGCAGAAGTCCCAGACTGTGAAACATGAATCTCAGTGATTTCAATGGATGTGATGCCAGCCTCAGAGATAAGAGTAGCTTCAGTGTGATTTGAAAGATGTCAGCACTCCAACGACAAAAGACTTGTTCTGCATTTTCCATTAGTTCAGGAAAGATCTATGCTAGTCCCATCACTGTCCCTCAGCTATTGTTCCCCTATCTTTGAATATTTTCCTATGAATGCTGTTGCTACCTGACAAACAATCAAAAAAACTTTGGACCCCAGCATTCTATGATCAAATGCATTGGTTGTTTTCCCTCTTAAAGAATATTTATTTTGTAATATTGATGAAAATTTATCTGCCAAGTAATCAGTAAAGGAACTGAGATATAATCCAGTCATTATAGTCACTCTCACTTACATGGGTCTACTACAGGTGATCCTTTCTTACATACATGCAGTTATGCTTAAGGAAGGTTAGATGCTACATTTTCAGTAAGTTATTTCTTCTATCAAGACAGATAACATTGGATGCATAAAATATGCATAAAATTCCTCTTTTATGTGGCACTTCCTTTAAAGCAAGTTTGTCCCCTTGAGTAAAATTTTCCTTGTCTGTAATGTGGTATATATATACACACACACCTGTAACTGTTGTAGATATCTATATTTATCTATCACATCTACTCCACTGCAAGACATTATTACAGATTGGAAAAAGAAAAACAAAAAGGACAAATTTTTCTACTCAATGTTTAAGAGAAGTTTGTATCACCAAATATAGAAGCATAAATTCCTTTTTTTTTGGACCTGAATACACCACCTACCCCAGCAGCACCTGATGTCAGTAGCAGTTCATGTATGTGTGCAGCTGCAAAATCTTTTGATATTCAGCTGTCACTGGAAACCATCACTGGATTACAGTATTTTTTTACATATGTAAAAGATTTAATCAGCCTAAAAGTATTTAACACTTACTACAAAGACATGTTACAAAGAACTCCAAGTGTCCTTCAAACATGGAGGAGTCACTACCCTACTTCCTACTAAAATGCATACTACTTCCAACATTTTTCAATTAGACAAGATGAATATGGAGGGAGGAGGGAAGAAAATTATTCTGAGAAAATTCAAGTTATTAGAGAAAAAAAAATTCTTATTTTGTGTTCAGAGATCTGTGTTATTTTAATTCCTCATTTAAAGAAATATTTTAAATTATAAACTGCAAACCTATTTCAGTTATCTTGCTCTTCTCATGTGAATACAAATATATGAAAGAATAAGATAAAAAAAGATATTAAATAGTGACTTAATTTGTTCAGTAAGCATTGAGTGATCCACATTTTCACAGAATTACATAACTCAGTTTTACTTGAAAATTTTCCTAACTGGAAGAAAACATGCAAGTTCCTCACCCATTTTAATAGCTATCATAAATGGATGTTAAACTTAGCAGCAACAATTCATTGGCAGCTTCCCAAGACTGGCATCAATGTAAGAATTTATATTTGATATGAATGAAAAAAAAAAAAAAAAAAAAAAAGGCACTGTTAATGCTGTATTTGAACAAAGGTTTGAAATAGTTAAATGCAAAACACCAAAGATGCCCCGCATAGACATGATAACTATTTTAGGGTAGAGGGCAGAGGGCAAACTTCCTAATACATGATGAAAAATATAAAAGTATTAAATAGAAATATTTGAAGAAATTAAGGCCTGGAACTACAGCTTTCAACAAAGAAGATGATGCCAGTTCTGTGTACTTCTGCACAAGAAAACTAAAATGCTGGCTGGGATTTCTGAGCATTTCCACAACCCAAACAGTAAGAGGAAGCTATTCAAAGTCAAAAGAGCTTCAGTGTTAACTACAATGAAAATAGACCAGGGCCTTTATCTTAAATCATATACTTAATCATATACTTAGAATGAACTGATACTGATTTATCATCTTTTCTCCCTCTGTGTTTAGAGCCAGAACCACTTACATATTACTGATGTATTTTTAAAATCCCACACATGGGCAAAAACATGCAATTCTTGAAAATATTTTGAGGGAATGGATTGCCTGTATTTTGCCAGTGCTTTATTTCAGGGTCACGAGTCGATAAGAAAATATGGAGAAATATTTTTTTTTTTGTGCTTTGAATAAGAAGTCTTTTGTGACAATATAAACATGGGGAAGTAGTTTCTAAGTTTATTATTACTACTCTATTTATTAAGAATGATAAATTCTGAAACAGTTGAAATACTTAGATGGAAACATTATATTCAGCATTTTCTGCAAATGTTTGGTCAACATCCTAATTGTACTCCTATCCTGTATGATGCAATGAGCTCCAGTTCTCTCCATATGTAGCAGTAAGAGAAAAGAAAAAAATCTAAATGCTATTTATTCAGCAACTGAATCTTAACCAAAGTGAACTACTACTTACTATGATTACTGGTAATTTTACACATATAGTAAGCACTTGTAACATTTGAAAGCCTGAGATTTTTCTGTTCATTATTCTGTAGTCTCTTTAAATTTAGTTAAGTATATACCAACAGAATTAAACGTAGGCATTTACAGGAAAAAAAATTGTTAAGGCTAAGACAAGGAAATAAAACAAATAAAATATTAAGGTTGCTAATGCTCTATTCTCAACAAAATTCTTTTAGTTATGTGGTCTCATTTCCTTTCTAGCAGGAAATGTAATTCTTTGCAGGGATGTCAAGGGGACCATTCTCTCCATTTTCCTAAAGTTAGCAATGCAACATCTGCTAAATACAGCATGACATGCTGTTTACCTTTGCTGTAAACTTGAGGCTTTTCCATTTAAGAACTGTATAAATGAATCAGTATTCATTCACACCTATGCCTAGAAGTGTCCATTACAAAGCAGAGTGCGCTCATTTTTAATCTCCTCCTTATTCTGATTTTATGCAATATTCCTCTGCAGTGATTAGAATTGCTGTAGATATATTAACAAATACAAGGAAAGTAAAACCAAAAACAATGGTGATTTTCCCCTAATAGTCTGCAAGTGTTTATTAATAGACAAAGGTGATAAAAATGCAGAGGTAAAAGGTCTCACCTGACATCTCCTTTAAACTCGGTAGTTTGTTAAACAAAACAGAAGTTTTGTCCCCTGCTCCAAAAACCAAGATGACAAAGTCCTAAACTATCTGTTTAGATTTGCATTCTAAAATCCTGTGCAATATAGGGTAACTTGTATTCGATGGCCAAATTTCCAAGGGAAATAGCAGGGAGTTGTCTATTCTGTTTTGATTTTTTTTAAATGTATATGCATTTCTTGTCTGCTGAAAGGAAATCTACCTACATCACCAAAAAGCACAGGTAAAAAAGAAGAGACTAATTAACCTGAAAAAATGCAAACACCTTTTTCTTAGTGAATGCTTTTGAATCAGAAAATATTTTTTCTCATGCTGCAGAAACCCTCTATTTGAACGAGCACCCACTAACATCACTTTTCCCTCTGTTATCATTACTGAGACAGAAGCAGCCTTTGTTGATCACACACAGAATTCTCTAAAATCCATTTTTCCAATTAGGTTTTTGTTTTCCTTCTCATCCATCTGCTTCTGTTTAGTTTTGAGCACAATTACAGCTGTACTTGGGTTAACTTGTGGCAATAAGGCATTTGCAGAAGCTGTTGCTCTCAGTAACGTTGGCTATTACTGATTACAGCATTGCTTAAGGCAGATTCCTTGTTCTAAATGGCATTGAACATTTTTACCTGTATATTGCAACACCACATTATGAGCACTGGGATATAAACAGAGCAGTAAGCAGTGCTGCTGGCCTCTGGATTTAAACAATAAGCCAGTAGACTTGTGTGTGAAGACACAGCTAGAAAATCGAGCTATCACCAAAGTATCTGATGCAATGTCTGTATCTTTCTCTAATTTGCTACTGACCAATTATTACATTCAACTCTGAATCATGTTCCTAAATAATAAAGGACAAAGTTTTCACAGACATCTTCTGTGTTTGAGTTGCCACCTTGAAACAGCTAAAGATGTGCTTTAGTTGCAAGGTTCCCAGATTTCTCACTGGGATTGTACACACTCAACATCAGAAAAAAAAAGCCAAAACAGGCCCCGTATCACCTCAAATCAAGCCCCATTTCATTGGAAAAATAGGTTTAGCCTTTGCCAGAAGAATGGGCTGATGCCTATAAGTGTATTCACATTATAAAAATCCTGCTCTAGAACATTTGTTTAGTCAACCCCAATCTGATCTCACCTTTCATTTCTCAACTTCATTGAATACCAGAAAAAAAAAAAAAAAGTTATACAAATTCTGGAAATTTAGCACATCATAATAAACATTTGTGGTATTTTTATGCAATACAAAATTTCTGCAAATACAGTATTTTTAAAAATAATTGTATAGGCTCTCTACCTATGTAAAAACAGCAAATATTTGTGGACATTCTGATGATTACAAGAATTAGATTCATGCAGCTTTTCAGCAAATGCTGAAGTTGTACAACCATCCATGATATCCTTGGTTATAAAGGTGGGAGCATAGCAGCACTGTTAGGAAAGCGTGCTGGAGTTCAGGACTCTGACCTGGCTCTGTCTGTAACCTGCTGTGGCCTGCTCCAATGCCACATATCAAAACGTCCTTTTTTTTACTAGCTTTCCTAATGCCTAACTCACCCAAATAAAGTGTTTTCCTACTTTCATATATCAGGAGGAGAGGTAAGAATCCTATGATAACAGATATCTGTGAAGTTATTTGGGATTTCTCAGTGCAAGGCAAAATAAGCTTGTAGTTCTTTAACATTTAACGATGATTAGTAAGGAGAGGATAAGACTACTCCACATTGTACCAAATAAAGATGTATTCGTTTTCCAAAAAAGTTTGAGTATTATTGTCACTGAACCATGCTGCGATCTCCCATTAACCACACTAAACCTGTCTTTTAAGCTGTCATGCTGCTCTATGAAGACAGTCCATCTACTTTGAAATTAAGCCCCAACTTGTTTAACTCCTGACAACACTTTACCATAGCCTTATCAAGGAAACACAAAAAACAGCAAAAAGAAAGTGAAGGAAACAAAGCCATTCTGAGATTGTGCATCCCAAACCAATACGTGTGCCCTAAAACCTAGCATTCAGAAAACCTTCATCTCTGTCACCTACCACCTCATCTCATTACATGTTCACTGATTAGTGTTGTTTTCTTTCCTTTCCCACCAGAAAGGGCAGAAAGGACGCTTGTTCCCCAGAGCGTTTAAATGGTGAAAGGGGTGCCCGGTGCCCTGGTGCTGTGGCCGCAGGAGCCTTTTCTGCCTCAGCATCACTGCTACACGGCCCGGCTCCAGCACCCCACACTGAGCCCTTGCGCAAGCAGACAACGCGGGGGATTTGGGGAATAGCTCTCAGCCCTGGGAAGGGACCCCCACCCTCTTTCTTTGCTCAGACATCCACTTATTGTAATTCCTCAGCTTTCGGCAACTTTGCTCCGCACCAGCAACCCCTCTGGAAACTTCGAGAAGAAGAACAAAGGGGCAAAGAACAAAGAGCCGGGGAGGGGTAGGAAAGGGAGGGAAGGGAAGGGGGAGCCCCCCCGTTTCGGGTCAGGCCGGAGACCCTCCCCAGGGTCAGCCGTGCCCGCCCAGCCCCGGCGGCCGCGGAGCGGGGACGCCGCGGGGTGGCCGTGGGGACTCCAGCCGGGCTCTGGGCCCCCGCACAGACCCTGCCAGGGCTTGCTCAGGGTCTGCTTGTGCCCGGCCGCGCAGCGCCCGCTCCTGCCGTGCCCTCAGCGATGGGAGAAGCGGCAGGAGGCTGCCCCGCTGCCCCGCACACGGCCGTGCCTTGCTGGCCGCACAGCCCCGTCCCAGCGAGGGCCCGCACCGAGCATCCTCGGCAGCATCCCCCGCAAGCGACCCGTTCTCCAGGATAGCAACACGTGTCGACCCCGCAGCCGCGGTCCCAGAGCGGCTTGAAGAGCTTTAGGGGACGGCTTGAAAGCAGCGAGCAAGAAACCGAGGCGAAGCAGCGGTCCCGTTTCGCTGCGGGGGTCCTGCTCCCCTCCAGCAACATTAAACTTTTGCTAAAGTATGGCTGTGCACCCCTTTTTTGACGGTCCGCTTCCCTCACACCCCTCTTACCGAAAGAGACCCTCTGGCGAGCGTCCTGCTTCCTCTGTTATCAGTTAACAGCCTTGAAGAGCTGCAGGTGCCCTCGGTACCTGTTGCTGTGAGGCCCCTGCCCTCTTATCGAGGGATGGGGGAAATTAAATCTGTTTTCACGGTGTGGTCATACTGTGCTGGCTGTGGGAGGTGTGAACCCCGCGCGGCTGCGGGCAGGGAGCGAGGGGAGAGGGGGAAGGTTTGGGCAGGACAGCCGTGCCCGGCGTCACTGCCCGAGCTCAGAGCGAAGCCAGCGGGGCAGGGAGAGCCAAACCCCGGGCGGGGCAGCAATCCTGTCATTAGGGACCACACACACTAAGTGCCATCCTGCAACTACCTCTTAGAGAACGGCAGGGAATTACCATTATTCTTCTCGAGCAGGCATTTCCAATTTGGAGTTAATTGACGCGGTTCTTCATTTGAGTAATGACCAAAGGAAAGCCGAGCTTTACCAGAGAAACTTTTAAGAGGTTTTTCTTTCCCCCCCTCCCCCCTTTCTTTCTTAATCTTAACTCTTAAATCTTTTTGATTTAAGATAGAAGTGAGCTAACAGAACCTCGCTTTCCTGAAGGTGAAAGTAATCTAGTCCTTCATCGGGAGCGGGAGCGAGCCGAGCCCGGTACCGAGGTGGGATGCGGGTGGCCGCGGGACGCGGTCCAGGAGCGGTTCCGAGTTCAAACCGAGCTGGGCTCCCCCTGAACCAGTCCCCCCACTCCCAAATCCCGAGAGGGAAGAGTCCCATCATCCCGCAAGCCTCTGCCGTGAGCATCCCTCATGAGAGAAATCAGAGAATAGTGGTGAACGGTACAAACAGTTTAAAAACGTGAGGCAGAGCTGGAACACGCGTTTGCGTGAAACGCTGCCCTGGGAACGGGAGGAAAACTTGAGCGCAGCCTGTGCCCTGAGTTAACCAAAGCCAATTGCTTGTCTCCATATAAAAGGTTTCGCGTATGGTTACAGCTGAGGAAATACGAGAAGCTGATGAGTCTGTTTTGGTTATGATTTAATCAAATAAATTAAAGGAGAAGGGTAAGGATACGCCCAATCTGGGACATCAAAAAAAAAAAAAAAAAAGCATGCGTTTTTTGGACGCTCTCTGTCCAAAGCCTTTCCTGTTGTACAGAGCAAAGCAAGGCTCTCAGAGTCCACTCATCTCATTACTGCTGGGTGTTTGGGGTTTCTCTTTTCCTCCCAATGGAGTAACCTTTCATAAACGATTGCAATTTCGGGGGAAAGAGTGAGGTGCCAAACCAAGCTGGGGGTGGGGCAGAATTTTGCGTTTCAAGCAATTTAGCAGACAGCAATTCTGCTTACAGCAGAGAGGTAGGTGGATACTTGCAAACATCTTCCACCGGGGTGTCCTACTTTGGCAATTCTAATTAAAACAAAGTTTAAAAGATGCAAAGAAAGAGCAAGCCTCTTGCTTTATTTCCAATGGGCGTGGGGGATACCGTCAGGCACAAAGAGTGCTTCCAGCTTGTTCTAACGTGCACCTTTGTTTAAAAGAAAAAAAATAATCAAGCTCGTCCTCTGATTTCAGCTAATGTATTTTTAACTGGATTTCTTTCCTCTGCTTTGTGTGATCTGATACCTACCGTGTAGCCCTGGCCCACTTTCACCCTGCGGGTGCCCTGCATTGTGTGAGTGTCTGAAAGAAAAGGCAAAAGTCTTCCATCTCACACTCTTTTGCCCTGTACCTGTGCGTAGGAGTCGAAGCGTGTCCAGGCTAGTGGTCAGCAAAAGCCGCATCCTATTCCCCTTCTCGCTGCCTAACCCCAGAGGAGACGCGACTTTGTAGGTGCCGCCTGGCTGGCGTGGCTGTGACCGTCCAGCACCTCGGATCAATAAAGCAGCCAGTTTTCTGACGTTTCTTTTCCACGGCTGCTTATTGAAAAGGAGCCTTTACCGCCACCTATAAATAGCGCTGCATCCAAGTCAATCTTTTTTTTTTTTTTTTTTTTTTTTTTTTTTTTTTTTCTCTCTACATAGAGTAGCAAAGTTCTAACCAAGATACCGCAAGTTCTCCTTGCTACTCAGCGAGGGCTCGCCCGGGAGGGGATGCGCTGCCGCCTCCAAAGGGAGTGGGGGCTTCGGCGGAGCCAGCACCAGTCCCGCACCGGCTGCCTTTGAACTTTGTTCCCAGGCATGGGAGGGAGAGCAGCGAATACCGATACTCACCGTGCTCTTTGGCTTTCCAGATGTAACTCCGTCTCTCCCTCTTCTTTGTGTATAAACGAGCAGAGGTTACTTCCCGGGCACGCGGTATAATGCCCTGGATAACCCCGACCCTGTCTGTTAATTTAATGCTACGCTAACCTCAGAGTGTGTGATTGGAGCTCGAGTGTTGGGTTAGAAAAGCGCCTCTCCACGCTGGAAAAAAATTCGCTTTCTCTCTCCACACCCACCCCCTTTCCACGCGGAGTCTCCTAGCCCTGCATTCCTGCATAAACCAGGGCACCTACCTTTCCGAGAGCCACGTTCCCTAGCACAGATTGCATTTTTTGCCCGCTCTGGAAAGAACTGTGCAATTCCCCAGACCCACGTGCCGTGCCGTGCCGTGCCGTGCCTGCTGCGTGGCGCTTGGATTCAAGCACTGTGCCACGCCGGGGTCTGGCAGCGCCGGGAAAGCGCTGAGAGCTGGCGGAGCGGAGGGAAGGCGCTGCCTGTCGCCCCCCGGCCCCTCGCTGGGGAAGGGGCGGCGGGGGCCAGGGGCTGCGGCTCTCTCTCTTTTTCTCTCTCTCCCCACAAAATCTCACGCCTCTGCGGGCGCTTTCTACCTGCCTGCACAGTGGGCTGGGAGCTGAGGGACAGTCATTGCTGTACGCGGAGAGATCAACCCCTTGTCCCCGCGTGATCTCGGGCTTTTTCTCTCTCTATTTGTTTATTTATTTTTAATTCCCTTTCAATTTCCCTAAATGAGGTTTGATGAAACCGTTGGAAGCGTTGTCCGCGTTGATACCAGGGTAACAATTGTCAGGGCGTCTGAGGGCTCCAGGAAAAGGAAAGCGGAGGAAGAGGAAGGGATACAACCTTCGCTATCTCGCTGTTACTAATTCCCAGCCGGCTCGGACTCAGGGGACAAGACGATCGCTTAACAAACCCTCCTCCTCCTCCTCCTCTCCCTTCAGCACTCCTTCCTTCCTTCCTCTTCGCCGGCACATTTTCTCCCCCGCGTTTGCCCACGTTTCATTCCTCCTCTTCATGAGGAATAAACCGTGCAAACTCAAACTAAAAAGAATTAAAAAAAAAAAAAAAAAAAAAGGAGGGGGTGGAAAAGAAAGGAAAGGTGGGTGGGAAGGATACAGGAGGGCAATAAAAAAAATAAGAAAGGGGAGGGAGAAGGAAAAGGACAGAAAGTGTCTGTGCCTGATCGCTGACCATCTGTGCAAAAGGTGATCATTGTTAGGTACTCACATGGCTGGTGGCAGAGCAGCTCTTAGCAATTAATAAGTCTCTCAGCTTGAGCTCTTCTTTCCCCTTTTGGATGGCAGCGCTCTCTGCGTGGCTCGCTCTCACTCGCGCGCACACACAAACCCGATCAGATGCTTCAGCACCGGCCACTTTGCGAGGGCAACAACACGGGAGGGTTTGTATTACTCCAGGTTCGTGTGTGTAGCCTATAAATAGCGAACTTTTTGATGGAATCAGCTAACAAATGAGAGGAGAAGGCGTAATTTTGCGCAGGGAGCCCCCCTTTCTCTTTGCGAGATTAAAACCCCCCCAGGCAGCAGACAGAGCTAAAGTTGTGGGTGTACAGAAAGGAATTTCACTTTATTGTGATCGTACGCGAGATTTGTTTGTTTGTTTATTTTGGGGGTTGTTTTTGTTCCTCCCCCCACCGCCACCCCCCACCAACCTATACGTTACATCCTCTTCCCTGCCTTCCCAGCTAGGGGCAGGAACTGATCCGTGTTAGCACCGACTTTACTCCAAGTTCGGAACACACGGCGCTTTTGAGGTTTTTCTTTTGGTGGTGGTGCCTGTTGTTGGTTTGGTTAGTTTTTCTTTTTTTTTTCTTTTTTTTTTTTTTTTTTTTGAAGGGTGTTGGGGGGAGAAGATGTCCACGCGATACCGTGTGGAAGTGCCGGAGGCGGGCAGGCAGGCTTCCCTGAACGTGCCCTCATTTTGAAAGCAAGTGAGGAACAGAAAGAAAACAGGTCGGAATTACTGGGGGAGGAGGGAAGAAGGCGGTACTTTGGTAGGGACCAAGTGTGTGACTGGGGCTCTGGGTCAGCCGCGGAGCGATGGCCCCACTCGAGAGAAAGCGCCTCGACACGCGTGGCTGTGGGGGTTCCGCGGTGCGGTCCCCCCACGCCGCTGTCCCGGGCACGCGTGGGCGCCGCGGGAACCTCGCCCTTCGCGGGTGGGCAGCGTGGCTGGCCCGACGGCTCGGCCCGGAGGGAAACCCCTTCTCCAGAGCCCACCTGGCCTTCCTCGGGCAGCCTACGGGCTATTCGGGCCGGCTCCCCCCGCCGTCCTCCCTCCCTCCCCCCCGTGTTTTGTCGTGAGCGGTACCGGCACGTTCGGCATCCCTGGTAACGACAGCCCCCTGTCCCCCGAGGACAGTGATTTGCGCGAAGCTTAAGGCTGGGCCCTGTCAGCAAAGGGACTGCCGCTGATAAGGATCCCACCGCGGCAGCTATGAAGAGGTTTTCTCCCTGACAGGTGCCTGACAGGGCTGGCCGGGAAGAACTGCTGACCTGTCTAAAGAAATGTATCTGCGTCTCCCGGAATGGCAGGACAGATGGTGCCCGTTCGCACCGCGGCGACTTCTCTCGATGGCGCACACCGAGCAGAGCTGATGAGTGGTTTGTTTTTATGGCAGGGAGGTAGCGATGCCCTCGGACATCCCGTGGCAAGGGCTTGATGGGAAATGTCCGCCCCTGTGCAGAAGCGTACCGGGAGGGCAGGGGGGCAGCGCCATCGCTCCCGCCCGCTCCTGCCCCGTCCCCGCGTACATGACCTGCCGCAGGATCGCCGAGGAAAGGGGCTTTTGGTACCTGTGCCAGAGCCGCGCCCCCAGTTCCCTCCAAACCGGCTCTAAAGGTCGCTCCCCGCTCGCCCCCACGCCCCTCGGCGGAGGCGGCAGGGCCGGGTTCACGCTGCCTTTGTGCCGCCCGCGGGCCGCGCAGGAGCCCGTGTCAGGCAGCGCTCGGGGGTGAGCAGGACCCCGAGCCCTCCCGCTCGGAGCCGCTCTCCTCCCCGCCGTGGCCCCGCCGGGGGCAGCGCCCGGGCGCGGACACGCAGCGGCCGCACGGGCAGCCCCGGCCCCCTGCCCTGGTGGCGGCTCCGCTGCCGGAGCGGCGACCCCGGCAGTCAGTCCCTCTCCAGCCAACCCCGGCAGTCAGTCCCTCTCTCCTGCCGACCCCGGCAGTCAGTCCCTCTCCTGCCAACCCCGGCAGTCAGTCCCTCTCTCCTGCCGACCCCGGCAGTCAGTCCCTCTCTCCTGCCGACCCCGGCAGTCAGTCCTCTCCTCCAGTCCCTCTCCTGCCGACCCCGGCAGTCAGTCCCTCTCTCCTGCCGACCCCGGCAGTCAGTCCCTCTCCTCCCGACCCCGGCAGTCAGTGCCTCTCCTCCCGACCCCGGCTCCCGCAGCTCCCGAGTGACGCGCAGCCCGGCGCGCTGGTCCATCCGCGCACATTTCCAATCTCATGGCTCATAAACTATTAGCCAAGGGATTTCATTATTCACCTTCCGTATCTTACAAAGGAGAAAGGGGGAAAATACCAACAAAAAGCCAAACCATCAAAACACGCGCTCCTGGTAACGGCAAGACCGGGCCGGGTTTAAATCCCAGCGCCTGCCCAAGCTCGGGGCTCCGGGCTCGGCTCGCAGCTGGCGGCCGCGGGGGCTCCACCGAGTTCCTCCCTCCGGGCTGGGCTCCGGCCGCGGCTGATTGTCCCGGAGGGACTGCTGGGTCAGCCTCGGCCGAGAGCAGAGCAAAGCCAAGCCGTGAACTGCGTTTTACCGGCCGCGGAGAACATATTCCAGAAGAAAGAATAAAATCTTGGGGATGAAAGGGGGTGTGTGTTCGTGGGGGGGGGGCGGCAATCTGCTTGTTTTCCTTGTTTTTTCCCCCTCTCTTTTTCTGCAGTAAATAGCACTGTGCGTTATTTAGCCCTGCGCTGGAATGTGACAGCGCACACGCTCCGGGGCGGGCAGCACAAGCGCTCCGCGGAGCGCGGCCGGAGCGCGGGGGGAGCGGCCGGGCGGGGCTGCGAGGGGCCGGGGTCAGGCCGAGCTGCAGGCGGGGCAGCCAGGGACAGACGCGCGCCTCAGCATGGCTCCTATAGAAACCTAGGACCCGATCCAGGGAAAGTTACTGACAGCCTGGATGTGGCGAGCACAAATGTTAATACTGCTAACTTTGTTTCTTTCTTCCCGCCCCCCGCTTCCTTTAATGATTTTTTTCTTTTTAAAAATCCTTTAAGAAATAGACTGCGAAGAAGTTTAGATCACTAGGTAATTATAAAAACCAATATAGAGATTTTGAAAGAGAGACCCACTTCACAATTTTATACCGAGGAGCAAGATATTCTGGCGAAGTCTGGGGTCATCACCTACAATAGAGCAATGTTCCCTCCCTGTTTAATATACATGGTGTGGGAAATGGAGGGAAAACATAGCTAGCACCTGTAGTGCCAAAGGAAAAAAATATTAAATTACTACATCATATTTTGGGGCTATTTTGCAGGACGTTCTTCAAAAATAGACCCATATTTAATTATAGATCTAGTGATTTTCTCTATGCGACTGCTAGTTAATAGTAGAGAGGAAATGGGCTCTCTATCGAGTTTTTGCATTTTGGTGTCTTAAAAAAAAAAAAAAAGTAATTTTCTTATGTGTTAATAGCGCATCTGGGGATGCAAGTGACCAACCTGGACCAACTTTTAATTAACACAGTGACCTGTCGAAGAAGCAAAACTCCCTTAAAAAAAAAAAAAAAAAAAAAAAAAAGTGTATATATACATACACCGTCGTATCGGCGTGACCCCAGGGACACCAGCGCTATCCTTGCCCTTTTTGCAGGGAAGAGGTGATTTTCCAAAGGAGATGCGCGAGTTCAGCATCCCCTCCCCGGGTCCGCACCGGCCGCGCAGCCCCGCTCCAGCCCCGGGAAGGGGAGAGGCGCTCGGAGCGGGCGGGGCTCTCTCACCGGAGCCCCCGAGCAGCGTGTGCGAGGAAAAGGCCGTGGCAGAAAGGCGGAGGATTCGGGCTCTATGGGAGGTGTGGTACAAACACCAGCGAGGGGATGAACACCCAAGCTCACGCGTGGGTGCTATAAGCTCCGGAGCCTGTTCGGCAGCTCCCCCCCCACGAAGCACAAAGAGAGGTCAGCAACCTGAAAGATTAACTCCTTTTCTTTCTGCTGTTGCCTCATCAATGCTTTGTCTTATTTTTTTCCTTCACGATTAAATTAAATAGGGTTTTAAAACTACTATTATTTTTTTTACCGTTCACATACACACTTCAAGCAGGCTGGATGCCTGATGTGGCCCCCACCCCCCAAAACTGGCACTGGAGTACGTTACTGCCGAGTTACACTTTAACTTCTCTGCAGGTAATAATTAAAGACCTTCTTTCTAAATCTCTTTCCCCCACAGAAACACCGAGGCTCTCTTTCGCAATAGATTATATTGATCACACACACGGGCACACTCTCCTCGGAGCTGCTGTCTGTGAGCTGCTCTCAATTCCATGCACTCTGAGCAACTTTTCCCAGATCTTCTCCCATTTTTTTACCAAGCTGAAAGGTTTCTTTGGGCATGCATTTCTATGAACACTCACAAATTCCTCTAAGAGGAAGCTCCACATGTGAAAGGGGACAGCCAGTCACTCAGATGCACACCTGCAGGCTTTGGCCATAAGTCTGAATTTTGTCGTGTGTAAGTTTGAAAATAAGAGATATAAGAGGGAACAAAGTTATCTGACATCAGTAATGGACTATCTCCATCAGGTGAGAACAACTCCAACTTTCTTTAGTGGCGACGCTTTCCAAAGAAAACCTTCAGCCTTGTCCTAACAGCCGTACTGAAAGTTTTAGGGGCTTTGAGTTCCTTGGGATCACAAATTAATCTGCCAGAGAAGTGTGCCACACACCTGATATCAACAGAGGGTCAAGAGTTGGCCAGTTCCAGCTGGTCCCGCATTTGATTTACTTCAGGCAGTTAAGATGTATGCTGTGGTGTTTTGATAAGAAAAAAGGAGTCAGCAGTTTGATTTGGCAATCCTACCTTTTTTTTTTTTATTATTATTTTTTTTATTTTTTTCCCCTCTGAAGAGAGCCGCAGAGGAATTTGTTGTTGCTGGTGGGATGGTTTTTAGTCTGCATGGGGCTATCTCATCACATACTGTTAACACTTAACTGTGTTTCTTACTCTCCCAAGTGAGCCAGACTGTGGCACAAACTTTTATGCAGCTTGTCTACCTCAGGCCTCCATCATCTCTGGCCAGTGCCTTTGCTGGGGTTCACCCCAGCCAGAGAACTTGGAGCAACAGCAAAGGCAGTGAGCATCACCTCATGGGTGGTTACACCAGGAACCTGCTTGGATTGGTGGAGCCCTACCACATCTTTCCCCTCACACCTCTCTCTTCTACAGAGTCTTGCCCCTGAGTTTCATCAGATGCCGCTGAAATAATTCAATTTTGGGTTTTTTATACTGTACTGATGTACTCATACAAGCTGAGTGGGGAGGCTGCTTGCTCTTAGCTGAATTAAACTATTATTTGAAGATATCTCCTGCACCTGCTGTGCCCTCTCTTACAGCCCCCAAAACTTTCGATCCCAGAGTTAAATCACAGTAATTACACCAGGGATGTTATCTCTGATGTGCGTGTCTGTGCAGTGTAAAGAACACCTGCAATACTCCAGACCAGAGCACCATTGCACAAATTACACCCCTCAGAGGTGGCAACAACGGGTACAGAAATAGGAGAAGAAGGAGCAGATCAGAATTTTTTTTCTTGTTCTATCCCTGGTTTTTCTTTTCCTTTCCTCTTCTTTTAGTTTTTCTGCCTCTAAAATAGGGAAGTAAGAGTCACTGACCCTATTGCCTTTCCATGAGGCAATTGGTGTTTGAAGAAAAACCAGAAATCCTCAGAGGATGTAATCTGTGATAATATATATTCTAAGGTAGAATATATGCTGCCATTCTCTGTGTTGGGGTTGGCAAACATTTCTCAGCAGAGACCACATTTTCTGTTGCATGTAGCTTTAGAAAAAACATCATCACTTAAGCTGAAAACTGATATGCTGACTGTCTGTACTGGGCAGATTATTTTGAAAATACCTGCCAAAACAATTTGTCAGTTTCCAAGAACAAGGTTATGGAAAAATAAACAGTTTTGCTCATACTAAAATGGAAACTTTTTTCCTTTGAAATGCTCTGCTGCCCTCAGGCTTTGAAGCACAGCCTCCAAATGTGACCTTTTTATTTAAAATGTGCTTTCCCCTCTCTGTCTGAAAAGGTATCTAAATGTGTCTAACTTATGGAATATTAGAAGTTATGTCATGAGCAGATTGCCAGCAATGATTTCTTTTATTCTAGCAGGAAAAAGGCATTGCTAAAGGTTGGCCCTCTCTGCAAACAGAAGCTTAAGGATACAGTGGTGAGACTAGATTTCCACTTTAATCCCCACATCCAAGTTTCCCCCATGAGTCTGAGCTTTGGCTCAGAATCTGAGAGGTAGGAATCCTATCTCTCCTAAGCTCCAAGTGATTTGAAGGTTGTGTTGAGAAGAAAGGTCTCCATGTGAATACAAGACAGAGGAAAAAACCATCCAGCCTGTGACAGAGCAGGCAATAGAAGCAGCCAAGCCAGCCAGAGGGAAAAGCTGGGACTGGTGTTTGGAAGCAGGAGCCTGGGACTGATTAGGTAAGGAAACACAGGGGTTGTGCAGAGAGAGCAGAGAGAAACTCCTCTGTTGAGGAGCCTGGAGGGTACACAGGAGGGCAAGGTTGGAAAAACCAACTAATTTTGTCAGCCATGAGCAAGGATGCTTAATTGCAGGATGTTCAGAGTAGCTGGGCTGAATTTCATTTGAAAGATGGTCGAAATTCTGAAAGTCAAAATGTGGAGTTTTTTCCCACTATTTATAGCTGATGCAGTTTAGCTACATAATTAATGCTTTTTATTTGGAATAGAGTCTGCTTTCTAATGCTGGAAAAGAACTGACCTTCAAGAGAAGTGTTTCTGAGATGATTCAAAACATGTTTTAATTTGTGTGTGTGTGTGACCACTGAACTAAGGAAATGTGTTATATATTCAACACTAGCTGCCACATTGTGGATGTTAAGGCAATGACTAACCTGAGGGGTTCAGAGCACCTCGATCCAGCTTCCACACATTAGGATACATGACCACACAGATTATATTCCATAAATTTCCTGAAGCAGAAATGAAACCCTGCAAGGTACCCTTCCTCTGGGAACAGATCAGTGCTTTGTAGATTTTACTCACTGGATTCCTGTCTAATTTGTCACAGAGCTGGGTACAGCTCATGTACAAGGTACTGAATTACAAGGAGGGAAAGCAGGATTTGTGGCAGAGCGGTTGCTGGATTTTACCTGCTGAGTTTGCTTCCATTCCCCTTCCACCTCTAAAATTCTACAGTGTGGGGAAAGTTGCCTCAAGAGGCAATAATTAGTTGAGATTTTCATATGATGAGGGCCCATTTCGAAATTTTGGAGTCTGGTGAGCTGAAGCGAATCACTCACTTTGCATGGACTAGGCCAAGCAATGCAGAATGCCAAACAGGTTGAAAAATCAAGTAGATAATATCTCTAATTGGATACCCAAAATTAGCAGGCATTTTGTACTTTAATCTCATTTGGAACAGAGATTTATAAAAAAGGATAGGATGATATAATCCCTTCAGTTTCAGGCTGTAAAAATTAAGCATCCAGATGCCATAGCATGGTGGGGAGAGGAACAGGAAAAGAACAAGAATAAGATTTATATACCCCAGATATGGCCCCATGTAGGTAAATTTAACACTGGAAATAACTCCTGAAGAAAGCTTTGCCTATGCCCTACTCTGCAAGCCAAAGGGATGCTTGTGAAGAAGATCCAGCAGAAAAGCCCCACTGCCCTGTCAAATTGTGTTCATATTTCATTGCACAAGAGCAGCTGAAACAAAGGCTTTGTAAAAAGCCTTTACAAAAAGGGGAAAAAGAGGGAAGGAGAGGGAGGATCTGGGGACACTTCACATCAGGTATATGCCATAGTGGCTTACCTTGGTTACTACACAATCTCTTTCCCTTTGTTTCTTGGCATTTTTTTTCTCACATAGTCTGAATTCTGAGAAAAACTTTTTTTTTTTTTTTTTTCTGAAAAATTCCTCATCTCTCCTAATACATGATGGTGTAATGACGAAGTGCCTGCACAAGGGATTGGTCCTGAGCAATGTGATTAGCTTTCATTCTATCACTTCCTACTAGCTTTAAGTGTTTATAGAGCCTGAAATACTCTCAACTTTGTGTGTGTCCTAACAAAGTTCAGCATAAGAGCAAAAGGGCAATAAAACAGGAAAATCCAAGTACTTTCTAACTTTTTTATTCCCCAATAAACACCTATTTAAGTCCTTTTTTAGTGGGGAGCACTGAAACCTATTCATTTGGAACTGGACTAAAATCTTCAAAGTATTTCAGGGGGATGGATTTAACACTAGCAGTCCTACAGACTGACATACATCTGGCTGGATTTAAACAAACAACAGGGGAAAAGCTTACTCTTAAACTTCTGGATTTCTGTTTTCTATGTTAGAATGTAGAAGAGCTCCAAAACCTCTTCTTTTAGTCAGAGACAGGAAGTGCCCTCACCAGGAGCAAGGTTCTGACCTCAGCTGGAGGATACTTGGCCTGGAGTCAAGCAGTGGCTGCACTCACTGAAACAGCCAAATTAACTGTCTGCTTAGCCATGGATAAAAATTCGTTCACTGATCCAAGACAGTAAGTGAGACAATAATTTGCTACTCCTACTTTGTTTTGCAGCAGATGCTCATTCAGAATAAACCTGCAGTTCAGCATCAGGTTTTTTTACCCAGAAGTAACCACAGTGGCATTGTAAAATTGTGCCTCAACTTCAACAAGTAGGATAAATAAATGCAGATGTAAAAAGAGAAAACTCATCCTGTTTTTAGTAGCACAGAGACTGCATGAGAGCAGAGTACAAAGAGAGATTCAGGAGTCCTGATGCAATCAGCAGTCACCATTATTTTGAGTGGTAACTTGTAACAAATAAAGTGTTATTTCCTCTGAGCTAAAGACCTCTACAGCACTGCCCTTACCACCACAGCCTAACTTTTTTCTCCAACAAACCACAGGCTTGATTGAAACGTTAGAGAGTAAATTGCTTAATGCTTTCTAGAGACCTCAAATATGTGAAGTATCCAGTGCATAAAAGAAAGGGCTTATTTCAAAACCAAGCATAACAAAACTGACCTGCTGGAGAAAAGAGCCTCTGCCATGTTCCTGCTCACATTAGGTACTGTGCTTGGATTTCCTAAAAAAGCAACATATGCTTCCAAGTCCATCACTTCTAAACCAATATTGAAGACCAAAAAACTAATATAATTTTAACTATGCAATGCAAAGGTAACCATCTGGCTGCTTAGGAATTACATTTGACCCAGATAAAAGCAAATGTTTTTTGTATTGGAGGCAAAAAATTTAGGTGTGGCATCCACTTCTCTCCTATTATCATTGATAATGACAAAACAAACTATTTTGAGATGTAGTACAAAAGTCATGTTGATGGAAAACAGTGTATCTCCTGCTGTATGTATCTCCTATACATTATCAGCCTCTTTGCAGAGCAAGATTCCTCTCACCATGGCCAGTAATAACAGAAGAGAACAGGAAAAAAAAGCTTTTCTCAGTATATCTGACCAAGTCAAAGATCTAGTATTCATGTCAACAAAGCTTTACTATTGCTTGTGATGATAATCCTGTATCATCCCACCCCTGAGGTGCCTATAATTCATCATGAATGAATGGATCATTATATAAAAGTATGTACCTACTTTGATGTACAGCAATCTGACTGTATCTCTATGTGATGAAAAAAGCCTCCAAACAACAGTAGGGGTGATCACAATAAGTCATTTGGGTTTAAATTTAGCACTCACTGCAATAGCACTGCAATATTTCATAGACACATGTTCCAAGGGAAAGGGTTTGTTCATAAATACACCAATGATATAATTGACTTGGACACTCCCAGTGTGAGTTTAGAGAGAGGTGAAAAATGAAAGTTTATTCTGTATTTCTGGGTATGAGGATGGCTTTTCCACTAGCAGTCCATTCTTGTCACACATGTTCAAAAACTCCACACTCACTCATCCATACTACCAATACATAGGAAAAAAAAGGCAAAGTTGTCTGGGAAAGTAAATTAAGGATGAGGAAGATATTCTGGACCTGCTGTGTAGCCTCACTCCTAGAGAAGGTTTGCAAAGAGGTCAAGAGAAGCCTTTGCCTAGGCAAGAGCCAGCCTCCCTAAAGGCAGATGGGCACTGATCTCTCACCAAGTTCAACTTATGTTTGAACTACTTTTGTGGGGTCTTTTTTCCCCTTTTTTCCCCCTCCAGGGTTATCCACCTTTCTGAGGATGAGGAGTATATGCAGGCTTAGTTGTTAACAGAGAAGTGGTAAATGTTTGAGAAGAGGCAGCATTAATTTATGACTCTTAATTTGTTTTCAGATTAGCTTTCCCTTCAAAAAATGGAATAGCTTTAAAATTAAATATCCATTATAAAATGTATTGACAACAACAGAAGTGAAAATTCTGTATATTTGAATTTACAAAGGAGAAGGAGAAGCTCCTGTAAAAGCAGACATTGCATGCATTCACTGCAACAGACACACTAACATTTTCTTTTGTACAAAATATGGAGGATGACAGTGTGCAGTAAGCCAGCATCTTCTGCATGGACAAAAGGCAATGACAATGAAGGAGGTAAAGGGTGTAGAATTGCACGGAGGGGACTGATGCTGAAGATCAAACTTCATCCTTACTGATAAGTAAGGATGCTGAGATGAATAAAACCAGAAATTAATTCTTAGCCATCATACAAATCCTCAACACTGTCTTATTTTAACAATTTCATAAGTTCTCTGCACCTGAATAATATGTATTTTCTTTTAGTAACTACACACCTCATTCACCTTCCTAGTAAATCAACACACATTGGGTATTTGCTTTGCAGGCTTGCTTTTTCTTAATACTGAGGGTCATACAGTTAATACTAGAGTATTCTTTTGAAAAGCTTAGAAAGAGCATTACAAATAAACAAAATCTAAAATTAATTAAGCTCCTATTTTATGCAGTGGAAGAATGAAGAACAGCAGCACACATATTTAGAGTCATAAATGTACCAACAATCTTAATTGAACTAGTATTTTTAAGCACGTGACTGAATCAAGTAATGGACTGGAACAGAGCCTATAATCAGCAATGATGTATTTAGACCCTGTTTGAAGATAAGCAGATGGGTAAATTTAAACTCAGAAAAACAGGTTTTTAGCCTAATAAATTTGCCTCCTGGAGTACCTTTTTTACTGCTTGGTGATATGTTATTGTGGTGGGACAGTCACACCTATTAATCTGAAAGTGCACTGGATCCTCTCTTAAAGAATAAGTTTTCTTCTGTGCATATTTATATTCTCCATAGCCTTGATGGAGAAACCTTCATTTATCTTGAAACAGATGGGTATCAAACCCAACTCTTTCTTCACATTAGAATGTATTAGGAATTGCTCAGATGTATCAGTGTCCTGGATAAAAGAGATTCAGACCTTTTCTTCTGTACTTGTCTCATCTAGCAGAGAAGTTATGCCCTGTAAGCTCTACAGTGATCAGGCAGCTGGGCTGATTTCCCTAAGCTCCACTGTGCAGCTACAGAGTTGTCTTCTCCTGAAGGCAACTTGGGGCAAGATTCTTATCACAGGTGACCTGACTTGTCTTTTGGGGCAATCCCTTTACTCACACCTACTCCTGAGGCACAGACTGTACCATCTATTTAAAGAGGAATTTTTAAAAATAGAAATCCCTCAATGGCTGGACAAGCATTCTCTGGCTTCTCCCAAGCTTCAGACACCACCATCCAAAACAAAACAAAGCTGACTCTGTGAGTGTTCTTTCACAAGACATGAGAACACAAAAGCTCTACTTGCTGATCAGCAGGTGCCATGCTGGGATTGTACCAATGCTCTGCCTGCATCAGTCTGCCTCCTCCTCAAGAGCCAGAATCAGACATGTCCAGGAAAAATGTTGGAACTGCACCACGATGAAGTGGAACTGACCTCCTGGAGGACTTACTCTGCTTTTAAGAGCCAGTGACTCTTTTTTCAGTCAGGAGAAAATACAATTGGCTTTTACTTAAGGTTGAATCAGAAGTGATACATTAATGTGAAGGTACTCAGAGAAGAGTGTTTATAGTGTCAAGACAGATTTCTAAGAAGCCAAAATTTTCAAGGCTATGTGAGCACAATGGCATGTTTGTCTTTCTGTTCATTTGTTCTTCCCCATGAAACAATAACTTCCCACAGCAGCAATCAAGAACAACGTGAATTTTACATTCACCTAAACCAAACACTTTTGAGAAGAATAAATTGGGGAATTTTTTTAGCTTTAATGCAAAAGACTATGTTTCTGAAGTCTTTATCATTTTATTCCTGCAAAGGAATTAAGAAGATGACATGATTAGCAGGTTAGAAAAGTAGCTGTGGAATTGCCAGTCACTACAGCTGTTTGATGAACATGATACTTATGGAACAGATAAGGAGCTTTCTGATCTGGCACTTAAAAGATTTAAAACTTGCAAACACTTTGGGGAGTACCATTGATTTAAGTAGATCTGGAATGCTGGCACAACAAATCAGTGCTGAAAACACTAAAAGTTCTGCTTGTGGATAGCCCAGTCATCTGATGCTGCTTGCTTTGGGCCCATGGTTAATTGTTAACATTTTGGGGACAAGCCAGTGACCCTGTGTTCTTGCTCAGGAATGTATGACCCATTCACCAGCAACCAGTTTGTGCTGAATGCCCACTAGGCTGGAATATTTTGGTGTTTAAAGATCCACCCAGCTTAAAATGTTCTGTATTGCTACTGACTTTTCATCAGACATTCTGCTTTATGGAATATTCTCTCATCCTCCTCTGAAGTGATGGATTCATTGAGCTGTGAGGAAAGTTTGTAAAAGACAAAGATCAACCAAGGAGACATTAAATGGCTTTTGATTATAATTTCTTATTAGGTTTAAGCAACTGCTTTAATGACATCAAGATGGAACACTTTGGGTGCAGCAAAATTATGACTTTAACTTGAAATAACAACAGAAATATTTAAGAATAAATAAATTAGGACATCATAGAAATATGATTAAGACCAGTGAACTAGTAATGAAACTGAAAAAGAGACATACTTATTCCAAGTTTAATTTATTTGTGGCTAGCAAGTTTTAATTAAAACAAATCCTATTTGCTGCGTATTTACCAATTTATCATATAAGGACCATAAAGTGAAATTATATTGGGTGATTTATTTTGTGGCTGTTTCTCTCTGCTTCTGTGTTCATGTCTAAATCATGAAGAGAAAAGGAGACCACTAGCAAAATCCAAATAGTTTATTTAAAACAAAATGTGTAATTGTTCAGAAATAGGCTATTGACTTTCACTGGGTTAAACAGCTCATGTACTGATTAGGTTTGAAGCTATAATTGTTCTTGTCACCCAAACTCTGCTCAGTCAATATCTTTTTATCATATACATTTTTAATCACATATTAATAAACAAGTAGGTGTGCTTTATTGATGGCTGGATTAGTTTATTGACCAACTCAACAATTCTCAATATGGTTTCTGAACACAGAAACAAGGTCAATGTGTAAAGATGAGGAATAGTACATTCACCATCTTTAATATACTTCAATCTAGCAGCGTAGTCCCTTTCTTACAAGTGCTGCAATCCATATAATTTCCCCAATTCTTTTAGAAATTATTTAATGTTTGAAACAATCTCACTGTTCAAGCACATTTTGGCTTTAGTTTCAGGAACTTCAGACTTCTAAGAGCTTCTCTTACTTACTATTTTTTTGTCACCTTCACATTAAGCTGTATTATTTTTTAAACCTTCGAGAATTCAGATTTTCAGATACTTGTAGACCCTTACCAAATATTTTCTAATTACTTCTATTTGAAAACTACTGTTGGAAAATTTTCAGATTCTCCTAACTGATAATTTTCTTCATCCTTCTAATTGGTTCTTGAAAGTTTTTTCTCTGTGAATGGTTATTGTGAGTATTCTCCTTGATATCCAGGTTTGAAATTATGGCCTCTAAAACAACAGTATGAAATTAATGATTAAAACAATAATAAAAAGTGGTACTACCAATGTGTATTCTTTTCCTGTCAGAAAAAACCTGTGCAGAGGAACTCCCATTCTGCACCCCCTCTTTTATTTTTGGTTTGTAATTATTGCTTTTATTTTTCAAAGGAATGGAAAGTGGAATAGAAATAGATCTTTTTATCAGGATCTCCATTTTTACAAATCACTGTTTTGTAACAGAAATAATAAATCGAAAATATGTGGATGACTCTGCCTGTCAGGCACTCACATGATCACCTAAACCCAAAAGTCATGTGGAAAAACAGCTGACTGCCAGCACACACTTCTCCTCGGCCAGAAAGAGATGAAGCATGTTTTCAGCCTGAAGTTTTTAGTCTCAAACCCTTCCACATGCTTTTCTCCTTAAGGCATTAGGTATGAGGTCAATCACTGTGGTATCATGTACCAGTAGCTCTGATTTTACCAGGGGCTCGTGCCTGAATAGTTTAGGTGTTGAGATGTACGGAAGAAAGGTCTGGCTCGACTGTTTCTAAAATCATGCAGAGGCACTGTTGCTTTGCTTTCTCCCCCTGCAGTTCTCCAGATGCCTCTCAAATAAGCTATGGGTTACAGCTCACAGTAAAGAGAGGCTGTCTGAAGAGGTCTCTGTATTTCTTTTTTTTCCCCACACAGAAACTGTTTTGTCTCCCAGAGTATATTGTTATCAGCTTTGGGGTTTTTTGCAAACAAATAAATTTATTATCTAACTACATTTCTTCTTCCTCTAGGTCCTTTTATGCTACTGATTGTATTTACATGTTTTTTTAGGGAGAGGTAAAGTATCTCAGTACTATCCAGTAGTGGTTTTCTGTGCCTTTGTCTCTGGAGTTTAAAAGGTATATCAATTTCATTCTTTTCTGAATGCTATGCTATAATCCTCAGGCTGCCAGTCAAGGAAAACACTAAAGAATTAAATATATTGAAGTATAAAAATCTAGCATAATGATGGAGAGAAAGCTGCCAGTGTGGTTATTAAATGCCAACCAGTGACCCTCAGGCACTTCAATTTTAAATGGGGAAGTTTGAGAAAGCAAGTGAAGAATAGAGGATCCTTCACTCCACTAATACCTCAAAATACTGTGAAAGGGGAACCGAGACAACAGCAGAGGGTCAGGCTGAACTGCTCATTACCACAAGGTCTTCTCAAGAAACAAAAGGTGTTACAGAAACACATCTGAACCAAGAGCAGACTAAACTCCTGTGGATGACTAAACTGGCAAACCCATTCATATTCACATGAGCATTAGCCCTGTGAAAGCACAGAGTGCACCGAGATGTTGTGTAGAAGTTCTGGTCATGCAAGGTAAAGCCTCCCAGAGGCACCTTTTAATTGGTCTCAAATTCTCTGCCAAACATCATCAAAGTTTCAGATGTTCAGGCCAGGTCTTGTCACTTTGCTATTTCATCACTTTTTGGATTACTGACTCCCAGCATAAATGTTCTCAAACATATTTGTACTCTGTATGTTTTTCTGCCTTTCACGTGCACACTTCCTTCCCTAAGAGCCTTGATGAATTCTTACAAAGTAGAGAAAGGAAAATTATGGAGTGTGATCTACTATTAAACCCCACAAGGCAAATCGTTGTCCCGATACTTTTTAATTTCAAGGGCAGACAGAGGAAATTTTCATAACCCTTTAGGAACACAGTCCTCTCTACCCAATTTCTGGCTTTTTTTTTTTTTTTTTTTTTTAAAGCCCAAAACCACAAGAAACTCCAGCAACTATTCAAGTTGTGGATACCACATGCTGCTCCCTAAGTCAATGTGTAGGAAGAGTATTGAGTGAGGCAAGCAAAAGCATTTCTGGGAAAGTTGTTATTAAAGGGAAGGCAACTACTAGAGCCAGTTTATGAAATGATTGAAATGAGTACTATGCACAATGAATAGGCTTATTTCCATGGTAGGAACACACCAAACCATGCCAGCGTGGGCTGACTCACCACAAATAGGTGGGTTTGACTCTTGGCTCTGACACTGACTTATTGCACAGCCTCAGGCAAATCCCTAAACATTTGTTTTTAGTTCTCCATTTATATGATTTGGATAATACTTACATACCTGAAGGGGATACTTTAAGATACAATATGTTTAAGATACTACAAAGATTTTAAATGCTGTAACATAGCTAAGCCTCATTAACACCGTCAGACTAAAATAAACACTGGATGATTTAGATAATGCTGTACATGTTCCTGGAACTGGGGAACTTCACTGAACAAAGAGCAAAATCTTCAAAGAGCCAGAGGAAAGGGAAGGTACAGCCTATTGTCAAGGTGAAGCACTTTGCAAGGGTGGGTGAATTTGTAGGGGAAGAAGAACAAGTTTGTTAACAGACAAGAGTTCATAGTTCATTAATTTCTGAAGTGGTTGGACAGTGCTGAAAAGCAGCACATGCTCAGGACTGGGCGAAGAAAACAAGAATCATAGCCTCAGTTACCCCCTGTATTGGAGCTAGAGAGGCCTTTGCCAAGGAGAGACCTGAAGGTTTATTTTTATTTCCTATGTGAGTGAACACACAAATATCAAATAAATGCTCTCCATTCAGACCTTCCTCTCCTCTTCTGCCAGGAAGGGGAGATGGTTTTCTCCAAAACAGCATGAGATGATCTGAGAGTTCCCCAGGACTGAATCATACAAAAGGATGATCCTTATCCTGCTGAACTCTTCAGCAAGGAGGAAGTCTGGCATAGTAAGAGATGGGTTGGAAATCCCTCCAGATAAAAAGGGCTCAGTAAAGCCACTGTGAAGAGAGCTCATCCTATGTGAGTACATTAAACTTACTGCAGTGAGGACAAAGTCCTCTGGGAGCCCTTGTACCTTTGCTGGAGATTCTGGGCTTGCCACCAATGTCTTGAAATCCTTAATCACATAATGAGATTAGTTTGTGTTGGAAGCGACCTTAAAGATCATCTAGTTTCAACCTCCCTGCTGACCAGAGCTCAGAGCTCTACCCAGCCTGGCCTTATCACATTTCCAGGCTAGGACAACCTGTTCCAGTGCCTCACCATCCTCAGAATAAAGAGCTTCTTTCCAATATCTAATTTAACCCCACAGTCTTTCATTCAAAACCATTCCCCTTTGTCCTATCTCCACATGCCCTTGCAAAAAACATCCCTCTCCAGCTGTCCTGGTCCTGTAACTCCCTTTATGGCAGCTGGAAGGTGCTATAAAGTCTCCCTCGAGCCTCTTCTTCTCCAGGCTCAAAAACCTGAACTCTCTCAGCCTGCCTTCATTTTAAGCCCTACTTGCACCAGAAGGAATGCATTTTTGGGCTCACCCAGAGAGAGGCAAATCCCACACACAGAATATCAGATAAGACAAAACAGCAACATTAGCACTTCTGAGGCTTCCTCCCCCCACTGATTTTTTTTTCCTTCTCTAAAGTTTTTTTCAACACTTAAAGGCCTTAGTGAAAAAAACACATTCTTAAAAAAAGGGTGGAGGGAAAGCCTGGAAGCATAAAGAGCAGTATAACAGGATGTGAAATCAGGTTAGCTGCTCTAGAAGTGGGAGAGAGAGGTTGGAAGTGAACAAGGAAGAGGAGAAGCTGAAGTGGAAGTCTTGGAGTGAGAGAGATGCAGTCAGAGGTAGGAAAGAAAGGGACTTCTCTTGATCAGCGGTAGGGAGCAGAAGAAACAACAGCAGTCAGGTTTCAAGTATTAGGAAATGAAGATTGTGACAATTAGTGCCAATATCTATTCTTTTCATTAAATACATCCATAACAAACCTGACAAAACATGAGGAGGGGCCAGTGATTTGAACAGGATCTCCAACTTTTGGGGATAAACCTCAGGCCTTTTTACTGGTTTGACTGGAAAAAGACCAACAGCCAGTCCTGTCTCCAGACCATCATCCTGCTCTGAATGCCCACTCCAGGCTGAAAAATGTTGCCCTGTCCTGCAGCTTTTATTGCCCTGGTGAGTCCCACAGAAAGAAGTCCTGACTGTCACCTCTGAGACTGCCCAGCAATGTGAACCACAGGGTGGTAGGTGAAGAAATCTGGGAGATTTTCTTCCAAAGAGCCCTTGTACTCCTAGAGAGAGGAGAGTGCTCTGACAGGCACATTCAAACAGTGTGCCACATATGACAAGGTAGGCTGGACTTGTCCTGCACCCCACAGTGACACCAAGGCCATTTTTAAGTTGTTAGCACAGAGTGCCCCACAAATTCTTGGTAGATGTCACTGAATTGGGCAGTTTGGGTCCTCCACTCACTACAACTATTTTTGTGTCTTATTTACCACTTGTGATGACCCTAAGGATGGAGCTGGATCTAGAGCACAGTTTGAGACACTGCCACATTGCTGGCTATAAAACTGTTGCTCATACCAGAAAATAAAAGTATTTTCACTTGTAAACTGGTAAGTTTTTTATAGATACACATCAATCGAGAGACAAAATCAAATTCATATTAAACTAGCAAAGATGATCCATTCTTACTAAGTCCACAGACCACAGAACACTTTTCTTCCAAGAGAAGTTGAATAAATCACAGAGCTTTCTTAAGGAGATTTTCTCCTTGTCTTCAGAAAGTCCTTAATGTGACATCTGTCCCTGCACTGTCACCTCCTTTAAAACTAACAAATGCATGACAGATAGTACAAGATTTATAAATTAAAGAAACCCACCCCTTTTAAGTAATATTCTTTAAATCTCAGTTTCTGACAGTCCTCCTATTTGCTCAGTAACTGTAATAGGCGTATTTTTCAGAAAATAGTGAATAAAAACTGACAAGCTATCGGGGGAATCTGAATGCATAATTGATAGGGGCATAAATTAATATGATTAGGCCTTTATTGGGTGCCACTGCTGCCAAACCTACAAAAGGGGCATGGAATAAAACATGGCTATGTTCTCAGGGCTGATAGACATCAATATGTAATGCATATTATCTCAAACCTTCTCATGTAGTCTGCTTATGACAGCACTCAACCTAATTGAAATTTTTATCTTTCTGTTGCATACAGACAGTTTTGACTAGCTGCTTCCAGGGAAAAGAGAAATCCAAATGACCCAAACCAAGATTTCTCTGTAGAGGTATATACCCTTCTTGCAAATCACTCTAAAATGGCTTTTTGCTTTCTGGTTTTAAAAAGCCATCTTCAGAAAGCTGCATTAAAGACAACTCGGGATTTGGTTTCCTCTCTCCCTTTCAACTAAGCTTAACAGTGCATTTCCCTAAAAGAAAGAAAAGAATCAAAAGATTTCTTCGTAAAAATCAATATATTATATGCTAACATCCACTGAGGCCACATTTTGCTGCAGTTCTCCCCACTGCACACATACACCTTAGGAAACAATCACTTTCCTGTTTATTAAAGAATTTTAATTCTACCTCCAAGTCTTTGAGGAAACAGCTAAAAATTAGGAGTGATTTTTTGAACTGACATCCCCAGTCTCCCAAAAAATGCTGGTTAGGTGATTCAGTTCAATTAAGAGAATTTGAAATTGAATGTCAAGTTTTTTATTTACTTTTTCAGCTCTCTTTATGAATTCACACACTGTGAACTGAAAAGCCATGGCAAAACAGTGACAGCTATCAGTTCTAAAATGTTTCAAACACTTTTCTGTAAATGAGAATGTAATCAGTGTTCACTTTTCATGAAGGATTTATTCTCTGACAAGTCAAAGTTGATTAAAAAGTTTCACATTTATTGTTTATCTCTTCATGGAAAAGTTCTATACTGCATGAGTGTTCCTGAAAATTTGTGCTACCTTATTAAATATTTTTATTACAATACCACTGGATATTGTACAAATAAGATAAAGAATCTGTTTTGTTTTCTTGTTTACAGCCTAGAATGGGATTTCTCCTGAAGTAACACATATTTAACCTTTAAATATAAAAATAAAACTGAGACGATTAGAAATGGGTCCAAAAACTTATTTTGGCTTTACTGAAACTAACTTCCTAAGACATGGGAAATAAATCTAATCTTTCTTTAGGAAATATGTTTAAAAGCCCATGCATTTACATCAAAAAATAAAAATCATGTTATTGATTATTTTCATACCATGACATGCAGACAAAGGCAGCAAGCTAAAAATCACCTTTTTTTTTTTTTTTTTTTTGTTAATGGACAACCTTTTACTCTTCTACCTCATCACTCCATTACCACAAGCAGGAGGGCATCCATAGATATAAAGAGGCCACACATTTTGTAGCTTGAAGAATGAAAAGTTATGTTCTGAACGATCCACTTTGGTGCAGCTGTTATTTCAAGTAATTTATTTATTTCAGAGGCTATAGAGAAGTCCCACTTTCATTTTACATCTGCCTTTGCTAGTTGCAAGTTCAAGATGGGAAACAGAGCTGCTATGATTTCCTTTTCACATATGTATGGCAGAGAGGTCAGGGCAGTTGATGGACAACAGGAGCTCATGAACTTTCCCTCAAGCACCCTGGAGAAACTCTAGACTTTATTTTACTCTAATGTGAATTTGTCATATGAATAAGTTTTAATGAAACACATCTTGGGAGCCTAGTGTTGAATGGCTTCAGTTTGCTATTTGTTCCTGCTGTGGGGGTCTATTGAAAAGAGAGCCTCTCCTTTTCCAGAAACAAGGCTGATAACCATATCACTGTAACATACACTGTGCATGCACTGTAGCTTTGTGTGGATTGTCAGGGGCACAGGGGTGACATGAGGGTTTGGGGATTTAAAAGCTGGCTGATAATGGGTTACAAATACAGCTTTAAGGTAAAAATTTCTGTTCCTAATCCAACCATGAGGTACATTTGGACACCCCTCTTCACAATGCAGCTTCAAAACTGGAAGCCTCAGTCCAAGTCCATGAACAAAATTTGCACTGGCAAATGAGAGAAATATGAAGGTTTGCCAGTAGCCTGTGGAGCACAGAGCTAGGAGCCTGCAAACTGACTTGGGTGCTGCCCTAGGTTTGAATGCAGGTTTGGTTATAGAAGTTACAGGGTCAAGATGTTGCCAACCCAGATACCCAAACAACCTCTCCCAGACACCTGTGAGCCATCCAGGACTCCTAAAGAAAAGTAATGGTGTGGGGCTTGCTGCTTGCTTTGCACAGAACAATGCAGACTTTGAAAGCCTTACAGTGCTCTAAAAAGCTTTGAGGAATGGGGGTTTTTCAATAGGGAAAATTCACATGTTTAGTCATGAGAAAACCAGCACAGGTCATGGCATATTTTTGGTGACTCTCTGCAGGCCAGGCTTTTTTTTGGCTGTCCTACATACTTTAGTATCTACTTGGCCAAACCAAGTATGTGACAGAGAGTGTAGAAGATGAACCCAACTTGTGCAGATATGGCATCCACTTGGACCACTGCCTCACAAGGGCTTGATGATCTATAACACAAATCTAGGTTATTACAATGGCCTTGAAACCAGTCAATGAACACGTGCCCAGGAATCATATTAAATATGGGACAGAAGAAGAGAGAAGCGAGCATCATTTTCATGGGTATGAAAGCACAGGACCACACAGAAAATAAAAAACATCTGCAGTACTATTACAATGAATCACAGATATTAATTAGCTACAGAACCCTTGTACAGCAGGTGTGGGCTGCTATCCCTTCATGCAGAGGGGAGAACTGAGTCTCAGGAAACAAGAGAGACATTTCCAGAGAGGTGGATGGCACCTGAGGCCTCCAAATCTCTTTGTAGTTTTGAGGTCTGTTCCTCCCCCACAAAGTATTTTGCCTGAGGTCAAAAAGGGCTTCTAAACAGAGGCTGTAGAAGTTCCAGCCTTAAACCTCCACTGAAGCACCTTGCAGGATACTGGCAGAAATCTTACTGTGCTTACTGCAAACCAGTGAAAGCTCAAATTTGCCAAATAACTATGGCTCTTCAAGGGGCTAGAACTTGCCCAAAATTAGCAAAATAAAACACATATAAGGTTTTAATATCCCCTCCCCTCACTGCAAAGCCATTTGAGGAATTTCATCATTGTGACATTTTCAAATGACCAAATTGAAACACTTTACATGTTAGTAAAATGCATTGTACCAACCATGTTTTAACAAAGATCATTTATCACTGCTGGAAAGTTGCTGAGTAAATCCTTTTGACTTTGTGTTATCCCATTCATCCTTGTTTCAAATAATGTAATTCTAACATTGTATTGATATTCTTTTAGATTTCCCACTCTTATTTTCAATTTAAAAACTAGTTTCTAAACACATTTGATGCAACTAAGTTTTATATTTGTCTCCTTATGGAAGTATGCAGAAGATGTGCTCAGCTATATTGATCTCTGAGGAAATGTGGATGAGATAGATAATGTGAAACCTTTTTGTCATTACTACCAGTTATATAGGTTCTGGAAACTTTCTGTGTTTGGTTGAATAGATAAGTGGATGCACTCACATTTATTTGATTGGAAAAGTGTGGGGACTAAACTGTGTCTCCCCAGTTTCTGTATGGAATTGATCTTTTGTGTATTAACACTTTTCTATTCCAGTGAAGGGATTGCTGATTAGGAGAGCAGAAGCACCCCTTTCTTTCTGCTGCAGTCTTTAGAGACAGATTTAAAGAAAGGGGAAGGAAAATAAGTTAAAGAAGGGACAACAGAAGGGCTCAGTGCAAAGTGCAAAACATTTCCACCTCTAACCTTCAAATAATGAAGGAGAAAGAAATTTCTCTCTTGACTGTATTAGCTCTTTGCATCCCTCACATCTGTGACAGACCCACCCTTACTCCCCCTGGTCTGGAGTAGCTGCAGGTGGCAGGTACTTGCTCGGTTCTGGCTCAGTTGCAGGAGCCAAGGCTGGTACTTTGCTTTACCCTGATAGCTGGGGCACCAGGTGGAAGATTATCAATGTTTGCATGCAAGCCCCACGACTTGATGTACAGGAATTTGTCCGAAAGGTGAGCGAGTATAAACTGAATCACACAATCACACGATAAACTGAGTTGGAGGGGACCCCCAAGGATCATCAAAGTCCAATTTCTGGTCCTGTACAGGACACCCCAAGAGACACACCATGTGCCTGACAGCATTGTCCAAACACTCCTTCAACAGTCTTGGTGCTGTGACCACTTCCCCAAGGAACCTGTTCCCATGCTCAGCCACTCCCTGAGTGAACAATCTTTTTCTAATATCTAACCTATGACGTACTTTCTCCTGGAAAACTCTCAAGTAATTGATTCCCCATCCCCCCCCATCATTCTAATTCCTGTCATTGTTCAACATGCCTCAACACATCCCCCACCTTTCTCTGAGTTTCCAGATCGTGTTCTGTACTTGCTCTACAGCAGACACCAAGATGCACACAAATTACAGCAAACAAGTCCAGGCCATGAAATCTTAATTCTGGATCCAGACTAAACTTTCTTTTGTGATAAAGAGATGTTTCAGTCCTCTTGCATCACTTTTCCCTCCCCCGTATAGGTTACTGCCTTCTTATCTGAACTGATTTAACCCTTTGCTCTGTGGAAACAACAATTAACCAAATTAAAAGGCATTTTTTGGAAAACCTATCTTTCTCTTGCCCTGGTTTACCATGTGGGCCCAAACCCCAGTTGGATAGTGAGACAGAGAGGTTTTTTGGCAAGGGGGAAAGCAGTTGGGAACATGGATAGTTTAAACTGTCATTGCTGTTATAGTGCAGATAATTCATAATACAGTGTTAGGTGCTGACACCCAGAGAGCAGAGGTGAGTAGCAAAAAGACTCTGGTGCTGTTTTCTCAATCTGATGGGTCTCAGGACTAGTTCTAACCAAGATCAGATGGTCAGTGACAGCCTCTCTGCAGAGAGCAGGCAAAAGCAAAGTCTCTCACACTGTCCACAGTCCTGAGACCCATCATTACTGGGCACAGCCCACCCTGAATGTGCTGAAATGGACCTGATGTGCTGGGCTTTGGCTTGCTGCCCCTTCAGCCACAACCTCTCCTCTGCACCCCAACGTGCATTTTTTAGGACTCCTCTTTTTTATTCTGAGACCTACAAACCAGTGAACCAGCATCAGATAGTTTATCCTGTCTCTCTGTTTTTGCGTCAGCCTGTCCTGTTTATTAAAATACAAATGCATTAGGTTTATGTCCATATGGTCAATCTCCTCTCTGAGTTGGTTGCTGCCCCACAATACAATTCCTGATAACAATGGTGATTGGCATAAAGCTCATCTAATCACAATAAATCCTGCACACACTGAGGTCTCTGTCCTGTCCTTGGTGACCCTCTTACGCATTTCAGCTTTTCTTGGAAGTTTAGACTAGTACTTTTTAAATCCAGTCTTTATCAAAATTAAACTAATCTCTGCCATGATTGTTACAACTGATAAATAGAAGCACACAAGATCTCAGGCAAAGCTAAAAGTGACCAACTTGTGCAAACTGGCAAAATGGTGCATTGTAGACAAGAGATGCAGCTCAGAATACCTGGAATGCAGCAATTTTCTTTAATTAGCTGTACCATTTTATCTTGTCCAAGATTCTGACCTGTTTCTTAAAAAAAAAAGTTTTGGATCTGTCAAAAAAATTGGGTGTATAAATTACAGCTGCCCCTGTGACACTTTAACTTGAATGACCAGTACTTATTCAGTCAACTACAATGGGTCTCACTGTCCTTGGCAGGATTACAGGAGTAATAATTTCTAACATGGATGAGCAGCTCTTGAACAATTTCGCCAATGAATTAAGCATGAACAGCCCTTCCTTCAACATCAGATGAGCATGTCTTCTCCTCACATTTCTTTTTCTTCACCACACAAATTTATTGTGGCCATTATATGGGGAGAAAACTTCCCTTCCTATATATGTTTTTCTTCTCCTCCCTCCCTTTTGTCAGAACACCACAAATGGATTGAGTGATTTTGTTTAAAATATCTGCCTTGTTTTATTTATTTATATATATAATCAAAGACAATGTTCACTCTTGTTATACAACTAAGGCTTCTTCATTGCTTGAAAAGGAACTTGTGGGCAAAGATACAGACATGTTATGATAGATACTTTGTTAAAGACTTGTACCCTCTTACTGACAAAAAATATAATTTTTAAAGGGAGTTTATAATATTAAAAAATTACAAGTTTAGATTTAAAAAGGTAGTAAAATAGTGTTGACTTATTCTGCCTTTATAAAAAGTTTTGGGGGCCTTAACATATCCACTGACAGCTGGATATGAAGGACTTCAAACAAATGAAATAAGAATATGAATATCTTCTACATAAGAATGATTGATAGAACAACCCGACTGATACATAGATGCCACATATCTCAAATTCTGTATCTTAGGGCCTGCATTTGCAGAAAGAGAACTGCCATCATAAAGGGCTCAAAAAGAATATTCAAACACTTCTATAGCAAGGGCTTAATTCTTTATTAACTATCAATCCATTGCCAAAGCAGAGGGTGCTTTTGTTTTTGCCCCTCACCCTGCCCCTTCTTTTTTCCACCTCCTGACCTGCATTTTCTAAAGTGTTTATTGATTTATTGGAATGTATTCTCCCATGTTCATAAAATTTCCTCAGGCAATGTAGTGGTTGCTTTTATAGAAGAGCTGTAAGTATTGGTAACTGGCAATCTAACTCTGAAGATGCATATAAGTTCTCTTATATGCAAGTTCCAAGCCTACTGAAGGCTCACAGAAAACAGAGCAAGTGTAAATAAAATCCTTTATACCTTACACATCCTGGATAAAATTGCATAGCTGCGATTTTGTTTTTGTTGCCTTTCTAACAGAAAAATGTACTCTGAGCTTAATTGTGGGGCTTTTCCAAAGTTCAGAAATAAGGTCCAGCATTAAAAGACATTTGGAAAGACTTTGCAAATCTATATGAAGTAGTATATTAAAATAAGATGCCTTTATTTGCTTGGCCAAATTCTCATTTTAATTATTTGAGACTCCAAACTTCCTTGTCCTTTAAGCAGTATTCCTTAAAGTATGTCTTCTCAGCTCAAGTGTCAGATCAATTAATTTTTTTTCTCTTTGTTTGCTCTAGAGGAGACTTCTTTTATTACAAGAAAAGGAAAAAATGTACATATGTGATAGTAACTTTAATTATTGAAGGTTTTTGACACGGGCAATGACAATGCTTCCCACAAAGTCAGCTTTGAGCATAGCCAGGGACAGTCTGTGAAGGTCAGTGTTCAGATTAAAATGCTCACTGTAAGAACACATGACAGACGATTGTACCAATTGAAGGAGGAATCTATGGACTGACTGGAAGAGGGAAAAACTTAGATCCAGAGTAATTAGAAGCCTCTGATGCCAGGCAACTAAACAGGCTTTCTTGTGAAATAAAAACTTAAAATTCATGTCCTTGCCTGTTTCACCTAATCTAAACTGATTTTAATTCTGAGATTTTTTTTTAAAGCTCCTTCTGAGACAGTTGCCTGGCAAAATTTTGATAGATGGAACTATATATTCAGTATCTCCCTTAATATTAAAGATATTATACACTGATTCCTGCCCCCTCTGAGGGTGTAACTTGGGGAACTTTCATGGAAATCAGCAAGTAAAAGGCCCAAATATTTTCAGAGTGCAATGGAATTAATTTTTGGCTGTCAGACTCTTATAAAAACTGATTTTTGAAAAAAAAAAAAGATCTCTTTGATGACAAGTAAGCCCTCACACATGAGACAGCAGTGTTTTACACCACAGAAAAATTGTGCCTTGGTAGTATCACCATCATATACACATTCAAGGCTGATGAGCAGGATGGGTAAAAATAAGCACAACACTTTCCTAGGACAAGTGGCAATACATTTAAAGGAAAATAAGCTTTGGAGAAGAAATTAAATATTCTGAGAAAATAAAATTACCTTTCCTCCAGAACCCCATAAAATCATATGCATGGGAAGAGCTTGAAAAAAAAAAATCATAGCTGATAAAAAAGAGAAGTCAGCTGATGTTCTGTGAAACAGGATCTGGAAAGAATTTACTGAAATACAGAGAAGGTTTTTGAGCAGAATCCTTCTTATTGATTTTTGTTCCCTGACCTTCCTCATGAAAGGAATGATCACTATCCCAATCCTGGAGAAGACACAGTCATGCAAATGTTTCCCTTCAACACAAATTGCAAACTTCAAGTTATGCTAAATAAATAAATAAAACTCATTAACACCAGGACAAAATGAAACAGGACACAGATTTTTTTCAAAAATTTTTTAAACAAATAATTCAACAGAAAACACCAGATGCCCTGTATCTTGGCCACTGGTCATACAGCTAGTTGGATAGGTGGCTCATAATGAAGTGCTATGGGGTGAAGCTTCAGCTGTTTTGCACATCTAGGTTACTCAGAGTGATTTAGCCCTCTGTGGCCAAAAAGCAAAGCCATAAGGAAGGAATGGCACTGGCAGAGGGGAAAAAAAAAAAATCTGTCCTTAAGCAGTAATAATTGGATTTGGGGCTCTCTCCAGCACAAATTAGCATTTATGGCATCTGGCCCAAGGACCAGATGCTGTAGGACTTCAGAGGTGTTTGGAAGCACCCAGTTAATGGCAGCAAGCTGCTGTTAAGGGAAGAACAGGAGACAGAGGCCTGTGAGAAGGACAGTGCTTTCACCAAGCTCCACCTCCAAGTGTGATGGTCTGGAGGGACCTAACCATTGCTCAAAGTGGATGGAGATAGAGTTTTTTATCTGGAGGCCTCAGGGGAAAAAAAGAAGTATCTTCTTCTCTAAATGTTTTCATTTATATAAAGGAAAGCAATTTGACACTATGTGTGGTTGGATCAATCCCTCAAAGAAGTGAAAGGTTATACTATCTCCCACATTGAATTAGCACCTTTGAACAGGTCATTCACCTTTCAAACCACCCTGCCATTTCTGGAAATTCTAAATTTCCTTTTGGCTCTACAGCAGCTTGGCAGACTAATTCTGGTGTGCAGCTCACCAAAAGAGTCCAAAATGCCTTGAACAATTTTTTTGTGTGTCATTGGAGTCCTTGTTTATATAACATTCTGTAAAATTTAGACGTCAACATCACAGCAAATCAACAAAAAGATCCAACAACAGACCAGAACAGTCTAGAATATGTGAGAAAATGAAAGGAGAATTATAAAGGAGCAAAGAAATATAGAGCCTAATAAATCATAAGCAATAAGGGTAAACCAATGAGATTTAGCAATAATCAGTTTCTCTGTGACACTTCTTATTTTGCCTGCTAGATGGAAGACATACACAAAGTCTCATTTCAATTCTATCTTTCCTTCACTTTTGGATCTGCAGATTCATTTGACCAGTCTGTCACTGTGATACTAAACAATTCTGGAAATTTCCCAGCAAAATATTGTCTGTTATGAGCTGGAAAGTGAGATGCTGACGCTATCAGAAGTGTTTATGGTGACCTAAAGCCTTATGGCTGACATTTTACCTAGAGAAATTTTATAGTTCCCAAATGGCTGACTAGGGATTGAACATTCCTTTTCTCCCTTTCAGCTCCTTTGCCTGTAGCTTTGCTATACCAGAGCTGCCCACACCTAGGAGTATTTTCTGGAATGTGCAAGGCCCAACTGAGGTCCCTTTGTTGAACAGGTTGGAAGCCAAAACCATCCAACTATTAGCCCAGCTGATCTCTCATGTATGTGCAACTCTTCCTTATAACAAATATTCAAAAAAAAAACCAAAACAAAAAAAACAAAACAAAACAAAAACCACCAAAAAAACCCCCCAAAAACTTAAGTAGGAGACACATCTTCAACAGTCTCTTCCAAGAAACATTTCTATGCACACATATCTAGATTCTGTGTTGTATTTATATAATGGGACAGCTCCAAAGATGGAAGGGAGAGAAGCTCCAACATAGCCATCAGCAGCTGTTGCACCACCAGACACACAAGATCAGGGGTGTTCAGGATGAGCAGGATGGTTTTTCCTCATCTTTATCCATGACAAGAGCCATGCAAAAGAATGATGAAACATGGGATCGGTAAGAAACAAAAGACAGAAGATAAAGTAACCCTGTTGGACCTAGATGGAACCTGAAACCAGTGGGCAGCCAAAATCTGTCTGCTGAGGTAGAAGGGAGGAGTGGGATAATGGAAAATAGTCATCTCCTTCAGCTCAGAGACTGAGTCTTTGTGTTCGTGGGAATTTAGCAGTTTTTCAATACTGACACCTCAGCTGCTTTTTTTTCTGGCCTACACATTAAGAGGCGGGAGCTGAGGGGTTTGAAAAGTGCCTAAATAATTTGGCTGAAAAAATAATTTAGTAATTAAAAGTCATCACTCAAGCATCTTCAGAGTCCCCCTCCTAAAGCAAAAGAATTAAACTTCACAGCAAGTTTTAGAACACCACTTAATTTTTTGTGAATAAATCTTGTCCAAAATAGACCTTTCAGAAATAGGTGACTTAACCATTGTATTTTAATCAGCAGCAATTTGAAATGAATATTTCAAACTCTCACATTCTACATGCAACATGGATATTTCAGGAGAAAAAAACCTCCTTTAGAATGCTTTGAAATTCTGACTGTTGATCACACCATCCATATTTTGAAATGCAACCTCAATTTCCTCTGGGCCAACCCATTTGCTATGATACTAGTGGCTGAGAGTGGCTGTCCACAAGACTGACAAAACAAGTGCCCACTTATCCCTACAAAACTTACTCTAAAAGAATCTTCAGCTATTACTGCCTTCTCTCCTGCACAAAATACAAGACAGTGTAAGAGATACCCAGATTATTCTTATTCCTCTCCCCTTTTAAATTTATTTTTTACATCCTCTACTAGTTTCTGGATTATTGAAGAACATAGCTGGTAATTTCTCACAAGAATATTTTCAGTTTTGCCCTAAGACTAGTCAGAGAAAGTATAGGGATCCTCTCTGTACTGGAATTAATGTTTCTCTGTTTGTCACAAAATACTGTTTCCTTGCTTAACTCCTTGAGGAGAAGCTGGAATTATCCTTCATGGTCTTACTGCACATTGCTGACACAAACTGCTCCTAACCAGTGACAAAACCAGATGATACAAACATCTTATGTTTCTAAAAAAAAGCTCTTCTTGGAAAGGGGTAAAAAAATTACATCCTGGTGAAAACCAGGCATCTTTAATACATTGAAATTCATTTAATTAGATGTTTTTAAATTGAAATTAACACTAAGAAACTGGGGGGAAGTAGCTCAACCTACTTTTTACTAGACAGTGTGATATTTAACTGGTTTGTAGGAAGTACTAGTATCATAAAAACTAAGCTCAGCTACTCAGTGCACCCAACTCCAAGGCAAGCTGTGGGTTTGTGCCAGCAGTGCTTCTATGCTTTCCCTGTTTGCTGAGATGTGTTCTTGAGAAGAGACTGAAAAGAGGGATATCAAGTGTTGGTAACTACTCTTACGTGTATTTTTCTCCTTGCTGAGACATTCACAAGGTGATTACAGCTGGACAGAACTGTGCCAATAGCACATTACATGATTTTAAGAAAGGTTTAGCAAAGCTGCCCCCTCCTATTTCCCCCCTCCTCCTACTCCCCCAAACAGCACAGTATTAATTGCACTTGCCATTCACCTGATTTTTAAGGCATTTCCAGAAGATTGTCATTTATAGCCTGCAATTCAAGTCTGTCATTCCTTTTGCAAAAGAATCAGCTATACTGAACTGTAAATCTCACCCTCTAACTATTTATTAATATAGTTTTAAAAGAATTTTCAGATTTTTGTTGCTAACTGCTCACTTGGGTTGAAATGTGATGCACTTGTTGGCAGTGTTGCCCCAGAGGGACTGCAGTGAGACAGACTTACTCAAGCTTCACTTGAACACAGAAATGAAAATCAATAAACAATTTGAACTTCTCAGAAGAGAATTTTTCTCCTCTAATGAATATACAAGCTTGGTTACAGCTTAATTTAAAGATTGAATTTAGTGTGTGTTTTTTCCCTGCACTAGGAGCATGACAAACACAAGCTTCAAGTGACATGTCCCAAAGGGAGACTTATTGTTTAAAAAAAGTGGGGGGGGGAAATGAGAAAAAAAAAAGTGAGCAGATACAAAACAAAAAAGATTCCCAGTCCCATGAGAGGGAGGCACTTTAAAAATAAGGAAAATAACATGCAGCTGCAAAACAGATCTCCTTTGTGACTATAGAGATAAATTAAGTTTAAGCTTCTGGTGGGGCAAATTTCATAATGTATGTATTTTTATTTGCTTTTATAAGTGACTGAAAATGGAGTCAGACCACAGTGCATAAATGTGCTTGTAAATTCTCTAATAGTTTGAGGATGTTTGAATGCAGTGTGTGTTTTGTGGGTTAGTTTCTCAAATCAGATCTATTTATAACTTTCGTTTTCAGTATTGGAGTAGGTTACTATTTTAATTTCTGTAGAAATTAATAACATTAATTAAATAAAGAAAATTACTGTAGAATCAATGTTGCCAAAATAAGACATGCTTGCATTCAATATTAACTATCGGAGGGGAGAGGGCTGGAATGAGCTGCTGTGTTTTTGTTTTTCAGAATTTCTAGAGAATTGTCAAACTAAACAGCTTTTGCCATCTGATAGTCTTGGCAAAGCAATTAGTTGAAAGCCACAAAAGTGATTGTGTACAGCATTTTATTCTTCAGCTCAACAAGAAACAGATTTGACTTGGAAACTTAGATCTCATCTGTGCAAGCTGGAAACCAGATATATCAGGTCTTATATACAAGTGCATATTAAGTAAGCGACAAAATAAAATAAGATCTCTTTTTTCAAAAACAGTTCTAAAAATATAGTGTTTTCTGGAAAAAAACAATGGGGATGCAATATTGACAGATTTACCTGATGTATAAATTTCAATCAGTTGGTTGCAGTTTCTATGCTCTGTAGAGAATATATTTAGGACATTCACATAGATAACAGGTAGCTTGAATTTCCAAACCAAACCATTTAGAGCCACATTTTTGTTACTATATTTAAAAAAATCTGAAATTTTTTAGTCCCTGAACTCTTTTTCATGTTTGTAATCTTAACACCCCACTCAAAGGAATCTCTAAAGCTTTTCATTTAAACTACAATTATTCTTTTGTCTACTGGGAACCCAGTGCAAAGATGATGTCCTGTGTGCAAGAAGCAAGCAAGCTGAATATTAATTAATGAACACTACTTAATATGCAGAAGAAGAGAAGCAACAATCAGTCGTGAGCCCTTACACATTAACTGGTAGATCATTGTTATTCTGGGAGGCATCATAAGGCCAAATGCAGGTTACAACTAGTTTAGAAAATCTCTTTAATTAAGAAACGTGAAAGTTTAAGTCTCTCATTTAAAATATCTTACTGTGGTCATAAAAGACATCATTAAATGGTGTGATGGTGTAGCCCTTTTAATGCAGTCTGAGGTGGCGAACTGGACTTCAGCTGTTACTCCATTTGCAGTGTTACCAAATAAGCAAAAAGCACTGAGTTTTCACTATTTTCCTAAGATCATAGAATCATTACAGTTGAAAAAGACCTCCAAGATCATTGAGTCCAACCATTAACCCAGCAACTCCATGTTCACCATTAAACCATATCCCCAGGCACCACATGAACCCATTTTTGAATGCTTCAGGAATAGTGATTCCATCATTCCCCTGAGCAGCCTGTTCCAATGGCTGAAGTACCTTTTCAGTGAAGAAATTATTATGTCCAATCTCAACCTCTCTTATGCAACCTGGGGCCATTCCCTCTTGTCCCATCATTTGTTCCCTGGGAGAAGAGACTGACCTTTCACACTGCACCCTCCTTTCAGGCAGCTGTAGAGAACAAGAAGATCCTCCCCGAGCCTCCTTTTCTCCAGACTACACAACTCCAGCTCCTCACATGACTGATTCTCCAGACCCTCCACTAGCTCTGCTGTCCTTCTCTGGACTTTCTCCAGCCCCCCAATGTCTTTCTTGCAGTGAGGGGCCGAAAACTGAACACAGGATTTGAGGTGTGCCTCACCAGTGCCCAGTACAGGGGGACAATCGCTCTCCTGGTCCTGCTGGCCACACCACTGCAGGCCAGGATGCCACTGGCTTTCTTGGCCACCTGGGCACACACACTGACTGGCTCATTCAGCTCAACCAGCTGTCCCCCAGGTCCTTTTCCACTGGGCCATTTTCCAGTCCTTTCTCTGTCCCAGCCTGAAGCTTTGCAAAGGGTCAGTGTGACCCAAGGCCAGGACCTGGCACTTGACCTTATTGAACCTCATAAAACTGGCCTTGGTCCATTGATCCAGATCCCTCTGCAGAGCCTTCCTGCCCTTCAACAGAACAACCCTCTCATCCAGCTTGGAGTTATAAACCTGCTGAGACTGCACTTGATCCTCTCATTCAGGTCCTTGTTGCAAAGAAATAATTTTTTCTTTTCTTAAGGACACGTGAAGGCCACAAACAAACAAATCTACATGAAACGCCTCCAAATAGGTGGATCAGGAGTATTATAAAGCAGTATTCACAGAACAACTCCTGTTTGTTACTTTCTACAACTATTTGCAGCCTTGAAGAAGAGAGGAAAATATGAATGATATGGTCCAATGTTTTTTACTTTGCTAAATTAACTGAAGCAAAAAGAACATTCTTATCAATAATTCTCTAGGCCTGTTGCTGAAGGAGTCTGGCCTCCTTGTTCCAGATGAAAAAAAGATTGTAAAAAGATGAGGTGTGACCTAAAGCAGCTCCTGAGGCCAGCATCAGAGGAAAATTGATATGTCTTTCCAGACATGGTCTCTACTCATCAATATTGCTTTTCCTTTAAACAAATTAACCCTTCCCCTACATTAGTAAAACTAATATTAAAATTACAACAAGAATACATCTTCATAAGAGTCTTACTTCAAATTTTGCATGTCTGATGACAGGGATTCTGCAGGTTTTGTCACTGCATGGAACCACACAACAAATAAAACTGAAGGCATCCATTGTAGTGCATTAGCTCATTACAAAGTGCATTGTAATGAAAGGAACATCATCTGTTTGCAGATCTATTTCTTGCAATATGCTTGACTGTGAGACAGGAAGAATCAAATTCAGTTCTCAACTGTATGCAAGGTTAAGTACTGATGACAGCACTTCTTTTTAGTAAAGGACGCAGCAGTGCACAGTGATTCAGCTTTTCATCCTGTTCAATGAGTTATATGAGACTTTCCTGTATTTGCTGTACACAAAACATTTTCCTGATACATTACACAAAAATACATTTCTGTTTGCTGATGGTAAAAGGCTTCTCTGCCAAATACAGTTTCTCTCTGAAGCAGTATTTAAATAGCTTTTAGAGGAATAGTTTGGACAAGAAATAAGATGTAACAACATCTTACAAGGATTTAATGATAAGCCCTTTGCTTTATATTGAATTACATGAACATGTTTTTATGCTCCATATATGGAAAAATCTTTATTGTTTTAGACAATCTGGACAGGTTCAGCAACTTGAATTGAAATATATGGCCATTGATTTGGAAGAAGTATACATTTCCTCTTGGTCTGAAAAGGTGGTAATTCTTGTGGAATATTCACAGGTTTACTTCTTAATATGCACAAGCAGAGCAATGCCATGAAAACTGACTCAATTAGAGGTTTTACAGAGTTATTTCTTCTTAGCAGTACTCAACATTATTTACCTAACATTTTCTTTTCCTGGAGATCTTCAAGGCATGATCTGTCCTTGAAGAAGCTGAATCAGCCCCTTTCTCAGTTTGTTTGTTAACTACCCATCAAATACAATTAGCCCAGTACACTGATACCACTTGCTAGACTGGAAGCTAAATGATGCAAAAAAGCAAGGCTGGGTAAGAGTAGGAGGAGGGATGATGTTTACAATGTATGGAAAACAAATGAGCCAGTATTTCCAAGATCCTCCTGCAGCAGTGGAAATCCTTCCACTAAATGCAGATTCCCACCAGCAGGGAGGGAGCTGAAGTTGGCCAAGAATACTCTAAAAGTCTCACTGATGATGGAAAAATCACCAGATGGCACTGTTCTATACTATCATAAAAACCTGCACCTGCTCACAGGTTGCTGTTGAGCAGGGGAACATCTGGGGAAGAAGGGTTGGCCTTGAGAAGTGTTCTGTTTGCTTTTGGTCGGTGCTGCCCCAGACTGGAGCTGGCCAGAGGTGCTTTGTGCTGCTATGGACAACTCCTGGCATATTCCACCCCTCCCATGCTGGTTCTCATTTTGCATATGATCTATAAAACATGCCAAAGATCAGTAAAAGGATGAACCTATAAACCAGGAAAGAATGAATTTTTCTACGAAAATAAAAAAAAGAAAGAAGAAAATCTGGATATGACAATGAAGTTTGGGTGGGTGGGGGAGCAAGGGAAAAGGAGAAAATCAGAGGTCATTCTTAGCATCAGAGACATTGTCAGAGCAGTGTATGAACAAGAATAGGAAAGGAATGGAAACATGAGAATGGGTCACCCACAATTCATTGAAACTCATAGCTCCCTTTGCAAAGTAGCAGCATCAGCATCCAGAGAATCTTCTCTGTTTTGAGGTTAGTTGGGAAGTTCTGCTACACTCATTCACTTCAAAAGATAGAAAAAAGAAAAAGAAACAAAAAGAAAGAAACCCAACCTCATAATGTTTTAATACTCTGGCTTTTTTCAAGATGAACTACTCCTCTATGGGTGCATAACTATCCTTAACAATTATTTAAAAATCCACTCTTTGCATCCACAATAATAGTTCTCAGCTGGAAAAAATTTTCTCAGACAGTTGTGGTCATATGATTTGAAAACTTGTTAACAAGAGAAAACTACTAAGTCAAATTTAAATGTCCTTTTCTTAAATTAAATTGGTAACGACTTCTGATTTGCTTAATGTCCTGTTCAGAGAGAACACCCTTCTATGCAGGGTGGCTTGTTTGTTTGTTTTTTTAATGTATTGTTTTTGTAAGAAAAATAGCAGGCCACAAATAAGCCAATCCTTTTTGTCCAGAGATCAGAGAACTTTTCTAAAGATCTGGCATGCCAAAATACACCCCATTTGGGCTCATGATTTGCCTTCTCCTAAACTCAGCATTGTGCTTATATTCTGTGCACTCAGATGTTTGCAGACTGTGCAGGTTGTCAGGATGCAACATATGTTTAATCTAAAATAGCTTCTCTGAACTTAAAGGCAGCACAAGCCATGGGCCATACCAATCACATTAGATTGTCCCTTCCTAATGGGAAAAATCTCTTCCTCTCTAGCTTTCCAGGTTAATTAATGTCTGACTGGTCTAAATGATGTCAGGAGCAGAAGAATGAAGGCAACTTGTTTACTCTGAGACACCATCTGAAATCCAGCATGAGGTAAGGCTACACATCTTAAAGGAAATGTCACCTCCCTCACCCAGAATGAGATGTCTGTGATGGAAACATTGACTAATATCTCCTGGCTGGAAATAGGTTCCCAAATCCAAAACGAGAATGTGCCAAGGAGTCACTGCAGGTCTGCATTATGAGAATATATAATGCCTTGCATTATAATTACCCATAAAACACTATGCCAGTGCAGCTTATCACTCCTGAAAGCCAAATATGTGGTACTTTAAAAAAAATGTACTAATTTATAACACTGAAAAGTAATTTTAAAGTAAGTCAGGAACTTCCTGCCTGTATTGCCTAAGATTCATCATCTTCAGTAACAGTCAGTTTTTGCCTGCTTTTTCCACATTTCCCTTTTCCCCTCTTTAGCTGCTTGAACTCCATAGTGAGAATCCACACTTGATTAAAAGCACATTGCCAAGAATTGTACTTTAAGCACTTGGTAAAAGAATCATAATCTAGCCAATAACCTGGCTGGCACAGAGAGCAGAGTAGTCTAAGGTTCACTCTCCTAACAGAAATAGTTATATTCTATTTACTAGAGAGCCTTAATTTGCCATCTGAACAGAATTAATTCATTAGTTAAATCAGTGTGTAGCACCATTTGTTTCCTTTAAGTAACATCACTGAAATTTAAATGAGCAGATCACGTAAACAATTAATAAGATGAGAAAATAAGAGTCCCATGAAAGAAGGGATATAGGCTTTGTTACACAGCTAAAGGGAGAAAAAATACTCAGACCTTTCTCAGCAGCTGTGTTTTTCAGTCACATTTGTGAGGTCTGCTCTAACTCTATCATCTTCCAAAACATACCTCAAAAGTATATTAGAATCTCAGCTACAAATAATAGAGGAAGAACCAAAATAAGAAAAAGAAGTAATGAAAAGGGAAGAGCAGTGTTTTTAATGTTTATATTCCTAAATTGTATGTGTAAAACAATGAAAACATTTGTGAAGAAATAATTTACTTCAAGAAAATTCTTTTCAGATTAATTTTAAATCAAATATATGCCCATATCCCATATTTACTTAGCAAATCCCTACATATTCAAGCCAGTTATTACAGAAATTAGACAGAATGCATAGAGAAATTTCCTGAGATACACTTAGGTTTTTCTCTTCCAATAAAATGCACCACAAAGGGAATAAAGAAATTCTTTGCCCAAATTAATGGTGAATTATTTTGTCATGAGAATAGAAGTTTATATTCATTTAAATGAAAGCACATAAATTGTTCTTGACAAGAAAAACAAAGCTAGCCTTAGGCGGTATTTTCATTATAGAAAAAGGCACATGTCCATGAATATCTAGTATAATATTAACAAAAACTGTTCAATTAGCTATGCATGTGCCATTGTTATGAATATTTATTTGCATCGCAGCTGGCTAACATTGATACCTTTTTTCCAGCCTGTTTAGAGATATAAAATTAAGTGAACATTACTGCTCAGTGGAGAGCAGCAGAACTTCTCCAGAGAGCTGGTCAGACATAATACTTCTTATTAGCAGAACCTTCTTAACTACCAGTTGTTTCAATCTTGTTTCACACTGGAAATCTACTCAAGAAATTTCAATCCATTTTTGAGTGATTTTGATCCAATTGACAGCCTCATCTTGTATTTTCTTTAAAGAAAAGTTGTTTATGGAAAAAGAACCTAGTGCATGAGCTTTTTTTTTTTTTCTGAAGTTGAATCACTTGAATTGCATTCTAATTTCATACAGCTCGTTTTTTCAAAGTACTTCACTTTCTTGTAGAAAACACTGCAATATAGAAATATAAAAGCAAAGCAAGTTTTACCAGTGTATGTGTATAAAATTTGCTAAATTTAGTCATCATAAGCCTAAGAGTCAGTTACAGTAGTTATATCAGTAGAAATGTTTATGGTTAACAATTCAGTATCAAGCATCATGTGCTTTACATCTTCTATTACAAAGAAATGTTGATTATTTATCATTTGTAATGAACTACCTGTAAAAATCTGCAGACACAAGGTTTACTTCAACAAAAATATATTAATGTGATTAAAAATGTTGTTCTGTATATGAATAAAGGCATTAGCTGAACAGCTTGCTCCAGGAGGAATTTCAAATAATGGATCATTGGACTATTAGTCACTATTAGAAATTGAAAAAGATAAATTATTTAAATAAATTTGTCGCATTTATGATTGCCAGAAAAGAAACTTTCAAGGAAATGGTTAAGAAATAATTACACATGGTCTCTTGAAATTTTATTGATCATGGATCTTATTCTTGTTTCTATTCTCCCACTCCAGGAACCTTTTCCAAAATCCACTAAGGTCAGCAGGAATCATTTTATATAGTGGACAAGGAAAGATCGCAGAAATATTCCAAATCACTGTTTCTCCATGAAACTATTTCTGAATGATTCAGTACTGTAAACTGTTTTAGAATTTGCCTCTGCTCTTCTCTAGGCTTTATACAGATATTAATACAATATTTCTTTCTCAACAGCACAATGCTATGCACTACAAGAACACATGTATAGAGCAGGAAATACTTACAGTATGTTTTGAAAAGGAGAGAAATAGTATAAAGTAAAATGTGACAAATATATAATGTATTTCTAGCCCCATTAATAAAGTCAAAAGAATCAATTTTACTTTAAGGTGACTTAAGGGAAAGCAAACAGGCTAATATAGAATAATGCAATACGTAACCATATGGAAGATTCTTTGCGTTGATTTCTAGACAGGTTCACTTGATTCCCTTCCAGAAAAAGGCCTAAATCAACAGTGAGATAAATTTTTTTGTAGTTGATCTTACAAGCATATATAACCCACCCTCCTCAATAAAATATGACACTTGGCATAGCAACACACTGAGAAAGAGAAGATAAAAAAAATGTGATAAATTATTCCTCTCAGAAAGAATTGGTTTGATTTTAACTTGTCCAGAATGAAGATATTAAAAAAAAAAAAAAAAAAAGAATATCTTGCAACTGATGAGCTGGGCAGAAAAGAAAATAAATTTAAGTGACATGATCTGGATAGCCCTCAAAATTAAAATCTCAACAGATCACAGTTTTGGAGACCACTGCCAAGAAGGATGCATGTCCAAAGTTTTGTTATCTATTAGAACACGAGCTGCTTGCCTCTTGCACTGCTCTCTCTTTGCATGTGTCACACCAGATGGGTTCCTCTGCCATCACACCAGTGATAGGAGTTGTTATTGTAAATGGTACTCGTTGCGTGTTGGTGATGAAATAGGAAGCGACAAGCACCAGAGAAATTTTGCTGGTAATTTCTTTTGATGAGATACTTGCAAGTAGAAAAGCAAGAAAAAGACAAGATAATAAATGATAGGGTTATGGGAGAGTTAAAAGGAAGAGACTCCTGGTTAAGCTGGACTGGATGCTCTGTCTTGGCAGCCAAACGATGGCGTGGTAACAAAGCAGGAAAAAACAAAACAGCGGCTGGGGGGGTCTTGGCAGCACAGACATGAGCTGCACAAACCCTCTGGGGAGCTGGTGTGGTGCTGCAGTTGCTGGGCCCCAAAGTACCTCTGCATTCTTGCCATGACCTGTGCTAACTGAGTTACAGAGAGCCTGAGTACACCTGACCATTACTGAATACAACTGAACATGTCAGAATCACACTCGTTTGGCTCTGCAGGCAGAGCAGCAGGGTAGGTGCACAGCACTTGGATGATGTGCCTCGTGCCACAAGATCAATAGGTGTATTCCTAGTGATCAAAACTACATCCAGGACAGGAACTACAATCCAGATTAGACCTGAAGCTCCAGTGCAGGCCCAGCAGGGCTAGGCAACCACCAGTGGGAACCCTGGTCCTCAGGGGTGGAGGGGCTGGTAGCAATGAAGGAGCATTTAGTTTGAACCAGCAACTAGACATCTTCATATAAAGTTACAAAACTTGCTATTTGTGAGGAAAAAAAAACCTATAAAAGGGTGTTTATTTAGTGTGGGAAAGGTTTAAGACCCAATAAAAAAAAAAAAAAAGGAAAAGGAGCTGAGCAGGCAAACCTCAAGCTTAACCTCAACCTTTGCAGTTTGGAGCTCAGGGGATCTCTCAAGTCACTTGAGTTTTATCTCATCTTGTCACTGCAGAACAGCAACTGTGCTACCCTTTGAAGAGAAAATGAGGAAAGGAAGGTTGGAGTAGCTATTTGTTTATCTTCCCAGTTCTCAAACTATAAAAATCTCTTATATGTTTATTTTTAAAACATCTTAGAAGGAAAGGCAGGTTCTTGATTTGTCTGTAGTCTGCTGACAGACCCATTCCCTAAGAAAAAAAGTCAGCTTCAGGATCCACACTCTGCCCCTTTCTTTTCCTCAGCTATCTATCAGAACTTCAAGAACTTGCCTGGGAATATTTGTCAAGAAGAAAACTATTCCTTGACATACTAAAATAGAGTAGGAAGATATGTTCCTACAGTAACCAAATTTAGTGGTACAGAACTTTGAAGAGCCCACAGGTTTTCTATCCAAAATGTGTTAAGTATTTTGAGGCTAAAAGGGCATCGGTCTTGTTTAAGTATGCTGAAAAGGAGTTCTCTTAAATTCTTACATTTGGTGGTTGAGAGACTCTGTGAGTCACCTTCCAAATTTGTCTTATTGAACACTCTGAATCTGGGCATTCATTAGGTACAACATGGTGTCAAAAGCAGTCTGTGAGGTCTCAAAGTGAGTTTAAAAGGTGCCATGAAGAATGGCAGAACCCAGGTTGAAGTGTTTCAACTACAGCTTTCTGGAAGCTTCAAGTATTGTTCAGCATCTCCAAATCTAGTGCCCAGCAGCAGTGATGACCTATACAGTCAGCAGCCAACAAACAGCCACAGAGAAAGCTGGGTAGAGAAATTAAGAGACGTTTACTATGCACATTAAAAAAAAAAAACAAAACAAAACAAAACAAAACAAAAAAAAAAAAAAAACAACCAAAAATAGGACGCGAGAGAAATCTAACACACCAATCTGGTTTTTGGTATTCAGCTCTCAGACAGGGAACCTTTAATCTGATTGAACCGGTGTGGTGACTGTTTGCTTTCCTGACTGGGAGTGCACATGTGTATGTGATAGTACCATGGCAGCAGGCCAGGCTATTAAATGCAGCAACTACATTCAATAAGAAGCAAACAATGGCATTAAGCTTTCTATCATTTTTGCTATTAGACTGAATCTAAAGTTTTCAAAAAAATATAAGTTGGGGGCTAGAACATGGAAAGCCAATATTACTGCAGCTTCTAAATACCAGTTCTTTTCTTGGGTAGCTTATGAACCTAAGCTACTTCAGAATTTCAGGAATAATCTCCCTTTCACTTTCTAGCTTTCATTGTAGCCTCATCTGCTGAGATAGAAGGGCAAGTTTGAACAAGAACTTCCTAGAACTCAGAACACTTAACACTGTCAGCATTTAATGCAAAAGAGGGAATTGCACCAGTATCATCCAGCAGGTTTTATCACAGGCCAGCAGTATCCATCTCAGCTACTGCTGTATTTTCCAGCAGACTTCTGAGTGGCCTCAGTGCTGCTCATTCCACTTGGAAAACAAGAGACTTCCCAAACTCTGCAGTACTAAAATTATGGCATATATTTAGATGCTGTACTCATGTATAGGAAACTACATATATATACATATAACATTGGTGGGAGGTGTGTAACCTTCACCTTAGGCTTAAGTAGGAAGTAATCTGTTCTGCACTGCTCTGTCCCACCTTTTCTTTCCAAAAGAAAAGGAGAACAAACAAATATTTGGACTGCCACAATAGCATTAATAAACATGAGAATGCAACAGCTAGTGTTATTCTACAGAAATGAATGAATAAATAAATAGACTATAAGCACTTTATTCTTCTCACATAATTTCTTCTCAGTGACATTATTGAACAGACTGTTGAAAACAAACATCGTTAAATGAGAAAAGAAGAGCAGGAGCCTGTCTAATTCCCCACTGCAACATTTTCCAATGACGAATGCTCCCTAAATGGATTTAGCTTTTTGAAAAGAAGTCAGAGAGAAATTTGATGTGGCCCCCTGACCCCTGGTAAGCACATGTATCTTCACCTGTCACATAACACACTGGCACTTGCTTACTTTTCAGCAAAGACTATTGATTTTGCTTATTGGCTGCAGGCTAGTCCATAAAGAACAAATTACAAAGTCAGAGGTCTACAGTTAGCAATTGCTTGCATGATAACAGGGAACTCAGCACTATTCCCACAATGCAGTATATTAACATTCTCAAAAATGTGTGCAAACCCAAAACATTCACTCCTGCTGTGAAGTCCTCTGTATTTTCAATGATACACAGCAAGCACAACACAGAGTACAGCCCATCCCATCACAAATGATCTAAAACTACAGGGATTTTGCCCCAGTACATAAACTACACTTGTGGTTTAAACAGTTTCTTTGTAAAGAACAAAGAAAGAGAAGATAAAGCAATGGTTACATTCTACTGTTAAAAAAAAGAAAGATGTTTGACACAACCTACTGTTATTATGGGTGCCTTCACAACTAAATCTTACACAGAAAAAGCCAACATGGTGACTTTTAAGAAATGTTTCATTGTGCTACTTCTCTGAATTAGTAAAGTTTATCTTTACCCCCACCTTGATAGATGACCTTGGGGACATATAATTTGATTTGCTGCACCTTGCTTTCTTCTTATAGAAAATAGGATACAATACTGTTGTCTGCTGTTCAAGTGTTGTTTAAAGCCACTGCCAAAAAAGTTCCTGCAAAGGACAGTGTAGCCTGGCTCTTATCACTGAAATGGGACAGGCACAGGAGAAAAACCCTGGTGAGGATCAAACCTGGAGTGCCTAAACGAGTTTCCAAAATGTAATTTTAGTTCTTGGAACTTAAATTATACTTGCCTTTTATAATAATTGCAATTGTATTTTAATACTCAACCATATGAAAATAGAAATATACAATGTTAATCTGGCATATATTTTTCAGTAAGAGCCATGAGAATGACAGAGAAGGGTCTCATTTTAACACTATTTCAAGATCAAGAAATTAATGATAATTTCAAATAAGAGATTATTAATTTTTAAAAAGTGAGCTATTGTCTTAACTCACTTCCCTAGAATGGACAGTTTTCTTAAATTTTAAAAGATGTCTTCCATAATAAAATTTGATGATTCAGCAGGTCTGACAACAACTTTCAAGAAAAATTTCCTTTTCTAGAATATTTGATTTGGAAAAAAAGGCTGAAAATTCCAAGGTGATTTAGAATTGAACATATTTGAAAATCCTAACTCAATTCCCTGCTGAAATCAAAGTGTTTGGGAAGAAAGAGCAACAAAAAGCACTTTGGGAACTCACAGTAAGAACTGGCTTAGTGTGTTTCTATAACAAACTGTTTTGCTTCAGGTTAACTGATTACCAATTAACTAGAACTAGTGAGTGTCTTAGTAAATTCTACTGCTGACACTTCCTAAATATTTCTGGTTTATCCTAAGACTGAACATGGTAAGAACCTAGAATAATAAGTGATGCAGAAACCTGGGCAGGACAAAGCAATCTTGTGGAGTAATTTATAGGGCAAACTGAGATCAATGATTTCTCAAGGCATGGCCCTTCCACTGAGAAGGCACAGGCACCCATGTGGTCAAATGACATGCAGGAGCAAGCAGCCACAATGCCTCATCAAGCAGTGACAGACATGATGAAAAGAAATGCTCAGAACAATAGATGGGAGATGCTGTCCCAAGGTGGGCTGGATTTCAGAGGTGGTGGCAAATAACTTTTAATTGCCAAGAGGAAGTTTGTGTCACATGGCATTGACAGTGTTTTAAATAGCTCCAGGGGAGGTGACATAACCACTTCCCTGAGAAGCCTGTTCCAGTGTTTAAAAATCCTTTCAGTAAAGGATTTTTCCTAAAAATCCAATCTAAATTTTACAAGCTTTATTAATCATCTCCGAGGCAGAAATTCAACTTCTCACAGTACAAGATTATTGGGCGGCCTTCTCTCTGTTCCACAGTGAAACCAACCTAAAAGTGAGTGCCTGAACACTTCTACTGTGCCTAGTCCATAGTACTAATGGTGGCTATGTTTATTTAGAATTACAGGTTCTGAGTCTTTCCATTTAAAAAACCCAGAAAAATCCTGGGCAAAAAACACATCAGAGTTTTGGATGCCTTCATCAAGGTCTATAGCCAAAATTCAGCATTGCTGTGAGCACATGATAGTAAAAGGCGTTAGGCTGCAACAAACCATTCTGAAAACTTACAGCTGGAGTCTTCAACTAGCACCATAAGCCTACATTTTGCAAAATATGACCTCTCCATCACAAAAAGTTAGGCTTTACTTTCATTTGCTACTTCTCATTTCACTTTCTACTTTGATACCCCAGCAAACACAAACTGCAGTCACGTAATGGGAAACCAATATGACACTATGGATTGCATCTCTTCCCCTATTCTGTAGCTGCAAAAAAAAAATTAAAATTGAACATAATAGAGAAACAAGCCTCCCTACTGAAAAGTAATGCAGAGACCAAGTAAGAAGGGGCATGCAGATTCCTGCGTGAAATTTTTATGGTATTGCCAGTTACAGAGAGCAAAGAAACCCAGTGAGTTGTCCAAAACCTGGATTTTAAAAGCATTTGAGTTTTTCTGCTGCAGAGGGATTTTATGGTTTATGTCTTAAGGGGTTGTAAAATTAAAATTAAAAAAAAACCAAAAAAACCAAAAAAAAACAAACAAAAAAAAGAGACGGAGAAAAAAATTTCTTGCTTTGCAAATATTGAAGTTGAGATCATTATTTTCTCAAATGAATACAGATTCTGGGGCTCTATGAAGACCTCCTTTATCAGAAGACATGTAAAGAAACAGCAACATGATGGCCTTTCATCCAGTCAAAGAAGAAAATATAGCCCAAGAGAGAGATCACTTGATGTTTAAACCTTCTGACCTCCCTGGCAAGGCTCTATAAGGACCTCTAGCTGCAGAGAAGAGCTCATTGTGCTCAGCTAGGGATGCTTGCAATTTGATTAAAGAGAATTACTGTCATGCAGTGTATACCTCGTTATTCCCCCCTTTATAACAAAGCTGAGAATGACTTCTCCCATTAAGACCATAAAAGATGTAAATTGACAGACATTTAGAAATTATTTCTGCTCTTTTGAATTACTTCATTTGCATACCTTCCAGTTTTGTTTAACGTTAGCATTTCATTGAAAAATTCTTACTAATAGCCCTAACTGAAGAAAAACACTCAACCACAAAAGGAGAAGTAATAAAAGGTGAAACATACCTGGAAATTAGGCCTTCCCTCTAATCTTGTCCAAGACAAAAAGCCCTCATGAATGGACAAGGGGGGAAAAGCTGCAGAACCTCTATAGATTACAATTAATAAACCCACTGGTTACATGAATCAACCCCAAGAATATGGGCTGGAATCTGGGCTGAAAAGCAGATCATCTGTGTTCAGCTCAATGTCAATAAGCACATAATTACTTGTTAAGATGGAGATGGCTCCTCCAATTCCTCCTTCTAATTTGTGCAAGCAGTACCAAAAACAACTCCAAATGTGACTTTTTGAAAACTATTACTGTTTGGGTGGGAAGGGGAAGATTCTTGACTGCAAAAAACAGCTAATACTATTATTCAAACAAGACATCATTGTTTCGCTAGTAAAACTGAACTACTTTACTGTCAAATGGTCAAATCTTTGATTTTGGTATTCAAGTTCCTTTTAATTTCTCACACTCCTTGTCTTCAGAATGAATTAAATTTGCATTGTGCCATTTGTTCAATGTAACAGAAAAAAAAAAAAGAGAAAGATATACAGGAAATCAAGGTTTCTGAACCAAGAGCTAACTCATCCATGCCACAAATGCATTCACTTCCACTGTCTTCATTGAATTATGCCAAAAGAGAGCACACTCTATGCCACTGCCTTCTACAGAATTTTAGCTTCCAGTGATCGACAACCAGCATCCAGTGAGGCCATGATTATTCAATGAATAAAATACTGAAATATTTAATACTTCTAATATTGTAGAGTTTCCAATTCCAGTTCATGCTGGTTTCCATAAATCAAGGAAGCAAAATCGATATAAGCAACAGTAAGACACATACTGTCTTTTAAAGCCCAGTCATAAAAATGTCATCTAAAATATATAATTGTTTAGAATATATGCTAAAGCTATCACTGTCACACTGTAAAATAAAAAAAAAAAATACTTTCTGAACACTGTTCTTTTGACAGCGTAAACCTTTTAAAGACCCATTTTTATAAATGAATACTGGTTTGAGCTGAACGTATGGAGAGCAACTAACAGACACTTTTGGATTTGAAGTTAGGTTTGATAAGACAGTAGTGCACTAAAAATCAACTATTCAGTTTAGTTATATCTTCTGAAAGAAACTTTGAAAACACCTAATGTTACTATAAAAAAAAATCTCTTTCCCTAGCTGAGGCTGAGAAATTTTAAGTGGAATTGTTGTGTGCAAGATATCTAACTTCTTACTAAAAGCCATGCTTTTAAGGACACTAGTAGGAGTTGCAAACAGTTATTGAGCCATTTTATGTTTCAGGCAGAAGAAAGAATTTAAAATTTATTTCTAACAGCACAAGTCAGTGCTGCTGTTTAAAATTCATCACAGAACACTTCAGAAAAGACTGCTTATCTATTCAAACCACACATTTTAAGTGAACTCTTACTAAATTCTCTATGTACAGATCAGGATTACATGTACTCTGAATACGGAGAACTTCATCTGACAAATTAAAGAGAGGGAGCGGGGCCTTCAGCAGAGTCCAAATGCAGAGCTCTACCGTGCCTTGTAAAGCCTGACAGCGTAATATGTCAGGCAAGGAGAGCCTCGGGTACCAGGGCCAAGCCGTGCTTGTTCCCAGGATGTGATTTAGTGTCTCAGAGCCGGCGGCTTTGCGGCGCATGGACATCTCACGGTGCCCAGTGAAGGGAGCAGATTTGTCACCGCCCGCTGCCAGGAGCGGTCCCGAGCAGGGACGTTCTCGGCCTCCGACAATGATTGCTGTTACTAATTCTACTGAAAACACGCGCAGCATCTGCACGGGGACTTGGGGAAAGTGCTGCCAAAACAGCTCTGGCTTTATGCTGTTGCTCCTGGTGTCTGGTTGAGGCAGCGATGAGACAGATCATATGACTTAAGCCCTTGCAAGACCTCATCACTTTTCATGGGAGAATGGAAAAGTGCTGATCCCAAGGCTTTTATGCTGAGGGAAAGCAGATAAAAATCTGCAGGTGTAACTTAAAAAAATTGGTATGAGAAGCACAAAATAGTGTAAATAAGGCTGAATTTCTAAGGAAAACAAATAAAGATCAAGCATGCGTTGGCAAATAAATGAAAAGAAGAATTTAATGATATAAGCACAGAAGTGTGCATTGCTAATCTAATTGGATAGTGTTTTGATTTCCAGAGTATCTGTTAGTTTTAAGCTACAAACAGTATTGATACAAAGAAGCACAAAGATGAATGGATGTAACAATTTCTATTTTATTTTTCCAATGAAAAGGAACTAGTGATAATTGACTGTAACTCTGCCTGGCTCCATCTCTAGAGAGACATAATCATTCTGGATATATGAAAATAGATTGCTCATTCTAATCCACTATTGTTTTATACTCTTTGGGGCCCACTTCTCAGCTGGTGATAATCAATGGTATTAGTCATCGCAATACAGGGAGCTGATTTACTCTATCAAGGGTTCTGGCCTTGAGCAAAACTCACACTACCCTTTTAATTCTCTTCCTAACAGCAGCAAACTTAACAAGGCTTGAACAAGAAGTTGTCTCCTTTCATCCGGTGTGCCAGGAAAAGCTCAGAAACGCTGTCCATACACTGCTGAATCATCCCAAGAGCAGCCACCAGAACCCATGCAGTTGATGTTACGACCCTAGGTCCCCCAAACACTAAAGTTTTCACTTTTAGAGTTTGTCAGAAGTTCTGCAAAACTGTTGAGAAATTGGTGTTTTAGAGCCAAGGCAAGAACAGTTTGGTTTTGCGCGCATTCTCAACCATTACCAAGATATTCAGCTTTTCCTATGCCTGTATTTTCTTGGCCAGAATTATCATGCCTGACATTTAAGAGTGTCATAAAACTATGTGAATTTACCTGGGCTTTTCTAACTTGAGCAACAAAACAACTCAAACACAGAGAAAAGTCTTCCCTGCCCTCCCAATGTTAACTGGCCACATCTTACTTCAACTATCAGTTAGAAAAAAACAGGAATTGGCTGCATTTAACTGTTAAATAGCATTTTCAATCCAATTCTGAGTGCCTGAAGTGAGCATGAATTGGGTATGAGTTCCATTATTCAGTCACAATATTATTAGCATGGGAGGAGCAAGGTTTATCACTGTTGTCAGCACGATTATGCAGCTTTCCCATTTGCCTTATCTCAGAGAACATACACAGCATGGTCCTGATCAGGTTTGTCATCTTCCCAATGCCTGGGCCACGATGACAGTCAGAATGAATGAACAGATCGGCACTTTGAAGTGCTCATTGATATCTTGAGGTCAGATGTTTCTTGTGTGCTCTTGGACACTTTCCAGGCACATGGGAAGCAACAGGAGCAACCGTAGCACAACTAGCTCTGCCAGTCTTCCCCAGCTCTGCTCTGCTCCTTCCCCCCATGGCCTGGCTGGTTAACAGGTGCCAGAAGTCAGTGCAGAAGATTGCCACCTTTTCTTTTGGTAATGGAGAACTGTTACATCAAAGCGGTTTGGGAGCATTGCTTAAACTGTCTTGCTGAATCTGAACTAGCTATCAAGTTATTCCTCCCACACAGAGCAGAACAGCTTGGTCCTGCTGTTTAGGGGTCCTTGCCAGCTGTAGAGACAAGAAAGGAATTTTTTTTCTCTTCATTTTCACTTGTTCTATTTTTCCCCATGCAAGTTTGTTAACATTTGCAGCCTGAAGAAAATGGAATTCAAGAGAACACCCAAACAAAAGGATCAAAGATTGAAAAAAATAGAAAAAAAAAAAAAAAAACAATCAATATGTATTAGCACGCAGAGTTCTTGTCAATATGAATATTCAAGAAGAACAAGTTCTGAAATCCTTAATCTGTTTCAATATTTATTTTTTTCTAATTCCTGTTTTTATTCAAGCAAATATATCCCAAAACATGCAGAAGGGCTCCAATTGCAAAGATGTCACAGTTCTTGTTTGGAGCAACTCACATTGTTAAGAAGATAAGTCAAGGAGAAACTGCCCAATGAAAAACCTAAGGAATGTGCTGTGCTGAGATTAAAATAGTTTATAAAATCATAGCAGCTCTAGGACATATGAATTTAGCTGAAGATTTTGTTTCCCTCTCCCCCCCTAAAAATAAAGGACACTAACAAACCTTTTTCAGCTTTAGAGCTGGCAGTTAACGTTTTCTGGTATGTGTTTCTTAAAAAAAAAAAAAAAACCTGTCATCACCAGCTCCTCAAACCAATAGATAAAACTTCCTTAAACAGCCAGTGAAATGAATGGCTGGCTCACTTTGGAGCAGCCCCTGGGAAGCAGCATGGCTGCAGCAAGACAGACAGCAGTGTCATTCCAAACAAGAAGAAAGGTGTGCCAGCAGTAAATAAAAACACCCAAAGAATGCCACTAATCAGCAAATATTTTGTGCTATTTCCATAATGAAACTCCACTGCTGTGGAGAACTTTTCATCCTTGAAGCCTGGGGCTAGAACAAGTAAATTATAAATCAGCTCCTGGAGAAGCACTGCCTTATGCACAACACGTGGATGTTCTTGACATTGCTCCTCTTCAGAGGCCTCCAGTCCCAGGACAGAGGAATCATCTTCTGTGAGTGGATGAGCCTTTCAGCTTTTAGCCAACAGTAAATTGACTCATTTCAGCAGCTCAGGCAACTGAAAAGATCCGTGCACCATCATGTGTAATGCTGCTTGGCTTCCTAGCACATTCTAACACCTACTGCTGGTAGTGCTCTATTCTAATTGTCCATGAGAAAAAGTTATGTTCAAATGTCCAAGTAAAGATTTCAGGTGACACTGCAAGGAGATTTCAAAACTCCAACAAACACTACCTACTGCTACCTACAACATGACTACTCCTATTTACTTGATTAGTCCATTTACTCCTATTTACTTAATGAGTCACATGGAATGTTTAAGAACATGTTTACAATAAAATGCAAAAACCTAACCAAAGCAGCTGCCTGAATTCATATAACACAAAGGCAGTCTTCAAGTTAATCAAAGAAAATAAAACATAGCTCCTCTGTAAGTATAGTCTGCTTCACCAAAAAAACAGAGAAAAGGTATCCAGAAGGGCAACACAGACTGAGGAAAGGCAGCCATTGTCACCTACCATCAGCATCTTATGGTGCAGGGCTTAAGGCACCCTAACTTAAAAATGTCTAGGTAATTTGAAGTCTTGAAGCAAAATACAAAGACAGGTAATTTAAGAGATATACAGGATCCAATCCAAAAAGAGCTTTGTACACCAAAACATTGAAATAAATCCATAAATAAAATGCAAGTCTGAAGCAGGTCAACATACCACTAAGAAAGCAGGAAGTCACTAACCCATTCCAAGGGGGTCAAGGATACCTCCAAAGGAAGTGCAGTAGCAGGTCCAAAATGTGGAAGCTGTGGGCTGCATTATTTTGACATTCAGTAGTTGCATTACAAGAATGAAAGAAATTACGTCTGCCTGCCTCTTCCTTAATGATGAGTGACATTGGTATCAGGACAGAAATGTGACTGGAAAGGCACATGATGCCAAACCAGTATTTTGTACAGGCTTATTGCATACTTGAATTATCAACAATACTGGTCTCCATGCAGCTTAATTGCAACTTAGTCTGTGCATGGCCCTGCCATATCACTGTTTTAACCCCCTCCTGACCCCATTTCCTGGATTAGGACAAATCAGGATCTTCCCAAAAGATCACTTTGTCCATTTCCTTGTCCCAAAGCAGAATTAGCTGTTGCTGACAGAAGAAAGTCCCAAAAATCTTGGTAACAGCATTCAACAATGGAGACACCACAGCCCATTCATCCCACTGCCCAACTACCTTAAGCATGAGACAGCTTTTCTGAATTGTTATTGCATTTTAACCACTGTCTCTCACCTGCTCCAGACCTGAAATAAAGCCCAGGTAATTTACAGACTCAACCCTCTGCTGTAGACTTTCAGAGATTTGGAGACTGCTACCTTCGTCCTGCCCTTGCACCTCCATTTCCCGTTTTCTTTGCTGCACTAAACCAAACAACCCTTCCACTCCTCTCATTTAGGCCATATTTTGCTAAAATAATTTTTACAGTCTTACTGTTTTCCTTTGGACTGTTTCCAGGTGGTCTCAGAGGGACAGGAAGGTAGAAGAAAGCCACAGGAAAGTAAGAAGTGGGCAGAGCCTGGGTTTGCATCTCTCTGCATGCTGACTGAAAGGCCTGGCATGACAGGAACAGAGAAATTCACAGGAGATGAGAAAGGTTCTGCCCCAGAGCAAAGGAGGAGGAAACGGAAGTCTGAGGTATAATCCAATTTCTTCTCTGCTCACGTGCACTGGCCATCATACAGCCATGACTAAGAGTGGTCTGTCAGGTTGCAAATTCATCCTATGTAGTGAAAGAATAGAGAAATATCTTCAATAGCAGTTTAAAAAGGCTAATAACCAAAGTTATCTTCCTGGGCACTGAAGTATGGTTCTCCTAATACGTGTGGAGTGTCAGGGGGACATGGCAAAAGAAGCTTTGTTTTGTTTGCACACTGTGGTTTGGAAGGCATATGAATTCTGGGCAGCTGGAATTGAGGTGTTTTCATGGAAAAATAAGAAATCAGAAAAAAACCCTTTGAAACTTCAGCTTAGTCTAGAAGATATCACAACCTTTGCACAAATCTAAGGGTCCATATTCTATCTAATCTACAGATGAATCAGCAGGTTGCTGCCATCTACTTTTTTACCTGTATGTGGGTTTATAGACAGGTGAGATTGTCACAGCTACTAGTTTGATGGACCCTGGACTCTTGGTCTCAATAAAAGACTGGTGTGCACATACAATCCTCCCCCAAGACACACTTTTTTTTTCTTTTAGACAATGTCCCTCATGACATTTGAGCATCTACTTTTGCAAAGTTTTTCTGAATTCTTTTCTGCTGAAAGAAAAATCTTCTTGACCATAGGAAGAACCTGGCAGAAGAAAGTATCTTTTCATGGAAGATTAGAAACTTTTTTCTGCTATTTTATTTTTTCCCACCAAGATGTAAATAAGGTTCCTCCACCAGAATATCTCTAGCATTTACATGAACTTTCAAAAAATTGCCATTTCTTGAAACGATCAAGGGTTTGAACGCATGCCTGTTGCCCCGCTTTTTTTCCCATAATATGAATGTTTTCTGCTCTCTGAGATCTTTAAGTGGTTTTTTGACTGTATTTTTTGTCTGCTTTACACTCCAGCATGCAAATACTTAGCAGAACACAATAAATAGTCACAAAAGGGTAGCAAAGTCACCCAGGATTTGAGTCCCAATTTATATAGCACTGGATGCACTTGGTAAAGAGGCTGTTGTGCTCAGAAAGCTCCTCAGATACCACTTCTAAGTCTGACAGAGACCATGAATCAGAGCCCTCAGCCACAGCAGTTCACAGCCAGGGATGTTCATGTAAACTGAAATCAATAATGATTTAAACCATGGTACCAGACCCCCAGCTCTGGCCATGCCACCGAGTCAGTTGCCAGGACAGAGGAGGGATGAATCACTGGGACAGGAACATCTGACCCCACCTCTCCATGAATCATCAGACCTCTTGAGCCTGCAACCCTTGGACATCTGGTTCTTCCTGAGCTGCTCCAATGTAAACATTGTAAAATAAAACCTGAAAGAACCTGCTCCATACCCAAGTCACAGTGCTGCATCTTTTTAAAAGCAAAGGCCAAACAAAACAAACCAAAAAACCCAACTGCCAAATTTCTACATATGAAGCAGTACTTTTATTCTAAAGGGACTGATATTGTGTACCCAACATTTTGTTTGTGACTGTTCACTGAAAATTAGTATTCAGAAATGTGACTCAAAGTTCTGAAAACACTATCCTGGAAATACCTTAAAAATTTATGTCTCTGATCTATTTTCATGTTTGGAAAATAGCTTTAAATATTTTTTAAAAGGCTCACTGCTACTGAAATGCATTCTAATACTATAATTACTCCAAATAGGAAGTTTAATAACAAACCAAAGATAGTTAGCAGGATGAAAAACTTGTTGTGTTATACTTGAGATGTTTCTATTCCTTCCATGTTAGAATATCTTGCACACACATGTGTAAGACTTACTTCAGCCTGCTGAACTTGTCATTGTTAGCAATTACCTTTCTCATTTGTAGTTGTGAAGGCAGTTGAAAAGCATGTTATTGTTCTAGAAATGTTTTTCTCCGAGTTGTAGACCCTCGCCTCAGGGCAAATATCAAGAAACGTATTATTTGAAGAAACCAACCATCTGCAACAGCCCCTGAGCTAAGAAATCCAGAGTGAGATAAGGTGGAAGCTCCAACTTCTTTCTGTGTTTTTGGAAGATAAAATTCAGAATCTTATACAAAACGTCAAATTAATCTGTTACTCACATCTTTGTTAAAACAATAATTCAATAGCAACACAGTCAGATTTAACTCCTCTTTAAAGTTTTACTACATTTACCTGGATGTTACTTTCAACACAAATATTTCTGCACAACCCAAAGCACATTGAAACTATTGCAGACCTAATTCTGAGGTCAGATGGAGCCAATTAATCATTTATTCCACTGGACTTGTTGGAATTACAGCGAGACAAATGGGTTCATCAGAATTACAGCCCCTTAGCTGCAATAAATAAAAGATATATTCAAATCTGTGAGCAATTTTCTATTACTTAATCTTTCATTTTCATTTCCCCACAAACTTTACCCAAATAGAAATTAAGGCACAGTGGCTGAAACTGAGAGCTTCATGAGTCCATAAAAGGCACAAGACTAATGTTCTCTACGTGATGGCAAATTACACTTCTTTGTGTGCATTACAATACTTTTACAAGAGTTGCTACGTAAAAAGAAAATACTGATGATCATTTAACACAGTAAGAATTCACTTAAATGAACTGCCAGAAGAACAGAACTCTTAAAATAATTGATTTTTCCCCACATCAGATGAAAAATGCATAACACTGTACAATGAAGTCCGTTTGAGCAAAAGTCATTTTCTGTCCATTAAAAGAAACATAAAATACATTGGGGTACTTAATTAAAAGTCTTAGAACCGATTTGCACATCATAAATTTACCAAACACACACAAATTTAAGTAAAATACCTTAATTAATTCTTTTACTAAATCTATGGGTCCTCCCAAATATTTTATAAGTGTAGAAAATTTACATTCACTACTGTTCAAAGAATACCACCGCTGCTAAGAAATAAATTCATAACAGTTGCTGCCTCAGTGTTTCTGCCAGCATGCTGATGCCTTACATTTATGGAATGTATGGAGTGATTTGGAAATGACAGCTATCTCATGACAAGCAATACCAGCAGACAGCCTTTGAAAAAAATCTATACTGACCTCACCTCCATCCAACACCTATTGACAGTTGTCACTCAAACTGTGATATCACATAAACACTTTCCGATCTGAGGCTTAAGTTTCCACAGTAGGGCAAAATCCTGTTAACTTGTGACCCACCTCTCAGACATCCTTTCTGTTGTATTCATGTTTGCAAACTGCTGACAGCTTTTTCAAGGCAGAGCATGTATGGCTTGTGCAACACCCACACTCCTTGCCCTCTAAGTTTCTTCCCTTAAGCCCCAGCCAGAAACTTGTTGCTAATCAAAGGTAAAAAAATCTACATCTGAAAAAGACACAGAACAATCCAGAGAAAGAAATAGAAATTGTTTGAATGAATTCTGTGAAAGACCTGTGCCACTTTTTCTATGTGGTCTCTTCCACCTTCTATTATAGGTGGATCAGTTTTCCCTGTTACCTGTCTCTTTTTATTTCAAAACTTTGGGTAGCTCCAAAATGCTGCAATGAAATAATAATGAACCACAAAACTCCACTGTAGATATCACCCAGATTATAAACAGAGATGAGGAAACAGAAAATCCTCTTCGATTAGAAAACTTAGGACCTCCATAAGAAGGCAGCAGGGAATGAAGTGTTCTCAGTGTTATAAAAAGAATGATTTATAGCTGCAGCAAAGAAATTAATGTCCATCTATCACAGCTGTTGATACAATATTGTAATAAGAGGTTTCAGAAACATGAGCATGGATGAGTGTTTATAACCACATCTACCTGCCCCAATGCAAAACTTTTGGTCATTTATAACAAACTAAAGAATTCTTCAATCTCTATCAAGCAATTAAAGGAAATAGGATCAGTTTCTCTCCCTCCCCAGCATTTTGGTAATGACTGCTGAAGGTTCAATATTCCAGTAAATCTAGTAATAACACAGAAAGTTTATACTCAAATACTATAATGCCTCAATCTAGCCTTTCTTGTATACCTTTCCACCCCAAAAAAAGTACATCTTACTTGAAGAAAAAAACATGGATCTCTTGGGCTACATACAAAACATACCTCTAGATGAGTAATTTCTTTGCCTTTTGTTCTCTAACACAAATTACAGATATATTTCCAAGTTATATTTTGCATTCTGAAACTAAATACAAAATACAGAGGAATGGCTAGGAACTTCAGCCAGGTTTTTGAAGTAAACAGAAACTTAGTTTTGTAACTGAACTTTTGTAATGCTTGTAATTCGCAGGAACTGAGAAATAAGATCTAGTCTTTGTGAAACTGCACTAGATATGGATCTAGAATGAAAGGCTGTCCCAGAAAATTAGAGAGAGTTTGGAGATATGGATTTATTCTTAAGGATATATTCCTTCCTGGATGTCAGGTGCCATTTGTCACACCCTGGATTTTGCTGTCCATCAGGATATAGGTGAAAAAAAATCTAAGCTGCTTCATAGCTCAAGGAATTTAGTCAAGAGACGTTTTTACACAACAGAGAAAGAAGTCACTATCCATTAACAAAGAATAAAAGAGCCAGGCAAATCTATATTAGTGTGCATATGTACAGTGGCAGGATGCACAACACCACATTTCTTGAAGAAGTACTGTTGCAGAGTGTGCTGCAGCCCCACTAAAAATATCACATGCTTTTGGCCTGCCTAGTTTGATGCAAGGGTGCAGAAATGCTTTTTGATTGCATCAGGGCTAGAGAGACACATAGCAACTTCTAAATCCCCAGGTATCTTTAGTTCATTAATTCATTTACTCTGCTTTACTTGCAGGTTTGAAACTGCATTAAAGATAAAAAAAAAAAAAAAAAATCTTTCCAGGCTCTGGCCCAGAAATTGATACTCCATGGTCAGGCTACTTTGTCCACATCAAGCCCCATGGACTTCTCCATGCCTCCAGGCAGAATGTCATCAGTTTGCCTACATGCTGCCAGCTGCAAGAGCAGATCTCTCAGTCACTGACACTACCAAAAGGTGCCATTAAATAACATGTGCACAAGCCTTTCCCCCATTTTCTCTTCAGATAGATTGGAAGAGGGAGAGCAGCTGCACAATGAGAATGTCATAAGATCCACGGACTTGCTGCTGAGAATCACACCTGAGCTTGGGCCACCACCCACTGCTGGCCCCAGACAGAAATTTCTTTCTTCTCCCTCCACCCTGTGAGCCTCCCACAGCTGGGAGGGAGAAGCTGGTGCCAGTGCACTGCTGTTTCATTGAATATATTCATGTACAATTGGGGGACCAAGGTCATCCAAACTCATTTAATCTGGGAGCTTTCACATCCATCGTGTCAGGCTGGTTTGCACTCTCCTGAATTCAGCTGGTCTGAGATGCAAGTATTTGTGTAACTGGATACACCAACCCATAGAAATGCAGTGACCCTTTCAGTTTAACAAGAAATATAAGCTTGACATTTATCCATTTTCAGGATACTCTAGAGCTCTGTGCTGGTTCACTGGTACAACGTTCCTAAAATGTTGAAACTGAGCCATTAAAAAAATGAAAATGTGTGGCTGTAATGACAAATCTGCTCTGTATCATGTCTGTTGGCCCAACAGGAGCACTTGTGGATTCCCTAGGATGATGTCACTACCACATGGCATGTCCCAAAAATATACAGGGAAAACAGGGATAGAGCTGAGGTTGTCTAGTGCTGTTCAGTCTCTGTGACAGAAAATTATATAATTCTCATTCATCTACTATGAACCATGAGCTACATGTGGTAAGGTACTGATGCCAGAGAGATAACTTCCAAATTCCCTCTATACATATACACACATTTATTTTATATATATATATAAAATAAGAAAAATACACACACATATGCAAATATATATAAAAAACTATATAAAATATGGAATGGTCTCCAGGAGTGTCACCACAACCTGAGTGATTAATTACAACAAAGTAGAAGCCAACTGAAAAGAGACATAGAACATATCCTATTCCTATTTTCCCTTCCCACGCAGTCTGGTGCTGTTAATTTAATTTTCTTAATTTAGTGATGATTATAGATGCAAATCTGACAGTGTCTAAAAATCAAAATTAGGAAGCAAATAGTAATGGTTGGGCTGGTACCAACATCAAATGGTGCCTTTAGCATCACATCTGGTTTGTGATCTGAGAGGACTGCCTCTGCAGGGAGAGGCATTCACAATCATCTTTGAAAGTAGGATGAAGATTCTCATTATCAGGGAATTTATCTGCTAGCAGTAAATTATGAGCTGAAGGAACACCTTCTTCAGTACTGCAGGAGCCAGACATGAAATTAGGAGGATGTGGTGATGTTAGGGCAGGTGCTGCATGACTTCACAAACCTCTTACTCAGTTTTATACAGCAGGGACACTTTGTGGGAATTAAAGGTTCTGGTATGTCTAGTAGAAAGAGAGCAAGGGTGCAAATAAATGATGTTTCCTAACATGTCATTGTTAGTAGACACCAGGGAGACAAAAGAGTTGCTTAAGCTGGAGGACAGTGTTCATATATTAAGAAACAGGTGATGGGCCAAATAACTTTAGTCTGCAAACTGGAGCTAAGTTTCTGAGATTCAGAAATCTAGGAATCCTGAGCTGTCTCCCAGTTAGAGGGAAAGCAACCGAATTTTCTTTCCACCTTATAATGTGGGTTTATTATATTTTTATACAGAACAATATGAAATAGATACCTGTGATAGTACAGACTGTTTCAGAAGCCAAGAGCTTTCTTCTATGCCCTGTACCCCTACAAAGGGGGAAGGAGGATGAGTGTAAAATAGTGCATGGGTACAATTTACCATGAGAAAACATGACTCTTGTTAAACAGCTTGACAAGAATATTGTGGTTTGGGGGACAGAAGGGCAGCAAGGGGCAGGGTTCTTGAGGGTCACATTGCTTTGCAGCCCAGGGCATGTGGTGGCCTCAAGCTTTATGAACACTCACTACCACAGGGTCTATTATCTGCCAGGCACCACTGATGCCTGAATTATTGTATTTCAATAAAAATTGCAGCTTTGGTACTTAACCCGGTAACTGGATTGTTGCATTCCCTTCCCACACTGAATTGGCATCTGCAAAGAAGTGGAAAGCAGGATAGCTGCCCCCATCCTCCCCCCTCAGCAGACACACATATATGGCAGCTCTGGGCTCAGACAGGCCAGGGACAGAGTAAGTTCACTTGGTGATGAACACTAAGAATGCACCACCACAAACCACAGAAACATCCGTGCTAGGCACAAAGCAGAAAATGCAGCCTGATTAGAGGCAAAGTGGAGACATTTTATCAGGGGGAAAGCAAAGATAAGCTAATGAACCCCCAGAAATTTAAAAGTCCCCCAAGAGTAAATGAAAAAAAAAACAACCAACTCTCGATAAGCTAACAATGTACTGTAAAAACCTAGAAGAAAAAAAAAAAAAAAAAAACAACAAAAACCACCAAATCATGCAGCTTACAAATGCCTCTATGGATGTAAGCTCATTACTCATTTATATATGAAGTGAAAAGTATTAAGATAAATGATGCTATTTACTGCCATGATGCACCTAACATCAAAACAGATGTGTATTTTCAATGTTGGGTGCATTAAACACATTATCCAACTTTCAAAATACAATAAGTGATTTATGCTAGAGGTTGAATATGCTCAAGCAGCAACTAAAAATGTAACAGAAAAAAACCCAAACAACCCAGAGCAGATCAGCACAACTAAGACAGAAAGTCAGCCAGAAAGCTCAGATTTACCACAAAACTGGAAGGTAAAAATTAAATAAATCCTTGCTTTTGGGTATCTTGGGCAAAATAATTTTTTTTTCCTAATCATTCACAATGTTTTCCAAGATTTAATCTGTGGTCCTTCTACTTAGCAACACAAATGTATTTACCAGCCAAGAAAAAACCATTTACAGTAGGAAAAATACAGTATTTGTATTTTGTCAGAAAATCCAGCACAAAAGTATATTTTCTGATAAAAGCATAAGCCAAAATTTCTGGAGTCAATCATACTGTTCTCTAACCTTGTATTTTCCATATTAAAACCACAGCAAAATATCCATCCCTTCACAACATGTCTCAAAGGGACATACATTTCTCCGTATTTTCTTCAGGGGGGAGCAAAGAAAACAACCAAGGTTTTTAAATAGGCTTCCCCAAACTTGACTCCAAGAGAAAGAAAAATCTCCAGCCATTGTGCTTACCTTAATAACCTCATCAAAATACAAAACTTGTCGCAACCCAGTTAACCAGCCTGGGCACAAGGGGCTGTCCTTGGTGTGGTGGCTCACTCTGAAGAGACTGGAGGAAAACTTCCAGGAGAGAATTCACCTGCAGGCAGCAGAAGGGTTCCACCTGGAGGGCTCAGCTTGATCAGAAGGGCTTTCCTTCCTTGTTGAACAGCACCTGATCAGGATAAAGAACAACATGCTGAAGCTGATATGTATTTGCATCCCCAATCAGTGTTGAAACATCTGAAATCATTTTAGCCCTGATTTGGAGCCACTTCCCAGCCAGAGCAGTTAGCTGAGAAGTAGTGAGGCTGTAAAAAAAAATATGTTATGTAAATAATATATTCTGTAAAATATAAAAAAAGGTTAGAGTGTGCATTTAATGTGTGGGCAGTGAGCACCCTACAGTGGCAGTGGCTCTGCCATGGGGCTATGCTGGTTGGTGTGGGGGTAGCGGCTGCAGCCTGGGAGGTCTTCACATCAGCTTTCTGAAATCTGGGAAAGGAATTATCTTGGAAAGGGCTCAGCCACTGTTTAGGTACTCTTTGTTAAGGGCATTGAGACAAAAAGAAGGAGTTTTAAAGCAAACTAGTATATTGTGGGAGTTTAAGAAAAAAACCATCATTGTCACACAGTAATAGCACAACCATCTTTGCCATGCAGGATTTGTCCTGAGTTGACAAACTGTGCTCAGGGATGTTAAAAACCTGGGTTTGTTTTTAAGATGCAAAGGAACAAGGCTGCCAATATGCAGGAAACAGTTCCAAGAAAAATTTGCTCCATTAGCCACGGGTCGGAGGCCCCTCTGAGAAGGCCTCATCACCCGGCGCTGAGGAGCGGCCATGGGGGAAGGCCTGGGAATGCTCCCCAGCTGGACCACCAGAACGGGCAGCAGGTGGCCAGCACTTGCTGGAGGGGCAGCTGCTGGGCTCTGCCTACCAGGGAGAGCTGTCCTGGGAAGGCAGGCTGGAAAAGAGCTGCTGCAGCAGGGAGATTGTAGGGAGTGGCCAGGCCTGCCAGGGAGGACAGCGTGTCTGGCCCTGCCCAGAGCCACTGAGGGGCTGAGAGTCACCCAGAGGGGCACTGTCCAAATGTGCTCCAAGGAACGCTGCCTGGCCGTGCTTCCAGTAATAAATTGCCTCAGAGGGGCTCCCTGTGGCAAAATGTCCTTTCTGCTGGGAGATCAGGCCCAGCTCCTTGTCATAGGTGGGTGTGAGCTTGCCCCTCTCAGGCTCTTTAAGCTTTGCCTCACTTTTGCTCTGAAAGTGTCACAGTCCCTTTGTGCTGCCTTACTGTGGGAGTCCAGGGTGTTCCCCTGGCTTCCCTGGATGCCTCGAGAGCCCCCTGGCGAGGATCTTAAAGACCTTGGAATGATACCTAGGAGTCTCAGGGGCTGGATTTAACCCCCTGGAAGAATCTACCAACATTGAGAGAAGAAATACAAGCCACAAAAATAAGTAGAGTGTAAATTAGACTGTTAGAATGTAGAAAAGGTGGATTTCTAGGAATGTTTATGTTAGAAGGTTTTTAGCTAACATAGGGGATTTTGGTATGTCTCTTCCTCTTTCTTCTCCGTGCCATCCATGTTGGGTGGCATGCTGGGATTCTCAGATTGGATGGGGACAAAGCTGGACAGTGTAATAAGATTGTAGTGTATTGGAAAATAATTGTAAATATCAAGTACCTAGTTTAGAGTATAAAAGATAAGTCCTGCCCCAAAGGCAGGCATTCTGCCCTGGATGTCAAGCTGAACAGATCGCTGTTAGCTAGACAAAGAGTTTCTGAGATAAGAAATAATAAACAACCTTGAAACCTCAGAGAACAGCCTCCTTCAGTCTCTCTTTGGCAGCCATCAAGAAAAACCTAAATTCCAAACCACCTTTATGTCCTCCTAAAGTGATCTCAAGCCTAAAGAAACACCACAGGCTGTAACACCTTCCATTGCTGCACTCTGGTGCCAGAGGCTGTAGAACACATGAGAGTTTGGAAAACCTGAAGATCCAAGTGATCTCTCTCTGGCCTGGCTCAGATCCTTCACAAGCATTTGCTTCTTGGAAGCAGAAATTCCTCTTCTCCTCATGGTATGCCTAGTGCAGCAGCACACAGACCTTTGTTGTCTTGCAGAACGAGAAACAGATTCAGTTTTATTTGCTCTTAGGGAACAAATAAAATCTACATGGAAGCAGCTGTAAGCTGGAGAGATCTGCAGCTCCTGAGGCTGCCCTTGGCTGGAAGAAAGTGCCTCAGCTGCTGCTCTCATAAACCTGCTGACTAGTTTAGGACTCCAGAATTAGAACTGGACTGGTGAAAGACTGATCAGTAGTTTGGCACAACTTTTTTACAATTTACAAAAAAAGATTTCTGACCACTTCTTCAAGACTGCATTTATGCATTCTCCCTTGCAACTCATTTCTCACACAAAAGCACGAGGGGAAAAAACAAACCAAAATTATTCTAGCTGCTCTCCCTTCAGGTTTTTAAAGCTGGTTTTATGAGTTTCTAACTCAGTTTTCTAACAGTAAGCACCTGGAGGGCAATCAGAATGGAGAGAACACGTGAAATACTTGGTGTTTACACAGCACCAAGGAAGTCTGAGATAAACATGCAAGAGACAAGACTAGCTAGTGCTATTTGTGGATAGAGCCAGTTGAACAGAATCACAGAATCATTTAGATTGGAAAAGATCTGTAAGAACATTGTGCCCAACCATTAACCCAGCACTGCCAAGCCCAGCACTAAACCATGTCCCAAAGCCCCATGTCTTTTACATCCACAAATACCTCCAGGGCTGGTAACTCAACCACTTCCCTGGGCAGCCTGTTCCAGTGCTTGACAACCCTTTCAGCTGAGAAGCTTTTGCAGTGGGCATAGAAGAACATACCCTCTGTGACCAGCTTTTAATAGCAGCCATCCACTCTGCTGGGGTCAGTAGAGACAATGTGTTGTTGAAGTGTGTTAATATCCAGCTTAATCTTTTCTACCCAAATCTGTATAAAACTCATTTTTCTCATAACATTTTAAACTCATTATTTTGTCTCCAAGATCAGGCTAAGAGTTATACTGATTTTGACAGACCTTGGGGTCAGCCAAAGCATTATTAGCAGGGTGTTCTGAAATCCCATCAATGCAGGGAAGAAAAACCTAACAAATCCTTAAAATTAATTGATAGCATTAGAGAACATTATGTGATGCACCTCTAGAAGCATACCTTTCAAAACCTGTCTATTCCTTGATATTTGGGGCAGGTCTTGCAGAGCGGGTGAAGCCTTGAAGAATTTACTTTCCATGGAGGAAGATCTGTCAAACTTCTGAGTCAGAACCTTTGCATTGAGAAGCACAGCGAGGCAGGTTCTGCAGAGACCTGTAATGGATGAGCTAGATGTAACATATGGTCAATAAAATTTGGTGTACAACTGGCTTTTGACTCGTTCTGTGTTAAGTTTCATTCACCTGTAATTTTGCAATGGACACGAATAAAAACTTAAAACTGATTCATTCTTCCATTCTTCTCTATAATGTTCACAAACAAGTTTTCCTCTTTTCAGATTTCACCTCTTATTTCACCCTCAGTCCAACAAAAAAGACCGTAGACACATGAGTAATAGAATAAATCCCAACCCTATCATTATTAACATTTTAACAGCATTATCTGGTTGTGCAAGTTCACACCTCAGTGAGGAATAGGGTGAAACATGGAGAATTGCCATCTTTGCAGCTGCTACTAGCTGACATGGCAGCAAGGCAGATTGCTTTGAGGACAGTGCTACATCTGCTGCCCTGTTCATGGCAATGAACCAGGCTTTCCAGAGTTCCAGCTTCCTTGTGCTGCTCACATGGTGCAAAGGGATGCTAATAAGGCTACAAATAGCTTATAAAGAATTAAGATATTGAAGGAAAAAGGGAAATCACATTCAGCTAAGTGTGCCAGACTTGAGTTTATTTCATGTGGGTCCTTGTCTTACTCACACTGTGTGATGAAGGGTAAATTTTGGGAATGGTGATGTACTGCTACAGCCATCCACTAATGGTCTATTCCAAAATTACAGTTCAGCATGACTTGGTAATTACTGTTATCCACGGAAGGGAGCAAAATGCCTTTAAAACAGCCCTTAAGAAGAGAGTCCTCGCACAGGAGAGAGTTTAACCCCAAAGCTTTGAAAAAAAATAAAAAAGACAAAACCTTTGATCTTGATCATTTGCTATGGCCTGAGCTCACAGCTCAGGGCAGAAGCATTGGCCTCTGCTATCTTCAGAGCCTGGAGTGGCTGCATGCCAAGCAAGTGCTCTGCAGTCCAAGCATAAGGATGGCTCTAAATAACACCGGCTACCAACAGCCCGGAGGGCAGCAGTGCAAGAGCTGTGTGTGAACTGGGGCGAGCAGCACCATTGCCATGCATCCTGTTTTGGCAGCAAAGGGAGGTGTTGATTTTTAGAATGCCATCTTCAAGTTGTCTCTCGAAATAATATAATCCTCTTATTTCCTGCTTCACCAGTTTTAAGGTCGCTTTGGTCTTCTGGGGCAATGTAAAGCTGTTGTAGCTCCACAGGGGAAAATCTTGGCTATTCCTCTTAGAGCAAAGCTTGACTGTCTGAGAGGTTGTAGAAAGGAGCATGAATCTCAGTAACCCTCTGAAAGTGCAGTATACACAAATAATCTTTGTGCTGCAATTCTCTCCTGGCCTGGATGCTAAGGCAGTTTTTAATGAGGATTTGGCTCTGAGTGCATGTTTCCATGAAATGCTTACAATCTTCTTTTCCAGCCCCCACAATAATACCTATGTGCACAAAAATAATAAAGTCCTGTGTACAAATATGCAGAACCACATGCCAGTTCTTCAGCTTTCCAGCCCTTCCAAGGGCTCCAGCAGAGTGGCATTAGAGAGGGGGCAAGAGGACAGCTAGGAGCCTGACACCCAGAACAAGGAGTAAAGAACATATTGAAATGCTTTTGCAGGTCAGATCTTTATTCTGGCACTGAAGACAGAGCTATAGACTGACAGAAAGTGTTTATGACCTGAGCAGCAAGAAGACAACAGTGAAAGGATCAAGGCCTGTTAAACCAGGATACAGCTGTCCCCAGAGAACTTGATCCTGGCCAACGGGCTTTGGCAAGGAACAGTTCACATGCAATAGCTGTGTTTTGCTGTGGATGATTGCCTAAATCCCAGCTTAAAGTGGTTAAGTGCTCTACTCCCCCTCACACGATGATCTCTCAGTCTGATAAGTCTAGGAGAAAGGGGTACAAAAATAACTAAAAGTTAAGTTTTATATATTTTTTGAAACATCTATTTTCAGTATGAAAAGAAATATATGGAAAATAGATGTACATCACCTTTTTACTTCTGTGAGGGTAAACAAAATAATGGGAGATGGCAGGAAGACAAAAAAGCATGCTGGCATGAGAAAGAAAAGAATACTGCAAAATCTAGTTCATTTATCATAAAATTAAGAAGTCTAATGATGAGAAGAATTCCAAGAGATGCAACACAGAATCACAGAATATGCTGCATTGGAAGGGACCCATCAGGATCATTGAGTCCAACTCCTGGCCCTGCACAAGACACCCCAGAAGTCACACCTGTGCCTGAGAGCACTGTCCATACGCTTCTTGAACTCTGTCAGGCTTGGTGCTGTGACCACTTCTCTGGGCAGCCTGTTCCAGTGCCCAGCCTCCTTCTGGGTGAAGAACCCTTTCCTGATATGCAACCTAAACCTGATTCAGCGTCATGCCATTAATAAATAATTAAATAAACAAATAAGCACTGTTCACTGACTTCTGAAAAATTGTCATTATCCCTAAGAAATGAGTAATAACAAATCATTAAAGAAATGTTACAGGGTTTTTCTGTACTTACAAGAAAAAATAAAATGATTGAACATTTCTATGCAGGAAAATACAACCTTGAAAAAATCTCATTTGTATTTCAGGGACATGCAAAACATGAATAAAGAGGAACAAGGAGTAGGAGTGTCCACATCAACAAAATGGACCGTCACAGGGATAGAGCTACCTGGAAGGGTCCAAAAGGTGGCTGTCTGTGCAGCTCAGACACTTATTGGTGCAAAGTCTTTGTGACCAGAAAACCCTTTGACATAAACAATTCTACTGGGCAGTGACAGTGACATCAAGTGGATACATTAGTGAATTAAACAACCGAGTTACCCTGATACACGAGAAGCTGTATTTTAGTAATGATTCATCTGAAAAGTGCTTCTACCATAAGACAGATTGAGAAGCGATTTGCCCTTTGAGGGACTCTTTGTGTTCATATGTACATCATCCCCTCCCTGCATCTTTATATGAAGGGTAACTCCCACTTCATTTATTTGAACAGAGGAAATAGGGAAATTTTCCAAAGAGGCTGAGAAAAGGGTAAAAAATTGGAAGCTTCATCCTTCCAGATACAAATAGCAACAGTTCATGAATGGAGAATTAGTTTGGGAAAACGCAGATGCATAAAATAGGGCTGCCCCAGGCTGTTTTAGCTTCTTCACAGCAATGCTGTAGTACCTATTTAGTTATCCAGTAATGCCAAGCAACTACTGATGACTTCATTATCCACAAAGTATGCATGCACGCACCCTAAATGAGTCCACTGCAAATATACTCGCATCATTAAATTTAGAGTAAGGTACCAAAGTGTTTTTAAAATACACGGGGACTCTTTAATGAAAAGACTTATTTTCCTCTGCATGGGTGAAAATATTCGAATGCAAAACCTTCAGAGTAGCCTTATTCTGAGATAAAAACACACAATTTTCACCAAGAGAATGGTGACAGTGTCTCTTTTATCTTCATCTGCCAACACCCTGTTTCAACCATGTGCTCCCATGTGACCAATACTCCCATTTTAGCTTAAGTGCCTGCCACTCACTGGAACTTTTCTTTATTAGAACATTTTATTAGAGGTTTGTACTGCTTGCTCAGCACTGCTGGAGTAATGCCTTGCAAGTGAAATCAACAGTGATGCTCAAGTGTGTAGTGGACTTGGTGGAATACCCATACTCTCTTTTGGTAGTTAAAAACAGGCTTGCATTTTGTCTTGATTTCTGTCAGCATCTACCTGCTCACTATAAAGGAAAATTAAGTGTTTTAAACCTAGATTATCTGGTGGCACAACCTTTGATGGCAACACAACGTTTGATGACATGATCCAATAAAATATAGTCCAGATGTCAGCAATTTTTTTTGGGACCATCTCAGTTGCTTCACCACACAGACAGTGTGTGAATATCTCTTTGATTTATGTGAATGGATGTCTACAGAAATGGGAAACCTTCCATTAGAGCAAAGCATGCTCACGTTTCCCCCATGGAAGGTGTGGCAATGAGGAGCTGCACTGCTGGCCACCAGCATCCTCCAGGTATTAAGCAAACATCTCCAGAATCTTGCCTTGCCCAGGTTTTATAGAGATGCCAGGGCAATTTCCCATCTCCATACCTACTAAAGTCACTCCCAGGACAAGGTTAATTTTTTAATTAAGAGAAGTTTAGGACTTTTCCATTATGATGAATGTTTGCTCCCTGGTCTTCTCCAAGGTACCAATCAAGGTCCCCTGGGAGACTCATAGGAGAAGAGATTTCCTCCACTTCAGGTTGCCCTGTGTAGCTAGGGTGGCTCCCAGCCTTGCTCCCTTTTGGGATGAGAGCACACACAAAATGATGATGGCAGATGATAGTGCCAACAAAGGAAGGATATTTTGTTTTGACTGAGGCCATGATGCTCTTTCATTCAGCTTTTACCCTTAGAAACAGCATTTCCTTAGACTGCACATCTGCTGTGAAAGAGCAAATATCTGTCTTTGCCCATTTCTGTACATACATCCTATGTCTCTTCAGAGGCCTGTGCTCCTCACCACAGAGGTGCCCAGCCTTTGCTGAAGCAAAGTGACTGTACTAAAAATCAATAGTGGAGCTAAGCACACTAATACCCTCTGTGTGCTTCAGCTTCCAAGACCAATCATCTGCTCTTGAGGAAATGAGGAGAGAAAATTAGAAATATTTCTAAAAACTATACACCTTTATAAATTATTGTGAATGTATTGCTTTTGCAGATGCATAAGTGAAAGTAGGAGTTAATATTTTTTGTCTCTTCAGAAAAAGCTTTAGAGAAGTGCACTGTATGTCTTATCTTACTGTTGATGAGTACCTTGTAAAAGATTTCTTTATGAAAAGGTATGGAGAAAAATAGAATGCAAATCCTTAAGTAAGTAAACCTGAGATTACTTCCTTTATGAACAATTTAGATTTCTGGGGGAAAAAAAAAAAGAGTAGAAACGATTTTCTATTGTAGAACTGCAAACCATTTGCTTTCAAGACCAATGCTAGCATTCCCTATTCAAACCTAGATGAACAGGCTGCCTTCCCTATAAAACCATTGTAATGTACCTAGGCCAGGAAAACTCTGAGAAGCCAAAACATTTGTGTAAGTTCAGTGTAACTGAAGAATAATTAGCACGTAGGTAAATAATAGAGTGTGCTAATGCAACATAAACCTGCATGAGACCTGTGTTCTGTGGTACAGATTTCACGTCAATGTCAAAGAAAGAATAATGCCTAACAATTAGAGTTTGTGATGCTGTCACTGGAGGAAAGGATTTCATTGCATGTCTACAGGGATTGTCTTATCAGGCCATTTGGATGCAAGATCGTGATGGTAAAACTATTCCACTGTATGCCTAGCCCCTCTGACTATTGCATTACAATGCTGTCAGGGTGCTGGGGCATAAAGATTTTACTGCAATCATTCTGAAGCTAATACGTCCAGATACGATGATTTCAGTGTAGCTTGTTCCCCCAATAAATTTAAAAGAAAAAACAGATAAAAACAATTGAAAAATCTAAAAACAATACTGGAGGTTGTTAAGGTTTGGGAATGTCACTCCAATTTAGTAAGGCACATAAGCTCAGAATCTTCCATATTATTATAGCACCAGTTGGGTCGTGAGACTCTGGGATATGGTGCATGCAGTTGGAATGGAGAACCTTAATTTGCAAGATATTCTAAATTTTCTGGTTTTGAGATACTATGATATTTGAACATAGTTAGCTCTAATATTCCTAGGGGTCCTGAAGGGAACACCATACATAGTCCTGAGGTCTTTGTCAAATGTTTAATTGTTTCTATTAGCCACTTTAATGCTCTATCCATACAGGGCTAAGGTTGAATGATGGGGTTGCATACCCTTTCAGAATCGCCAATACATCTGTATCCCCATTTTTAAAGATAAAAAAGTGTGAAGTTAAAGTATGTATCACCCCTGCCCCAAAGCCTTAGCTCTGCCCCCAGACTGGAGAGTGGTGCAGCTCACGGGGGTGTGTGCGCTTGCTGCAGCCACGGCACGTGTCTGACACACCATCCCCTTGGCAACCCCTTGTCTCATTTATCTTCCTGAATGCTCGGCTAACCTTCTCTATCTTATAGGCACAGCTCTGATTGGCACAGATGTTAATTAAACTAGGTTGTAACAGAGCACACGCTGGAAAGGCGGCCCTTGGAGCTGAAAGGGATCCTCGTCCGCACCACTGCCCCACTGCCGCTCTCTGTTCTGCTCAGTATGGAAGGAGTGAAGGAAACACAGCCTTATCCCTGTTCCTGAGATCTGTGAGCCTCATGAGGGCAGAAGAAGGGACAGGGCAAGCACCAAGTGCTGGCAACAGGCAGCAAATGGAGGTTACTGATGAGCTGGAGACATAGACAAAACACTGCTAATTGCTAACACTGACCAAAGTTAAATTCCTGTTTTCTCTGCCCATGGGCAGCAATTTTCTTTTTCCTCATTTGAGCACTGTGATCTTCCATGTCACCCAGAGAATTCTTTCAGGGCGAAATGTGCCATGAGGATATGAAACAGGTAAAAATAAGAAACAGGGCAATGCATCCTTCCACCCTATTGTGGATTTGCTTTTCTTAGATTTTTTCATCCAATGTTCTGGAAACTTCTCCCCTAGAAATTTTCACAGTGACTTTCCTGGTTATTTAAAAAAATCACAGCAATAAGGTGGTCCTAACTGTGAGAAAGACAAATCAGGAAGTTTCCCCTGAAAAACCACTCTACTGTAGCACCCATTCACAGAACACTGCAAAGGGCAGGATGAACTCCCATGACAGGCTGATACATGAATTTTGTTGGACATAGTACATTTTAAGACCCCATGCTTACTCCAAATTTAATAAATCCCTATCCAATTCTTTGATTTATATCAGATCATTGGTCTTCCTGCATCTGTTTTCTTGCATCAAGCTGTGCTGCAGATACAACCAGAACTTTAAATTTTGAAAGTTTTGTCTGCCCCAAAAAGTTGATGAAAATTAGGTGCTGGATTAGAGTGATTGAAACCAGGTATATCACACTCAGATTAGATCCATCACTGAGCATTCATGCAAAGTGAAAAAATAATTCTTGCATGTAACCAGTTTCTTTGAGGTTGCCATGAGAATCCCTCCCTCAAATGGTTGAGTTTTTACTTCAGATCTGAATAATCACAGAGATTTTTCAGAACTGAGAAAATTTGTGGATTGTGCATTTAAATAGAAATGGTTTGCTATGAGAAAGGAAATTAATTTGGTATAATTTTTACTAACTGCTTTAGATACACTTAGGTTCCATATAAGATTAAAATTAAGACCAGAAACTAGCTTGTTTAAACACATACTGCAAGTTTGAGAGTGTCTGGACCAGACCCCTCTGCAATCAAAGCTGTGAGCAATGAAAAGAGATTCTCTGGTAAGAAATTACCTGCTGACAACTCTGCAGCTGCTGGTTAGTCTTCCCTCTCATCAGTCCTCTCTCTCCATCCTGTGGGGCACTGCAGCTCCAGAAGTGCTCTCTATCCCATGGTGTGTAACCTGAACACTTAAGGCTGTAAAAGGTCTCGGAGGATGCTCCCAGGCTCAAGTCATTACCCCTCTCCCCAGCCAACATGCTGCTTAAGAACTTCATGCTCTGTTTGCCTTAATCCTTGCTGGTGCCATTAGATGTGTCATGCTTCCCCTTGCCTTTTCCTACCAGTTGTGATTTGAAATACATCAGAATATGACCCAGTTTTATTGTCACGGCGGGCTGTTTGCAGCACACAGAGCAGGTAGGAGGCTTCTCTAAGCTCCCTGTCTTTTTGAATCAAAAAATCATATGGTTGGTCTCGCACATCCTGTGCCAAGCTCAGATGAAATGAACTTCAGTCAAAGTAGAGAAACACTCCTGCCATAACAGTATTAAGAGTACAGCCTGCACTTGAAGTGCAAACACTATATAGGTAGCACTGAATATCAGTTTATTCTATTTGCAAAAATTAATTACATAGTAATAAAAAATTCCTTCTATCTACCTAAACCACCACTTTTTCAAGACATTCTTTATCAATAGCCATGCTCCTATACTATTACCCTGTTTAGTGCCATCCTCTGTATAGCCTATGAAATTGTTCTCTTTCATTTCATGGTTTCATATTTTTCAAACAGAATGCAGAAGAAAAAAGGAAGACACTATCTAGGAGCTGAAACCAGCACCAAAGCCCCATCAGTATGTATCAGAACTTTGTAATTAATAGGTTTCAGCTCCCTTGTAAAGGACTTAAATAATTTATTCCTATTTAATTGCCAGAAAAATCTCAATGCTCTTATATTAAATATAATATATATTCATATATATTTTTTCCTGAGTGTGTTCCAAAAACAGCCCATCAGCTCTAAGAAGCACTTGCACTTGTTAATACCTCCATTGTATGACGGCATTTGTTTGAAATATTTGCATGCCATATAGTTCAGAGTACCTTCTTTTTTCCAGGCAACAGCTAAAAATTTTACTACAGCATTAAGAAATTTTAATGACTGTTAAAAGGTTCCCTAATGACTATAATAAAGGACAATATTTTATTGATGTCAGCGACTAGCAGTTGACTTATGCAGTACTACTTTTTAATCTTCTGGTTTGCTGTGTTCTTATACATCTCTGCTCCAATTCTTAGAGCAAAACCTGATGCATCTCAGCTGTGATTTAATGGATTTACTCATAGAGCTAAAGAAGTCAATGCTGAAGTTACTTAATGAATTAAGTGCTGTCTCTCCAGTGTATATTCAATTTTTCAAACTCTTTTCATGCTCATTGTCATTGATATTTGGACAGTTGTCTGTGAATCTGTACAATGGCTCCCCTAGGCTGGAAATCCAAAGGCTCATTGTTTATGCCACAGCTAGTTTGCCAAGACATCAGAAGAAGGTCCAGAATCCAATTCCTGAGTAAAGAAGACATCCCAGGCTTGGGTGCCCAGTGCATTTGATTGCCATCTACTTTGGTAAGGGAAATTCAAGCACAAGTTTGTGACCAGCTGGTGCTCTTTCCTTATGGAAATGCCTGTGTTGGTCTATCAGGACATCCTGGAAGTCTACAAAGAGAAGGGTAGAAGGCCTCTGAAAACTGCAAAAGCTCAGGGAATCAAGTCAGCTATTTTTTCCTGAATAAACCCACACCATAAGGAAATGAGCTGTGGCTGGGATTCTGGTATATTTACACTTCTGATTTACTGTATGACCTTGGGCAAGTCACTCATCCCTTTTGTGCCTAAGTTTCTGTACCTGCATTATAGAAATAATAATTACATTTTCTGTTTCACACGGTTCTTCTGAGGCTTATTTAGTGTTATCAATACACAATGCTTCACAAATAGTGGAATTATTTTAACAAATATGTCAATCTGGAATGACTATTGAGAGCAACAAATTCAGAAACAGTTTTCACAGCAGTTCTTAGACCTGCCCTCATGGTCCTAGGTATCTATCTGAGGAAAAAGGCTCTTAAAGAGTTGTATTATCAATGAAAGGCAGTAGTACCCAAGCCCCAGGGTTGCTCTGGACTCTAAATGCTAGTGCAAGAATATAAAGGTAACAGAGATGTATGGCTGGAGCAACCCCCATTAGCTGTGTGAGAGGGAGCCAGCAGGGAAAAAGCCCAACACCCTGACTGGCTCCAAGCCCTGGCTGTGCTGGTGGTGGCACAGCAGAGCACAGCCCATTTAAATCACACTGCCCTCTCACGTTAATCCTTGCAGAGTGCTGAAACCTCGCCACTTTTGATCACTTCATTCACTTGATTACTCCAACTGGTCTAAACAGGGTTGGGAGCATGTCTTGCACATGGAAGATGAAAGATGGAAAGGGTGCAGGCACGAAGGTTTCCTACATAGAAGTCCAGCAGTTGCTTACAACTTATTAGCAGACCTCCCTGGTCCTTGCAGAGACCAGGAGAGTGCAAATTAACAGAAGCAATTAATTACTCACATGTAAGCTGCTGGACTCAGTCCGGGGGAATGGAGAGGATGACAATCCACGAGGTCAGAATGGAGCCTTAATGAGCCCTTCTGGCCCTGGACCCTGTGACTATTCAATTAGGCACGAGACCTCTCTGTGTGCCAAAGGGCCTTTCGCCCCAGCCCACCTCATGCCAAGGCACAGACCTTGCCCTGGAAGTCGGGCCGGCGTTAAACGCCGGGTACTTGGACTGCTCTGGATCTCAGCCCTGAAATGAGGGCAAGCGAGTGACAGCCCAGCACAACTGCAGCTGCTCTTCACTTCAGTCTTGCCTTTAAGCACATTGTGTTTTGTCCTCTTAAATTACAGTAAGATTGCAGTCAGCTGGGTGAACCCAAAGACCCACGTTGTTCTTTGCTGGTTTCTGCCATTCACAGTTTTCTCTCATGCACACCTATACTTACTCAAAAATGCTTAAACACTATAATGTTCAACCGAAGGTGGGGAATTTTGTGTTTAAATAAAAACCCAGCTGATTTTTTTATATCACCCACCTCACAAGCCTCCTTCAAAATGATCCCTTTCTAAGTGATTAATTTTCCATGAGAAGATGCTAATACCAGGACAGTGCAAAAATAAATATCAGAAAAGAGCAAGCAAAAGGGAATGTGTCACACACTGAACTACAGGGAAACAGTGCAAAACATCTAATCACAGCAGTGCCAGGAAACTTGAACCTGTCCAAAAGGATCCAGTGCTCTCAATGTTTAATTGCTGTTGATGGCTGCTGGTCAGTCATGCATGACAATGTGTGTGTCACGCTGCTTCCTGCCTATGTTCATTCCTGTCAGCCTTCACTCCAGGTGATGAGTACAGCTTCTATGACTAGGGAAGAGGGAGACAGAGGGGGGAAAAAAGGAGCCCTCACAGACAAAAAGCAACATGTACCCAAATAACACAAGCCACAGGAGCAGAGCACCAAAAATGGACAGCAAAGGCCAGCTTTTATCAACCTCCCTACCCCTCCTTAATCATGCTCAAAACAAAACAAAACAAAACAAAACAAAACAAAACAAAACAAAACAAAACAAAACAAAACAAAACAAAACAACAACCACCCCCCAAAAAAACAAAACCAAAAATAAACAACAACAACAAAAGTATGGCATCTGCAACCAACAGTATTCCAACTGGCAAGTCTCAGGTCTCCTGTTTGCTTGATGTGTTTGAACACATGCTTGGGACTGCATGAAGCAATTTGAATTACAATCAGGTAGCAATGAATATTATCTTTTTGGGGAACTAGGGCTTTATAAATCTCCTCCTTGAGCTAATAAGAGAGAGGTAGGGGGAAATGTAAGGGAAGTAACTTAAAAGGTCTAGAAATTGTGTAACAGCTTTCCTCTGCTTTCTTAAAGTGAATGTTTAATGGTTTATATATCTGGGCCCAGATTCAGCAAAGCACTTAAGCATACATTTAACTTTAAGTATGTGAATGATCTCATCCTTATTCAGCAAAACCCTTAAATAAATGCTTAATTTTAAGCCTATGTTTAGCTGCGTTGCTGTACCATGTCCTCATCACACACTTTGCATCCTGCTATGTCTGTCACATAATTAGAAAGAGTGCTGCTATTTTACCTCACCCATTGCTCTCTTCTTTTCAAAACAATGATCATTATTTTGCCATTGTTTAACTCCCTTTTGCTTTGTGCAAAACCAGTGCCTGGGAGTCAATACATTCCTGGAACATCCAGAACACATCTGCTCATTCCCAGTGCACTTTGGATCCAAGTGCAGTGGGAGTCAGGGTGAGTCCTGCTGCGGTCTCCAGAGGGAGCTGGGTCAGGACCACGCTCCAGATGTGTTGCAGTAGTACATGGACTGAATTGTCTAAGAATGGGAAAGGCAGTGCAGTGTTGCAGTTTCTGCAACAAAAGCACAGTAGCAAGGCTTTAGCTGATTCAAAATTGATCTGACTTCAGCTGCGGTCGGGATACTTTTAGGAAAGAACTAATACATCATTTCTGGACCACGACATTTCAAGCAATTAGGAGATAGCATATGACGTTAGTTTTGATGATGTAACTGTTTTACAATAGTTTTGTATTCTCTCTGTGTATGCTTTCATTCATCTCTCCAATAAGTGGGAAATGAAGGTAGAATACAAAACAGGGGGAAGAGCTTGTTTCACACGATGTTTCTGGCTCATTTGAAGATGTTCCTTATTGCCATTGCCACTCTTTCCCCTCTCCATATCCACATTCATCCACCAGTGAGCGTCAGGATGGCTGTTCAATTTTATTTTTTGTTAAGGATGACAATGAGAATCATGTTTAAGTGCTAGCATACATATACAAATTGAGAAATGCTGTGTGGGGAGGTCAGTCCACTTTATTTTTCCTGAATCAGCTTTTGCTAGCTTTAATATTTGGAACAACCTTTCTCTGACATCACTGAGGAGAGTCTAGGGGTTGTAAAATTATTGTTATTACTACTACTACTACTACTATGACTACTACAGAGGTGATATGGACAAAGAGAGCAATAGGTGCACAAGGGAGAATAATCTACTCAATGTGTGTTATTTAATGTATGTGGTCATTCTTTTTTACCACAGATTGAAAAGTGGTAGCAAAATAGCTCGCTAAAGAAGTCCTGGGGAAGAGTCAAGTGTCACATTTTCTATGTTCAGAACTGCCATGGAAGGAAAATAAAAACACAAATACATAGTTTTGCAAGAACAGAACTAATGAAGCCCTGTTTCCTGCAGCTTTGTGCCTCATAATTAATTGCGAGCTACAGTTGAAGCTTTTCCCAGGGGTGGGGCACATATGGTCCATCTCTCACACTCTCTGAGAAATATATAGATAGATATACTGTGAGGATTCTTTATGGTTAATAATGCATGAACTCACGCTGCAGTCATGTTGTTAGGCAGGCTCCTTATCCTTCTTCACCATCCTCCTCCTTCCATCCTTTCACAACAAGTATAGAACTTTATTTTAAAGATTACTGCTCTGCCAAATTTGTCTGAAATCACTAAAGAGATTAAAACCTGAATAGGTTAAACTATACACATGCTAAAATGTTAAAATACACTACATACACAAACATGCAAACTGTAGGACTGAATAAGCCTTACCTCTTTATCAAAGGTGGCTCCCAATTGTATCTGACACCAGTAGATGTTTATTTTCATAACATATAAAAGCAAAGGGAAAATACTATCATTTAATCCCTGCACTCTTTTGGCATCCTCTCTTGTAAAGGAGAAGTCACCAACACTCATGAGAACTGTAACAGAGATAAGCCAAATGAGCTCAACAAGAAATGACAAACTCAGGGAACTGCCAGCTTGGGAACATGCCATGAAGTCAAGTCTGTGAAGTTCAGGTTTGGAATACATTATAGATTCTGAAGAAAAGCTCAGACTCCAGTGAAGTGCATGCTGGCACTGAAGAAGTTTGTCATACATGGCCCTTTCCTTTCTGTTCTGCAGGGATGTTAATGATTTGAGGCATTAAAAGGCATTGTTCCTAGTTATGGTGATTTTCAGAAAATGGGAACTGTGAAAACAGGATTATCAAACCATTGGAAACATAGAACCAGTTTTGAAGTTCAGGCCATGTAATGACTGTGTGTAGAGGAGGATGCAGCAAATCACTTGGAACTTGGCCTTGAATAAGATAGCCAAAAAACCTCATGTAAAATTAATAAGCAGCCTTCCTTTTCATTTTAAATGCAACCAAAGCCCAAATGCTGGAATAAATACATTCGGTATACAGAGAGAATTTTCATAAATCAGCCATGCTTATCCATATCCTTTGTACTTTGTAACCATTAGCCATACACTCTATCGAACATAATGTTTCCTAAGATCCCTGGTGGCTTCAGTATTAATCTGAATTCTGTGATTCTACTGTCAAGTTTAAATTACAGATCTGACCACAAACTCATTAGAAAATATGCTGCTCTATTCTGTGCTTCTCTTGTCTTGATTTCATATTTTTAGGGGGAAAAAAAAGAAAAAGAGAGAAATAAAAAATTGCCATTGCTCTTGCAAAAAGACCGATCTCTTTGATGTGGCAATGAGCTGAATTTATTTTAGGAAGTGTTGAAAAAGGAAAAAGGATACATCTTCATCTAATCCATAAGTAACACAAATGGGATATTTGATGTTAGATATTTATAACAGTTACATACCACCTTTATTTATTTATATTTTATGTAAAGGATGAAAGCTTAATTCTCTTAACTACCAGGGGGCAAGTATAATCTGTCCAGAGGAAAGAACAGGATGGCCAGACGAAATGATAGCTCTCTCACACTGCTCTGTCATTGCAACTAAGCCCTGACATGAAAGCCTTAAGGGTGTGGTAAAAAGGACTGCCCTTCAGTGTGCTGAAAGGAAACTTCAGCATCCTTGCTCATTCGTTTTTTGTATAAAAACTGACAGATGTGTCAAAGGTGTGATAGTTTTGTGAATAAGTAATAAGTCCTGACAAGTTGGACCTTATCATTCCCTTCAGCCTAAGGTGAGGAAGGAGCCTGGGGTAACAGCAGGGCCAAGAGAAAAGCCCTGGATGGGACTTGCGGGATGGCTCGCCTCGCTCATCTGTGCTCCTGCTGGTACAAAATGGATTGGATGACACATCTGATCAAATTCATGCCTGGTGTAATTTCGGAGAGGTCAGTGGTGTTACACCAGGGGAAGCATCAGTCCTTGGTGTTTATTTAGGGAAGATGGCAGAGGCTTTGGAATAAGAGCACTGAGCCATGAGCTCCCTTCCCCTCAGCAGCGTGGTGTGGACACTTCACATGAAGGGCAGTTGGCTTTCAGAATCATGTACAGGTGCTTTGTCAAAACCTGTGTTCCAGCATGGCTCACAGGGAAGGTGCAAATACTGCACTTGGCCAGTGTGACCCTTAGATGCCTATCCCAACACTGCCAGATCCACCTGAAATCTCTTTCCAAACAAAAGCAAACCAAGCTTCTTCTGTTTGCAATATCTAGGTCATATTACAGGAGATTTACATTCAAGTGGAAGAAAAAGAAAGGAGATTGTAATATATTTATTTGTGAAGCAAAAGGTTTGCCTTTCTGCAGGAATAGCAAAGCTCATATTTACAATGCATAGACTTGCAAAGATCACTAGTGCAATGAGAAACATACATGAGGTAGTTTGGAAAGCAGGAATTCCAGATGGGAGGGAGTGTATCTGAATGAAAATGCAAAAATATTTTTACAAGTAAATACTCATGGCCTCAGTATGTGATTTTCATAAGCTTTCATCAGAAGGAAATAAACCAATATGGAAATGACAGCAGCTGAGATACTTAAGAACATGATTAGCTCTCAAACTTGGGGAAAAAAGAAGTGTTTGGGAAATTATAATGCTACTTAGATTTCCTTATCTATGTATTTTTTCACTCAGATGTTCAATAAACCAGGAAAATCTAATATAACATTCCAGATAACGGGAAAAAGGAAGAAAAAATCAGATCAGGTTAACATATTGCTATTAAACATACAACATATATTGGCCAAATAGACAAAGGATGAGAGAGCAGGATGTGGTGTAGGAGTGAGCTGTGCAATGGCATTGACTTTGCAGGTGATGGATGGTAGTAAGACACACAACCTCAGGGACAGAGAAAACTGGGACATGTGGGGAGTGAAAATCCCAGAAGCATGAGAGGGGACTGCAGGAATAGCATGGCAGTGAAGGACATTTGTTAAAAAAGTCAGGAGAAGGTCAGAGGCAAGAGCCAGATATTGCAGGGAAGATGGCAGAGCCCTGTTTCCTGAGTGCAATGTAGCAGGAAACGGGTTCTGGAAAGGGTGTGAGGGTACCAAATATACATGATGGGGCATAGGGATCTGAAATACTGCACAATGAGGCCAGACAAGTGCTGCAGATGGGTTTGGATTGGGGTAACAGTCTGTTCCACATTTCACAGACTTGTTCTAACTACTCCTCCTCCCCCCCACTTCTTTATGTTTTAAATTGCTTCAGTGCTGTCTTTCCTCATTTTTTTTTTCCTAAGGCCTGAAATGCGATGCCTGCTATGAACACTGTCTTCTTTTGACATTTTCACTCCCTGATAATGCTGCAAGCTAGCCTTGAATTTTAAAAAGTGGCATGCATGCACACACTCAAGCACTCCCACTCTGAGGCTGTCATTCTCATCAAACATCTGGAAATCTGTTTGCCAGAGTGCTGCTGCCAAATGCTCCTGCCTCATCCAGGCAGAATTGTGCTTCCCCTACAGGGTAAGCAAGAAGAGCTTGAGAGCAGATTTACAGCTGTTGATGTGGCAGCACTGAAGTCTTGTGCAGCAGCTCAGAGCTCCTTATTTATGGTTTGAACCCCCAGAGGAGTTTGGTTAGGGAGCAGATTGGATGTGGACATCCAAAGCCTTCCTGCAGCCTGAAGATTCCTTCCTTTTCCTTTTATTTTTAGCATCTTTGCTACCCAGCCCTTCACAACTCTGGCCAAATACAGATGGCTGTAATTCCCTCAGACTCTGAGGACAGCATCAGCCTTGGTACTGAGACTTTGCTAGGCAAAGTACCACAAGATTTCATCTCTGAGGCCAGGGGAAGAAGAAATGGAGGATCAGACTTCAAGGCATCTAAGTGCCTAAATCCCATCCCCTCTTCTAAAGCAGTCCCTAACTTGAAGAAAATTCTGTTTCAGTCAGGACACATGAAACTGGTAACAAACATTCCCTTATCCTATCTCAGGTCATAGAAATAAGTCCTGTTACCCTGACCTTCTCCCCTGCCAAAAAATTAATCAGGGAAATGAGAGAGAGGGAAGGCAGGGAAATGGCATTAAGGCTCTGAGGTAAAAGCTGGAAAGACAGATGTGGAGAAATGAGAGAAAGGGGTTGTACCCGGTACAAAAAGATGCTTCTATCTAGTTCTGGTTAGTGAGTGGAAAAGCAGAGTAAGAGCAATGGGAAATGAACAGAACTGAGACAGGATAACAACATGCCACCTGCAGAGATATAGCAGAACAGTAAATAAAAGGAAAAAAGCCTTTCTTGCACTTTCCATAACATTGGGCTTAGCAACCAGGATTCCCAGTGCAAAGCCCAGACACAGCTGTTTCCTTACTAGCCTAAATAACTTAACAGAAAATTTACATCTTGGCCAAGACATTCAGCATGCTGGTGTGCAGACCAGAAATGCTCAATTTCTAAAGGATTTTCCCCAAAAGGAGCAAAGCTTGCACACCAGGACACAGGGAGGCATTTGATAGCACAGCACGGAAGGGGAAACTGACTATTCCGTCCCTATTAGGACAGCTGGAAGTTACAGTAAATGGGCTATTGAGAACAATGGGTTGGAGCCAATGGAAAGGCAACTTCCAAACATTTCAATTTAAAGGTCTCTCAGCTATGGAAAATGATTGCCATGGGGCTTTGTTTCAGGTCGAGGCACCAGGGAAAGTGCATTTAGAAAGCATGACAGTCCATTTAGCAGGCATCCCTCAGCCATAGGCACAGATTCCCTCAACAGACGCTCGGTTGTGTGCGCCCCTAATCTTCATCCAACTTGCAGGAAAAACACCACTAAAAGGCAAGGAGTTTTTAGTGAAGTTTCAGTGGCAAAGCTATATACAGGCATCTCCTCATACCAAAAAAAAAAAAAAAAAAAAATTAAAATAAATTCTGAGTATGTAAGTGCTGTTAGCTACTGCTGTGCTGTTTAGTGGCTGTCAGGCCAGCCTTAGGAAACATGGCTGAGGACTATTGTGCCTTCAATCCTGATGATGGAAAGAACAAACCATATATTTACTAACAGTGTTATTTTAAGTGCTGAACAGCTAGAATAAAATTAAGGCATTTATACCTTTTTAATACCTTTTTTCTTTTTTTTCTCCAAGCATTTATAAACTGCTTTAGTGCTTCAGTTACATGTTTATCTTCCAGAAAGTGCATGAACAAACCAGCCAGACAAATAACCCTAAAGATGCTGAAAAAGCAAAGCATCAATAAATTGTTTGAATTTGGACAGTCTAGTGATCTGACTTAGGAATGAACACCTGAACTAAAGGAGGCTAAAGCTATGATTTTTGTAAGGCCCAAGGAGAGATGCACCCCTGATAACTGGTCACTATGGCTCACTAGAATGGAGGCACTGTGTCCAGAGAGCTTGGATGATGCATTGCAGGCACAGAGAACCACTGACAGAGAGAAAAGGTACCCCTGTGCTCATTACATACCTCATGTTTTTGAAAGGGTCCAAAGTGATACTCAAAATATTGCCACATTTTGTCTTTTCAACTTTATCTATCACTGCTTATTTGTGCTCTTACAATGAGGTTGGAAAATAGTGAGTTAAGAGTTAATTGGCAGATTTAGCACTTCTTGAGTTTACATTTGTTGTCTGGCATCATCCTACTCTTTCTATGGTCACACATATCCCATCATGTATGTCCTACCTCAAGTTTCATGTGTGTGTCTGCATCTGGAGTTTCATGGTCGTGGCCCAGGTGTCAAAATGCCAACTCCCTTTAAGCTCTAGAGTGAATCACTTTGGATGCTTGATTACCCAAGAGCAGGGAGACTTACATGGGAATTAGTTGCCATCAGTAGACAATTAGCTGCAAGTCTTATAATTTTATCTTGCTTGGGAAGAATAGGATTTAGGGGGAATCTGAGTCATTCTAATAGAACAGATAATCATGCCTGTTTTATAATTGTGAGAGTAGGTTCATAACATTCATTAGCTATCTCAGGAGCCAGGAGCACTGTTTATAAAGAAGTTTGAAGACCACCTGGACTCAAAAGTACAGGGTTTTGAGACACTGCAGAATTAGTGGCTTATTTTCCAGTCTTCTTTCCATGTACCAAATGTATCCTATTGTAATGTGTGAATGTAAAGTATAGCACTCCTGAGAAGAGAGGTGATGAAAAGCTCACCAGCACACAGGTTCAGGGATGGAGAAGAAAGTTTGGCCAAGTGTAATAAATCAAATCTGCAAATATGTGAAAGACTCAACAGAAGTTTTAAGCAAAGTATCCTTTATGTCCTCAAATTAGTCTTTGCAGAGTAAATAAAATAGGATGATGCATGGCTTCGTAATTGAAACAGTTATGCATCAACCCATCTTTTAGACCTTCCTTTTAGGCAGAGATCTACTGGGTACAAAGACATGAGTAGTAGATTAGAAAGATTTTATTGCATCTTTCAGTGGTTCTATTACAAACTATTCAGTTTTTTCTCTGTTGCCTGGGGTGCATAAAAGTCGCATTCATTCCTTATGAAAAAGATTTCACACAATCTATAGACAGTGGTGATTGGGTCTACTACATCTTGCTGTGGACAGCTCTTTGCTCCTGTTTGGAAATCCTCCTAAGCAATCATAAAATGATTAATGTGCCAAAACTTGAACTGCATCAGCAAGAGGGTGCAGACTCACATCTTGCAGTTTAGAATCCTTTGTACCTCTTCTCTTTTACAGGTTGGGGTTTCTTTTCCGCTGGAATAGCATTTTAAAAGGACCCCACCATTTGATATCTCTACTTTTTTGCAGTCTATCTAGCCTCATTATTTTGAAGTGCTTATGGACTAAAGTGGTGACAGCTGATCTGGTTTTAATTATATTTGCTTTTTTTTTTTTGTTGCACACCCTATGCCTACTTTAACAAAAATGAGCAAAATAATAAATACAAATAAAAAAAATAATAAAAACAGTGACAAAAAGGAGGAAAAGATTGAATGCAACAAAATTTTACTTTTAATCAGCTCTGTTCTAATTTCAGCTTGTCCAACAGTTTTTAATATGCAAAAGAACTGTCCTTCATACTGATTTAATGAAAATGGTCATTTTGCTGAGGGTGTGCTATGTACCATCCAGTCAAGAGGTTTGCTTCTTTTTTTTTTTTTTTTTGAGATCAGTATGCCCTCTGGTTTGTTTCTTGTTTATTTTCTTTTTTTTTTTTTTTTTTTTTTTTTTTTAATATAGCAGCTAAATCTGCCGCTTTTGCCAATTCAAAAATTCAAACATTTTTCATTCTTTCTCAAAGCCGAGTCATTTGTTCCAGCTCAAAGTTACTTCTCTGAAGGCATTTGTCTGAGGTTACTTCTTTTTCTCTCTCCAGCCTGTGCCCACATCTATTCTTTCCATTTATCATACCAACTATTCTGCTTTGAACCTCCCCCTTTGTCAGCCACATCGCTGTGGAGGGCGGTGATTTGTAGGCTCGGAGCAGCAAAGACAATGTCTGCCTGGGTCAGTAGTAATTAAGGAATGTCAGTGGTCGAGAGGGAGAAAATTCAACTCAAGCCAAACTGAAGCATTTAGATATTTTACTGCTGCATCCTTTTAGGCCTCTCTCAGCTTATAAATATTAATTTAAAGACTACCAACAAGGACAGTAAACGGATTTAGGCATAAAACTTCCTGTCATCAGTGATTTGTGCCCAATAAAAGGAGAGCTGGAGAGAGAAAGCCTGCTTCACTAAGTTTATGATAGACAGTGAAAGGCTGCCATCAAAATAAAAAGGCTTTCACTCTGTCTTGTGTTGCATTGGCATCTCCTACCCTGACGGGCATCATACAGGGGCTGTGTGGGTCCCTTTCACATCCAGCTCACTGGGGGAAAGGTCTGGGGCAGGACCAGCACTGGCACTGGGCTCTGCACACTCAGCAGGGTGGAAAGGCAACTTTTACAGCAGTGGTGCCAAAAAGCTGACAGAAGGCCATTCCTTTCCTACTAATGCCCAACCTGAAAGTAGGAAAGAAGTCAACAGGCACTGTATGCTCTGTGAGAATGTGTCTTTAAAATGTGACTATATTAATTATAATAATATCTTAATTATCTTCTTCTGACCTCATTTCTGCACAGGAATCTTCCACTCTAATCTGGTTTGTTTTTTAATAGAAAACAGCATTAATTTTATCCCTTTCCTTTGTTTCTCTGAACAGCCTAGTTTCTTTTTCTTTTAGTGGTAAGTCATGCTGCTGCTGACTAGCATGATCATTAGAAGCTGAATAACAGCTAAATATCAACTAAACATAACTCTTTAATTAACCTTAAAACTTTATCCATACTTAGGTCCTTGAGCCTGGATAGAGCAGTTCATGCTTTCCACACGTTTAGGTCTCTGCAATGTCCAGCTGGCTCGTGCTCTCTCCAGCTAGATCCACAAGCCAACCTGCACCTTGTGTCTGACACACACACAATGTTTGGCCAATTTTTTTATCCCCACTCTCCATGTACAGCTTGTACTGCCAGGGATGTTGTTACATGGTTCCACAACCTGTCTAGTTTGCCTTGCTCATCTGAGGCTTGCAACTTTAATATTTTAGGGAGGCAAATAAAAGGGTATCCCTCCTACAGAAGCTGCTCTCTGTGGCTCTTCAGCTCATTGTCAAGGCCTGGACCATAGAGGACCACTGGGGAAAAAGGGCTGCTTGGGAAAAAAGTACCTTCTGAGGTGCTCAGAAAACCTTCTGAGTGGAGGGCAGTGGGAGGAGGAAAAAGGAACCTGCATGTGGGGAAATACCCTCATGAAACAAGCTGAAAGGCAGAACTACACTTTGTCGATGGAATTAACATGAAGCAGAGGCCCTTAGAGAAGATCATTCTGAAAAGAAATGAAAAATACATAAAACTTTGTTTAATTTATGGAATTTATAGGCTGCTGACCAGTAAGTATAAAGTTCTGTTCCCATGGTCCTCACTATCACTCATGTATTACTTGTCAGTAAATGTGGTGCACTCAGAACATAACAGCTACTGCAATATTTCTGTTCCCACTGCAGCTTTACTACACCCATGAAACTCTGTAATCTTTAAATTCCCTCACTGTTAACATCTGCTGAAACATTATTGGTCCCAGCATAGCCAAGCTGCTCTGAAATTACATTTAGCAGAGTAGTTAATGCTATCAGTATAATTCTAGAAGCAACCATGTTTTAAAAAGGCTTTATAACTGGTGTGGTGGCTCTGCTTGCCTTTGCTTTCCCTCCTTCCCCACTTGCTTTTTGCCATTATCTCATCTGCAGGCCAGAATTCATGTTTAAACAGCATTTTCAGTTTTCTTTTGAACAACATTGTCATTTTGCTTCCCAGCCTTTGAGAAGGCAAACTTCTCAAAACACCTTTGTCTCACATAGTTCCGACATCAAATTTTAAGAGTCCAAGGGGCTAATGGCAGAAATTTCTAAAGCTTTAATAAAAAGAATCTCTTTTATCACTAATATAGGCTGTTTTTTGTTACCCAACATATAAGCAAAATAGACTAGTTGTCATTATTAATGATAATTCCTCAAAATATTAATTTGCAGCTCGTAAAGAGCTCAAGAGTTCAGCTTTGCTTTTATAAGGAAATGTCAGATAAAGGACGTTTAACTAAATCACACAATGTTGTAAACATGTAATTATTCTTTAAAAAAATGCAAACGTCCTAGAGTATTTGAAATTTTGCTATGGATTTTTTTTAGTGCTATGTAATGTAATATGTGTTTAAAACCTATGTATGGCTATATAATGCCTTATATAAAGCTTAATTCACAGATATTCAGGAAAATAGCCACATTTCTTAGAAAAAAAAATAATTTACATGAGTTTTTCTTAAAAAAAAAAAGCCTAAAACTTTCATTTTTAATGCAGTTAATCAAAACCCCTGCCTATTCAGCAGTTCCTCCTTCAGCTAGAAATCCTGATAGCTTTCTTTCAAAAAGCAGCCTTGAAACACACACATTCTAGAGCTAAAGATTACTGTTTAATGCTTATGTTGCTATTAGATTTTTGTATGTTGTGTATTTAGAATATTACTCTAAAAACTATGTTAATTAAAAAAACCTCCATATTTTCTGCTCACAAAATAACGAACTGTATAATTTGGGATTTCAAAGAATAATTATTGCATTACCCAGCATTGCACAAGGATAGATGGACTGCTAAATCTGTTAAATTTAACTGGTTCTTGATTCATGAACAGCAGTAAATGACATCTGTGCCAGATGGCAGTCAGCATTTGTGCATTGATACTCTGATTTTCCCTTCTCATGACCCATCTCATCTCTGTTAGTATTTGCTGCTTAAGTGGCAGTGTCCATCATGAGATCATTTAATGCAGCTTAAAGCCATGCCACTGAAGGAATTTCCCAGGAACACCTTGCAGGATTTTAATGCTACCACAGCAACAGCAGTGCTACTTTCAAGATAATTCATTAAATACTCTGCAGTCTAGTTTTATACTTCTGCCCCACATCCATCATCTAGTGATGCATTTTTAAGAAAGAAGATTTTTGTTACTTTCTTGTTTAAAATGTGATAATGTGCTTTCAGCAAATGACTGAATTAAGGATTTCTTCATGAATCATTGCTAAGAAAGCATGGTATGATGCTATTTCAAGCAATATAATATGATTTCTTTTGAAACTTTGCATCAGAGTGATGTTCAGGGCAATCCTGTTTGAGGTGTGGATCCCTTCCTTTCCATCTGTCATGTCCATGTCTGAAGTGGCTGCTGCTACCACTTTCCAGGAGGGACTCCAAACCCTGTCAGTGGCATCATTCTCCCAGTAAGAGGCAATCACAGAGCCTTTGAGAGAAAAAGGCAGGAGCTGTTCTGTGCATCATTACCATCATGCATCAATCCCCAAGCAGTCATGGGCCATTGTTTTAGAAAAATTTCAATGTGGCTTTTTGTAATCAGAACTTGAATCCCCATCCCTGTCTTCTCCTGTCATGACAGAAACTGACACAAAACTGGGTAGGAAAAACCATTTCAATGCAATTTGAAAATTTCTATCCCCTCATCTGAAAATCTGAAAAAGCTTGAGAATTTCTGAAAAGTACCTATGCTGGCTAATTAACTTCTAACATTCTTGTTTTGATTAAAATAGGAGACAGGACAAATGTGCTTTTTCTGGAAAGTTGCTTTTGGAAAATGAAAGTTCAATGCTAGTCAGGGTAGGAATCTGAATTCTTTTCCAGAACTGCCTTTATATCTAAAAAATCCCATTATTTTACATATTATTACTTTTGTAAAAAAGACACTATTTGAATATTTGCCTCAGTCTCAGTACTGTAGTGCAATGAATTAGTAGCACAGTACCTATAGGGGCAGTGGTATCTTTATCTTCTATGCCACACTGTACAAAAGGCTTCTCTTTCCTGACATGCCTAGAAAACCCTACAAAAGTAATTCCCAAACAACTCTGGAGATAATTGGCACTTGCTGAAGGCTGCCATACCTGCATCATTTATCATAATACTAAACCCAGTACTTTGCTGTATGGAACATCTTCATGCTTGATTTTTTCAAACAGCTGTACAAATATTTGGTAATTCCATTACTTACTGGTTATAATAATTATGACCTGACTTTATGATAACCAATAAATGCACTAAATTATTCTCATTTATTTTATGTGTAACTCCAAATATCTTAAAACCTGACACTTGCATGAGCTGCCTTTCAGGAAGGGAACAGCAGTCTCCATAAAGTCCTCTATTGGAAGCAGCATTACTGTGCTAGTTATGGTAAAACCACACTGTACATACTTTTCAGGCTGTAAGGAGTAAATTAAGGTTGTATAAGCTATAAATCACAGATGGATCCTGGAGTCCTGACTGTAAATAGTAATGGCCCTCTTTTAAGTAATGCATGAGATTAAAATAAAAATAGAATATAAAATTATACAATAAATATACAATTCAATATACAACTATATAAGAACATAAAACACATAATAATATAAAATAAAAGGTAAAAATCCAGGCCCTTGTGGGCAGAGGGGGAAAGTAGGCAGTAAAGGATCCATGTTTCTGCATGTCTGCCCCAAGCTTGACAGTCTCAGCCTGTTCCCCTCTGGACTCTCCTTTTCCCTATCCTGCTCTTCTCTGTTTACATTCCTTTTCTCAGTCCTATTCTCCTCACATAATCAGGTTCAGCATTACATCCTAGTTCTTCTTTCACACCCATGAAGAGCCCTAAAGCAAACGTGTCATAAATTCAAAGACAGCTCTTTGCCTACTGATTAAATCTACTGGATTTCTCACTCTAGGCTCTCACTTCTTAGATAACAGTTTGGGAGCATATGACCTAAACTATTGAGAAAGATGAGGTGTTCAACTGCTGAATTGGAGTAAATTCTGGCAGCCACAGGCTTCAAAGTTAAGTTCCTGGAGGAAGTATATCTTGCTCTAATTGGATCAAATAATTTTAAGGCATTTGGAGATGATATGTATATATGATTCCAGCCTCAAAGAAAACATGCAATATGGTTCATTTCAGCACTTGTGTAGTTTTGAGGGATTCCTTTACAACTGGAAAATCTAATTACAAGGAAGGCTACCAGCTCTTCTTGAAAAGCAATAGTCAACAGCACCACTGCCATGGCTATTGAGCACCACAACAAGACACTGACCCTATCAGCCCTGCTAAGACCTAAATCATCATCACTGGGTTATGAATATACAGGGCAGGGGTACCAGTAAGAGCTTCCTTTCTTTGCATTTGCAGACACAGGAACTCAGCAGTGCATCCAGTCAAATCCCCCTAACCCCCAAAAGCCAAAGACAAGTGCCCTTTCATCCCTTCTTCCTCTTTTCAAAAGAGCTTCTTAAAAAAACTTTCCCCTCCCCACAGCTGAAATCAGTGTAGTGGGTGAAATAAGGAAGAACAGAGAAAAAGCTCTCACATCCAACTGGTTGTTATAGTACTCTAAATTATCAAACTAGTCACATTGAGCAGATCCTCCTGCTCTGAGGCTGACAGGGACCACAGTTCTCTTAGGAAAGCAGCAGGAAAAGAAGGCTCCCAGATGAACACGCTGTCCTACCAGCCATGGATCCTTCCAGACCTTCTGTCCAGGCACCAGCCAGGGCTCACAGCTGAGACCTGATGCTCCAAGGTGCTGCTGCACCTAAACCTGGCATTATTCTGGTGCTCCTCCTGCAGCACTGCAAATGAGAAATGCAGCTGAAGCAGCACTGGTATTTACAAATTACAGCTCACTGTACCTTCTACACTTCAGAGGAGGAGTAATATGTAATAACAGTGTAATGCTGTTATTATGATAATGATGATTAATACACAGCCCTGAGCGATGCTCGTCTAAATGCTGAGCTCCACTGCCCTGTCTTCTATCAGAAAACTAATTCAGAAAGAGGCAAAGAATTTCCTTAAATAGTTTTTAGGAAGTTACAGAAACAAGTAAGGCTTTGATACCTAATTACAATCCCTTCTGAACAATGTGCAGCAATGTTCCATTTCAAAATGACTGCTGCCTTTAGCCATGTGTAATGGCACAGAGTAATCAATAGATAAATAAATAAAGGCAAAAAAATGCAATTCTTTAATTAATCTGAGACAGCATTTTATTCTAAGGCAGATAGTAAATTTTTTGAAGTGTGGTCTGTGGCCCTCTTTCAAAGCACTATTATTGAAGACATCTTCTCTAGTCAGGCTCAAGTACTTGCAAGCTCTTTTATGTTACTCCTGGCTTTTAAATGAGAAGGTGATGTAGAAGGATGAGTTTTCTTTCACAGCTTGCAGAATGTGCTCACACAGGGTTTAGAATGAAATCATGGATGATTATTTGCTGTACTAGCATAACAAAATCTTCTGTATTATTGGTGTACTACTGCAATAAAACAGTATTGAATGATAACATTATTGTATGGAGTTAATTAAATTGAGTGTTTGCTGTCACCAGTTACAAAGTTTTACTGAGGGTATAAAGAGTAGGACCACCTGTGACAGACCCAGTTTTTCCTTCCCTAGTTCTAGCCTTCTAACACTGAACTTACTTGGCAAACTGCTTGGATTTCTAGTTTTGTTTCTTCAACAAAAGTCCAAAGCTGCTTAAATGTCTTACTCACCTAGAAACCTAGAAATGTCTATTGAAATTAGCAACCAAGTTAAGTAGTCTGGGGGTGTGATTTACATTTATGGCACTTTAAGACTCCCTTACACTTTCTGAGCAGTGGAAAGGTAGGTCAGTAAAAAAAATATAAAATCAAAAGATAATGTATTAAAATGGTAGCAAAAAAAGGTATTTAAATTCATGTCCTCCTGTATTATTATGTCACAGAATCTTTTTATTTTTTTTTTCTGAATAGACTCCACAGTACAGGGAAAAAAGGTATTTTTGAGAAGAATTGTTTTATATAAAAGTTGAACTAAAATTTGTAGAGCCATACTGTAATAGCATTAAGACACTCCTGGGCATGTTTTAATGGTCCATTAATACTCCCCTCTGGTGACTGAATGCATGAGGCTGCACATCCACTGTATGTATTAGTGGACCTCTGAAACATGCCCTGTCACCTGTTAATATTAGAATGGTGCACTACCTGGGAAGCCTCAGAAATAAGTTCCAAAAACTGAAGAGTGTGTTTCTGAGCTTTGTAAAATATTATGATTAATTGCCTATCTGTGTTTATCTGTATTTTTCAGATATTCAATGAATAACATGATGGTATTAGCACAAATAAACTCTAGAAAACCTGTAGAAAATGATCTGCTTTTAAATATTAAATTGCACCCTGAGCAATAGGAGCAACCTCTTATGTACCTGCAGAATGATGAATCCTTGCCTTAAAAAGATAATTAGAAAAGAATAGAATAGAATAGAATAGAATAGAATAGAATAGAATAGAATAGAATAGAATAGAATAGAATAGAATAGAATAGAATGGAATGTAGCTTAAGAAAGCTTATGAAGGAAGAAGCTCAGTAAGAGAAGCCTGCACATTTCTGCTCTGCTATTTTCCTCCTCCATTTTTATCTTTCTCTCTAACCTGTGCTTATTTTATCTACTGCAACACTTTTTTATTCTTTCAAAATAAGGACTTTGAAATACAAGATGTTGGGAGGCTTGATTACCTACAGCAGAATGCTATAGATCCTCATTAGAAAGAACTTCAGGTATTTTTAACTCAGAAGGGCTTTTCAAGAAGTCTTATGCATAGATAAGCCTCTTGAGAAAAATACTTGAGCATAAACTAAAATGCACTCCCACTCAGCAAAGCATTACAGTTTCTCCATGAGCTTAAATTCCACTGAGCTCCAGCAGAAGTTACATGTTCCTAAAGATAAGCACATGTGTGAGCTTCTTGCTGGAAGGAAATGCACTGATGCTGCAGAGCCAGTTGCCTGTAAAGCTGCCTTTTACAGGATGCCAAGGAATGCTACACATTAAAGAGCTGGGAAAAAACAAGTTGGTGACAAGTAAGAAAGGAAGATGTTTCTAAAACAAAGTTTGCCTACCTTAATAGAAGCAAAAGATAGGAATATTTCATATGCTGTAAGTTGTTTCCTCACTTGGCAACTCATCTGAAAATATAATTGAGAAGAAAATGAACAATTACTGCACAGATTATGTTCCTCCTCTCCTGCCTTCTGTGACTACACTGTTTTATTTCCCTGAGAGCTCTCTAAGACAACTGGACCAAACAAATTGTTTATTAAAAATAGGAGAAATGCACCTTGTAAGAGATATCAGTAACTACTTACTAGGAAAATTTCTTTCTTAGTCCTTTATGGCTGATCATACAATTGCAGCATCACATTTATCTGAAGATGGCTGGGCCCTGAAACATTTTGTGTCCTACCTATACAATAAAAAGTCTCTTCCCAGTGCTACCTGTAATATAACTGTGTCTGTTGGGATTTTGGATGGTCTGGGAGAGATGGTTTTCCAAACACAGTTGCCTGCAAAATAGGCCTTTCATGTTGACTCCAAATGTCAACAAAAAATGGATAGACAAAATTTTCATGATATATATTCTGGCAATTATCACAGGGTTAATTAAACATACAAAAGTCCTGACAGAGACTTCATTTTTCAAGTGCTCTTGTACGTCACAATCTGTACTGCATTTCCCCTCTTGCCATATCTGGAAGGAGCAGGTCTATATCCACAAGGACCATGGCAAAAAGCCTCCACCTTTCCTGCCAGTGGCTTGGTGGAAAGGCTCCAACCCTTGAGCAAATTCCTCAGCCCCACAGAACAGCCCCCAGCTGCTCACTGTGGTGCCAGTTTGTGAGAGGTGCACACATGAACATCCTCTGCTCAAGCACAGGAGTGCTGGTAGCCCCTCTGGGTGCACACAAGGTGTGATGAAACCCTTTCAGAATAGAAAACTTCTGTTTCTCCTTGACTACAAAATCTTCACAATCCCCAGGGAGATCACTGACTTCTGTACCAGAGCTGTCAGTCACCTGCTTTCTTCTGAAAAAACCTCTCCCTTTCATCTTTGACCTCCTTTATTGTTTTTACTTTTTTTCACATTTACAGTTTTGCTCTCCATCTTTTTTTTTCTGTCTACATGTAATTTTCAGCTTTGGAAGCCCTTTCCTGATTCCAAAACTAGTGCTGGCCCCTTACCAAAACTAGCAGATGTCAGGGTCTTGTGATTTGGTTTCCCCATTAAAATAAAAGGACAGTGATAGTGAGCCTGGTGATATGATAAACTCTCTTACTGTAAATGCCATGCAGACATTAAGGAAACTTTACTGATTCATTAAACTCTAAACCAAGAATGAAAAATAAATGTGGAGTTGGAATATTCATTGCAGGGTAATGAAATGGTGACCCAGAAAACTCCAAAACAGCACCACCCAGAAAATTCAAAGGAATATATGTTATTATAGGGATATCCCAAGACCAATAGGAAGAAATACAGATAGAGAAAATTAAAGTTGCCAGGAAAAACTTCCTGACATTGAAATGCACTAAGCTTTCAGCTCATCTCTCAGGGGAACAGGAGGCCCATCACTTGAAATGTTTAACACAAGACTGGAGGAATCACTAGAAAAATATACTACAGGGAACAACTTGTTATTGGCAGAAAGATGGGCTGAATGCTGTAAAAGGGATTTTCTATCTCTAATGTTTACTTTTTATGATAGTCATTTATGTTTTTCCTTCATTACAGGTAGAGAAAAATCTATACAAGTTATTGGCTCTGGCACAGAGTATTTAATTTCTGTAGAGCCATGTATCTGGGGCACTCAAGCAAGCTTAACACTACTTCTTGCTTTTCCTTGTGCATTTTTCCTCATGCACCGTGATGTTCTTTTTAGTAAAAAGGGAAAAATCTTCACATATTTCCAACACCAATGAAAACACATCCAAGCACCCCAGGTTTGGATTTAGTTCAAGCTAAAGGTGGACTAAAGTGAGGGAGAAAATCATGTCATGTGTTTAAAGGGAGAAGTAAACCAGCAGAAGCATAAATGAAACATTCATAACATGAGAAAGAGAAGGAGGGAGACATGATAGGGAAAGATTTGGAAAAGTGGGAACTGCACCTACCCATGACAGAAGATGGCTTGCAGGTCTTTGGAAATCACCTAGAGCCATGAGGGCTGGGAGAAGTTGCTGGGCAATGTTGGGTAAGGTGATGCTCTTCTTCAGCAGTTCCAGCTCTTAAAGGACATAATTTCCCATATCCCTAGGTGATGAGCTGCAGGGTGCAAACATCATTATTATTAGTACAGGAGAAATCAAAGAAGGGGAAAAAGTAAGGGTAAAACTACATCTGGTGATGGCTTCTTTTTGCCCTAGCACAGTGCAGCTGGTTGGGAGTTAAAATTATGGGTGGTAATCAAACAGAAACAAACAAAAATCCTTCTAACTTTTGTATGCAAAACCCAGGTTCTGTCATTAAACCCAAATCCTTTTCCTCAGAGCAGCAAAGTCAAAATACCAACTGCAAACTTTAAACAGCAGAACAACGCTGAGTGTGCTAAAGGTTATTCCTCTCCATCCCTCCCTGTCCTCTCCATCCCTCACTGAAGAGCAGCAGGAGCCTGGGCTGGCTTTAGGGCAGCAGTGCTACCTGAGGGATGCCAGGAGGACAGGGGTGATTCTGTGTGACCCCTCTGGGGACACTGTGACAGCCTGGCCAAAAGGCAGCTGTTTGCCTCTGGAGAGAAGTGGGAATGGTTTCCAAAGACACAGGCCACTTGTTTTTGCCAAGCAGCTGAATGTCCCTGCCTGGCTGCTGAGCAAAGGGTGTGATGAATGAAAAGATGTCAGAATGATAATCCTTACTATCAGGAAATAGTGGACAGGATTTTTTTTTCCTTGGCAAATTAGGGGCTGGTGGGAAGAGTGAGAACAAAACAAGAAAGCAAAAAGGGAAACAAGGAAAAGGAAGGGTTTTGAAGAGAGAAAACTGTAATATTATATATACACACATATATATAAAATACAGCCTCCCCTCTGCCCACCTCTTTTAATGTTTCTCTGGTGGAGTAATAAGATACCTTCGGCGTTATAAATAGCAGCACAGATGTTGACAGAAAAATGCTCCCTTAATTACCATACAAACTGCTTTACTTGAGTGAACCGTTTAAAGCGGCCTCCAAAGGAAGTTCACTCAAGCAATTCCACAGATTACAGCTAATGAACAATATTTCCCCGCTCCTATTTAGTGCTCATTAAAATGTAAAAGCCTTTCATTTTCAACAGGCACACAATAAATAATTCCTCTCTGCCTCTGCCTGGGAGCAGGCACGGTGGGAGCGGGGAGGGAGGAGACCGGCAGAGGGAGGCGGGGGGCTGCAGGAGGCAAATAAGTGGATTGGAGAAAAGCGGCCAATTCATTGAAATCCCTGGAAGCAGCGGTGGCTGCTGCTTGTTGGGAAAGGCTGTGTGTGTGTGTTTGGAGGTCAGCAGGCAGGCTGGAGCTCAGCAGGCATTTCCCACCCATCCTGGATGAGCAGCACATCACCCTGTTCTCCTGGGAGGCACAACTTGCCCCTGTGCTCCCATAAAAACCATGTGTACAACTGAGAGGGGACAAAAGATGGAAATGTTGTTGTGAAAACTGACAGTCCTGCTCTGGTTTGATGTGTGTGTGGACTCAGTTTAAAATTTCTCTCTGGGTTCAACCTTACTATCCATTGCACACCATTCATTTTGTGCTTGTTTGAAGCCCACCAAAGCTGAACTGGATATTTGCAGCATTGGAAATTGGCTTCAGTCTTTAGCTCCTGAGATGGAGCAGGTACAGGACTGAACTTCAGGGTACTGGGAGGTTGGAGACCAGAGGGGTCTGTGTGCATTAGTGAGATGAAGGAGCCTGTGGGAGACAGTACCTTCCAGTACCTAAAGAGGGCTACAAGAAAAGTGGAGAGGGACTTTTTGCAAAGGTATGAAGTGATAGGACAAGGAGGAATGGCTTTAAAGTGAAGGAAGGTCAGTTTAGATGAGATATTGGAAGAAGTTCTTTACTGTAGGGGTGGTGAGGCCCTGGAGCAGATTGCCCAAAGAAACTGTGGATGTCCCCTTGGACATGTCCAAGGCCAGGATGGATGGGGCTCTGAGCAACCTGTTCTAGTGGAAGGTATCCCAGCCCATGGCAGGGGGATTGGAACTGCATGGTTTATGAGGTCCCCTCCAATTCAAACCATTCTATGACTCTATGATTCTATGATTACCTATTCACTTACCACCAACCTAGTTAGGATTTTAGCTTAACTTACAAAATACAAAAAAAATTTACAAGCCAAAGCCTTAGCAAGGAAAAAAACCTGCCAAAAGCTAAGTCCATCTATGTGAAATTATTAATATAAGTAGAATTCCAGTTACTTGGATGAAAGGGAAATGCAGAGGTACCAGCTGGATTGAAGCACCAGTGTGCTCACAGATAGATGGCACACAGAAACATTCTCCATTAGTTTACACAAGAATTGTTGAAGAAGCAGAAGAACCAAAAAGTTAGCAAGCCACTGAAATGCTATGCAGATGTTGGTTGGAAAAATGCAGGGAAAAATCCTTTTTCACCTTCTCTTAAGATGAATGGGTAAACTAGCACCCTAATGCAATAAAACACTGATGTTAAGCTGGGATATGCAGCAGAACTCAGCAGAAAGGATACAGAAACAGAGGTTAACAGGCTGCAATTATAGGTGAAAACATGACAGAAACATGACTCCTGCTTCCCTCATCTGCCAAAGTCCCACAATACCTGTCCCATTATTTTGGTTTTCTTAATTTATTTTTAATTTTTTTTTTTGTTTGTTCCTTCATGCTTTAGAATGTCTGAGGGGCTTCACAGTCCCTTCCTGTAGCCCAGCTTCTTTCTACCCCTATTGCTGGTGCTGTGGTCCCCTCTGCCCCCATGAGCCAAGCCACCCCTCCACAGCAAAGTGAATTAGCAGCAGAGGTAGCTGTTCTGTCAAAGGCAATGTATTCCTGGGGGGGTTGTGTATCTCAACCTTGGCAGGGACTGCCAGAACAAAATCCCTGATATTAGCCTCCCTGAACAGAGGGAACAATCTGAGTAGGATAAAAACCATCAGAGCTTTCTCCTGTCTTTAATTTCAAGGCTTAAAAAATTGACAAGTGTATTTCCTGTGGTGATGCTAGTATACCCTATACCTGAGCCATAAATAAGACTGTGGTGGCATTCAATCATCAGAAAAGAAAAAAGAAAGCAGAGAACTAAGATCTTATATTGACCTAAGCCTCAGACTTAGATAAACTTGTCAGCAATATCACTTTGTGGTGACTTTATCTTTGTGAAACTTGTGCATGGGGAAGATGCATTCTCCCAGCCTGCAGGAGCCACTGTGATCAGAGGAACCCCACTTGCTGCATTGCCAATGTGCCACCCTGGTGCAGTAAAATTAAACCTTGGCTCAAGGATGCAGCGACATTTCTACATCAGGATAACTACTGCAACAGTGTATTTTCTTTGAGGAAAATATTTGCAAGTAATAATTGCAAGTGGAGTGCAGAAGAGCTGGAAAGCAGATCCCCATCCTGCCCATGTCCTTTCAGCAGAGGTGATGCCCATCCTTACTGTGGTCCCAATAACCAAAATGTATTTGGGTTTGTGCAGTGTGAATGGTGCAACTAAATATCCCACCCTGCCATTCCTCTGTAAGCAGGCAGCTCTGGTAAAGAGGGAAGTTTACCAGCAGTGCAGTATTATTGGTGCTTTCAACACTCTGCACTTGGTTTTTAACTAAGGTCATTTGAAATCAGTCTTTAACACCCATCTCATTTGCTTTTTTATACTTGCCAATTTAGTGTTGTATTCACAGTGATTAATTAGTTTGTGGTGAAGGTTTATTAGGTAATCTTTCTGTCAATCAAAAATCACAGAGGTTTCTGAGCAAAGAACACCCAGAGATTTTATAAACATAAGGAACTGATATTGTTACCTTTGTGTATGAAAAGTAGGAGCTTTGTCTTGACATGTGGCCATGTACAAAAGAGTGTTTTTTATGCATGTTCACCACAAAAGCAGCTTGATTCCCTCAGATTTTATTTTTTTAAACAAGAATCTAGAAATAGTTTTGCTTTCTCTGCCCGTTTACTGCCTGATGAACTTGTAGAGCTGTTTTAGAAAACCAAGCAGTAAATTCAACAAATTAAAAAAATGCTATAGCTCACCATTTGAGAAATCTACTATGTAGGAAATTCATCTCAATATGACTGAAAACAAGACCAATTTAATGAATTTAAAAGCATCTTCACCTGGAAACTCTTTCCAATCTTCATATTTGGGAACACAACATATATATATACATATATATATATATATAACAATTTAAAGAGATTTCAGATTTTACAACTTTATATGTGGAATAATTACTGAGATTCTTTTTAGGGAGGGAAGAAAGATTATATAAAATTAACTAATTCTATAAATGAAAAATCAACAGCATACCATATAAGAAGTACAGATTATTGTCTGCCTGCCTTCTTTATGCATGTTTTGCTGACTTTTTATATTGTTCTGAGCATTGTGTGAAAATTTGCTGCAATCTGTAGTACATGATTTTCTCTGTACAAGTTTTCTTGTTGACAGACATACTTAAAAAACAAAACAAAAGCAACAAAAAAATTGCAAGATTCTTTCCTCTTTAGACAGGTCACTAATCTTCACAAGCTTGATGTTTTCTGGAAGATCTTGAACCTTACTGTGAAAAATACAGTGAAGGTAAATGGCTTTCTTGACCAGAAAAGGTATTAATTGCAGCACTTGGGAAGATCTTAGCTGATTAAACTACACACTATTTAAATGTATGTCACATTCTGATTTTTACAGCACTGAGGTAACATGTAAAGAGACATAGATTAATAGTAAGAATTTGACTAACCACTTTTCAGAGCCATTACTGTTTTAAATTACACCAGTGCTGGTCTAAAAATGTAAAATTGTCTCTACCACTGTGAGAATAAGTAGCAAGTTAACTGGAGTCCTTCCTCTGTCACCTCCTTGAGAAAGCTGTGGGTTATTTCTATCACTCAGAGGTGATGAACAGGCAGCAGCAAAATCAGATGACAAATTCAGATGAAACTATACAGATGTAGCAGTTTTTCCCCCCTAGCTAAATTCAGGAGTTTTTTTTGTGGGCCCTGGGATTACAGATGTGGAGCTGGAACAGGAAAAGGGCACACAGGGCCACAAACTGGGTAACTCTGACATAAGGAAAGTTAATATAAAACTGTAATCTGTTGAATGTATAATCATCATATTTAAAAGCAGCTTTTCCAAATTAAGAAAGAAAAAGGCAAGTACAGGTCTGTGATAAAATTATTACAGCACATGTTCTACAGCTTTGATAAACACCCCCCTTGCCAGACCCACTCTTACACACAAAGCCAACAGAGATTAACTTCAACTGATTAACGTGAATTTAGAGACAGAAAACAGACAGGTCTTAGCCCAGAGTTCACCCACAGACTAAGCCTGACTATGAGAATTAAACAGATCTGGATTTTGTATTATTTTAGTGTTACAAATCTAGCAGCTGTATGAAAATATGTTAAATATTAGTCTGGAAGCCAGAACAATGTAATTTCAGTGTATCTTCATTAATCACCATTTTTGGTTTTATTATTTCTGGTTTATTTAGACTGCATTTTATTGAATTGGCTTTTGAAAAAGCTTTCATGGCTTTATCAAAAGTGGGAAGGCTCCATTCAGAGGTTTCCTTTCATGCCTGAGACATAAAATTGGAGCAACCAACAATTTGCACACATAATTCCAGTATACCAAATGAGGGAACAAAGAGAGAGGCAAAAATTGAATCTGCTGCCTTCCTGGTCTTATTGCAAGAGACCACTGCAAGGTAAGAAAAAAAAAAAAAAAAAAAAAAAATAAAAAAGGGGAAAAAAAGGGAAAGAAGGGGTAATTGGCTGTTTTCTTGATGTTCCCCAGAAAGCTGAAGCACCAGCATTTGCTCCATGGGTATGTGGAGATGCCGGCGCGCTCGCACGCCTGTGGTAGATGGATGATACTGATGGCAATCTAACTGGAACATCCTGCCTGAATATGAACAACAGATTTGTCAGTGTGTGACAGGCTGACAGCCCAGCTCCCAGCTGCTTGTCCACTGTTGTTAAATCAGTACCTTGTCTAAGTGCTCAGCAAAGAGGCAATCTGCTTCCTCCATTCGTACAGGCAGGTTGCCAGTTAGAAAACAAGCACTGGCTTTAGGCTGCAGTGCCATAATGCATTGAAAAGATGCAATCTAAACCTTTGTACACTCCTAAGGCAACACAGAGCAGGACTTGGAAGTACAGGCTCAGACTTGAGACTATCCTTTTCAAAACCACAAGGATAACTCCACAGGGGAATCATGAAAGAAATGCATGAGGATTTGAAAACTGTGGATGACTTAACAGAACTTATTTAAGGAGGAAAATGTGGCTTATTTTGGTACCAGGAAGCAAGATCATGCTACTGCACTCAAGAATGTGCCAGAGTTTCTTTATAACCTATTTTAAAGCAGTTTATAATTCATCAGCAGTAACAACTAGCTCTAGGCTGAAATTTCATGTGCAAAGATGCAAACCAGAAGCACTACAGGGGGAAAAACAAACGAAAAAAAAAAAAAAAAAAAAAAAAAAAAAAAACAAAAAAAGAAAAAAGGAGCTTGTGTACACAGCCACTCTAAATTACAGAACACAAACAAAGAGCTTACTGGTTTCAGAAGCTTTTCTTTTTCCTGTGACATAAAGTCTCCAGCTGGTTTCAGTTGTTTAATTTGGTGGCTGTTGGTTGACCATTAAAAAAGAGGTGTAAAAAGTGTGATGACAGTGACATGAACTAAGGATATCACAAATCCTAGCACTAACACTAATGTTTTCAGCTCTGGGGTGTGGTGTGTGAGGCAGTCTCTGGGGTGGTAGTCAGCTATCAGAACTATGAATTTATACAACCAACTGTAGCATCACTTTGGAAGCAGTTTTAGTCTGTCAGGTGATTAACAGAGTTTATTTAAGGGTCTCCAGATCTATACACCAGATCTCTGCTGGCTCAGAAAGAGCCATTGTAGCCCATTGGATCAACAATCATCAATAATCACTGTTCATGTCCCCCATGAGAGGCTCCTCAGCAGCGTCGCTGTGCACCCTTGTCCCAGCTCAGCACCCAGGAGCTCTTACCAAGCCTCATGTTTTGCTCCCATTCCAGGCTGGCAGCCTTGCCCAGCCCTTCCCAGCACTGCCCTACCTTGGGCAGAGGTTGCACTTGTGGTTTCACAGGCAGCTGCACCTTCCCACCACGGCGTGTTCCCATGCCTTCCTTACCTTGGGCCAAGGATTCGTATCCAAGCCCCAAGAATGCAGGTGCATAAACATGTCAGGATATGTGTTTCTATCTTCTAAAGCATCTTTTCCACATGGTCCTAGGTCAGGTAAGTACTCCTGCTCATAACAATGTTAATGGGCACACATTTTAGCTGAAGTTACTGAGATTTAAGCATAGGCTTGTTACCATCTGTCCCAATGACAGCCCCTCGACATTTAAAAATTTCTCCAGAAATCAGGATAAGAAGAATTACATTCACATACACATTTACATATAGTCTTGAAAATTACCCATTCCAAAGTAATCACAGAGACTTCTAAAATACATTAGTTATCAATTTATCTTCTTCAAAACCCATAATATGGCCTTTAGAAAATAAGGCAAACTGGAGTATGAAGAGACATGTAAAAAAAAGCCAATGCAACAGAATAATTTGTTTGCAGAATAATATTTTGCAACCTGTGTGGCCTATGTGGAATACATAATGGTTCAGGAAAAAAAAGGCATAGGTGGCAGGTTTAAGTCTGAATTCTCTTGGTAAGAAAATCATGTGTAATGAATGCTGAAAGAAACTTCAGGTCACATTGGACTATCAAGCATGCTGGTACTTAATAAAACAACTACATCTTATGAGTAAAATGAGAAAAAAATTAAGCTAATATTCTATTATTGTGCCTTTCTTGATTCCCTTATAATTACCAAGTATCAAATCAATTTGTATGATGATGTTTCCCCCTTCTCTAGCACATGGGCAAGATTTAGCAGAAGGGCAAGGTACTCAAACTACAAGGTTTAAAGTGAGAGCACAATCTGTTTGTGGCTTCCAAGCGTGCTGTAGCTGGAGTTATTTTTACTGTTTGTCACAGTCTAAAGGGAAAGGGGGCAAAATATTTATGTAAGAAATGCCTGCTATGCAGCTCATGTCACTGTTGTTAGGATGTGTCATAAAATTCAAACATAATTCTGTGACAATTAGCTTCAAAATAATATATTCAGAAATACAATGCTGTGTCCTATGCCAGAAACTATTTTCTGCTTCAGTGTTTTATTGTGGCTGTATGCTTTAAAGGAGCCAACTATTTTAAAGCAAAACTGCTTTTTAAATTTTCCCCTATGGAAAAGTATGACATCAATGCACTCAATTGCTATCCACTAGTATTTTCCCATTTGTGGAAAAAATAGTTGCATTGAAAAAAAACCCAAAAACATTTCTAAAATGTTCAGTCTCCTCATACATTTCACATTGGTACATTCATAAAATACTATACTTGTTTGTTTTACCAGCCTCCTCAGTGGTAATCTTTAATTAAATCTGTAATTTAATTACCTTTTTTCTCATTTTGTCCAGCTTTGTAACCTGGCTAGTAGCAATGAACATCTAAACTGCACCTTTATTTACAGCTACTTTCATGTTTTTTTCTCAAGGATAATAAAATGAAGTGCCTTCAGCAGCTCGGCTTGCACAAGAATTTTTAAAGAAGCTTTGTAAAAATAATAATTAATATGATAATGAATATGGAGGCATTCTCTTCCTTCTTTACCATGATCTTATGCTAATGAAAAAGTTACTGAGATGTTACTCCCTGGGCCAAAAAATCATAATGACAAAAAATTTTTGACTGCATATTAACCTGATACCACATTTACACAAATCACTGGAAGATGTTTCCGGAATCCACTGGGCTTTAGCTGCATTTTTAGGTAGCCTGTAAGTTAAGAGGATAAAAAATACTTCATTATTTCATGGATTGTTTCCCCAGTTGCTTATCACACACTAATGCATTATATACAACAGCCTGAGACCTGGGGAAAAGGACAGGATGCCAGTGGTAATGACCTGCATCTCCAGTAAACCCACGGCTTTGACCCTGCAGTTTCCTCTCTCTTCACTACATCCATTACCAGGAATAGCAATGTACAGCCAGAGCAAACACTCTGCCCTTACCTCTCATTTTAAAATTCAGAGGGAAGAGGACTTTATATGTGGATAACTTTTTGCCTTCATAGTTCCCACTTCAAGATGATTTTCAGTCAGCATGATATTATGAATCCTATTTAACTACGCTTAAGATCTCTCATTTAGAGTTAAGTGGAAGAAGAAAAGGTGAAATTGTCTTTGCAGATGTTAAGAAGAAATTCATTGCAAGCAATCATCATTTAATATCCAGTGCTGACTTTTTGAACAAATGCTTGCTCTAAATAATAAATCAAGTGAGTTGGCACTAACAATAATACCTTCGAATATGAATGAGGAAAACAAGAATATTAAAACAATAGAAACATTAACATATGAGGCCCTGCTATTTACAGGAGGGAATGGCAGAAGACACTATGAAAAATAGCTGTTGCCTGTACTCAGTTTTGTGATCTGTCACCAGCAGTGATGACTGCGGTTATGGAAAGAGAGCTGGGTCCTTCCAGCCACCAGGTCCTGTAAATCTGAGCCTGCAGCACGCATTTTTTTAATAGTATGTGATGTCTCCATGCTGTCCCCATCAGTGAGTGCTCACTCACAGGCCCCCAGTTCCTGCACCCTTTTCCTCTCCACAGGAGTCTCAGGGAGCCCTGCCCGGAGTTTCCCATGAGGACATCCCCCTCCAGCTGCACAGCAGTGCTGATAAAAATCTGCAGCTGCAGCAGCTCCACCAGCGCACACAGACCCCAGGAGTGCTGTTTGTTATTTTGTCTCTAAGGCAGGTTCTGGGACCTCTGAAGGTTTATTTTACCTTTCCTTCTGTGGCTGAAGGGCATTAGGGCTCATACTCAATAGCAGGTCACACTGTTAACCAAAACATTCCACATAGGGAACAAGAGCAGCAGGCAGGGCAACCAAACGAATCCCGGCCATGGATGTGAAATCCACGCCTTGGGATGAAATAGCTGGCTTTGTTCAAAGCTGATGACAGAACTTTTCGAGGGTCTGGGTGGTGGTACAAGGCATGTAGGACTTGGGAATCAGGCAGCACAGTGATCTACTCTATTTTAACAGCACTTTCTTTGGTCTGTTTTGTATTTTACATGTATATTTTTGTATATTACACTGGACTAACCACATAATTTATGAAAGTGGCTTTGCCTTAAAGACTGCCCGACTGACTGTGTAAGTAAATATCAGAGGAAATGAGGAGTAATTGGCAGGTTGAATACAAGTTCCAAACAAAACAAGCTGTGACTTCAGGACTAGCCATTAACTCCATCCCTGGCTGAAGCATCTGTCATGAACAGTGCAGCCAGTTGCTTTAGACCACCACACTCTTGGAAGCCTTGACTTTTGCAAAGATACATCTTCTCCTAAGCATCTCAATGTTGACAGATATAAAGGAAAACATTAAAGAGAGAATGGAAATCAGGATTGACCTAGACCCCTGGACTGCTCTTGTATTTGGGCTGGATTAAGGTCATTCCTTGAAGCTGTCACAGAAAATGAGACACAAATGGATATACAGACAAATAACACAGAGGAATAATCTGGGTTTTCTCTGGAAGAATAGTATCAAAGAGAGACTAAATGCCTCTGCTGAGGTGCCAGGGAAAGCCTGGTGTCATCACTAACTAAATCTCAAGAACAGCCTCTTAAACACAATGATGCCCATGCAAAACTGTGGTCACTGTGTGAGAACAGGAATGCAAATCCTTATATGCTGTGACCTTGGCTACTCCTTGGGCATTATATACAGAAAAACTATTCAGCAGACAAGTGCCTTTTACCTGTACATGCAGACATATTCCCAACCCATTCCAAGCATGCAGCTGCAGGAGAAGGGCAGGAGGGCATAGCAGCATCCCTGTCCTGCTGCAGAGGTTGAGGAGCAGCAGCACAATCAGTGCTTCCCAGCTTTGGGGACTGTGCCAGCCTTGTATTTCCTCCTGCCTGATCCAGACCTCTCTCTGCAGGACCTGGCAGAGGTTGGAAAGCTGACTACTTCCTATTCTATTACTAACATGAAGATGGTGTAGTTTTAACTCCTGCTGCTGAACCTCATTTTAGTGACCTTATACCAGCTCCCAGTTAAAAGAGCTTTTTTTTTTAAATCAACAAGTGGTTTGAAGTACCCTTGAGATAACTGCACTTCATCTTAATTATAAATGAAGTACATGCACATCCTTACAGTGCTTTATTGGAATTTGGTGTGGCTTTCTCCTTGCCTTCTTGGGGTATTGCCTGCACAATGTCCCCTATTATGAATACGTCTAAGATCTAAAAAAATCCCAGGGCTTTTGAATAAACTGCAACATCCTACATTTGTTCCACATCAGACAATAAGGAAAGATGCTTTTAGCAGCATATTCCTACAGGCTGATGTTCCAGACACTACAATCAAATGTAAGGCTGTATTTGGAAGCAATTGTTCCAGATGGCTGCATATTATGGAAGGTTCAGGCACACTATGAAATTCAAGATTATAATAATAATAAGGAAGGATTTCTTCATATTTTTGCTTATGGAAAAACTATGGTCTTTTTAGAGGTGATGACCAACTATTCAGGCTTTTTGTATATTCCATCTCCCACTATCAGAAAGTCTGACTCACAGTAAAGTTGCCTTTTGAAATCTTCCATTGGTACCAACCTTGTCAATAGCTATATATAGATTAAGGGAGAAGAGAAAGGAAGAGAAAATGTAAGTTATTACAAATACAGTGTGAGGTTGAGGAAGACAATACCAGTCATTTAAGCCATATTTACCTGTGATAACATCAGGCTTATTTCAGTTTTAAACTGAACAGTAACAACTGATCCCAAACTATAAACCTTTAAATAATTACATGTTCAGGCAGATAAAATGTAATAATTTGAGACCAGATCCAGTTGAGGTCTGTTTCCTCAGACTGCTGGTACCTACTTACCCTTCTCATGTATTTGAATAAAAAGAGCTGAAAAACAATCTGGCTAGACTTTGCTAGATGTAAACATTTAGTAGGGGCCTAATTATATTCCTTTTGATTAACCATCTTCATTAGTTTTCTGCTGCAGAACACAACCTATATAATGAAGACTGGCCTGGCACCATGTGGCACTGTATTTAGACATGTCCAAACCTGAACCTTTCAAATCTTCCTTCTCTTGGAAGAACCTGCAAGGTGTAGTAGCCATTCCTGCAAGGTTGTTCAGGTGGTTCAGGCAGCCTGTGCCACATCTGTCAGGATGGCTTCCCTTCAGGGACAGAGATGCCTTTCATGGGCAGGGGGTTCCATAAGAACTGACCTGCATCCCTACTCTTGAAGCAGTAGTAAACCCAAAGCTTCCCTAAAGCTGGGAAAACAAAGTCTCATCTCTTGAAGATAATTTCTATGATCTAGAATGATCTATGAATGATAGTCAATGATCTATGAAGCAGAGAGCTTTACAAAGCAGATTATTTTCTTCAATGATCAGAAATCAATTGCACAAATTTCTGCTAATCTTTGTATGTATTTTCACACCACTCCTTTCCTTGTGCCTTTCCACTGGGGAAAATGGAGCTTCCTGCATTTTATTTCAAGTGTAAAAGCTAGTGCCAAAATTGCAGTTGCCTGGTGTTTTGTCAAAACTTGCTTTTTAAAATTCATTATTTGCCTGGAAACTTAGTTAAAAACAATTAGGGAGGTCTAACAGTTGCTATTCCCTACAAATGTCCAATACTGACCATCTCTTGATTTGTTGCACTAGATACCTGAGAAGCAAAGCTTCTTCTATTTGTCATAAATGTACAGCTTGCAAAAGGGTACAGCTGTGAGATATCTTTCTCAGCAGTATTGGTGGGTCGATGTCTTTTTACAAACGAGTACTTCAGAAAAGACTTAGCTGAATTGTCCTAAATTATTATATTTAAAATATAGAAATTATTGAACTATATACTTCATATATTTTAGTGGAAAACCTGCTTATTTAAATACCCTGCACACACTGAATTTCCTGGTTATGAAAAAAGTGAAGAAAAATACTATTTGCTTTTAGGTAATCAGATTCTGTGGGATCTAATCCTATATCCTATTTATGGCTGTGCTAGCTATTCAAAATTAAAATGAACCTTTCATCCGTGTGTATCATAAACGGGCATTTATCAGGATTATATGATTTTGCAATCCATCTGAATATGTAACCAGAATTTGTTTTCTTTCCGTTTCACTATGTAATTACCATGCAACAATAACAAAAGTGACATGTTTGAAGAACAGATAAAATGCTGTAAATTGGCCAGTAATGGTGATATTTCCTCATCTTCTGAAAAACCCATTTATTCTCTCTCTCAACAAATCAAGGCATTGTCAGCCCATACTCATCTCGTGGCCAGAGGGGCCCTACCAATTTCTAGATGTATGTGAATACTAGAATGCAGATGAGGGCTACTAACTAAGGCTTTCAACCCAGGCAGCTGGTCTTAGCTTGCCTCAATTTCTAAATCATCCATAATGGGGCCAAGACCTCTGAAGCACTAAAAAGAGCGAGCTGACATGCTGGACAAACTGTTAATTTTTTCCTGAAGAAGCTGCTATATTGCACATCTGTCACTGCTGTGCAGACAATTACTGGCAGAGTGGGAAAAAAAAAAATCTGCTGCTTGTTTCTCTCGTGTAGTTGTTAACTGGCATGATGGAGAAACACAAGCAGTGTGAGAGCCACTCCAGGAGAGCTTCTCAGCCTCCCCCCACTTTTCTATCGAGGGCTTTGGAAATCAAATGTTTGAAAGCAGCCATGCTCTGAGGTGTGCACTCTGAGCTGCGGCCATTCAGCCCACACCTTAAGATATCTGATATCCTAAAGCTGCAATAGAGGTGCAAGTTGCAAAGATTTGGGCACTTCAGCTATGAACTGCCCTGAAAACCTTCCTCTCTGAATTGCTTCACTGCTCTGTAACACACGGGGGAAGGTTTCAGACATCATCGTGGCAAGATGATAAACACAACAGGAGACTGATGAGAATAAAAGTGCTGAGAGCATTACTCCTCATGCTACATTTCTCAAATATCTATTAAAATATATAAAAAAAAAAGCTTAATTGTAAAGAACCCACAAATTTTACATAAAGAGGTGCTCAAATAATCATAAAAAACTGTTCTGAGCCTAGCAGGGAAAATTATTATCAGAGGTGGCCAACAAGCCTGTGCTTGGTCCTGGAGGGAACAAAAAGCAGGACTTGGGATGACTCAGTGGATGTGGAAACTATCCAGGAAGGACCTCATAATAACATGAATCCTTAAAGTCACAGCCTTCAACCACACCAGCTATTAAATATTTAATGTGAACTTGTATAAAATACTGCTCAAAGACAGGCTTACCTATGGAATGAGTTTAGAATTTTAATTATTAAATCAGCATACAGAATGATGAAAACATCATCAAATGCTGTTCCAAACATTTCTGATGGCAGGAAAACCTTGGCACAGTAACCTGTTGCTGGCCTACAAGCATTTCCCCTGTTATAAGAGGTTACATGACTCACATGCCAACCCAAGGACGAACCTGGTTCACAGGCTCAATTCTGTCAATACTAAACTTTTGGAAGCCTTGACTCAGAACTTGTCTTTCATCAATCAATAATTTCAATTTAACATAATTTAAAAAATTAATAAAATAAAAACATTACCTTAACTATTTTTTTCTCTTTCCTCTGGCACAGGAACACCATACACAATTGGGTGATGTTTTCCAGGTAAAAATTTTGCAGGATAATACACAAACAGAAGTGGTGGCTTTCAGCAATACATGTGGTATTACAGGAAATTTCCAAATAATACAGGCCATGACCCCAAGGCATTATCTGAGGTCTAAACCGACATAAAAGTTGAAGTCCATTCTAAGGTAGATGGGTTGATACCAGTTCAACATTAAGAAAGCAGTGGAGGACAGTCCTGGAGAAAAGGTTCACAGTGGGGCATCCTGAAAGCAGGATGACAAAAACCACCCTCTGTTCTGCTGGAAAATTTAAGAACTGTCAAGGAATGCTCTTCTGTGGCATTCTGAGTGGTGTCTGGATGATTTATGGTATTTGACAACTTGAAGGCAGAAGATGACTCTAATGTATGAAGAAAAAGGTAAAAAATTGGCAAGAGTAAATAGACCACACCCTTGGCAGCTGGTCATACTGTCTTGCTGAGGAGAAATTAGGATACACTTAAAAATACCAGGTGTAAAATGTATGTTTAGCAGGACACAATCAGGAGCCTCTGTGATTCACTTGCCAGCTGATTATATATTATCTGCTAAATAAAATAATATTTATTACCAGTTGACTCAAAAATCTCACCACCAAAACCTGAACACTTCCAGGAAAACTTGTGATAAAAATAAAGTTTTGTTGCATTAAACTGACATACTAAAATACAATTTAGTTCACAAAGTTAGGATAAAAATCAGGGCACAGTAAGAGTATATTTGTCAAGAGTATATTCATTTATCAAGATTAACAGTGACAAGAGTGGCCACTTGCGCCACCACAAAAGAGATTTTAATGGTGCCTTGGTCACCTGCACCTGCAGTGGCTCCTGCCTCATCAGCAGTTGATTCCTGTGGCACCAGGCTGGGCACCTAAAAGGACACTGACAATTCAATGTTTCCTTTGAAAATCCCTGCTTCAAGTAGTGTGAAGCATTTCATCAAGTGATGAAATTTGGGAACAGCTCGGTTTCTGGGGGACTGTGATCTCGCCACATGCTGCCACACAGGGTCAGGCTCAGTTTTCTGTTTTGTTTCTTCATTCCTTTAACACATATATGACCTAAAAACTGTTGTGAATTTTGTGTTCACTTCTTACTTGTGTTCATCTTCTCTTGTGAAGAATCCAAAAGATCTCAGCCCACCAGGGCCACATTTATGGTATTTACAGCAGCCAAAAAGAAGAGTGGCTGATTTGAAGCATCCAGGAAGTTTTTCCCAAGACTCTACATAATTTCCTCTTCCACCTGACTTTGGAACCCTTAATTTTTCCTTCACTTCATCAGTGTTCATAGGGAGAAATAGCTGCTGAATGTGGCCCCACAGGAACACAAGGAAAGCTTCCATTCATTGTGCACTTCAGAATATGCCTTTTATCCAGGGAAATTTCTTCAGACTATTTATCTCTAAAGGTATTTTTCAGAAACAATTAAGATCACAAAGGTAGTATATAAAATGTCACAGAATTTTTCCATGGCTTGAAAAATAATTATCAGCTTATTTGCATTGTTAAACGTTAATTAGCTATGAATGGTAATTTTTTTTCAACACTGCAATACTTCAATTTCTCATTACGAAATAATTTCAGCTCTATTAATTAGTTCCAACAGTAACTCATAGTAATGGATGACACCTTAAGTGAGCTATTAAATGCACTTTACCACTGATTAGGAAGAAGACAACTAAAAAACCTGGCTAGGTTTACATAAAGACAGAATATGAAACAATACCTTGCAGATTTATAGACTTTTGTGGAAGCAACACACCCCCTTTAAGTAAGGCAGGCTCAGCAGGACCAGAGGTTTTGTCACACTTCTATGAAGCTCATGGGGAGGCCATGTACCAAATGGCCCAGTATTGAACCATTGTTTCCATTATTTTATGTATGATGTTGTTCTTTGCAGAGGTCTAAAACATCTCTATGCATGCACATGTGTGTGTTTGTGTAGACACATGCAGGCAAATAATTTTCTGAATTACTCAGCAAACTCCTTTTTTTTTTTTTTTTTAAGTTTTGCTTTTTTTGATTCACCAGGTCCAAAGACAGCAAAAGGGATGGGGTTCTGGACAGAAATATTCAAACATCCACTATCCTGGATGGTGATAAAAGTCATTACAAAATACTTCTCTTGCTATGACATTGTAAATTTTTTTGTCACAGGTCAGTATATTTAAGTCTTGTAGCAACTTCCTTCTCAAACGACTGCCTAAAAATCTGCATCTATAACAAATCCTTCATTGAAATGCATGAACCTCTCAGATGGCCAAATGGAACAAAACTCCAGAGCAGTGGCTACAAGCTCCATGATCACCACATTTGCCCCTCCTGGGAAGTCCAAGCCTGAATTTACCATTCACTTACCAGGACATTACTGCTAATCAGAATGCTCTCAGAAACCCAGACGTGCCAACCCGCCTTGAAATCTCAAGTAAAAGTGGCCTTGGGTGCTGTTCTTCACAGGACATTCCAACAATTCAAAAGAAGCTGAGGAGCAAGAATGTGTTGTCCAAAACACACGTTATTGACCTAGTGCTGCTTGCTGTGTGCTTGGAGCCCCTAGACCTGCCCTGACCTGGCCATCCCTGGTCATCCCTGCCTCCCAAAACACATCCTCCTGAGCTGGAAGCATGGAAACTCCTGTAAGGGCAGCCTCCAATGATTGACCCATACTAGAACTACAAAAGCCACAAGGTTATTTCAGGTTTTCCAGTTCTTTGCTCTGTGGTGGGGAGCATTCAAGTTTGGAGAGACTTTGGGAGACTTTCTCTGCAGGGCCTGAAGCCAGAAGGTTTCAGGGACCTCAAACTGTCAAAGCTTCCAGGTTCTTCCATTTTTCAGAAGGGAGACTGTCTGAACCTATGGAGAAGGACTGGTAACCCAGAACTGAACACTGGGGTAATTTAGTTTCTGACTAATCCATGGAACACACTGTGTCTTGGCTGCAGTTTATTAGAAAATTCCACAAACACTAGATTTTGCTGAATAAATCTTATTTGACACAAAAAAGTTTTCAGTTTTTGATGAATATAGATGTAGATCTCGTATGAGAATACCTTGATTCTAAGGAGCAGATCTTTTTCCTCTGAAGTCACAGATTTGGCTGACCATAGTGCAAATTCAGGATTTATTCTATTAAAGGCAAGCCCCAGAGGAAGCCAGTGCCAGAGGCACTGTACTCAGTGCAAAGTGCCAACTCTTCTGGAGTGGTGTCCATTCATAGCCCTGATGTTTAAGAGGGAACCCAGCTGTAGGAGGAATACTTCTAATGTTAGCAATTACAGTAAAACAGGTATCAAATCCTGAGACTCCAGGTTGTAGGTCTGGTTTCCTACACCATTTGTCCATGAACCTTTACTATGGAAGACCCAATGCTTACTAGGAAAACTGCAGATAGGTAGGACATAGAGGTTGAAAGGTGATCTTCTCTATTCCAACACTTTTGCCAGTGGCATCATTCCTGTCCGGATCTCTTCTCTATAAAATTCCTGGGCAAGAGTCTTTTAGCAGCTGACCTATCTTCATGGGTAATGGACAGAAATTGCCCAAATTCAGTTAGCAAGAACTGTAATTCACATGCTCACTGACAGAAGAAGGCAAAAAATTAATCAGCTTACACACTACAGTGAGTATTAAGGCAACTAGGTAATTGTGTTACTTATTATTTACATCACATTAGGAAAACCCTTAAAATCATTACTTGTTCACTCTCAAAATCTCTTAGTTCAGTAATAAGGCATACCAGGGCATATAAAAAAGAAATCTGTAAACTGTTCTTCCAGACAGTGGAGCTATTTGAGTTTAATCCAAATTAACATACTGAGTATCACTGGCATTCTCATTTAACAGTTTTCTGCATCTTGTATTTGCATATGTATGGTTCATGTTGCAGATCATAATTGATACAAGGGAAAGTGTGCCAGCACCACATTTATTGAGAGTCTGGCACCTAGAAAATTTTAGATAAACACTCCACTTTCTTTACAATAGGCAGAACATCCAGATAACCTGGAACTTTTGGAAAAAAATAAAGCAACATGTGGAATTCAAACTCAGTTCTCAGGACTTGAAACCAAAGGCACGAAATTGAAAATCTGCACATTTGCAAATGCAATCATAAAAATTCTTGTGCCCCCCCCCACCACAGTATTCTGTAAGAAAACAACCAAGTTTGTGCAAGAGAGAAAGCAATGGTGAACAGCAGTAGAGGTCTTCAAAGACATCAAAAAGTGTAGAAACATTTTATAGGAGGAAAATCTAGAACCCATTTGTGCTGATAGCTCAAAGAATCTCCTTGAACTACTCAAGTCTACCTTGTAGGATCGTTGTCACTGTCCGAGGGTCTCTTTAGGTGTGAGACCTCCTCAGAAGGACATGCAGGTGGTTTGGGATTCAGGGATTTCCTGAAGCTGCCGGTGAGAAACTGCTCGAGACGATCTTCTGCTGTTTCAAGGCTGTTTATTTTATCTTATCTATAGAATGCCCAGCCAGGCCGACAGAGATCCGCTCCACAAAGCGACCATGACGGAAATGCCGCCTGGGGAGGCAGAACCATATCTTTTATACTGTAGACTACATCTTCAATATTTGCAATCACTTTCCAATACCATGCAGTCTCTTTACAATGTCCAGTTCTTTCCCCATCCAATCTGTGGCTCCCAGAATGCCACCCCAACATGGATGACATGAAGGAGAAGGAAGAAGAAGCCCACCACACCCCAAATCCTCCATCCTGACCACATGGCCCTTAATATAAACAATCCAAAAATCTACTTATTCTACATTCTAACACTCTAATTTACACTTTACTTATCTTCAGAGCTTGCATCTCTTCCCTCAGTGTTGGTAGATTTTCCCAAGGAGCTAAATCCAGCCCCTGAGGCTCTTGGGCATCACTTGGTCTCAGAGGGGTCTGCCAGGAGGTCCTTCCATCCCCAGAGGAGCCAGGGAGGTACCCTGGACTCCCACAGATCGTAAGGTGAAACAACATTATAGGCAACTTCCAATGAAGCAGATTTAAAAAATCACACATTAAAAAAGAAAACAAAGCTCATGAGAATAGAGCAGTGCATGCAGGGAGAAATCTGATGTCCAGCACCAACAATAAAGCAGCTTGAGAAGAAAATGGAGAAAGTTTGAGTGTGGAGAGGTGTAGAATAAGCTGACTCACAAAGTTTGTAGGATTCAAAGTAGTAGATGCATGAGAAGTTTAACTTACCTCAGGCATTAAAACCTCCAGCATTCTTCAGTGGTGGGTCAAAATGTTCAGCCTATTTTGCCAAACACTAACACCTTATTTGTAATTTAAAGAAAATATTACTTGGAACATTTATATTTTCTTTCTGAGTGTATCTGATGCATGACTTCCCTTACTCATCTGACCCCAAATTTAAGAAATTTCCAACTTCTCACTGTATCACAGCTTCAGAAGTTATTTTTGTTCCCTTCCATTATCTGCAACTCTTACTTTCCTGCTTCATCCTTTTTGAATTGACAAAAAAGACCCCATCACACCTCCTGAACACTAAACTGACAATCGCACGTGAGTGGTTTGCTGTGCCTTATTTTGAACTGTGCAAAATCAAGATTTCCCAGGCTGACATGGCAGCCTGACTCCCCACACCAGGGATGTATTGCCATGGGTACTGCAAGGATAGACAGACTGACATTAACCACCAGCTAACCTGTACATTACAGCAGCCAAACAGCAGCTCTAGAAGAGCTCAGTGCTGAAGATGGGCCAGCACAACCCTGCAAACAGGCAGCTGGGATCTGAAGGAGCTCTGATGCCATGGAAAATTTAGGACTTGTATCTTTTACAAGGAAGAAAGTCACAGCCTCAGCCTGCTATGCTGCTTATTTTTAGACTTAAGTAGTACTTCACATCTTGAAGCCAATGGCAGATACGAGCACCAAGTATTACAAATCTCTCACTGACATGGGGCCACAGGAAGGAGAGGGATCAACACAACCTGGCCAAGGACTAAGAAATCCCAAGTTCTCAATGTCAAAATCCCTTACAAGTGATGAAGACAACAGGTGGCCCTTCAGGAAACTGGCCTAGGAAGGGGCTGGAAAAGCAACTTCTGGAGAGCGGTAGAAACAACAGAAAATCTTGAGTGGCATTAGCTGGCACATACAAGAGATTACGCTTCAACAGAGAAAACACTGGATATTATCACTTAAAAACATCCACAGGGCTGCAGTTTTTCAGAAAAACAGACAAGTATTAAGGAGGAAAGACAACACTATGGACAAGGCACAACTGAAATGAGCATATCTATGATGAAATACTCTGATATTTCAATAAGCTCATGTATTTAGTCAGTGTCAATGTACGACAGTAACATATACATCCCTCGCAGACTAATAACTTATATTCCCAGTTTCAGAAGTCAAACTCCCCAATGCTTAAATTCATCATAGCAATGTTATAAACAGGCCAAAACAACAACTTTCTATAGATGGAATACCTCATACTAATTTAACCACTTTTCATAGCTATTAAAAAACAGTTCTCATTGGTGGGGGAGATAAAGCTTACATAATCTCAGTGATTTTCAGCCTTTAACTTAACGATTGAATATTCAAATACAAGCAACATGGTCAAAATAGCTTCTGCAATCTGTTCTGTTGTAGGACAGAAGAGAAGAAGCCCAAACGACTTAGTGTGCTCAGTTGCAAGCAAATGTATGCTAACCCTTCTGCAGCTACCCCACTGCTCCTGAAAACTCTACTAGGGATGGAAGTCTAATTAGAAAGTTTTTGATTAAGAGTTACAAGGGAGGGATTCCCATTTCTGATATGCCTTTACTGAAAGAGCCCTGGGAGCATGGGGAGAGGGAAAACAAAACAAAAGTTGTGTGAGTTTTCCTTGGAGGAACAATTCTGGAGAACTGTTTGAAGAGAAAGCACAAGACCCTGTCATGGTTATCAAAGTATCCACATACCTAATGAGTGAAGGGAACTTGTATTTGGAAGCCTTAGAAGAATATGATAACAAAAGTACTGCAAACATCTTAAATGAGGCATTTCCTGACATTGTGGTGTAAACCTCTTCAGCAGGATAATAATAACCTAGGAAAGAAGCACTGGTAAAAAGGTACAAAAAAGGCAGTGTAATGGCTTAACACAATATGCATTTGCTTGGTACACAATATTATTCACTTTAATTATATTCCCAGAAACAGCATGTTTTTGTACTCACCTGTGCAATAACAACACTACTGAAAAGAGCAGTTTGAAGTAAAGAACATAGAAAGCCCATGAAGAATTGAGTCTATTTATTTTATTTCATCTTGCATTTGTGTTGTTAAAGCAAAGCGTTCCATACATATTATTTAGCTATTTACTGCTGTTCTACACCCATTATTGACCTAATTGCAGAAAGACAAATGCAGAGACAAACTTGTTAAAACAAGCATACTGATAATGCTTCTCTGACTTAGACAAATATTTATTTAGAAATAAGATACTGCTCATGGGTTTCTTTTATTAACAGTTAATGGCTCAATTCACAGAACTTTGAGACACATGGAACATGTAGCAAAATGCAGTGCTGATAATAGGCAATGTCTCTTCACTAAACATTCTTCAGAGGAAGAATATTATGGTAACAGCTGAGCTACTGATTCAAATACTTAAATGGAAAGAATCTGGCAAGTGATGGATGACAGCTTTTAGATAGAAGATGATCCCATATTTATTTATGTAGGCAAAAAACTTCAGTGTCACAGGCATAAAGAATTATTATCTGAAAAATATTGTATATGTATTTTAAAATAATGTGTGCCAGCTTTATAGCAGGTATCATAGTATGATTGCAGGTTAGATATAGGAAAGATCTGAAGAAAACAAACAGTAAATCCAAGTATTTTGACCTGTTTCAAAGCCAAATAACATTGCAATGGCTTAAAAAAAAGAAAAAAAACCCTATAATTAATTTTTGTTTTCTTAACACTAGCTTTAACTGTGCGAAATCACACTACTGGAGTATCTTTAAAACCACTCCTGTGAGATGTGGAAAATGAAATGAAATCACAGTGTGAGTCAGAATGGGAATTTTACTGCACAAAAAATATCTCAAAACACTACATTCAAATATTTTAATAAATCACTTTGTTCTACAGCTTCTAACAGATGAAGTGTACTGTCAGCTGTGGCATCTATTGATAATACCTGGGGAAAACAAGGTGCATCTATATCAAAACCAGTTTAACTAATCTTAATGTCTAATAGATTCTCACTAAAAGGCTGATTTAAAACAAAAAATTGTAAGATTTTCAATCTGATTACATAGTTCTTCCATTATGACTGTCTACTTGGCTGGCTGCTTCACTGCACCTGTAGGAATTCATGAAAAAGTTGAATGAGCAAAAGATGTTTTCTGTCAACATGTATCCATTATTTCCCTCTTAACTTTTAAAAACACAAAACACTTTCAAGTACTCTTGGAGGTCTACACTTATTTCTTGAGAAACTACTGCTATGGTAAATTGCACAGAAATATTTCAAAGAAGTGTTAGAGATATCATATTTCCAGTCCAAGACATGCAGGTGTTGGAACTAAAGCAAAAGAGTGCAATTTCAACAGACTGAGTATTCTTTCACAGTTTTGCAGACAGAGCTCCAACAAACAGATCTTAAAACTTCTCTAATTCACACATTGAAAATGATTGTAAGAGATTTCTGATTGTAGTGTACAAAACAAAGAGGTTGTCAGAGTTCACTTGCTCTCAGGAGCACATGGCACTGACAGAACAGGTGCAGGCCACAGAAATACATTATTTGGAATAACACACTAGTGGGCACCTCTGCCAGCTGCAGAATTCCAGGCTCTTGGCCCTTTGCAAGTATGTGGCTTTGAAATTCTTTGGATATGGAATGTATTTAACCAAGGTCAGTTGTGCAAGAGATATTTGAAGTGGCAAACTCACATTATGCTATGCTCCCAAACCTTAAAATAAAAAGTATATGTTTTGCTGTATAAATCCCATTTCTGTTTAAAATATCTTATAATTTTAAAAAGTCAAACCACACAATCATACAAAGTATTTAAACAGCAATAAATAGTCTTCCTGAAACTCAGAGAACATGTGCATTCAACTATCATAAAAACAACATCAGGTACTAATCTGTAATCTCTACACTATGGTGGTATGGTGAAACAATGTCTCCAAAATGACAGTAATCACACTGGAAAGTATGAACATTTCTTTTAAGCAAATTTAATGCTATAATGCTGCTGGTTTTCCTCTTCCTGCTACTATTTTCCTGGAAAAATGAGTGAAGCTGAGAGAAAAAGGAAAGAAATAAAAACATGTCTTAAAAATAATCATTATATTTCACAGTTGCGTGAACAAAGCTGTGCTCTTTTTATCCTAAAGAAATATCTTTGCAAGTATCTGGAACTAAGTACATGTCTCTGCAGTTTGAGAGCTGTGGAAGGGAGATCCTCCTCTTGAAGAAAAAGAGACTGAAGAATCAAATCTTCTGCAGTGAGGGTAAATATCACCAGCTATTACAGACATGGGTGGTGAGAGGGGCAGGATTTTCTCCTTAGTGCATCTGTAAAACAGTTTCCTTCAGCCCTATCATTTAATTTTAAAGTGGAATTTGTTTTATCCTGCAGACTAATAAGTACCCTAGGAGCTTGATTGGTTGGTGCTTAATGAAATTGCTTCTGCTGACATTAGATACATTAGGATACTGATTAAAACACTTAATGATCCCTCTTGATTTTAAATTGCTAGCTTAGATTTGTGAGATGCCATCAAAGTATCTTTTTCCTTCTTTTCCTCCATCCTCCTAATCCTGCTTCTCCTTCCCCTTTTTCCGTTCATGATCCTTAGAGGTTGTGGCTCATTGGCAACAGCACGGTCACAAACCAAATGTTAACACCATGTTGAACACCGCATTGTTTAAAATGAGCCCAACCCCAGAATAAACACTGAAACACAGTCATCCCTAAAATACAATTTCCTGTTTCAAAGCTCAAACTGTTCTTAAATGTGGCAACACTGAGGATTATTAATACGAAGGGAAAGCCAAAGTCAGAGTAAACTTTAACTTTGTAAAATATCTGCTGAGGAAAGATAATTTTGTAAATGTAAAAACAAGTATAAAAGCATTACTTTTCAGCTTGAATGTGGAAGACAGTAATACATTGCCAGAAAATAGTCTTGGAATGGCATCCCTATGACAACAAAGCTGTTTTTCATGCTCTTAGACAAAATTGCACATCATATCACCTTCCAGGTGATATAAATACCAGGTTTGGAAACTTTGCCTGAAAAGGGGGAAGCCGCAATAGCTGTAAAAAGTTCCATTTTCCTCAACAAATCTTATCAAGGCTCTTGAGATGAAATTATACTTACCAAAAAAAAAAAAAAAAATTACTTACAAACTAAAACCTGCTGTGTCAGAAGCTTTTACAAAAAATGTGAGTATACTGAATTTTATGCTTAATACAAACCTTAAGACCACAGAAAATAAAAAAGTAGGAGTTTTTGTACATTTTAGCACCATTATGAAGTTAGACTCGAATGCCAGTTCTGTCACTGCGGCTGTACCTTGCAGCTGGTGGAGCTCGTGTGAAGCTCGTTGACTTCAGCCATCTTTGAGAGAAGAAAAAAACTGGATTTGCCAATCACAACAAATAATACGTTGGCCATTTTTTCCTTTTTCTTTTTTCATTTTTCGATTTATTTTGAGCTTTATTTTTATCTCTGTCAGCTAAATCCGAGTCCAAGTCCTTTGGGTCTCTGGATGGCTCGTATGGGCTCTGCTATCCCTTTGCCGTCTGGTCCGAGGCCCGTGCCTGGGGTCCAGCCCATACTCTGAAGCATTCTGTTCCCAATGTTGTTTTCTGGGATTGGTTGGGTGTTTTCACCTACAAACCCTGAGATTAAAGAAATACACAGCATTAATCAGCACTGCCTGCCATGTGGAGAAGAGCAGGATAATCTCCCACAAAGCTTTAAACCTTCTTATTCTCCTAATTCATCTAACAGGTTTCTAGAACAGGCTGTCTTTGCACATGTTGACCTCTTGACTGCATATGATTCTCAATAATACAGTCTTATGTTTTTATTTTTAATGCTTTTGAAAATTCATTCTATTTTCACATATGACAAATATTGTCATATAATATTCTAATACGGTGGATTTCACATCAGCCTCAAAGAATATAAATCATCTGCAGATGTCTACCAGTACATTGTCAAGAGCACATGAATTTCTAGCCCTATGCAGCTACTAAGAAGAGACACTTTATAGCAACATGACCATCAGTTTGTTCTTAGTAATATTTATCACCGATCTCCTTCAAGAAAATCCATTAAATAAGTTCTGATTAAACAATTATAGCTGTTACAGAAGCAGTAGAGACAGGTGGTCAACCACTCTGAAATTCAGCAATACCTTTACATAATTTTTCTTTTATTAAACATTGTAAGATTTGATACATCCAAGGTTACTTTTGGTGTTTTCAATTTTACTAAGTGTTGTTTACACACTCTTCTTGTTAGCATTGAGATCTTTGAAAAAAGCTGCATACATAACACAAAAAAGAGCACCAGCATTGCAACTGTTAGCATATGTTTGTTAGAATGACAGATTAATTTTTTTATAAAAAATTTTTTTCCCCATGAATGCATCAAAAATAAAAAAAAATAGTGAAGTCAAAATAACAAAGCTGTTTTTCCCCTTAATCAACCAAACTCTCAAAGCCAGAGTTTGGAGACAATGCATGGACAAGCTTTCTAAATAGAAGTATATTGCACAAGGGATATTTATTTCAAGAATTTGTATTAAAATTTATCAACTTCCACCATACAAACAATTTTAAAAAGGGTTGAACTTTTTGAACACAAGCAGTTGCACATGGACAGCTGGATTTTGTTTTCAGCATTAGTCAACATCTCCCTGGCCAACAACAGAGTAAAAAAAAAAACCTCAATGTGCTCAGCTTCAAAACTGTTTGATTTTCTACCTATTTAATCTGCCTGCTACTTTTTGAAAAATACTGTATGAGAAGTCTGTAATTTTGAATTTTTGGAGACTATAATATCTTTAGCCAAGAATTTACCATTGACAAGAGGCTGGATTATCATTATATTAACTTACTAAACAGGAACACAAAAAAGTTGAACATGAGCTTCTAAAAAGCCTCATTTATTACACACACACAAAAAACAAGGTCCTGCAGTGGAAACTGCATACACAGACAGAAATTCAAAATGAGAGGTGCTCATTAAAAACCTCATGATGGTTGTGATGATGAATTTACAATATTCCAGCATTATCCACTATAGATCTGTTCGTATTCAGTAAAACACTGGCTGCATAAAAGGCAGACTGCTTTCTAGTATCTCAGTTCCTGAGTCAAAGAAAAAAAGGAGTGCATTGAGGGAAGGCATCCTTTAATACTGGTTTGAAGCTATGCTTAATGCTAGGCTTAAAATAAAGGCTTTTAAGTCAGCAGCCTCCAGTCCCCAAGAGGGTTCCTCTTGAACTGACCAGCACAAAATTCAATGTCCAAGACTTCCTTTCTTTTCTGGCCCCCACAGGCAGAGGCAATTTTCATACAAACGGGTCCCTGGCACTGCCTGGCATACACAACATAGGCTTTGCAACCTTCCCAGTTATACTTTCTAGCTAAAAAAAAAAATTAAAAAAAAAAAGGAAAGAACAAAGGATACTGTTCAATAAAATTCTGGTAAGCCTCACAGGTAAAACTCTGGAAATGCCTCACAGGTAAAATTCTGGAAGTGTATTTTGGTCCACTTTTTGTCAGAAGTGATGGTAAGAAATGAAGAATCATTCCAGTAAATGTTTGTGGAACAATTAGGGGAAAACTTCAAGGGGAAGACAGATCCAGCAGACCTGCCAAGCAGGAAAGAGCCAGCACAAGAGTATATTTTATGACACCTAAAAACTGGAAACATGAAACCATTCATAATGCTGCCTAGGCAGAGGCAGCAATGCTGCTGGAACAATATGCAAGGCATAGCCTGAGACAACATAAACAGCTTTTTTGTTGCAGTCTATTCAGGGGGAAAAACCCACATACCTTTTCCTGTAACAGATGTACCTTTCTATATGAATTTCAATTCATGAGACATCCAGAGGAACCTCACAAAGATGATATATGAAAGAACACTCTGTAACCTGACATGTTAATTAGTAAACTGGTGCTTCTATTTTTGATACCTTTTGAAGCAGTTCAGTGTTGTTTTCCCATGACAGGATAATTGGAATAATTTGTTATTAAAGACATATAAGTACTTATAAAATGTATATACAATAACTGTTTTTTCCTCCACTGTATATACTTTTCTATCTCCTATTAAAACACAAGCTCTCCCTAAGAGCCCTGTTTTAATCTTGCACACCATCAGATTAAAAAAAAAAAAAAAAAAGGAGAAAAAAGAAAAAGAAAGAAAAGAAGCCACCATAAACTTGGTTTCACAACCCACTTTCCAGGCAGACAATCAAATAATATACACTGTTCAAAGGATAGTGTGTTTGGAGGCTTTGTATTGCAGCAAGAATAAAGCAAAACCAAAACTCCACCCATCTTGCCTATACTACTAATTGACTAATTACTCCTTCTCATAAATGAGGTGAATACAGATTGCTTTTATTTGAATTGTGAAAATATTTAATATACCCTGGCCATTCTAGTGCAGTATAGTTAGTTTTTATATGAATACTATCTATGTCTGCCTTTAACATTCCTGCAATTTTTCACCCATCACTTGAAAAATTTATCTGTAATGCAACATATTTTATTTTAATCCAAAGAATATGGATAGTGGTATTGCCCTCTTCCTCCATTTCATGTGCAATCAGCAGGTTGGAAAAAAACCCCAACATTTGCATTGCTGATAGACTGCATGACAGGAGAGAGCTCTTAAAAATCATGCTACACTGTGTGCTATTCCCCCGACCCCCATTCCTGTGCTTTGGGCTTTTATTTTCTAATTAAAAGCAGTAATTGTCCTTGCAATATTCATCTTCAAGTTCAGTTTTTAATTCATGCCTATGGCACTTCTTGGACTAGCCAGTAGGGCCTGTTAGAGTAAATGGTCCAAGCACATGGCCTTGAAAAGGGCTGTGCTACCTCTGGGACGTGTTCAGTCTTGACCCACCCAGGAGCAAGAGCAAAACCAATCCATTGTGCTGTCCCACAAAAAATAACGATGCAGAATCAGACTACACAAAAAAAAAAAAAAAAAAACCCTCAAAACAAAAAAACCCCCCAAAAAAGTAAAAAAAGGATATGTTTTTCTAACAAAAAATTTAGAAAATTCCTAATAATTTTTTTTTCTCTATGAGTTTTCCAGGAGTTACAAGGATGTCTCTACACTAATAATTTGCAGGAATCTCCTGTGCAGTACACCCTTTTTCCTACAGACTGAAAATGTTTTTAGCAACCCTAACAATTGGTTCCTGACCTACCAGATGAGTAGTCTGCACACAGAAGTGGCTGCCATTATATGAGGAAGGAGCTAACACTAAGGCACAATGACTTGTTTGAAAAGACAGCACTGTGAAAAATACTCAGCTTATGCTCCCTTTCTCTGCAATACTGGCAGCTAAAAGAAAAAAGGCAAATCCTCAATCTTTGTGTATATGAATAGACACACTTCAAGGTCTACCTTTTTTTTTATGCATATGACCTTACATACATGGAAAATGAATCTTTGAGTAGTAGTGACAAAATTGGGAAGTGGAAAGCAAAACACTCATCCACATTTATTTAATTTTGGTATGATACTTATGATGGCATTAAAGGCAGGTTTCAGTGAAAAATAAAGGTATGTAATTTTTTCTTAACAGCTGTTGAAACAGGTATGTCCTGGTTAAACAGTACACTAGCATTCAGCGCCATACCCTTGATTTTACTGTGATTGCCATGAATTAATTTAATTCCATCTGTAAGCTAAAATCAGATCAGAGGTCTAATGCTGCTGCAGGCTCCACATCTGTTTAATCATTTTTGGATACAGCAGCTTGCAAAAGTTCAGCTTTTAAATTTGCTTCATATTTAAGAAACAATGTTACACCAGTGTACAACACTGTCAGCAGGAAACAAATGAGCCTATGAACAGTTTTGATCTGACAGACCCATTTTATTTGCAAAATGCTTCTACAAATTCAAAGCTCACCATTGAAGTTATCATTTATTATAGAATAATAAAGGAGCTGTGACCTCATAAACCACTATTGTGACAATATTTATTTGTATGATCCAATTGCTGGATAAGACTAACATCAAGCACGTTTGGCTTATATTGGGCTGAATAAAACAAGAATACAGCTAGGATCAAGCCCCCAGAAAACCCTTAGTTAAGAAAATATGTGGGCTTTTTGTTGTGTTTCTTTTTTTCCCCCTCTCAACGCCCCCCCAAGCTGTAAGAAACAAATGAAGGCATAGTGAAGTAATTTCATCTCTGGCCACCAAACTATTTCTGATGTTAAGAAAACAGGGTTTTAAACAGTTCTGAGAAAATGACACTGTACATAAATATAGTCTTGCCCTTTCATCTTCCTTTTGTATGATTAAGACTTGTGAGCAAAACAGCAATGCCTTAGCAGAGCATACCACAACTATTATTTCCTCTTCTATCGCTCCCAGCAGCCTTAAATCCTTTAAATCCTTTCCTAGAAGGATCTCTTTTTGCTTGGGTAATTTTTGCAATACATGGCCTGCTAACCCTTACCCCCTACCCTGGATCTCACTTATGTCTATCACAGCAGAGTCAGTCTTTCTACCTCAAATCTTCCAAGGAGCATTGTGGATGGTAATTCACTTGCGTAATTGGCTCAAGAGATGAAAATCTTGTATCTGCCTCTCTTAGCCACTAATCTATCCAGCTGACTGCAAGCCTAATTGGCAGCTTGTTTAGTAATTTGGCTCCTAAAGTGTTGTATTGATGTTGGATAAACAGCCAATGGAAGCAGAAATGATACATGCTGATTCTCTTTAAAAGCTGGTGCACTTTTCCCTTCATTTTCTGAAAGCATTTAATATTTCATCTATTCTTTTTCTTTTCTGACTCCTCACCAGACAGATGAACTCAGAGCAGAAGGGACTGATCCTGATACACAAGGAAAGTAATCAGAATAATACATTGCTGTAGTCTTTTTATGCCAACTCTCTCTAACTAGCAAAATGGGAATCAGACTGCCTAGATGTTTATGTTTTTTAAATTGTTTTGGGTAATTGCACAGACACAGCTTCAGAAGTACAGCCAACAGCTGTATGGTGATTTTAAAACTCAGTACCTGCAGTGGTTTTCAAAATTCAGTACATATGGCTGTGTATCTACTAAAAACCACAAAACACCAAACCAAAACTAAAACAACTCAGCTATGAGAATACTATGAAAATTATTTAGCTAATACTTGAGACTGCATTATTTCACCAGACTTTTCCACATCTCTCACACTGAGCTAAGACTGTCGAAAGAATAAGCTCAGAATTATTATATTCAGGTGAGACTGTTTGCATTGAATATTTTTCTAGCTAACAGAGAGATAATAGCAGAGAGGACATAGCTATGACTTCAGTAGGTGCTGGAAGCCTCTGTATTTTTCCCATATCTACGGCAGAGTTTTTGTTGATGCCTGCACTGCCATAGTTTCATTCCTACTAGCCCATCTCAAGAGCTATTAAATGTGGCCTCGTTAAACACACCCCATCTTAAAGCATAGACTCTAGATTTAGTTCTATTTTCAACTCTCCTGAATATATAAACACAAATTCACACACCAATGAAGATTGTGACACTGAATTTTTAGGTACAACTGGTTATCCAGAAACACAGATCACTTGGAATTGGATTTGCAGGTGCTCTTCTCCTTCCATTCTTTCTTGGATTACACTGTGTCTGAGTGAAACTTCATGCCCATTCACTCTTTGCTGCTATTAAATTGGTTGGAAGAGTTGGTATTTTTAGACTGCCATTTATTCTTTAGTAAGGGGAATCTCTTGAATACCCAAGACTGTCTTTTCACTTCAGTCCAAAGAAGGTCTTTGTTTTACACATTGTCTTTGATGACAGAGACACTGTCACCGGATGGCACTTTGGAAGAAACATTCTCACTGGAGGACATTCCAAAGTTCTGTTTAAACCCTCCCAAATTCAGAAAAATTAATCCCATCTGATAAGCATTCCCTCACTTTTACAGAAAGACTTGCAGCCTTACAATGAAATCCAGTTGAAATCCAAAGCAAAGATGTTTTTTGTGAAATCCAAAGTATGTACAACAGATCTTATTAGGAACTTTCCCATTAATTGCAAGGCTTTTACAGAAAGACAGAAATCTTGCCTGTAGTGGAAACCTGATCAATGAATTATATTTTTCACATAGTAAACTGGTATTTTTATTCCCCTGAAATGCCAAAACCTTCAAGTTTTGCTATTGGGTTTATACACAGACCTCCTTCCTTATTCAAAAAGTGAATCATATGCTGAAAAACCTTTAAGAAAAGTGGTTTTTGCATAATCTGTACCAAGGACTGTTTGCAGCAGTGCTCACTTTTCCTTCAGGAGAAAGAAAAACTAGCCACCAGAAATGGATAAGTTGTTGTGCAGAGCTGGGATAAGAAGTTATGTTGACTGAGGAAAAACCACACATTTTAACTGCCAAACCACCTGTGTTTTAACAAAAATCCTTTGGAATTACCAATGTAAAACTGATTGACAGAAATACCAGGTACTTCTTTTATTGGTTGAGCCCTAGGAAAGCTACAGGACACCCATTTGCCCATCTGAGGAAGGTGATGATTCTAACAAACTGCACATAAAAAGGAGATGGCTCCTCTCTGTGGGGAACCACTTTATTATGATATCTGGCAGAGAATGTGCAGAACTTGCAGAGCACATAACTGCCCTTGAGGATGAGTCACCCTAATGACATCTCTGTTTCACTCAAAGCTAGTTCCCAAGTGTACAACTGTTTAATGAAACATACCTCTGAAACTTGAAAATAATGACTGGTTTAGCCTTTTTCCCCCAAATTTCTACTATATTAAGGGTGTTCTCATTGGTTATATTCTCTGGTAAGCTGGTTTATGGTTCCTGAAAGTGAAGCCAAAAAATCCATAGAATCACAGAATATCTCAAGTTGGAAGGGACCCATAAAGACCATGATGTTCAGTTCTCAGTAGAGACAATGTGAATGGTTTCCATAACGAGAAAGAGCAATTATAGGAAAGACTCCCAGAATAATTCAGGGAAATATTTTTGAAGCATCCACATTTCAGAAGACAACAGCACGTAGAAAAGACAGGTACAGTCATCTTCTATCAATCTGAATGTTTCTTCTTGTCTTCATAGTGGCTGTGTGTACAGCCTGTAGAATATTCTCTCTAGACCACAAGAAACCCATCAGCAGTTTTCCAGGATAAGCTTGTTCTGGTTGAATTGCAGGTCTTCTGAAGTTTGTTACTGAACTTTCTGAACTCTGGTGCTATGTAAGATGCCTTGCCTGAACCAGCCACCTCAAGCTCAACACAGAATGACTTTTGCTTTGAAGGGACAGGAGCTTTCAGTACTGGATGGCACTCTGGCAGACTAAGAGCAAGAAATGGTGCAATGCAATGATTCACAACACACCAATGTTGTACTGCCCTCTGACAAGGGATTTCTGCCTATAGAGTTGCACATTTGGTAGACAGAAAAGCAGTGAATCAAGTTAAAAAGAAAATAGGCTTATAATAGTTCTAGAGTTTCGGAAATTTATAGTCAGTTCATCCAAGTACCCAAAAGTTTACCTTTCCTCTAAAACTATTGCACTAAGTTGACCTTCACCACAAACTTAGCCTCAGCCACCTCTGTTATCACACTGTAATCACAATCTTTTTCAAATCATCATTTCGGTTCTGCAGATATTCAGGTCTGATTTTTAATCACTGACATATTAAGCATCAGCAAAATAGTTTGCTTAGCTGTTCTGTTGGCAATTTTTAAAAAGGAATGAAAACATGTACCCTTTTGATTACCTTGTTAAAGTGAGTCATGATGGCATTATAGCAGTGCTCAGTATTTCTGCTGTAATTAAGAAACTGTCATATTTTTCATTAAAACACATTCTTTAAAATGAGACTTTTAACTTGGTTATTTCAATCAGGGCCAGCCTGAAGTGTAGCATGTGCATGCAACATGCCAACTAGATAAAGCATATGACATCTGAAATTTGTTTTTGCAAAAGGCAAGTATTAAAGTGCCCATTACATGCATAGTAATTTATCTACTTTATATAAGTATTTTCTATATTTTAAATACAAAATAGCTTTCTCTTCTTATAATTGGTTTTTGCAGGTTTTTAACACTGCTCCAAACTGTAAACCACACTATGCAACACCAGAGTAAAAATATAGTTTTGAATTAGAAATAAATTACTATTTACAGGGCATACAAATAAGAAATGTGAAGCAGAATTTGATGGTTTTGATCCCAACATTTAAGACTTAGAGGGTTGCTATCTCAGAAAAAAACCAAAAAAAAAAAAAACCAAAACCTAAAATATCTCAGGCATCTAACAGGAGATGATAAAAATCAAAAATCTTGTATGGAAGAGTCAATTAGAAATGAACTGGGAAAAATGCATATTCAATGTATGGTATCTAAAATTCTGTAGCACCTATTGGTTTGATATGAGACAAACTAGACAACCTAAGACTGAAATTATTGAAAATATTCCTGGTGCACGTATTTCAAGTAGTAACATTACCGTGCAAAGAATGTTCTTTGTCTAGCAAAATTTTTTGTTGTTTTGTTGTTATTTTATTACTATGTTCATTAAACTGGACCCAGTATTGGTAGGGCTATTTACATGACAATGGATTAGTTTGTCTAAGAGGTCCTTTTGCAAACTTGAGAGCATTGTATTGCTGCAGTGAAATATATCAGGGTGTCACATGAAATAGCTCTACCACTCAGGTAGTCAGAGGGGGCAGAAGGTCATTGAGAATGACCTGTTCTCACGTGTGAACAGAATCACTGGAATAATATTGGTTTCATGGAAGAAGTCATGCAAAAGAGTATCTAAAATGTACAACACCTCAAACTTCAAATGTGGGAAGTAATACATTTTTACTAGGATAAGTTTTTTGTTAATTTATTAACTATCTAGGCTGAACAATACACATATGGGATATATGAAACATCCACAAAATAGAAAATTTATCCTAGGAAAAAAGACGGAATATGACACTCTTGTATCAGTACTATCCGCTCCTAATCATCCATGCCTATATTACCTCCCATTTCCTTCACTGCTATTCAACACATCTTTTCTTCACCTTTACAAATGACATTTTTGAAACAATAAAATGCTCTGTGCTGCGCAAACTTTCTTGCTTCAGTAGTTTCTCAATGCTGTACAAGTAAAGCTACATCCTTTGTTACTAATATAAACAGACCTACTGGTATGTGACTTTGACTGCAGGCTGAGAACGGGCTATAAATTTAGAAATCAATATCTAACTCTATCAATATTCATTTTACTTTTTCAATACAAAATACAAAGGTGAAAGAGCAGTAAATAAGCTGGAGTACTGAAATAAATTGTGTGTTCTTGTCACAATTAATAAATGTTTAACCAATCACACTGCTTGCTACAGAAGTCTGCGGCTTTGTAAGGTGTCTGAAAGTAGCAGGGGCGACCCTTGTGAGACTCAAACCCAGAGAATGCGTTTAGATACCTCATTAGGATCATCTCTTGTTCTCACCAGTACTACTGAACCTAAAGGCATAAATGGCATTTTCAACACTGTGCAGATTTTTACAAGAGTTAATTTACCAATGCATTTTTTCCAAATGCAGATGATAATTTACAAAATACTCCTACCAACACATTGACTCAGATGGAACTTTGCAAATTTGCAGTCCATATAGAGAAAACACTTGCAGTAAATGAGTCATTTACAGACAGCCTTTCAGGTTACACTATGATATTAAATACAAACAATTACTAGGAGAGTGATTTTTTCATTTCCAACTTCTGTTCATGTAAACGACTTCTGTCCTTTTTTTCATTCAAGAAAGAAGTTCACAAATTATTCTACATAAAATCAAGCCCTTCTATTCCCATATCTTAGCTAACTAAAACTACTGAAAGAAGAATAATCAAATAAGCAATCTCTGATTTTCATCCAAATTTCCAAATGTACATTTATTCTAAAAGAAACCCCTTTTCTTTCATAAAATCATATGGAACACTGACAAAAAACCAAGGCCTGTGATGGATAAACAATAATTTAGTTGTAGGAAAGTTAGCCCTTGAGAAAACTGTAACAATCTCTAGAATGCTATACATTACCTATACATAGGTACAAACTTATACAATGTTTACCAAAGGTTCTATTTGCTTAAAAACTCACTAGGATGAAGTGTAGAAAAAAAAACTTTTATAAGACCACAAAAAAAATTTCTCAATCCTCCTGATTACAACAAAATTGAAAAGATTACCCTGAAGAGAAAAGAAGGCACACCAGTTAAAAGGTACCTCATATGATGCCTTTATCCACTATTATTCTCTGTTGCTTTTCATATAAAGGCAAACTTTGGGGCAAGAAAATTTTTAAAACTGTGAGTTCATGGACACATAACATTGAATGACCACATATTTGCCTTAGTATCAAAATATTGGCTTTGCAAAGTTACGCAGAGGAGCCAGCTTGTAAAATAAGATTCTGAAAGCTCAAAGCCCAAGGTAAAGTGAATAATAAAATTAATTTCATGATACTTGATAACTTCTCAGTACAAAATGACATCCTCTAGTACTTGAAAGTTCTGAAGTGAAAATCACCTTGTAGAAATAATTACATTATTCTCTCTTCAGCCATTAAGTATTTTTCTTTCTCAGTTCACATATGTTCAGAGTCTTAGAAGCTGACCCATAGATTCTCTTTTTTTCGTACTTCTGCCACTAAGGTGCTTTTATAACATTTTTAATATTATTCCTGGTCTGTTTCTGCCAAGAGGTTTGATACAAAGAAGTTTCAGGAGGGGGAATTCAGTTAGAATACAAGTATTAGGCTTCTCTAAAGACATCGACTTGAAATATATTTGAAAATTCTATGTGTTGCAAATGTTGCTGCAGTAATTTATGTATGACTAGGACATGCAATCCAGATTTCTGTATTGGAAATATACATAAAAGCTCACATAGGCACACATACAACCTAATCCTTCCAGTATGTACATATATAATTAATACAGCAAACTGAGGAGAGTCCTATAAATCACTGTTAAGTATTGAAAAAGAAATTTCACAGCTGTGACATCAGCAAAATGCATCCAATGGTTGTGACCCCGCATCTGTAGAAATCTTTCAGAAATGTGCTTGCAAGTGCTTCCTGTTTTATCTACAGCACTAATTTTAAAGCTGTGTTTCATTGCTTTATCACCACATTTTAGATTGTTTACCCAAGAATTCCCATCCTAACTTTACTGTGCAGGGTATTTAGAGCATTCATATGCAGAAAACAAGATGTCTCAGGTCTCTTTCCTTGTAATGTTTGAAAAGACATAAGCAGTAATCTTTGCTGTCTCAGTATATGAAAAAAGATTTATTGTCTTTAAAGAAGTGCTGCGCTACAAAGGGCTGGAAATTGGCAATGATTGCATGAAAATGAAGGGAACATATTTATTTCTTAATCTTTATTAATAGATAAGGATAGAATGTATCTGAAGTTATATGGGAAGTTATTGAATTTATCAAGGTTTTTTCCAGGTCACTGACCTACTGCTTTGTGTTTAGAGATTTAACATCTTGTGGTTTGTGCTGTGTCCCAGGGAAATTGGTTACCTGTGGGTCCTGGCAGGGGAGCAGCTTTCCTTCTCCGCTTGATGTCTCCCATGCACAGTGATCCTAAATGTACACTGGTTTGCCTGCAAGTAATTATAGGAGAAAACTATTAACAAAGGAAGAAAACTGCCACATAAATACACAGCTTGTATAATCTGAATCTGTATCAAAACATTCTCAACCAAGATGAAGCTGCACAGTCAAGCCACCAATCTTGTTTATATCGAGACATAATTATGTTTGTTGACAAGCGCTCAGTATCTAAATGCAGCATCATAAATTGTTACTGGAATGAATAAATATAAATATAAAGGGAATGCTTTTTAATTTTCAAAACTGGCAATCTTTCTAGCTCAACATAAAACAAAAACACTGTTGCTCCTGACAGGAAAATAGCTAAGATTAATTATCTAAAGAGATCACAATGCTGTTTGTAGGCTATCAATTGGCTGGTAATGTTTGACTGTCAGAGCAGCATTTATTACATGGAAAATATGATCAATTTTTTTTAAGGTAAGATGAAGAATGAATGAGAAAACATGAAACAGTAAACTCTTCAAATGTGCATGAAATAAACTTGTAGCATAACAATTTATCCTCTTCTAATTCACTGGCAAGTTGTGAGAATACCATGGAAGCACAGTATCTGGTAAGCTTCTTGAACAATTACGAGCTTGCACTTGGAGACTGGAAAACTGATGGACATGCAGAGGATGGCAAACAAGCAAATGCTATTGCATTAAACCCAACTATTAGAAGTCAGTAATACAGAATACGGTAAATTTTGAATTTTTAAGTGTTGACTTTTGGAATAGAATCTCAAAGGACAATTACAGTTATTATTTTTCTTAAAGTAATATACAATGCCTGCAGAATTGAATACATGTAGCTGACCTTTTTTTTTTTTTTTTTTAAGAACCAGAACAGAAGGGGAGAAAAATGCAGTAATTTCTCAACTGCACAATTTTCATATGTATCTATAAATGTTACTCAGAAATGTGTTTCTCACCACATAAGTGTAGTGAATTTTGACAAAGTTACAAAGCTGAAAATTACATCTGACAATCCACTGCAGCATAGTAACAGTGTCACTCATGGGATCTGGTTTCAGTGGATATATGACTTACCCTTTACAGCATTTATTAACTTTTTAAAGCTGGGCTGCTTCTAAATGAATAACAAATGGTCATATACTGTTGAGAGACCTCAGGTCTGCTCAATAATGTAAAAGAATGACAACAATGCCTTGATGAGTAAGATGACAAAGTACAATCCTCTGCATATTTCTTCTAAAAAGATACAGTATATTAACAAGTAGTACAGTGCTTCTATTGAAATAATAAAATATTCCAAGAAACTTGTTTCACAGAGAAGTGCACTCTAGCTTCACCCAGTGAACTCTTATTTCAACACTTTTTTCCCTTTAAGACACATTTTCCTTGCAATACCAATATAAAATTTTATCCTATTTTAATATCCAGAAACTCAACACAGTTGAACTAGTAAAGTAACAGGATAATAATTTTCTGTTCTGCATTTAGAAAGAAATCAAGAGGTGCAACCCATGATTGTACGATAAAGGAAACGAATATTTAAATACAATACAGAGAAGCAGTAATTAGAGAAAAGATATTTGAGAGGTTTGATCACCCATGGATCAGTATTTAACATTGGTATCAAACATGCAGAATAAGTCGTGTGATAAATTTTATGTTCTACAGTGTGAAACTTGTGATCTGAATGAAAGAGAGAAAGTCTCCAGGAATACAAGTAGGATGAAAGATAAAAATTAATAAAGTCAGGCAATTGAACCTGAAGACCTGAGCCACAGCAGTAACAGTGAGCAGTGTTTGAGTTATTTTACTAGAATTGATTATCTGTTACACTACATTGAGATATCTAGATTATTGATCTGTAAGATTATGGTACTGGGGTCTCCCCACTTTTCCTCCAGGCACAGGGAATGGAGTTGCAACAAATAACACTAAGTAAGGACTACTTTGTTATTGTTGTCACCCTTCATGTAGAACACAGCAGTTACTTTTTAATTTAAAATCAATGAACGTCTAAAAGGCAGCCTTGTTCCTTCAGCATAAATGAATCATTTGCCTTTGCCGATCGCAACAACCCCATCACCAGCCAAGGTGAGAGTGGGTATTTCTTTGTCGTCGTCAAAAATTCCCTACACCGCAAATAAATAACAATATGCTGGAGCACCAATTAAGCTTTGTCAAACCCAGTCTGATTGCCACTAACATCAAATGTTCGGCCAACTTGTGATTGTAAAGCTGCATTTGCCTTCACCAGGGCTTAATGTTTTATATGCTCTGCCAGTGTAAATCACAGCAAAACAAAAAGCTCTCATTTATTTATTTATTTATTGAGAGAGGCTCAGACAAGAACTATTACTGCTCTGGAACTGGCAGGTTAGACAAAAAGAAGCAGAGTTGTGAAGCTGCACAGTACATTTTGAAATGCCTGTAATGGGGGTATTATAAAGTAGGGAGAACTCTGACCCTCAATCAGGCTAGGTTCAGCATTATGTTTCTTAGCATTAAATCAGAAGAGCGTGGATTACAGAAAGGAAGAAAGCTATTTGCCTGCCTTCTCTCTACTTACCCCTAGCTTGCTTCCAGCTATCATTTATAAATAGTGCTCTGGAGGGAAGCTAGGCATTTTATTAGGGAAAAAATAAAACTTGTTAAGACCACCTTGCCTGAAAACCTGGCTTTTGACATGCTGGTGACAGGAACTGGAACAAGCAGTGTCAAATGGAATAATTTTTAAGGAAAGACAACAGGAACTTGTCGCCTCATTGTATGCATTTACAAATAGAGGCTTTTCAGAGTATTAGGCCTAGTTAAAGCTGCCCTCTGGATAAAAAGTGTTCCCAAGCAGCCTCAGACAAGCTTGGGAGACAAACAGATGTGACTATGGTCCCTGGCGTTTGGCAAGAACACTCACTGTCAATAAGAAAAATATGAGCATGGACAGGGCATCAGCTGCACCACGGCCGAGCAGGCCTGCAAGTGTCACAGCAGAGGCAAAGTTGTGGCAGAGGGAAATAAGAGGGCTGCAAAAGCCAGGCTGGTGTGAACTTACACTAGCACGCCAAGAATTTTTGTTGTTGTTGTTGTGCCATGCCTCAACGTATTAAACAAAACACTGGAAAAGCTGCTGTCAATTTTTGTTCATTTTTCATCTTGCACACAGTGTTTAAATTCTCCTTTCTAGATGGTAAATAAGAGTCTCAAAAATGAAGACAAGACTGGGAAGGCAGCAATAATGAAATTAGCAGAAAAAAGCCCATAAATAAACCCCACAGATTTGATACAGCAAACACTTTTATAGAAACAATGACATGCAAAGCAATTCACACGCATCTATGCATTTTTGTGAAACGTTCCATTTCTGATGGAAATTTTGCTGTTTCCTCCTTAAATAGTGGCAGTCTCTTTATAATTTCTTTTTCTCAAGGTAATTAAGGTAATTGCCCTTACCATGGTAACATGTCTGGAATTGTCTCTTTAAGCTCCCCAAACATTTATACCCATGCCTACACAACACAATCTCTTTTTCCATAATTTTCATAGCTCCACAGGCAAATATTTTTGATGAATGCCTTTCCAGTAGTTACACACATTCACCTCTCCAAGACATTTGCAACAGGCTATGTCAGATTTTTATCTACCCTGACCTCTGCAGTCCATGGACCATGTGGTTACATTCTCCAAATAAGCATCTTGTTCTGTGGGGAACGTACAGCTAAGCTGCTTTAAATGCAATAAACCTACTGAGCAACCGAGGACCCAACAGGGTTCTTCACTCTTTCACTGCTAGTTTTCACCCTTGCCACAATCAGAGTTAAAAGTCCACCACTCACTGAGATGAACAACACAAGAAAATGGCAGTAGGACAGCAGACACTCCTGAATATGTGTTCTAGTTCTCTGGTTTATTACCTTCTTCTGTACTCACTATCATCCCAGGTGTAAAAAAACCAAAACAAAATGTATTAATGAAGGCAGGTGTGGAGGAGTACTTTTTGTTTAGCAGCATTTAACAAATTTCTGTACGCTAACTTGGAAAATCTGATACAGCATATTATTATGATGCAATAAAGTTTTCAAGAAGACTGATTTCTATTCCATAATTAGATGAAATGGTAATGATCAATACATACATATCCATTATAATGCTATGAACGTCTCCACCTGAGAAAGAAACACACAGTAAACAGTGACACCCCGTTCTGCCACAGTATCAGTGCATTCCTGCAGATGGCTGTAGAACTCTGCAAGTTTATCACCATGGAATGCTTCAGCTAATGGAGAGGCTTGGTGAAAGTTTTTAAGTAAACTTCTTTCACAAGACATCAGTAAAAGGAAAAAGTTAACTGGTTTGTATTTTAGAAGGGATTTGAGAGAATTATTTTGAAGGGGAAATCTAACTGAAACTGTCAGTTCTCAATCTTAAAATATGGATAAAAATAGATAATCATATGGATATGATTGTAGAGAGAATGCAGTAGGGACAACTTAACCCACTTTAAGCTTGAAATTACCGGACCACTTCTTACAAACTGAAATGGAGCAGGGAGAGTGCAAAGTAGTGTTCACAACAGCAGTTAAGGATGGAGAAAACAAAACTCAATTATGGAACCCAGAGGAAAAAGCTAATAAAATTATGTTAAAAATGGAATGTGTGGAACAACTCAACTTTATAAAAATCAAAGAATACTTTGAGCAAAACTTCATTATTTACGTACCTTCTACACAAAAATATCCCATAAATGACTCTCCTTACAGAATGGATCTGTAGTACAGCCTATCTTGTTTTTGCATGGCTTAAAATGCAAACACTGCTGTATCTGGTGGCCAGTGGAATACCTCCATTAGTGCTGCTTAAATAAGGGAATATGGAGGAACTTTAACTTTTACTGATCATTCCTAAATTATCATGAGTGGCAGACAATGGCTTCAAGAGCACAGGAGTCAATGGAACAGTTTATGATAAGTTTAGACATAAACACCATTAAAACCCTACCATATATGTCTTTCTAAACATCTCATAACACTAATAGATAATTAAATTAAGACAAACATAAAATTCTACATTTCCATTTGATTGAGTCTCCAGAAGTACAGATTAAATTAAAATGTATCACTCCAAATACACATACTAAGCAACTCGGGCTGTAAATTTGGGAAGACTAGTCTGTATTATCTAGGTGTAATGAATACTTTGCCTTTGGCATGTATATCAATATAACCACAGAAAAGATGCATGATGACTTCATAATACTACACTGAAATATGCAAGGCATGTTTGTTTTTGAGGAAAAATATATGAAAAACAATGGCTAAGGAAATTTATAAGGAAAGATATCCTTTTTCCTTTGTGGTATACAGCTTGTCAAAACAAGGATGCAGTCCTTGGTGTCTACTTGAACACCCAGAGAAGGGTGGCATGTGCAGTAATGCATGTGTCCCATGGACAGCTAGAGAGGGATGGCTCCTTCTCCACCTGCCTTCTTTTGCTCTTTTGCTTTCTTGCCACTTTCCTCAGACAACATTCAGGTGAAATCAGTTCCATGCTTGATTCCTCCTCATCCTTTACAAACAGTAAAGCTTTTCTTCAAACTTATCTAAAGAATGACACCATCAATATAATAGATTGCTTCACCTACTTATGCAAGTGTGAAAACCGTTACATTAGCCAGAAGAGCCATGTACTTCATTTCCCTTTTATTACATCTTAAAGAGATGTGATAAACCCATGCAACTCTATCAAATTCCTTTCATACAATGCCAGTCTGTTCACAACATAACTTCAAGCATAAGGGTGACATACCTGCATTATTGAAGGTCCTGGTGCAATCCTATTATGACTAGAATAAAATCTTTCCCTGGCCCATGAGATTACCTCATCACTTAATAAATGCTATATCCTAACACACTCCTGTTATCTTTAGCAGCACCTCTGTCATTCAGACACAGTAGTTGTCTAAAATTTATCTGAACACCACAAATTGACATATTCAACTCTACACTGGCATAATTTTAGCGCACATGATAGAAAATAAAAACCCGCATCACTACGTATGATTTGACACCCATACTTAAGTCACCTAGGCACTTTATTTGTGAAAAGAGACCCTAAAAAATAGTTCTGTAGTAGACGCCTACTGCCCTCAGAAAGGATAATGCATTGTTTTTTCTTGGTTCTAATTAGTAATTTAAGCATATGTTCAGCATTTAACTCTAAATGTTTGCCTTTTCCCCAAGCTCTAAGACAGCTGTCCAAGATGTGAATGCCAGAAAACATTTAAATATCAACATCTGTTGAATTATGTTAATTTAGTGTAATATAATTGGGCATGAGTTGGAATTGATCAAAAGTGTATGAATTACACAAAGGCAAATCCAAACCAATATCTTGGTGTACAAACAAGTCACGGCGGAACACTGAGGGGATAAACCCAAAAATATACTTCTGTCAAGAATTAGATAGCAAAAACTTTCAGTTTTCTTCAACAAGTGATATGATTTCACATTTTCAATATAGGAAATTAACATTTATATATAATATTTATTTAAGTCAGAATATAAATTTCGTATTAATTCAGAATATTTCTAAATATATTTGATGACAAGTTCCATTATTGTTTCATGTGAAGAAATACATGTTTATATTTGTGCAATGGTGAAATGTAGTTTGAAAATAGGTCACAGTAATAGAATGTCATCCTGTTACAGATCAATATGTTCCACAAATTCTAAAGCAAATATTCTTTGGTTTCTTCTTCATCTTGCACCAACATTGTTGCTATTTGAGATATGGGCCTCAATCCAGCTCTGAAGTGGTTTAGAAAATATCTTCATGACTTGAGCAGCAAACATGGATCTGAACAGGTACTTTAATGGAAGGACTTGGTAATGTACTCAACTACACTATTTCTTCCAGATATTTCTGGATACATATTTGTTTACCAAGAATGATATTCATTAAATAAGCTCAGTATGGAACAAATGTATTTTTGGAAAAGATTTTAAAAACTGCATTTTTAAGTTTTGGATTACAGTCATATAGAGTCAGGTTAAATTACTGCAAGCATTAGTGTTGTGTTCAACATCTTTTAAAATAGGTAAGGAATAAGAAGCAACACTAAAGATCCAAGTATGCAATACAGTATCTCAAAAAGGTAAGACAACACATGAAAGTTTTATGTAATTTGAAGCAAACGATCCAAATTTTTTTCGAAACTCTTTCTCTCACCACACAAAATCACGGCATAAATAGAAGTCAGTGTGCTTATGCCTCAGAATTGTAGTTAATGTGCACCAGGGGATACTGATCTACACATATGATATTTTGACATTAGTAGTAACCTGATGTAAAAATTGCACATCAGGAGGATCCAGAGGTACATAATTTCTAGAGGTTATTCGATTTTTCTTTATTTTATTTTGCATGTTTTTAAAATCAGGAAAACATAACTTCCTGTTAGTTAACATACTCTTGTGTACCTGGAATTAAATTTTAAATGACAATTTTTCAGTACCACTTAGCAGCTTGTTTATGTATCTTATTGTAAAGTATATTAGATTCTAGTGCAAGAAAACAAAATTCAGCTTGTAGTTTTACATTAAAGATTGAAAAAAATCTGCTCAGATCACTTGGAAAAACATATTTGCAAAACAGAGCACAGTTCAAAATTTCTGCTATTTTTACAAACATTCTCATTATGAGACTTAAAAGGTGATACTTTCAAAACATTAGGTGACTAATCAGCATTTGTTCAATAGATACTTTATATCTATCCATGAACCACTGCAGAGGTTTGAAGATTTCCATAAAATTAAAGCATCAAACACTGTCTACATTTTGAAACAAACTGTCATGGTCCTGTACTCCTTTCCCAAGCTAAAATCTTTTCAGCACCTTAAAAATAAGGCCACGATAGAGAAAACTCAATCAGGAATTGCCCTCTCCCCAAACAGCACCATCTTTTATCCTTTCCAGAGAAGAAAAATACCAAACTGATGGAATAATGTTGTCCCTGAGGCTGACAGCAAGGGAGGGAAGCAATGTGTCCTCAAACATTCACATAATTTAATCTGGAACTGCAAATATTATTAAGCAGCAATCATAACAGCACAGTTACTGCTTCATGGCACTCCAAAGAGGAGATAAAACTGCTTAGTTGTTAATTTCTAATGATGTAAACACATTTGGATTTTAATGTTGTATCTGAATCTCCTGCATTATTAGCTCTGGGGTTACAAGACATTAACTTACTACCTTTAATAATTTTACACTTGAATTAAAAGGCGTGTTTAAATATGACTTTATCTTAAAGTATTTTTTTTGAGAATGTGTTCATGTGATGGCAGAAGCAAATCACCTAATAAAACAGCTATGCATTCCTTTGCTTTTCTGCAGTGTAAGTATGTGCACATGTTCGTGTATAATTTCCAAAAACTGGCTGAATTTACCTCCTCTGGTATTGTAATTTCATTCCACAAAAGCCACATTAAACAATTACAGTTCTTGTAATTAACCAGTAGCCTAATGTACAGTTATCTTATCCCAATCCATTAACAGCTGCTCAAAAAATATAGTAATTAATGGTTTCATTTATTTTTGGCAAACCTGCACCTCGACAAATAGTTTTGTATCTGTTGCAAATTAGGACTCTTTCCCAAACAACAGATGACACGATGGGAAAGAGGGAGCAGGCAGAATCCTTGCACATCTTTGTCTCTTTAGAAGATCAAATAAAGTGCAGCTGTAATGTTATTTGTCACATCTGTGTAAAAAAGTACCACGTTCTGTATCATCAGATGGAGAAGTGCTGTACAAATGCACAAATAGGGTTTATACTTTACAACTGGGAAAGGCAGAAAGCTGCAATTTTAACCAAAACAATGACACACTTTTGAAAACCTCTCCTCAGGTTTGGTGTAATTTTTTTCTCTTACAAGCTTTCTTTAAATACTAATTCACAGAGAACACAGTTATAAGAAGTGAAAACACGTGAGAGTCAACCTCTTGTATCAGCACAAGGCACAAATTTAAACTGGACTGAGAACAATTAGGGAAAGGAGGGAAAGCAAGGGTTGGAAAAACACAGGGAATTTCAGTCTGTGTTGTTCACCATGGCAGGAGAAGACTTCAAAGACTTCTGGCCAGCTCAGGTGATCACTGGAGGACTGGCATACATTGATTAAATTCTTAACACAACCTCAGTTAGGTGGCTGAAACTTTACATGTAAAATTTTAATCCACCTTGAAACCACTTTCATGAGTATGACTTAGCCTTCTTTCAAGCCAGGACTGAACTGCATAGGAACTAAATGTAGATTTTCCTCTTTTAGAGGTTGCTGGGGGAGCATTGGCATATGGAAAGCCAACCACAGAATTATGAAGACTCAACTGCAAAAAATTACTAAGTGGTAAAAATTTGGGCGCTATTTTCCTTTCAGTTTCTCCATTCAGGCATGTATTAAATTATAGTTATAAAACAGTAAGAAAAAAAAAAAGCAGATGAAATATCTCATGCTACTTAATAGGAGCACACTACAAAAGAAATATGACACAAGACCTCTATGTAAAGGAAATAATTACATGAGAGTAACTTATTCAGAGTCCATGGTTTTCCCAACCTGGAATTGTCTTGCTTCCAGATTACAGCATAAATTACTTAGTTATGGCATCGACTATATGACCGAAGGCAAAATATTAAGTTGGTTAAATATTCTGGTTATTCTGTCAAATGAGGACAAAGGTACTTCCCCTCTTCATAAGGGTATTGTGAGGATAAGTACATTGTGTATTTAAGACAGGGAGACAGTTGTGTGATGGAGGTCCCCCCACCCCCCAAAGTTAACAATGCAATCCCATGTTCAAAATCTTGTTACAGCAGTTCAGCAAAATACCCTTCAACACTGTCCCCACTGCTGATCAAAGGAATCTCTTAGCCATGGGAAATCTCCTTTAGGTCAACCTTTTTTTGGTAAAATTTTAAGGAAGTGACTTAAGAAAAGGTATTTTACCTCATGAGGGAAGCAGGCAAAGAGCCCATGATCAGCTCTGGCAGTTCAGCTGCCAAGCAGCAACTTGTTAACTCCCGGTAACTCAATCATGTGCAATTGTTTGCCCACTGCCTCGGGCTACAGACAGACATTTGGTCTGCTAACAACTGCGCCAGATGAAGACATTACTATCCCAAGCTATTTGTTATCACACATCTGCTGGAGATTATCATCTCCACAGCTCTGTTGGAGAAAGAAATCATGTGAGCATGCCTTAATATGGTTTGTACAAAAACAGCCAATTTAATTTAAATAGGTGAGTTGAGCTAACCAGGCTGGTTTTGCCCAAAGCATATTAAAAATTCAGTAAAAAACCCTTCTTTACTGGCAAAAGAACAGGGGGTGAAAACAAGCAGCTGGAAGAATTATCTATCACCTCGAAGCAGTGTAGCTGATTTGGGGAGGAGACTGTTCCCATCTTAATGCATAGAGATAACGTAAACAGAGAATTTTTTCAAGGCTCTACAGGAGAAGGAAATGCAGCTTTTAAAAAGAGTATTTTTTAGTACTGTTAATAATTTAAGTAATTAATGGGAAAATTATGTATTCACAGATTAAACCTTACCTATATAGGCAGCAAAAATAGACATATTGAACTGTATCAGTCTATCCTAAATTCTATATAATCTATCCTGGTTCAAAGTTTTTGTGGTACAGGACTGTCTCCTTCAACATCTGGTCCATCAGTAGCCATTCCAACAGTTCTCTACAACCTGATTATCATGCCACTAGCAAAAGTTCATGTTAGTTTGTACAGGATTAGATAATTATCATTAATTTTGACAGAAGAAACCTAAGACATTAAACCCAGGACAGCAAAGCTCATCCCAGACAGTATAATTCCACCACATCGAGACAGCTGCAGACCACTGCCATGCTTAGAGCTCCACACCTTTCTGATGAATTTACAGAGTAAATTATTACACAAGTCACTGATCTAATGTAATAAGGGTATTTACATATTGTCTGCATGCTGAGACAAGAATTGTGTTCAGTCATCCAAAAGGGGTAAGAAAAGTCAAGGCAAGCATAGAAAAATGTGTGTACGAACACATCTCAATACACATATGAAAAACAGAGACAAGCTCTTCTAGAATGGCAAACAAACAAGAAATACAGATACCTGAAAACTATACAAAAAAGACCCAGAGAAATCAGTCTTGCAAAAAAACAAGATTAGACTATATTCTGGATAAGTACAATATCCAAAACTTGTTCACTGTTGCTGTTCTCTCACTGCATTTAGCAACAAAATGTAAGGCAATATAAGGTCACAGGCACTACTTTTTGTATGCTTCTTTTTAAGGGGATTACTCATCTGAATTAGATTGAAGTGTCCATATATTTTTATTATATATCTTGTAAACAAGATTGCCGCATTGAGATTCTAAAACAGCAGATAGCCTATTAAAAATATGATTTCTGCTGTAGTTTGCAATTTTTTTAAGTCACTTCAAGTTTCTGTGGTAGACAGAGAGAATGGTGGTTTTCTGAAAGAGCACAAATAATTATTTTGAAATAACATGACTCATCTGGATGAATCTGGACTGTAGCCTTATGTACACTGTAATACATTGTAATGTTAATTTATGTAAGTTCTACTTGAACGATACAGATTTTTTTTTGGAAAATGCTAATCTTTAGTCTTGGATTTGCCACCTATTAATTCTACGTAAACCTGCCACATGTTCATTGGGATAAGAGTTTATTAAGGTACTGTTGGCTGGATATGAAGAGAGGTTGAAAATCGCTTCAGGTTTTCAATATCATTTTACAAAATTCTAACTGCTTGTGCAGGTAAACATCAGTTCCCAAGAGCTTCACTGGTCAGGGTAACAAACACATAAGTTATGATTCAGAATTCCTCAAACTCTGCTGTGCTTTGCTACAGCAAATCAAAAAGATAAATAAAAAATAAAAATAAAAAAGATCCTAAAATGATCCCCTAATATAACCTGTTTCTTACTGCTCACTTTATACCCACTTTTAACTCTCAGTTTTGTGTGAGCAGTCTGACAGTAAGAGTGCATTTATGGTAAAAATTCTATCTAAAGTTAACTCATTCTAAAATTCAGAGTGAAAATATCATTTAACAAGTAAACTTGCCAGGAAATATATGCAGAAATTTTTGGAATTTTAATATAAAAAGAGATAGACAATCAAAATTTCTATAGATGAATGACTGACACTTCTGTAATCCATGTTTGAGAGCATGTAACCAGAACTGGTATACAATGAAATACATTCTTGCTTAATATGCGTATTTAAAAAAAAAATTGGTTTCCTTTTGCATGTAATCAGCAAGTACCTAAGCATATTAAAAACTTTGGTCTGGGTCACCACATATATACTAAAAGTCAACTGCTTGACAGAAAACTGTCTCAAGTGGTACCATAGAATTACATGCTGATATAAATTTACTACCATCTTTTCAAGAAAGCAATTTGATAGCACATTGCCATCTTTACATGACAACATAAAAATTGTGTAAGGTGATGCATAGCAAGAGAAACATTTCTATAGCTTCTCTTTTGAAAAAAAGCTAGAATTAAAACAATTACTTGGTAGAATAGATTCAGCAGGTGACTTGTACATAAAAAACCCCCTCTAGAAACAGGCTCCTAGATCAGTAGATTCAGTCTTGAATTTTTTGTCTTTTGAGGGGAAGGAAAGAAGATGGAGAATAGAATTAGATTTGTTTTTATTAAGTCTTCACAATGAAATGTTTATTGTCAAAATATAAGAACAATTTAAGTGTTATAGTATTTGAGTTATCTTCTTGATTTCAGATATGCATAATAAAATTTTTGTATGTTTCCAGTACTTAACTTACATGTCAGAAGCACAAACCTTACTTTGGCATCCATTTAATTCTGATGTTCTAAAGAGATTAAGTCTGCTAAGTGCAGTTGCATAGTCACCAAAAAAGGTCTAATACTCATATACAAGGCAAAGATGGTGCCATGCAAAAAAATACCTCTTGAATGTAAGTCACAAAAAACCGCAGAAGACCTCTCAAAATATCCCAAAAGAAGAGTATAATTTTTATATAAAGATTTGAAAAATCAACAAATTCATAAACTGTACTAAAGGCAACCACATTACCATATTAACTTACCTGCTGGCTGTTTTTACAGAGCTGTTCTTCTTGTGTCCCCTCTCTGAGCGGTTGTCTCGCAAGAGTTGAAGCTGTTAAAAAAAAAAAAACATGTTCAGAAGAGCCTCACAAACAATGCCTTTATTTGTTTTTTAGAATTCCTATCCGGACAATGCAGTTATTTCCCCTCTTGAGTAATCTGTCAACAGCTTTCACCCATGACTTTTGAGACAAACATTAATAGAATTTTACAATAGTAGTTAATATGTAAATATATATACATATATATATCCACTAATTTAAAATGCCTAAATAATTGAAAATGTAGGAATTAAAGCATTTTTAAAGCATAATAGAAAGCTATGCAAGTCACAATTTCACAATTAAGTTATGTGCAAAATTTTATAATTTTCACAATTTATATTTTTGAAGTTATATAATTAGAAGTGTTGGAAGACAAATTTACAAAAAACTACTCAGGTTAGCACTTGTGTTTTAGCAGTTATGAAACAGTTATAAACTCTTCTAAGCCCCAGGAGCTTTAGCAATTTGCAAGCTGCAGAATCAACAAAAACACAGTATTAAAGCTTCCTGTAACAGTGAGGAAGTAGGAGTAGCAAAGGATTTGTTTAACTGAAATGGTGACTCAGCTTCTGAAACAAGCTGTCATTTATTTTTATTTTTAGACAACTAAGACTTTTCATTCAAATTATCTCCAACACTCAAAAGTCTATTTCCAGCATTATGATATTTGCCAGATGAGTCAAGGTGCACTAAGTAAAAGACAACCATCAATGCTATACTAAAGAAAATAAACCTGGACAGTATAAACCCCCCACAAATCTTGCTTGAAATGCCTCATATATTGGAAAAAAAATGAAAGACTGTTTGAAGGAAAGTAGAGGTAAATGGACATAATATGCACAGCAAAGACTCTTAAAATCCCATGGAAATTAGGAAATAATCAACTTTAAGACTCAACCAACCACACCTTAATGTTGTAAATGAGCATGGACACCAAAAAATGCCACCAGTCTGAAAAACTGAACAATTTTTCCCCAACTCTCTACAGCTTCCCTCTTGTACAAGGAATGCTTCTTGTAATTTCCACTATCTAGTTCTCAGATGCAGTAAAATAGCTTGTTAGATAAATCAATTTAGTGAGAATTTCATTGGTTGTCAAAATTACATTACATCATCACACTCACTTCTTTTCTTCTTCTGTCTTAAAAAAAGCTCAGACCCATAATGCACCAGTAACATCTAAAATTAGTGGCATTAGTTTTACTTCACAATTCCTTAGTAATCTGTAAGTTACAAATTCAATTAACTTCTGATAAGCTCTAGAAACATAGCTCTTAGGAAAGATGAAAAACCCACAGAAAATACAAAATTAACTCAAATAACTATTATCAGACAAAAATTGATTAATTCATACTATACCAGCTAAGCAGATATTTCTTATCTTCTAGGCTGAAAAACAGTGCTGGTATGTATGATGTACATTAAGGTACGTCTCACTGTGGAAATTTCCTAATTTTTTGGCTTAGAATCTTTTAAGGAAGTAAACAGTACAACTTCAATTAACCTTGTAACAAGATGATCATTATTTAAAAAATAAAAATTTAAAAAATGCTCAAACTTATAGTAATCTATTTTTTCTTCCACTAGGAAATTTATTTCAAAGTAATGACTGTTAAATATGAATTATATAAAGCTGTCTACTTAGAGGTTAAGTGTCAGTCAGCTTACTGTAACATTCTGGAATCTCAAAATTTACAGCTAAAACTACTGTTTTACCTTCTCTGGCAGTTTTGGGTAATCAGTATTGTTTGCTCTGGAGTTCTAAAGGAAGGGGAGGGAACAGGAAACATTTAAACTATGAGTTACAGTATTCTTGATGGATCATCCTAAAATGAACTTTCCAAAGAGTCTTCAGATTTTATTTCCTTTTGAAGTTTCAAATCTATTTACATTTGCAAAAGTACCAGCAAACTGGCAGAGACCTAAGGAAATCAACTGTTATATCGAATTTTTCCAGCTTAAAGAAATGGAACATTTGTGTTAAATTTCAATATTGAATTGATATATTCAGCTACTTTTACTGAATAGTTGAAGTTAACTATACATTTATGAAAAGAGACCAGATTTATTTTTACATTTTATAGTCTTGGACAGTAAGTTCTGTTTAGACCATACTACCATCCATAAAGACAGGTATTCCTCCATGTCTGAAGACAAGCTAAAGGACTAAGTGCCAGGCTACTAATCAAATATTAAATATGGCTTCACATTCCTGCAACCACATGTCTAGGCTTGGATCTCCCAGGGACTGCACTGCAGGGGCTCAACAGACAAACTAGTAAGACATTTTCACCAATATCTGCACCATGATGAAGATTTAACAACTCCTTTTTTACTGCTGTAGTCACCGTAGCCAATGAAATGCAGAAAAATGGAATTGGAGATCTTCCTGTAGAAGCCTCTCCACTTGTGTAACTGGTTCTGTATTTCTTAATTTTGGGAGTGAAATATTTTGCTTTCCAGCATTTTGAGAAAGGTAACATTTGGAGATGCCACAACTGACAAAATGATTAAAAAAAAAAAATCAGAATTTTCATTTGAATGTTAAAACCTCAAGAATACTTAAGTGAAATTAAGTGACTAATTAAAGTTTTAACAGAATGTTGGAAATGCACTGCTGTTAATATGTTTGCTTACAAGAAGATATGATGAAATGATACCTGCTTTGTTTACAATTTCTTAAAGTATTAGCTCACTACCTCTGGAGTAGAGGTAGTTAAAGTTCTTTATACTTTAGTAAGTATACTCAAGTAAATTGTTCTTGATCAAAGCAGTTCTTACCTGGCTATGTTCCTTCCTAGCCCCAGGGCTAAACCAGTGACTGTGGGAGAAAAAGAAAAGAGGGGTTGAACAATGTAACTAACAAAGCACATGCTGTCATATGACCAGTCTGTGCGTGTGTTTGGGTATTTTATTGCCTGCCAGGAAAACACAGCCTTTGGCAATGGTTTATTTTAATGGGGTATTTTTATTGAACTCAAAGTTTGCAATAGTTCTGAGAGAATGCATCACAGATTTCACTTCTGAGTAGCTGCTGGCTTTATAGGTAATTATATTTTGTCAAATGAGCTAAAATAATACGTAAATGATAGTATTTTAATATACTACAAAGCACATGCCATAAATTAGAGTAATTCTGTATTTAGTACTGGAGTGGTACTTATTAATGATTATAGCTGAAAAGACTTTAAAGCAGCATTTCACAAACTGAGGTCTGAGTTTGAATCTAAAGTGAAACATTAATTCTGAAAATCTAGTGGCTTGTACAACTGCAAAATTGTGACTATTGGCAGCCTTATTTCACAGAGAGAGAAATTCAGAGTAAGATTTTGATACATGGGGATGTCACAGTGTGTCTCTTCCTTCAACAGCCAGCAGTAAAAGCATGATAATACTGGTTCACATACACACTGTGGTCACAAAGAACTGAATTACCTTCTGAACAGAGCTGTAGCAAGCATCATACAAACCTGCACACTTGCAAAAGGACAAGAAGGAAGAAAAAAACCCCTACAACAGGGGGGATCTCAAGTTACACGTAGTATCTACATATTATTTGTGTAAGCAAGCAATAGGTTTTGGTCAAAGGATAAAATAATTCCATCAATTGCAATATTGCAGAAAAAAGAGCATCCCACTATCTGCTATTATGCTTGCACATTCTCCTAGAAGTGTAACCAAAGATTACAGCTTAACCTAGCCATGCTTTTTCTGAAACAGCTTAATTTAATATAATTTAGTACAATTTTCTCCCCCAAGCAGCCATACAATGACATTTACATTTTTACTTTAATTAGTGTACTGAAAAGATTCCGATTCCATGGAATTGTCTGGTTTAAATCCCTTTCATTTTCAAGTCACAAATCTGAAAGTTTTGTGGCTTTTTGTCACTCAGTTTTTCTGAGTTTGATAATGACCAGTCAACCCTCTCATTCTTGCATAAAAGACCAGCTGTCATTAAAACACCCATATTGCTTTTTCTACTTTTAAGGTGATAAAGGAAAATGAGTTGGAAATGAAAAAGGAATGACAGCAATAAAGTCAAAAGTCTTCCTTGAGACAAGATAGACATCTATGTATTTTGGACATGAAACATTCATTGACTGCATTCAATAGTTCAAAATCTGGTGAAGACTGGGAGATTTTATGTACACACAACTTCGATGAAAAGTAAAAACACATTTGCAAATGATTCAACAAATAAGGCCACAAATGTCCAGGGGCTGACAAAAACCAGAAATACAAGGGGTTAAATTTAAATTCTACAGAGATGAGTGTCTTGTCTCTGACGAGTGTGAACAGCAAATGCTCAAGGAGAAGCAGCAAACTGGGGTATCCTCCACGTAACCTCTTGTGGATTGTGGCAAACCAGCTGATTATAGACTAAGATAATATAAATGATCAGTAAAGCATATTTCTAGTAAAAAAACTACATCAAAATAATTTGAATGCATCTTGTATTTATATATTAAAAACCATTCAGAAAGTGTAATGGGAAAGTGACACATCACACTGATTTTTACCCTTTTGTCCATTCCCTTAATGACAGTATTATTTGTTTGCTTGTTTCTTTTAAAATAAGCAAAAGCAAAGCCCATAAAGTAGTAGTTCAATTACTTAATGGTAGAAATAACTTATGAAATCAAAACCTCCTCACCTTATCATGTTATGAGATGAAAAGAGGTGGATTAGTGGTGTGAAACAGTTGGTACTGAGCAGCTGATGTCTGTAGTATCTCTGCTTTGGCAAGTTTTGTTTTATACTGTGGATGATGTATCCAGTAGCAGTAAGAACACATAAATGTATCTCCAAATATACTATTTCCTCATCATGTATGTCTATGTTTTAGAGTTTTAATTTGAAAAATAAAGAAAAATGTAATCTTCTAAGTACAGAGTAAAGATGTAAAAGATGTAACCAACAAATAATGCTGTTAAATGCTGTCAACTGAAGAGAATGAGTTTACTGTAATGACACACTAGAGTAACTAAACAAAGTGAATTACACTCCCTATTTACAAGTGTTTCAAAAATGAATTCACTACCTTTTTGTGAAAATTATGATAAACTTCTTCCTCACAAGATACCACATGAAAGACTCAAAGATGCCTATGTATTTTCACACATCCAATTTTTGCTATCCAGCCTTAAACGAGTTTGTACTTTAGGAAAGAATACTTAGAAAGTTAATAAAAACACGTTTACAAAGCACTGAATTTCATGTTTCCTTAAGAAACAAACAATGAAATTAAAAGGAATGTAAGCACTCTTATTAAATAAAGACTATCATGTAATTGAGCTGAGGCTCTCATGTGTTTGTGCAGCTGTAAAATTTTGAGGGCAGAGGTACCATTGTAAAGCAAACAATAACAAAAAAATTATTTTTCTCCCTCACTGATACTCACTCGTGATGAAGAGAATCCTGGGACAAGTGAACTGTTTTCCTGCTACCACCTGGTCCTGGAGTTATCTAATGGAAACATGAAGGAAAAAAGAAGTCTTTGAATAATGGGGCAGCATATGCACGAAATGATTGCTTATTAAGAAAATTCATCACTAACATTAAATACAAAATAGAGACAGTATACTAGATACAGTAAATGAAATTAGCAATATCTGCAATTTTAAAGTTAAGCCTGAGTGCAGAAAGTGCTATAGGAGATGTGAAAATCCTTTATGTGCGATTCTGATTGGATGTCAGACAAACACACAAGATTTCAAGGACCTAAGTTACTTTTCAAGTCCATGAAGTACTTTACCTCCAAAAAAGGAAAGCTAGATGTTTCGAAAAGCATAGGCAATATACTGTCCTTATTTATGGCTCATACAGCAATACATTTATTAAAAGAAAACCCTCCAAACACAAAGCTTTTGAAATTCCAGTTGACATGGGACAGAAAGCAAAGGTATAGTAATTTTTATCAAACTGTACAGTAGTCCTTGTCTAGTGTTTTATATCTACTGAAACCTAAAACACATGACAGCCTCAATTGAAGAATGATCTTCAGAATGCATGAAAGCACATGCAGACTTTTGCAGATGATGACATCCTGATATTGCTCAAGAATGCACTCAAACAGCCTTGTTCAAATTTTGCAAAATGCTCAATTCATATGTGTATGTAGATAGGTAAAAGCAGAAGAATAAGAGTCAACTCATGATACACATGCTCAAGGAACTAGAGCAGCAGGCAAAGTATTCCTGATGGAAAGAATGAAGGAACAAACATTTAACTCCTTTGAGATAATTTTATAGCCAGGAGACAACCAAAGGTGGGAATGTCAGATGTTCTTCCAGTTTTGACAGAAGACCACAAAAACTCAATGGTAATACATTTATATGGCTCAGGCTTGCCAAAAGTACATAAGCTGGAGATTGATGGATAAAAGCAGCCTACTCATTATTAGAAAAACAATGAGCTCAACCCTTGAAGTAAAGCCTTCCTATTAATCTGGTGTTGTAATGGAGAAAAGGCAGGGCTGTCAGAGCTCCAAGTCTGGAAGACTTTCAAAGAATGCTCACTGAATAATTTGAGAGATCCACATGGTTAAAAGTATTTGACCAAAATCTGCCTCTTTGACCTGAAGAATGATGTCACTCTGGGCTGAATTGAGAAACAATAAAGTGCTGTCACTTTTCTGGCTGATGGGCATTAAAAAGAATTGGAAATATCTTACCTCTGAAAAATCTATGCAAACATACAAATCATAGTAGAGGAAATCACAGAAGCTACATGGGAGAACAGCACCCACTGCTTTATTCCCATTTGGAATTTACTGTTTTACTAGACTGATCAAGGCCTTACACAGCCACAGGATGATAATAAAACACTGACCAAATGCTACTGTTTCTATGTCACAGTTCATCTAATAATAAAACTGAGAAATGGCCATTCACAAAGACAGACCTGGAAATATAAACCAGTATTTTAATACGTAATTTCCAAATTTTAAGATTAATACCCAAACTGTTACTTTAAAACCACAGGTAAGCATGCAGCTCAACTCTTGAGAGTTATATCCTGCACTAATCTCAAAATGAGGTTTTCATGCTATTCCAGTGGGTATCCCTGGAATACAGTAATCCATTTTCTACACTGTGGCTATAAGAAAAGCAGACTGTGCCTATGTCATGCTTTGTTAGAGGTTCATGATCACATTATCTCATGGTGGACCTGACACTTTTATTCAGTTTACAGTATGTTCTGTGTACAGGCAACTTATTTCCTTTGCCAGGGCTGCTGACAACCTTTTCCACACTATATTAATCTTGTTTACAGACTTTATCTTGGTACAAATATCAGAAAACTGAACTTTTTATCTCAGGGAGAAAATAAACAACATGTTGACAGAAGCAAAAGCTATTTTCTGGACTAAAATTGGTTGTTTACCTGCAGCCATACTTATGGAAACAAGTTTAAGTTTCCAGCTTACTCAAAATACCTAATCTGAAATTTAATAAGCATGGAAATTTCAAGAAAATTCACTTGATAAATTGCCAGTTTTAAAATAATATAGAAAACCACAGAAGTAGGTTTTTCCACCAATTTATATGAGAATATGAACTTGCTTGGAATACAGTTACAGCTGATCACAAAGTACAGTGTTCAGGTTTCTCCTGCACACCCCAGATGGCTTCAGCTACCACATAGCCACAGAATGTTTATAAAAGTAAACTCACAAGGTATACACTTACAGACCTTTGCATAGAACTCACTGCTGATTACTGTAAGATTCCCAATAGGTTAATGCAAATTAATTACTGTTTGCAAAACTTACCAAGGTGTAAAAAGCTAAACCAAACCTCACTGCCCACCTTCACCTGCTACCTCGCTGTTACAAAAATCCCCAATGTTAATAAAGTTTAGGGTAATTTTGGGAACTTTTAGCCTCTTCTGGCTACAAGTCTTTTCACCACTGCTTGAATAAGACAACAAAGAGATGGCTGTATCCTGTTCATAGAATCTCTGAAATACAGGTACTCCAACTCAGAAACAAAGTACTCCTGATGAGCAAAGACTGTTTTGTCGGAGAAAATATGACGTAAACTAATGGACACAGAAAAATGGAAAAGTATTCAACACTAAGGGGTTTTGCCTCAGAATACACAACACCACATACTACTGACCAAAAGCATAGTTGGAAAAGACCCCCAGGATCATCAAGTCCAACCTTCAACTGAGTACCACCATGCCCACTAAGCCGTATCAAAAGTGACACCTCTGTCCATTCTTTGAACACCTCCTGGGATGGCAATTCCTCCATTTTTCTGGGCAGCCTGTTCTAATTCTTAACCACTCTGTGAAGAAATTTTTCCTAATATCCAACCTGATATCCCCTGTTTCCTTTGCAAGGTATTACATGTGACAAACTTCACAAGTGACCTAAGATGGTGGGATTCAACAGAAAGGTGACAAGAAAGTCAGATGATTTCATTCTGCAAAACTAATATTGAGCACCTCAAGTGTCATTTTTAAATGCCAATAATATAGAATAGAGCATGTCAGCTGGAAGGAACCTACTGTGATCATCTTGACCAACTCCCTGACCAATTGAAGACTGACCAATTTAGAGTGCATTGTTAATGGCATTGTCCAAAAACACTGACTGGTTTGGGGCATCAGCCACATCTCTTTGCACATCCTGCTTTAGTGTTTGAACACACCCTTGAGTAAAGAAATGCTTCCTGATGTCCAGTCTGAACCTCCTGTGGTGCAGCTTTGCACCATTCCCACATGCTGTATCCCTGGGTCCCAAGATAAAGAGAACAGGAAACAGGACATGCCTTCCAGAGCTGTCAACAGCCCTGTTCTCTCCTCTGGGCACGCTCAAGGACCTTCACATCCTTCTTCAGCTGTGGAGCCCAGAAGGGCACACTGCACTGGAGGGGAGGCTGCAGCAGCCTGGATACTGTGAGACCACCACCAGCATCCCTTTGAGTGGCTCACACCACTGAGGCACAGGCAGCAAAGCATGCACAGCTCAGTCACAGTGTGCCTGAACACCACCACTGGTTATATGAACAGCCTAAGGGGTGTCCAAGACTGGAGAAACAAAAATAATCGATTTAGTGGATCAATTTATGCATCTTCTAATTAAACAACATAGTGCTCTTTTAATTTGCATGTGCTGTACTTTAAAGAAAAGCTACTACCATGTGCCAAGAAAAACCCACAACACTATGCAAAACAAAAATATGCTACACTGTTACTTAACAATTCTGCTTACTTTCTCATTTGAAGTATATTTTAATGTTCAGTTACTGAAGAGTCCATGAAAAAAAAACGAATTATTTTTTAAGACATCTATGATACAAAGCTCCCAAGTATGGATGTATTCAAGACTCAATATTTTCTTAATATTTTAAATAATATAAACAACCCTAATATGCATACTCATCCATACTTTTTTTTCCCCACGTTATCACACAATCAAGTGAGCAAATACACTCCCTGTTCATAATTTATGTTTATCCTAGGGCATAGTATTTTTGAAAAAACACAGATTATATCCTATTCATAACTGTTCCTAGATATATTTTCCATTACTGAAAAAGTAAGTTTCTTACACATTAAGTAGTTTTTAAACACTGAAAGTAGTATTTTTGCCTTTTGAATTAGATTTTATGCTCCATAGCATGTGCAATGCAAAGATACTACTGAGCTGATTTTTTACAGGATGTTATTTCCTTGCTATGATTTGGTGGACTTGGCAGTGCTGGGTTTATGGCTGGACTTGATCTTTCTTACAGGCCCTTTCTAATCTAAATGAGTCTATGATATGCTTTTAAAAGCCACAGAAATAATTATGAAAGTATTTGACTTGAAAGCTTAGCTAAGTTATCACAATATGTCACATTCATAGCAGGCAAAACCAGTAAAATTTCAGTAAAATTTTGCTGGACACTGAACACACAAATAAGCCAGCTGCTTTCCTAAATGAGAGAACAGGTTCCTTTTTCTGCTCTATAAATTAACTGCTATGATCAACTATAGCTTAAAAAGTTCCATAACAAATCCAATTTTCTCAGGCAGGATTTTCTGCAAAGAAGTTGTTTTGCAAAATGAAATGCAACTGAAATCAAATCCCAGAGAACAGGATTTTGCAGGAAATTACAGCATGACAATGTCAAATTCATAATTCACAGATCTGCAATCATCAATTTATAGGAAATTAAATTAAACTATATCAAGGGAAGAAACAGAGAAAAATCTATTTTCCACATTTTACTGCACTGATTAAAAGCATTACCTTATTATTTTCAGCACATATTTAGTACTACTCATTTTATACCCCTTCTCCACTAGGAACCTTGGAAAATACATGTACTAAACAAAGCTCTGGATTTAAAATACATCTTTAAAAAGATATAGATGCACATTTGACTTGGAGCAATATAGAAAACTATGAAAACAAAAATAGCTTTTACAGTATACATTACTGGAACATTGCCATAATCCTTGCTTGACATGACCATTGCATTGTTATTCCCTCTGAAAGCACACTCTTGCTGAAGGGCCCAAACTGACCATTCCAGAGAAGCATCTCTTAAATATACAGATTTCCTTTAAGTGATGCTCAGTCAAACTCTACAAAGTCTGCATGAAGACATGGTTCACTGGCAGGATAGTTACATACAACTTTTTTGCTACTCTAGTCATATTTCTTTAAAATTAGCCTCTTACTAACACAAAGGTTGCAAAAATCAATGGATCATTGCAATTCTGCTTGCAAAATATATGCAAGTGATAGGGAAAGAAAAAAACCATAAAAAACCAAGCACCTCCCTGTACATGTTTTATCATTTTCTCTTAAGGCATATAAAAAAAAAAAAAAAGAGAAAATAAGAATCAGTAAGTTTCTTGGCATGACAGTACATGTCCCAGCTCCCCAATCTCTGCAGTGATTTCACACACTGTTAAGAGTTTTCTCTACATTTCTTTTCACACAACTGATCAAACTGCCTCTATCTCAGCTTTCAACTGAATGATTAACAGATGGAAAAGGAATACCCTGAGAATATCAGAGACCAAAACAAGAAAACTCTACTATTGAATCCAGCGACTTCAAAGAAAAATAGAAATTTTAAATCCCATGTATAAAAGCAAAGAAGGGAATTTCTTTGTAAACTTTTGCTATTTCACAATTTTTCTCTGCTACTTTTAAGACAGAATCTGAATTTGAATTTAAATAAATATAAGTTTAAAACAAAAAATACTTTTTTGAAAATAGACTGGGTGTAGCATTTTCTGTTTGTTTTATATTGTAACATCAACAGAAAATATCACACACTATGTTTTGTCCTATAGTTTTTACATACTATAGAATAGGCAGAGTAAGTTTAATGACACACATATTAGTGCATTCCTGCTGTCTTTAGTTGTGTAATACAGTAACACTGGAAGAGCTATTAGAAGAAATAATACTAATACATAATGTAACAAAAAAAACTGGTCTATGGGGAAAGCATCAGGCAAACTGAGAATCCTGTCTCCCATCTGCAAGGAAGCCAGTAGGAGAGTTTCTTCTGAGATTCTTCATATCTAATATGAAATAGCACTATGTGCCACTATGCCTCCAATAAAAGCTCACAACACTGCAAAAAATGGACTGACTTAAAAGTCTCAAGAAGAAAATATAAACCAGAAATTCTTAGTTTTTATATTTAAATTAAATTAACTCCTTGTTGAAAGGCAAATGTAAGATTCTCCTGACTGTGAAAACACACCAGACAGCACTACTATTTTAATATTTTATATCAGGAAAGGGGAAATATTCAGGGCAGTTGTGAAACAAAACAATGGCCCAAAAGTTTCTTATTTCAGTACTCTGTAGATAGCTAGTATTTAGCAAATTTAATTTTAATTAAACCAGATTTATCTTATTTGGGAAATGGAGCTACTAATTAAAAGCTGTAATAATATGCTGCGCATATATATATATATATACACATATATATATATATGAAATATATATATATAATCTTTATGATGATATTCTAGCTGTCTGTTTGGATATGAAACTTATTCTTAGGTGAAATCTTCGGTAAATCAATGGGATTTCGATTTCAGTAGTGTTGGGACTGTACCCTTACTAGTTAAGAATAATCTAAAATGCTGAAATAATGTTTTACCTTGTACAATTATCAATAAGTAAGTTGCCCACACAGTAATGTAGGGAGGAAGATGCAGCAGAGCAGCGATTAGGCTACTAGCCTTGACCTAGGAGATGCTGGCTCCATTTGGGAAAAACAGGAAAAACATTTAAACAAGACCCTCCTTTCCCTTCCCCCAAAAGCCATCTGTAACAGTATTTCTTACTTTGTTAAAATAATACAATATAATGACAGTAAAGATTGTACCAGCAACAAAGGATGTCATCAAAGTATTTGCTTTGAGTCTGCCTGAAATACAAAGGTGATTTTTATTCCTGCCGTGGGACAGAAACAGAAGAACATCAATATTAAATGCATTTATGTATCAGAGCAGAATTCCTCCTAGCAGAGTCCTTTGCAGGTACCAGTACAAGGCCAGTTCATGGCAGCCTGAGCTGGCTCAGTGTGGATTTAAACCTCAAGCATACAAAACCCCCAGTTCCACATTGCTGCCCAGCTTCAGTCGCAAGCTGTGAGTGGCCTCTACTGGCTGACCAAAGGCTACAGGAGTCACCAAGCTTCTGCTCCGAGTTACAGCTGAGGTTATCCAGTGGGGGAAGAAATGCAACAGAAAGAATATGCCACATTATTCACTTAAAAATCAACAGCAAACAAAAGGTGAGTGATACAACTGAAGGAGGGAAAAATGCCTTTAATACCAGCGCTCAGATACATACAGCAGTCCAGTTTCCAAAATGACAATGGAATTTATCAGGATGTACTGTGCTAGCTCTAAAAGTGGACACAAACTTGAAACTCAATTAGTGTATAATCTGTTTGTGTAAGTTACATATTTTGTTTGAAGAGCTAATTACTTAAATTGCAGTATCAATAGTTTGATTTAGATGCACAAATAGAAGGCTTGCTGCATCATCTGAGATGTATGAAACCACAGACTACATAACTATTCTATTCATACATGTAAAACAGATTTGGCCTTTTCTTTATATATAAACTCAAAATGAGTAAAATAGAGTAATAAAAAAATTTAAAACCTGAAGGATGAAATTGTGTCTATTGCCACAAAGATGACCTAAAATTTCCTCCAAGTACATAAAAGTTGTATTTTGTGGAGAAAAAAAGGAGAATAAACTATAATCTTATTTTTTTAAACCACAATAATTGCAAACAATACAGCTTGGAGAAAAGCTGTTCAAAACATGGCAAAAATACTTTTTAGACTGTTGTGCAATATCTGTACCAAAATTAAAAAAAAAAAAAAAAAAATATATAAATAAAAATAGGGCCAGTAGCAAGGAAGCGGTTTTTTAAACTTCACTTTTCTTTTTTCTAGGAATATGTACCTGATTTGCCATTCTCTCACATTTCAATTGCAGCTTATCAAGAAGGATTATTGTCAAACACAAGTGACTACTGATGCCAAAAGGTGATTGCCTTCACGAGCAGCTACACAGTGCTCACATGCAGCCTTGTATTTCCTGATATTTCCAGCTCCTGTTCTGAATTCTGCCCCATCTCAGAGTTCCACCTCATTTCAGAATTCAGTCCCATTATCTCCACTTCTCCAAATTGTTCACAGGGTTATCTAGCTGACATAGAAGATAACCCTCCATCTCACTAGACACCACTGGGATATGACATGCTGACCCACAGTAAGCCTTGATTATTAGCTTGAAACATACACCACATAAATGGAGCTTTGAGCCACATAATTTGCTTTAAAGTCTTTCCATTTTACTTACACATTAAAACTCACTTTAAACATGCTGACATGAGTTCCAATTATCTATACACTCATGAACATATTTAGACATAGACATATTAATGTTAGATTCTATCATGAGAAAACAGATGAAAAATACTGATGAGAATGTAGCCTGCAAGTAATGCCTTTTTATTTACAAAAAAGACAAAGGATTTTAGTTTATGAATGAAATGAAAATCAAATGGCCAACCACTGCAATCAAACAGAATGCCCCATTGCCTGTTTTGCACTGAAGTCCACAGTCTTCCAGAAAAAGGACTTGTAGCAAACAGAACAGTGAGATCCCTTCAGCCACCAAGTGGTTTCCTATCGTAACACCTACAGTCCTGCATGGGTTTAAAGTCTTGAACTGTTAAAGTTTCATTTGCATGAAAAACTTAATACCTTTTGTTTTCCAAGGGGCACCCAACGAGCTGTATTACAGCCTAGACAACAAAAACTAGGCAGTACCTGAACTATTATCAGGAGGAGATGATAAGAAGACTAAGCACACGAGAATGCTGATAGCAGTATACCTAAAAATTTCACATGTGAAGAAAACAGTTCAGTTATCAGAAGACTGGGGATTAAAAGGTTGCACTTTGCTAAAATTTGGAATAATATGCCTTTCAAAATCATACAGTTTGATCAATAGCAGATGTTGTGAAATTTGCACATTTGAACTGCTAAAATAAAAGCATGACCTTTGCTGTTTAGGTTAGATGACATTTAAATAATTAGTGCCCACAAAACAATTTTTCTTCATTTCAAGTGAAATTCTCACCAGAAGGGCTCACAACAGTGGTAAAACAACAGGAAAAAGGCTGTAGCCTCAGTCACAAACTTGGACAGTTTCACTGTTGACACTATGTATGTGGATGACATTTCTCGTTATTTTGAACTGATCCATACATAAATGTTTCACACTACAAGCTTACACAACTAACAGATTTTTGAAATCCTTCTGTATTTGCCACTTTTTTCTGCCATCTGAACTTCTAATATACAACTTTAACCATCATTTCAGATTGTAAACGCCAGTACAGATGAACAGAAAAAGCATGCAGAAGCTCAGAAATCAACTCCTCATTGGGCATTTTTAAGGTCAAGCTAAATTCAGGCTTAAATTATATTTTCAAATTTTCTCCCCAAGAAAAATGATATAGAAATAAAATGTACTTTAAAACATGTTACAATAAATATAATTCTTCTTAGCATGACATTCTCTAGCTTTTCCATCACCTTGTCTTAAAATATAAATAATTCATAACTTCTACTACAGCAGAAATGGAAACAAGGAGGTTCTAATAGGAAAAAAAAAAAAAAGTGGGAATTCCACTCATACATTTTAAAATAAATTCTCAAGCTCTTTAGGTTTAATAGCAATGTCACACTGGGATATCAACACTTGAATAGGATTGCACCACATTTCTTAATTTCTAACAAAATGCAGATCCAAAGATTCATCCTACAGATTGCTAAGCTCATGAATGGATTGTGCAAAGTCATCATCAACTTTGATTTGAAGACTAAATTGTATTATCTTGCTCTCAAATCCCTCCTTATCAGTAAGAGTGCTCTGAAGTTCTCTTCATATGGTATCAAGCCCTGTATGATGGAAAACATCACAGTATGATCTTAAGAGAGCCCATAGTTCCTTACAGTAATTTAAACTTGTGATGCATTACAGTGATAACTATCCCAAAACATTAATTCACAAAGGAAAGGAAGCCTGTGTTCCAGGAGCAGAATGCTGCTTCTATTTGCTAGCCTCTCCTCCAGCATTTGCTGGTTTTGTGCTGTCAAGTAAATGGAGTTTTACAGTGTTTCTGTCTGAAAGTTGTGTTCAGTACGTGAAAAACTTCTGCTCTCTTAGAAAATTTAGAACAACGTACAGAATACAGAGTTTAAGTACTCCCTAGATGTATGTCTGTGTGAGTGAGGGCAGGGGCTGCCTCTGTTGCAGGACAGAAATCAGGGTGCTGTTCTCATTTACAGGTTCTCCTGTTCCTGGAAATTATGTGGAGGAAGACAAGTCTCTTTCCCCAATGACTCTGGCAGCATCAATTTTACTTTTCTGGCCAGATCTATGAAAATGGGTTTTGGTGACTCTACAATATATTAGTTGCCTCAGGCTTCTGAAATTCCTGATAAAACCATGTCCAGGAAACGTTCTCCTACCAAAACCACATCTTCTACTTACAAAGCAACACTGTAGAAATAAGAACAAAAGGAGTATCTGGTTTGTTCGGTCCTGATCATATAGAGGATCAAGTAAAGAACATTTTTCTCTCTGTTGCAAGTGTTTCATGTGTTGCAGGGCACAGAGAACTGCAATATTTTTCAGAAACAAAGCTGTAGAGCAGTTTGCCAGGTCTTAGAGAGGACTGACTTTCTACCCATCCCAGGGCAGGCATCATATATCATAGAATTCTGGCCTTTGGTTATCAGCAACTCCTAACAAAACTTCAAGGAAAACCTAAGCTGCTCATGAAGAGTTAGAAGATTATTTTCTCTATTATTAAAGGATGAAAAAAAATCAGAGAAGCTAAAGAGAAAGTCTTTGACACAGAAAAGATTTTGAAACAAACCTCAACATTTTATGTTTTTATAGCCATGTTATTACAGAAACACCTAGAGCTAACTTAGTCCCTAATAAAGACAAATTGTCCTTAAAACTTACAATTCATATAACATATGACTCACCAAAACAACTACCAAGACAGGGAAATGGAAGCACATTGTGTTCAGGAGCTATTTATCAGAGACAGCCCTGCTGTTTAAAACTTACACAAGTCCAGAGGCTTTCAAAGAGTATTCATGGCATAATCTGAGGATCTCCATGATGCAAACTTTACTTTCAGTCAAGGGAAGTATTTTTACTATCAGTACAAAAAATAAGCATTCTCCTATGGGATGCTGGAATACGTATTTGATTTTAGTTTGGGAGGGAAGGAATAGGAAAATTAGCCAGAATGAAATTCTTGCACAAATATTGCTACAAAAAATGACAGTATTTGGAAAAAAACACCTTCACAGAAATCTTCAGTAAGATAAAAACTAATAAGACTGTTGAAAGATAACAATAACTATCTCTTTATAAATGGTGCTTGAGGAATTCTTTGAATCTCTCTGCTTTGTTCAAGGGTCAATGACACCAGGTCAATATAATCAGATTCTTGCTCTCTACCATCCCCAAGGTGGCTGAGTAAATACCACCAACACAAAGCATTGCTGAACCCACTGCTTGCCATTCAAGTTGCTTGTGGTACAAAATTTTTGAAGTGAGTTATCAGGTTTTCCTTTCATTTACTGCCTGTGATGTTTGCTTACTAAATACAGCTTTCAGCATCAGTACCTTTAATTTAGCTACTGAAGCAATACTATGTTGATAGCCTATTCCATTTCCTACCAAACACCTAAAAGTTTAAGCAGCAGAATAGAGGCTAAATTGAGGTAACTTGGCATGTTATTAAGCCTGGTTTAGTTTGCAGGCAGGCTTAACACAAGAAAACATGGTATGCTCCAAACTATTGATACAATGCTCAGATTTCTCAAAAAAAAACAACCCAAAACCAAATGCTGGTCAAGATAAAGCTCATCTATTCATTTACTAACTGGACACCAACAGCATAAATACTGAATTCCACGAAGTTAACTGGAAACTAACATTTATGAAGAGTTAGAAGAACTCTGAATTTAAGAAGAATTTATAAACAGCTCAATTGATCGGAAAAAAAGCCAGGCACATCCACAACTTTGGCTGAATCTCTTATGAAATTACATTTGATGGCAGCATTCAATAAATTGTATATATTGGCAGAAAACTGTTGTATGTATCATATGCCCAATAGCATTAAATTGTGTAGGCTGCCAAGAAGAAAAATTCAGGGAAACAGTCATTTGAATTTGGCATTATGACCCACAAATATTTAAGTAGTACAAAACAAAATAAACTTTGACATTTTATAAAATATTTTTAAAATAATAAAAACACAGTGATGTGTTAATTAAGCAGAATGCTGTTGGCAAGAAATAGATGTTCACTGAAAAGGTGCCATAAGTGCCATGAAATATTTCGGAACATTTTCAAGTTCTTCCGGCATGTAGCCATGTACTGAGGAAAATATTGAATGGAAAAAAATAAAGTTTACAGAAAATTCTGGAAAGTTATCAAAGCTGTTCACATTCATAAAGAAAGAAACATCTTATTATTAAATCAGAGGTCAACTGCCCATCAAAAGGTGGTACATGCTGAGGGAGTGCCTGTTCTGCAGGGGTAGGGGAAAAGATGGCATTAATTACATGGTTCAAGGAGCCTTCCTGGAAAAGCAACATTCACACACAGTAACCTTTGAAAAAAATTTTATTGAAAATTTTTCCAATTATGTAATGCAGGGATGCAGACATACTTCCTTTACCTAGCTCATCATTCATAACATCAACTAAATGAGGTTCAGACATGATGAAGTGTCCTGAACCCTGAAAATTTCATATTCATCTAACTTGATACACAAAGAAATCCTCTGTTTTCTTTTTAAAGAGATCATTAAAAATATTTGCCTCATCTACTTACACAGCTAAATAGTTTATCTCTGGTACAAGGTAAATTACTATTCACATGAAAACTTTCCAGAAATGTATTTGTCTTCAGTCTACTACAGGAATTCAGAGTTATTTCCTGCTTTTACTTGCAGATCTGAGAGATCACCCCTGGAAGCTTTGGCTCTAACCAAATACCAACTCACTTCTATCTTAGATATAAGGAAAGTATTACTGTTTTCATTGACTTAAAGTGAAAGCATACCAGCTACAGAAACTTCCATATAAACTAGTCAAGAGATCTTCTGTGGCTAAATTAGCTAGCATACATTTTCCATTTGTATCTTACCTTAAAATCTTTGAAGTTATTTCCTATAATTTTGTATGATCCACCATTACAGAACAATTTTACTGTGATGAAAAATTCCTCTTTTTTATTGTGGTATTTTTCCACATCACTGGTATTCTTTGAATTGGCTACATTTTTCTTTACATAAGATTACCATGTGAAAAACATATCTACTGAAAGGCATAATAAATAAATAATACAATGCAGTGCTCTGGATTGATTCAAGAATTCTGTAACACTTTGGTTTGTTACACCTCACTATTTGTGCTATTTCTGCCATTTAATATTTAGGAAGAATTGTATCTTCAAGGTTTAGTAAATAGGTAAGCATAGAAACAAAGAATTGCAGGGGAAAAAAACCTTGATTACATGAAGACTGACACATGACTTTCTTCCAGAACATCCACAGGCAATTGGAGTATGTTTTCTTTATCACACCAACAGGCTTATAATTTTACAACTTAAAAGACCAAGGGCTGGGAGGACCAAGGGATTCTGTTTTGACTCTGTAGGTATATGTGTATTAAAACAGTTTTTCAAACTATGCTTGGAAATGACTGCAGTTTAAATGACAGAGCCACTTTTAAAACTCAAATATTTTAATGTTCTCCTTCATCTGACAGAGTCAACCAATGAATGCCTTCATGCCAAAATAATACTCTTCTCTGTATGAACAATATTTTCTCCCAGAAGTGCTTTAGGATTCTGATCAACACAGAAATAAACATCTTTCTTTGCAATCTTCTCAAAAGGCTTTGGTTTCTATTAGAAGATATTTATCTTTTTAAACCAGGTAAAATACTGTAAGATATCTATGGGAGAGTTACAAAAATTCCTACTGATGAAATTAAGTAAAATATTACAAATATGGCACCTCAGCAACTAAAGTGGACACTTGGGATAAGTGTTAGTTTCTCATTGCCTCCCAGTTTAACAATTCTGGAAAAGAAGTTCAAGTTTGCACAGTTCCTCAGGAATCTTCATTAAATAAATGTCAAACAACTTTTGAGCAGAATTAAATCTTATCCCTAATACAATGGAGCTCTTTCCTTTTAAATTTGGAATATGTTTCCTCACACAGCAAAAATGCAAACCAACAGACAATGGTGCAAATAACATGCAGTGCAGTAGACTAAAAAGATCTAGCAAATCCCAAACAAAAACCCCACTAATTTCCCCAAGGCTGCAGCTATTTGTTTTAATAGAGCACTTAGGTTTTCACTAGGTGTCTAAAAGAATATAAACACCAGAGATGAGACAATATCCCTCATAATTGTTTTTAAAGTTTGCTGACTTCAGAACCCATAAAACTTGAAGCTGGTTAGGACAGGATGTGCTCACAACCGTTTGCATGCATTAAAGCAGACCTCATCTATTATCGGGTCATCACTCAAATTTGGCTCTTAGGAGTGAAAATCTGAAGTTCAAAACATGAAGTTTTAAAGATGCCATGCATCAACAGAATTACAGGGTGGGTAATCTTTAAAGTACTTGAAAAAGGAAAGCCCTAGGAACTCTAAGCAGCAGTGTAACTTTTAGTTAACATATAATATACGTATCTTAAAAGCTGGACTGCTCCTAATAGACAAAACATGCAATTCCACTATGAGTATTTTATTTCTCAGCCATGTGACTCAAATCCATTCATAAAAATGCCTCCACTGAACAGCAGTTTCCTAAAGCAGACTTTGTTAGACATCTTAGACAGATCTGGATGTAACATTTTAGGAGTGGAACAAATATGAACTTTATTTTCTCAAACTTTCCCTTCCTGCTGGATGTTTGGAGTGATTTTCATCTAAAGTGCTGCAACACACATGTCAAGAAGAGCCTCTTTTCATACCAGAAATGGTATTTCAGCTCTAGTTGCCTCTTCTTCTACCTGAATAGTTTCAGGAGAGAGGTGGGACATCCACACATTCTCAACATACTGAAGTTTCAACCAAAGCATTTTCTGATGAAATAAATGATTGTAATACATATTTTCCTTAAGATTAAACTAAAAAAAAAAAAAAAACAACCCACAAGCAAAACAGTAATAAATGTACTGTGGCAGCAGTGCATTTACCAGCTTTAGAGTAAAAAAATGCAAGCATACAAACAACAAATGTCTTGTTTTACAAACAACCTCGTGCATCATGGAAATCTGTTTGTACACCTGCTGTAGCTACCTGATGAACAAATAAGAACTTGCATTTTATCAGAATTTAATTACTTTAAGTTTACATAAAATATAACAAGTCTATTTCAAACCAGAGGGGAGATATCTTTAAATAGGGAATTACGTCTCTCACACACTAATATCTCAGGCTAAGCCCACAAAACTACCAAGTCCAACATTTTAATGTGTAAGTTGCAGTTTTTTGAAAAATCCCCACATTCAGCAGTTCACTTCAGAAAGTGAACACTACTACAGAGATGTAGTGTGGATACATGATTTCCAGCTTTGTTAGGTCCAATTTCTTTCATTTATTTACTTTTTTGAAGGGACTGGCCTTTCAGCTGATATAGGTATGCAATTAAATGAGCTACAATTAATTGATTGATAAAGCTACCATCCTTCTACTACCTGAGGAGTCAATTCTAAAATGTACACTCATAAATATTTATATTGCCAGGACAGCAAACTTCAAAAGGACTTGAAAAAGGAAATGCCAACATCTAGAATGCCACATCCCCATCCACATTGATAGACTGTAATATTTGTATTTAACAGTTAATTATTTAATGGGGAGAAAAGACTTACTGGCTTCCTTTTTTGAAGTAGTTAAATGTACTTGATCTATAAATATCTGTTTGCTCTTCAGTAAAAACAAACTGCTAGATATTTGAAAAGGGCAGCTGCCACATTGTTCCCTGGGTGCAACACAATGGCAGGTCAAACTTTCGTTCCTCTTGTCCTACAAACAATTTTCAAGCCCATGCTCAATAAATAAATTTGGTCTCAGCACTCCCAATCAGGGCTGCACAATCCCCTCAGTAGCAGACCTATGATAAATGGACTTATTTTCCCAAATCAAACACTTGAATTTAAATTCAGATGAGTTAATGCAAAGGTCAACATTGTAATCAGTTCTTTTGATCTTTATAGAATTTCTAGAGTAATACATAATAAATCTGAAACAAGGCAATTTGCAGCTCTGTATGTGTGGCTGGTAATAAAAATCTTAACGATTAGAGCCTTTATGTACTTAGGGAACGTTTTATAGTAATAGCTATAGTGAGAGCCTCAATGCATGGGGAATGATGGCAATAGATAACACTGAAAGACATGATTGCTTGATTCTTTATATAGTTTATACAGTATGTATAGATTATACATTATAAATTAAAGCCCAACGTATCTGAAGAGTCTCCCAATGTTTTTCTAACATTCTATTTCAGATTTATATCCTCCACAAAATATGGCCTTGATAAAAACTTGTGGATTTAACAATCTCATATATTGAGATTTTTTATTGTTTCATATAGTAGGATGTTACCTCAATTAACTGTAAAAGAAAAAAGAAATTAAAATGTTTGTGCATGAAGTGTATATGTCTTTGTATCTTTATTCTAAAAAGGAAGATTCCTTTTTCTGAAACTATGTATTTAGATGTAAACTATGTCATATTTCTTATGAACAAAAGATTATTATTAGACAAAAAATATTTCAGTTGAAAACTGGAACATGCAATGTAGAAACAGACTAAAATGTTAGCAGTCATAAGGGGAAATACTTCAAAACAAAAGGGTATTTTTTTCAAGTCCCTTAAAGTTTTCTTAGTAATAATCAAATAACTACCTAACCACTCAAAGCTGTAGAAGCATGTTCCTTTACAGTATTCACAAACTGAGACATTTAAGAATTGGTGTCAGAGAACACTTTCCATAAATGTACAATCATGTAGCAGACTGAAAATAGGCTCTAGTTTAGGAACTGAAGGAAGAATAGTTTTTCAGGGAAACTAAGACTAAGCAGCTGTCAGCAATGACTGTACAGGAGGGACCAAGAATTTATTCATGGAAACTGTGACCAAGGATCTCACTATCAGGACATATCACTTGTCTACATCCTTTCAGTGAAGCTGAGAGATAAATAAAATGGATTATTTCTTTACTTCCCCATCTCTATTCTCACAGAACACATAAAATAAAAAATAAAACTCTTCTTTATCTGACTCCATAATCTCTTAGGTATTAATTAAACAAATTAAGCAAACACACCATGAGACACTGCATTACTGATACTAAATGGTGTTTGTGGAAAAAACTGAGGGTTATTGTTTGGTTTTGGTATGAGACACCAAAATCTCTTAGGTAACAAACAGAGCTGTGCCAGTGATCCTCCTGACATGCTTGGAAGAATGTCTTAAGTCTCATCAACTGAGATAACACAACTGTTTTAAGGTGACTACACTTGCTGCATCATATAGAGGTGATGAAGTACAGCTAAGCCTAAAGAATTCTCTAAAGAATCTGACTTGATACTCCATGACAGGTCTATTAAAAGTTATCATTAGTCAAAAATCAATACACCACATAATATATATAATGGATTAAAAGCACAGCTGATCATCTTCAGAAATAATTACAGATGGGGAATCTTTTTCCAATAGACATACTCCTAGCAGCATTCCACAAAGAGCCTGATTAAGATATTGAACAGCAAAAAGCTAAGAATGCAAAGCTTGGAAAAAACCCCAGTAAGTTACAGCAACCAGCACAGAAAGAATGACATACAGGCCTCCAAAGACAACAAGAAACCATGTAAATTTTAATTTCCGACTATTAATGTAATAAATTCAGGATTGCAAAAAGGTAGATTTAGATACATGAAAAACAGCTTTCCTAGGATAAGTTCATGGACCATGTGGCAAAATGCATAGGGAGACTGCAATCATGCAGGTTTTTCAGCTTTATAGAAAAACACTCAAGAACTGACTGAAGTCTGACTGATATATCATCATATTGGAGGAACTGGTTTGCTTTAAGGTATCAGATTGACTACATTCATTATTATGGGTAACTGATGAAAAACAACGCAGGAAAATTAAATTACAATCTTAGTACCTTGTACATCAAGCTACATGGCACAACTGATAAGAGAACAACAAAAGAAACATAAAAAAAGCCCTAAAAAAAAAAAGCCCTAAAAGCAAGGAATGAATCTTAAACTACATTTTAAACTCAAAAACCTTTCTATCTTGGAGTATTATCTGCAATAAACAAACCTGAAAGGATCTTATGAAAAAGAAAAGCACCTTAAATTTGGAAAAAAAAAAGGAAAAGGGAGGCAGCGGAAGGATAATTCTGGAAAGACATTCACCCAAGAAAACCATCTTTGCTACCACATTCGAAATGGATTTGAACAGGCAAAAATGATTTCGTCAAGGCTAGACAAGAAACTGTAACAGAAAATACAGAAAGATGGGAGCCCGAGCAAAAGATTAAAATGACGTAGAAAGACGGAAAAAGAAAGGTTGCTTCTTTAGCAAGACAGCCAAATAACACGATTTAGAAAGAAAGCTAAGTCAAAGCTGACACTCACCATTGACTGATATGACAAAGGCTGGGAGCATTCTGGGAGTGAATAAATGAGTGCCATATAGAGTAAAAATAAAATAAAATAAAATAAAATAATGACAGTCCAGATGGGATACTGAAATAGTAGACATGAGAGTGAAGGACTGTGTGATGTGGGTATCAACAATAGTTATAGACAATGTCTTGTTGTAAAAACTGTTTTTCATCGTTCTCTGCTATAATAATTAAACACCAATTCAGCATACTAAATTCTTTCTATTATTACATCTGCTGGTATACCCCTATTCTATCTTCAGCTATAGCATTATGAATACTTCTCTCAGACAACAGTTTGTTATTTCTGTTCAGCCTGAGAACACTACAATAGTAGTGTACTACAATAGTGTACAATCTTTTTGTAAGATATATTTATTTTAAACAAAATTTTGCTTGCAGAATATAAGCTACAAACTTGTTTTCAGCTTGCAGATTAGAGTCTCCCCTACATGCAACTACAATTTAGTAATTAAACATTTTGGTAGCATAATTAGTGCAAATATATATAACTTATTAAGGAAGAAATATAATAATCAAGATGTGCAATTATACAATTATCCTGTAATTACACAGACTTTCTAAAAATTTTCCTCAAAATGATGAATGACCATTTTTAAGAGATTACAGAGTCTCTCAGAATTTATCTTGTGAATTACATCCAAATAATCAGCTCATATCACAGATTTAAATGATGTAATTTTTTTCTCTAAAAAAAACTGTCTGAAAATGCAAGCAGTAGAAATGGCAGAGCAGTTATGAAATTAAAAATATCAGCAATGATATCTGAGTAAGGAGTACTGAGCTTTATAATATAACTAGATCAGATATTCAATTTGCTATACTATAATAAAGAAAAACTAAGGTGAGCTGCAATGAATCTGTACAAATTGGGCCAAACTAGGTACTATCATAACTCTTTCAATATATTACGTGGTTAGAATTATTAGCTTTCTTAAGAAAAACACTACTTGAACAAAGTAAACAAACAAAGCAAGAGTACATCTTTTTGAAGATTCTTGGACTGGTATGATGGTCATCATATTTCAAAACCCTGAGTAATTTTTTTTACACTATGATGATCAAGCAAGGAACAGTTGAAAAAAATTGAGGCAATTGCTACAAGCTTGACAGTATTTAAGTGTTTAAGTGTGTTATCTTGTACCACCAAGAACAGATTTAAAAGACACTTGCTTCCACTGCAACTTGTTACACAGTAGTTTCCTATGAACAAAATTATGAATTCATAAGGTTTTCCTGTACTAATTCTTTACACAATAAAATACCTGCTGTGTAAAAAGCCAGGTAACTGCAGCTGCAGAAGACAGAAAAACATCTTTCTAGTACAACAGGTGATAAAGACATTACTATAACCACCAGTATTGAGCTGATCCTGAGAGTACTGACACTTTACACACAGGTTTTCAAATCCATCACTGCAGCACCTCAACTCCACTGTGTTAACAAGACAACTTCACTACAAACTAGATACACTCACTGATTCAATTAATAAACAGTACTACAGTTCAATGCTCTGATGACAAATTAATTACAGTATTTTAGAGGTGCTTGTAGGTGTTTGTAGGCTTGTGGAGTTTTTTGTTTCATTTTTTAAAAAGAGAAAACCTAGCCAGGGTTATCAGAGTACAAACTATAGGAAAGCCTGCAACTCCTTTAAGGGTACTAAGCCAGACCACTTTTATTTCTCAAATTTGATATGAAGTGTGCTCAAAGTTTAGTTGGAAAAGGACTTAGGAATTTCTTCCTATCACAAATTTTACACCTCCATGATAGTAAGTCAGATCTGCAGCTACACAGACCCTTTCCAATTATTGAATTAGTGTGTAAAACTGCAATATTTATAAAAATATATTTATTTTACCAAAGGATTAATTCAGTACAAATGTATGTACATAACTGTACAAACAGTCAGTGCACATTACAACAGAGAGTGATTGGAAATAAATCCTGAAGTATTTCAAGAAAGGAAATCTAAGAGTTTAAAGTTTACATCCTTGCTTGCTTTGGTTCTTGCCCACAAGTCCTACTTTCCATTCTGCTTGGTGACACATCAACAGCAAAAGAGAGAACTTGCCTACAATCCAGACTCAAATGTCTAAGCTCAGTACAAAAAACCTGGGTTTTAGTCATTTGTATATTTGCTGATTCTGTAAATTTTTTTGGTGTGATTTCTTTTTGACCTGGAATTGAAATGTCCAATGATCAACACATGCACTGAATATGACATTAGAGAACAGGACAAATTATTTCAAAGAAAAAAATATCTCTTTTCCTGTAGCAAGCAGAAGCCAGCTAAGTTTTTACTTTTGATAAAACCTCCCCATACTTCATCTTCTAATTAGCACAATTAAGATTTATGAGATATGAAAAAAAAAAAAAAAGACACTAAGAAAAAATAGAATTAAGAGAAATACCCTTCTGCAAATATAATTTATTTTTAACCTCAGTTCTTCTGCTTGGTTGGACACAGACTTAAGAAAGTACAGGTATATGGAGAAAGATTTTTATACATTTTTAAAAAGAAAACTACTGGACAACAATAGTAAGTATTACTTTATTATTAGTTTTTATATCACTTCACAGTTCCCATTACTGTCAAGTCTTAGCATCAGCTGTATCAGTTCCTACATGCAAGAATAACAAAAGCACTTAAGAATTTCCCTTCTGTCTTTCAATTTATTTATATTCTGTGACCTGTCTCCAAAGTCTTGCCATTCTATTTTACTGCCCTTCCTTTGTTTTTCCCACACGAGTCCCTTAGTGTCTTTCCTCCTCTTTTAATTTATGCTCTCCCATCCAAAAAACAAGAGAAAACCCCCACACCCATTACAAACACAATATTGTTTCAGTCACAGGGTATCAGTACTTGGAATTAACATTTTTGCTTCCTGCTTCTACTGTTCTGAGTATTTAAAACTGCAAAGCTCCCTGGGTCTAGGGCTGATTTTGCTATTTCTATATTGCCCAGCCCAGTAAGAATCTGGAGTTTTGGGGTCTCATGATAGTTATGCTCATCAGGAATTAGCTTACTTGCTAGAAATTCCAAATTTAATTGACAATTTGTAGATAAAATACACACATGAAATATCCTTACTGCTGTTAAAAAGAAAGAGCACAAAACAATCCTGACAGCATGCTAGACACACTGATGAATTCAGCTTACACAAGAATAAATAGTACTCTAAAATACCTGCCTTGGGAGCCTGTGTATGGGGTTGCATCCAGGTCCAACAGAGGATTTCAGCTGGACAATGATGAAAAGTCCATATGCTACAGTGCCACCATAAATTATGTTAGAACGTATGGTCAGGCCACAGAGGGGCTCCAAAAATAGGTTAGAAACAGCTCTCTGACTGAAAACAAATTGCCTAAATTCCAATATGAGAAAACAGTGTTCTTGACATATATTTTCATGTGGCTACTGCTGTTTTGAGCTAAGTCTACAGAGATGGAATACAATATGCTGCTACTTCAAATTTGGAAGTTGTTATTCTGTCAAGACACTAAAATGCAGAGAAATCTGCATGGGTCTAATGCCTTCAGGCTTCAAGATTTATTATGAAATAAAGAAAAAATGAATGATGGTATGTCAGCTGGCCTGGACATCAGTTACTGAACCTGCATTATAGACTTTTAATCATCACAGACACTAAAATCTTTGTAAAATAACCACTATCATGCAGCTCAGAATGTACAAAATTTAACACTTATGAAATATAAACAAAAAAACATACAAGCTTGAAAAACACTTTCCCATCACACTTAATACTTTTAAAATTAAAAGAACACCTGATCTACATATCTATAATGCATCACTTCACAACTCTGAATCTTTTAAAGCCAGGATTAAGCTTTGTAAGAACCACTCTGAATGCAAAATAAGACAGCTTTACAGAACAAACTGCTGTTAAGCAGCTTGCAATCTAGGTACTATAAAATTCTAACCTCTAGTAAAATAACCTTCATTTTAAAATTATGACATCTGATTTTTTTTTTTTTTCTGGCAACTAAGTATCTTAAAACAAAAGTACAAAACAAATTTACAAAGTGCAATTATATTGACTTCATAAATTAATATTCAATAAACTAAACTGCCTTCTGTTGAAGGCATGCTATACCTCTAAGGCAGGGTGAATCAATCTGGGATTTGCTGATTAACATGTTATGTTGATTAATCCTATGATCTGATTGAAAAGTCTAAAGATCAAACGAATATTAGATAAGCTGCCATGTTAAACTAAGTAGTATTCAGTTTTCACATTTTATTTCTTGTGTACGACATTTTTGGGAATAATCCTTCATGCTTGTCTGATAAATTCATTTGAAAGCTACTCATGTGATGTAAACCCAGCAGAGTTGTACTTTGCAGAGAAAAGTATCAAGTTAAGATGCATTAAGACAATTAGGATTTATAGTAATTACAAGAAACTTGCCAGGGGCTAAGCAGCCCTGCTACTTCTGTACAAGCATTTAAGCTGATTTTGCATTTCTCTCAGTTTCTGTGTTCTATTTTGATATTTTCAGGTACTCTAAAGCATGTGACTGGGAAAATAGAGACAAAAAAGTCCATTGTGCATGTATTTATAAATCTTTTTGCATTACCACCTTAAAGTTTTCAGTAACTTGGCATTGGCTGGTCTCACTTGACTTCTGAATCCAGAAATAAAAAGCTCTTCTAATGTAAAGACCCCTTCTTAGGATCACCTTTGGCTAACATAAAAATAAAAGCTTGAAATAAATGAAAAATTTAGTTATTTTAATTGCCCTTGCTGTACCAAACAGCACAAAGCCATATTGTCCCACAGCATGAAGTGATCAGATATCTGCCCAAAATGATGGACAGCTCTGGCCCAGTGAACAGGCAAAAAAATCCCATTTACTCTCTGCCAGATGGGACCTACTGGACGCTTCAGCGCAAACAACTCATCCTTCTTCAGACCTTCTTGTCCGACTCTTGAGCTAGCTCCAGCTGATAATGATGGATATCAAGGCTACTGTAAAGTGGGTGACAACAGCAGCCTTGTTATAACTGCCAGTCTTTCAGTCTTGTCATTATTACACATTGAAGATTTATTTGAGTTTATTGTTGTGCACCGGGTCTAGCCGTTTACAATTCATCACCTACTACAGAAGGTTCAAGATAGTGGCCATAGCTATAATTGCCACCTCCACCTGCTTCTGGAAATTATGAGGTCACCAGCGAGGGCAGCCTCACATCCCCAGAGCTCTGCAAGTCCCCACGAGCACCTGCAGAGAACACCACCAATGGTACTCCTGGTATATTAGGAACTATCATGAATGTTTTGGAATGTCAGACTTAGTTTGTGGTTATGGAATACTTGTGCCTCAGAGGCATTCTTGAAGTTCTAATTCTTTTACAGCACAGCAAAACTTTACACCTGCTTCAGAATCCAGTGAGTCAGTGCTGGAGCTCTTCTCTATTTGTAAACTAATATTTACTTTATGTATCTGTAAAGAAATAATTTTATCACAAGCACAGGGAGAGTGTACCTTTCAGACAGGCTACAAAAGAGCATGATGAGCAATGTGCTAATGTTAAGCAAATAAAAAATATAAGTGGCTTAAGAAAATAAAGCCATGCGAAGAATCATGTACTTTTACAGCAGGTTCCTTATTACATAAATATTTTAAAAGGGGAAACTGGTTACTTACTGCTGATGTTTTCTTCAGTATTGGTAAATATTCAAGTAGACAAATGCTGTCTAAAATATTTCCTGGTTTTATAATAATACTCTCAATACACCTTTTCCATTATTAAAACATTTACCTTTATCTAAAGCACAAATCTTGTGAAGCATAAATTTTCTATGCTTCTATTTTCTATTAGCAATCTATTTCTATCCTTCTATTTTCTATTAGCAATCATGAATATATTATTACAACAATCTGACAGTTTTAAACCCCTAGAATTCAATATATGGAAACCAAGAGTAATGCTTCTGCTGTACATTACAGGCAGTCTTTAAGGCAGGAGGGAAAAATTCAAGCTTTTAGTCAAGCAGCTTGAAGAAGGAAAAAATCAAAAATTCTTTTCAGGCTGAAGCTGAGCTGAAGGTCATCAGTAAAGAGAGTTACCCATAACCTCATAAGTACTATACAAACACAGCAGAAATATTTCTACCCAGAAGTCATTAAAAAAAGTGCAACTTTCAAAAAAAATTAAATAAAATGTCATTCTGACTAGGTAAATGGCTATATATGTTGCCTACACCCAATAAAAACCTAACTTTTCTGGTATTGTTAGACCAGCTGTATCCTTCAGTTCCTACAATAGCTATACTGCATGAGAGAGAACTGTGCTATATTTATGAAGAATTTAATAAGTATAAATTTACTATACACTCAGATTTATAAAACTATCACATGAACATTGAGGTTATTAAAAAAATAGTTCAGGATTCAAGTCAGTCATTAAAAAGGTATTTTCCGACAAAGTCTCATACAGAAGTGCAAACATACACCAAATGATTAAATTATTCAGAACTCAACATGACCCAGCATTATTAAAATATCACTTATGGATTTGCACATTTCACTTTCAAGTAACTCCTTTCATCCAGGAGAAGCTCTCTGATTTCTTTTTCTCCCTTCCCCTGATGTCAGACAAGCAAGAGACAGAATTGTCTTGGAGTAATTTCTTTTTTTAAGCAGCATCATTTAATTTCCAAATGCAAAACAATCTAAGAAAGTAAAATGATTTAAGGTCTCAGTCATGAGGTTTCCAATAAAGAAGGGTATCTTTCCTACCCTACAAGATACAAATAATCTGGGACAGAGCGTCAGTATAAGAAAATATTTTTCTCATCTCAAAGCAAAGTTTTATTCTCTTGCTCTCTAGTATACAGTAAAATAAAAGACTTTATGCTTAGACAGATCTGCAAATTATGTTATTTGTTTAAAAGCCAAGTCATGGCTGAACTTCATGTCCAATGAAGAAGTGTATCTACTTAAAATATAAACCCACATACTTAAGTTTAATCAAAGATCTGAGAATCCTGAATAAGTACAGGGCCTTAGCAAATAAGAGAGTCCCACATTATTAAGCTTCAACCAGTCAGAAGCTATGATGCTTTATTTTTGAGGTATATTTAATGCAACAAAAACTGAGCCAATTTTTATATTTTACAAATAAAAATATTTTCCTGTTGTAAATTTGTTCTTAAATACTATTTAGAGTACAATCAAGCCCCTGGTAGGAGTCTGACTGTTCTGAAACACAAGACAGTCACTACAAGGATATCAAACTTTCCAGGTCACACTTCAATACAATTTGTGAGTACAAGGCAAAAGCGAGCAATTACAGTAAGATGATTTCAGACTCGCCTATTTTTCATAAATATAAAAAACAGATATATAATAAATACTTTATGAACAGTATTTCCAAAAAACTCAATAAGTTTGTGAAGAGTTGTGAAAATAGTTTATTTCTCAGCATTAGTGCCATTTTCTGAAAATTCTCTTTTTCCAAGCAGTTCTTAATGCTTGTTTCACATATTGCTTCTGTAGCTCAGCACTGTTGGGCAAGACCATGGAAATGCAGGCTGGCTCCTTTATATTTGTAGAATGCAAAATTAACTGTTTCTATTTTAGTTCTGAATGTAGCTAGAGAAAAAAAACTTTTAAGATCTTGGAAAGAGACTGCACTACAGCTGCAGGTAAAGCAGGGACTATAAAGACCGAGAAAACACAGCTGGGCAAATGATGTTAGGCTTTAGTTCTGCACTAAGAAAATGAAGAGGCCCCTCATCATCATGAAGCTTGAGCAATTTGATTGCCTTCTACAACAATACTACCTGGATGGATGAGGGGAGAGCAGTGGACATTGTCTACCCTGACCTCAAGGCTTTTTACATTGTCTTTCATACCATCCTGCACCTGGGAAAGAATAACCCAAGGCACCACACAGGCTGGGGGCTGACCTACTGGAAAGCAGTTCTGCACAGATGGACCTGGGGATCCTGGTGGAAAACAAGCTGTCCCTGAGCCAGCAGGGACAAGAAGCCTTCTATCTCCAAGAAGTCAAAAGTATCCTGGGGTGCATTAGGAAGAGCATTGCCAGCAGGTAGAAGGAGGGGATCCTGCCCCTCTACTAGCCCTGGAATGCTGTGTCCAGTTCTGGGCTCCTTGGCACATGATGAAAATGGAGTCCAGTGGAGGACTACAAAGATGATTAAGGGACTGGAGCATCTCTCTTACAAAGAATGGCTCAGGGAGTTGGGCCTGTTCAGCCCTAGGAAGAGATGACTGAGAGTAGAACTCAGCAATGTCTGTCAGTATCTGAAGGGAAGGTGCCAAAAGGATGGAGCCAGGCTCCTGTTGATGGTTCCTAACAATAGGACAAGAGGCAATGGCAGAAACTGCTGCACAGGAAGTTCCACCCGAGTGTGAAGAACTTCTTTCTAGTGGGTGACTGAGCACTGGAACAGATTGTCCAGAGAGGCTGTGGAGTCTCTCTCACTGGAGATATTCAAGAACCAGCTGGACACAATCCTGTGCCATGTGCTCTGGGATGATCCTGTTTTAGCAGGGAGGTTGGACCAGATGATCCAGATGGTCCCTTCCAATCTGACACACTTGGTGATTTTTTGTCAAGGCAGGTAATGGTGGTGCTATTTGACACAATATTATTTGCCTTCTTTAGGCATAAGGAAAAGATATTTGATAAGTCTGAAATTTATTAACGAAAGTTATTCAGCAGCATTTCCAATTAACAAGTAAACACAACAGAAAAGTTTAAGAAAACTTAATCTATTTGGGATTATGAGGTACCCTTTCATTCATGCTGACCAAGAGGGTGATAAAGTGATTAGCACATGTCTGTCTGCTTTAAAAAAAGGGATGGTAAGTAACTGATGTCAAGAATCATGGAAGAAGAATTAATTAATACTGAAAAATATAAATAAAATGGTGACAGAAATGCAATGCTACAAATTACTAAAATAGCTTTGAAAAGTTTTTTTAATGTCTTAATTTGACATGTGATAAAAATCATCACTTTAAAAAGATAACATTATTTGCAAATTGAGCAAGAGGATCTGATGATAGCTATATATAATCAGTTGTCACCTTGCAGCTCAATTAGCCCTCATGTAAAAATGAGGCATGTAAGGAGAAATGAGGTTTTGACATTATCTCTGCCAGCAAGATAATTACACAGCCTTCATTTAACAGTAGGGCAACACTACTGTAGCAACAAATTAACTCAGCTCCATTTGCAATTCATGGTGTGTTTTCTCATTTAATACCATTTGTCTTACCCCAAGTGAATGTTTCCATTAGTTTTCTCCAGCATAGCAAAACACTCTTTGACTTCATACATTACATCACCAACTACTTTAGTTCCAGTAACTTTCTGAAAGCTGTATAAATTTGATTAAGTGATTTTCCCCCTCCCCTCAGCTTTAACTAAAACATTCTTTTCCTGGTTTACAGCCAAATAATAATATAGCAGGTCCTTTTGAATTTAATGAGCAAGGACCTGATTCCTTTACATGTTCATTTCATTACTGTAGTTGACACCAGAAGCACCAATTTCCTTTGTTTTATGGAAAATATGTGAATTCACATGTATCTGTCAAGTCCAAACAGAAGTTCAGCAGCACTGGTCAGTAAAATATTATACATTGCTAAATGGAAGTACTATTAAATGTAAAAAGTTTGTGTGTAAAACTGAGACCCAAACACTTCAACCCAGATTGTCATGTCTATCTTTGGTTACTGTTCAGAAAACATGCACACACAATAATTTTTTAAAAGCATGCAACTTCTTAAACGGCATTTAACTTCCCACAAACTTGGATGTGCACTAACTTAATTTCTAGACTTCCCTTAATAATTGCCAACTATAGGAAGAGATAACATTTGAATAAAGCTATAAAGAGCTCCTTAAGGCACATACTGAACACACAGGAACAAAACCTAAGAGCACCCTTCCTGGTAGCAATCAGTGAGCTCTACCCGTGGTTTCTGTAAGTCTGGAGAATAATCAACAATCGCCTGCTGGTGGCTTCACTGCCAACTAAGCAGAAGGTAGCATAACGTCTGAAAATTGCCATACTTTGTGGCCTAGGAAGGTGTTACATAGTATTATATGCCATTTTGTAAATACTTCAATTGCTAAACATCTTTATAGGGGCACAGTCACCAAATCCTTTTCTGAATGCAACATTAACAGTTTGAAGTATTTTCGAAATCTTTGAAAATCCCTGTCTTTTAAAGAAAGGTCCAATATGGATCAGAATATCAATTACACTGGAACTAGAAAATGCACAAAGGACTGTCTGTCCTGTTATTCAGAAAGAAATGAAGAAATTAATTACACATTTCTGAGGCTTATTTCTCAGCATCTTCATTTTCTTCCTCATAACCATACCTTCATTGTAATAAAAGAAGCTTTTTCATTAGTTACACAAAACTCTAAGATGATTTATAACTTCTTGATCTTCCCAAGAATTCTTATTATAAAAGCCTAAAACCTACCACAACTACAACTGTACTGACAAATACATAGAGGAGGTAGTAGAGGATCGTCCATCACAGTGACAATCCATCACAAAAATAACCCACCCAGAACATATAGGCCTAAAAACTTGAAATGGTCACTGCAGCCAGTACAAATTGTGGCAGCTTGGAATGGCCAGGTTTCTCAAAAGTAAGGTCCTTCTTTGTCTACTATTCCCCTCTGCATCAATAAACAAATTTTGAGAAGATATGCACTGGTTTTAATCACATACTGTAAAAGACAGCTGTTTTTTGCATCACTCATAGGTCTGTTATCATATATTCCCATCATATTGAAAGCTTATCCAATAGATGCCCTCCTCTTATCCTCCAGTGGTTCTTTGTGAGCTCAAGATTAACACACTAACACAATGTTTTTTCTGTATTAACCATCATGACATATTTGGAGGAGTCTTTGTTGCCACAAAATAAGGGAAGTTGCATTAAAGGCATCCAAATTGTATTCACTTGCAGGGAACAAGAGTAGAAGACGATGCCAGCACTTTGTGCAACGTATTCCATGCAAAAACTAATTAAAGGGGTTGAAAAATGGTATTATAGATAGTCTTTTGAAACTTCATTTAAAATTGGCTACCAATGATATGTTGAATGTCACCTTTTTCTAGTAAGAATGAACAACCTCTGATAATAATCTAAACCACCAGAAAGCATTTTTAAAAGTATTTAACAAACATGAACTCCCTGCTTGTCAAAGGAAAGCAACAACTATTTTCCAAATTAATTAAATAGAATAACAAATAGAACTGACACACAGATGATTTATCTAACTAAAGTTCACAAGATATATTTAGCCTTTAGTAAAAGAAAGGGTGTCACTTTTTGTTACATGATTCCAAGGTGACTGCTTATATTTTGAACTGCTAGGCTAATGCTAGCCTGAGCACAAATCTGTCTTTTATTTCATAATTAATTCTCAGTGTCAAAACCAGTAGATGTCTTTTTTTGTATCAACATGCTCTGTCTGTTAATTATATCACCATAAAAACCAGGCTTGAAATCAGAATAATGTTGTGACAGTATGAAAGCCCATAAAGAGATTTCTGAAGGAAATACTATATTCAGGCTCAAGCAAGCAAATAAGTAAGCTCCTAAACTCACTTGATTGTAAGAGTTTCTTGGCTTGACAGAAACTTAAGTTTCTTTTAATAGAAGAACTGAAAAATACATGCAAAGTGAAACTGGTGATGTTGGTATCTTAATATTGTAAACCAAATAGCATTGTTTCAAAAACAAAAGGGGTTGTATTTTATATCATTACTACCTACCTGTATAGAGAATGTAGAGCCCCTACCAACAGAGGCAAGTTTGTTTGGGCTAGAATAGTGACACAGAAAGGAAACTGCTGACACTTACAGTGCTGTGGGTCACTCTTAGAATCCCAGTGCCTACCAAGTGCTTAAGGGTTGAGGTTCCAGAGTTGAATTTTTAAGAGCTAGACCCTATGAAACAACTTCCCAAGAACCAGGCTCCTCCACTACTGTTGGACACCACCACTAATACAGTTAATAAAGCATGGCTGTGCACATCATACAACAATCTGGACTCCTCTGTGACAGAGAGCTCCAAACATCTACTGTCCTTGAACTTCCTCGAAGGCATGAAGTCTTGGAGAAACACTGTCTTCCCATGACTGCTCCTGTGCTCTGCCTGACTGAAATGGCAGGTAATTTCAATGACATACTCAAAATTCTCTCTGAACAGTGTTCAGCTACTTTCTGTTGCAGTGTAATAAAATGGAGAAGTACTCCAAGTATCTGCTGGATTTACATCAAGCTAGGCCTGCGTGCTGGAGCATGGTTAGCTCTTCAACCTGAAAAACAATGGAAGCTGAGCCTCTGCAGTACAGAGTATCCAGGTTGATGGTTCTCAAGTGTGCTCATCTTCCAGCTGTCAGCTTCCATCTAATGCAGATCCCAACTCCTCTCCTGAAGCCTCACAATGATGTCTCAGTGTCAGTGTAACACTAATACAGTCCTAAAAGAACAAACTAAACCCAAATCACCTGTTTCTTGTTCCTGTTTCAGAAAGCTTTTAATAACCCTACAGAACTGTGACTAGCAGTGATACTGATGGCCCAATCCTCCTTCCTTGCCTGCTATTGTCATCTTAGACAAAAGTGCAGGTTTCAGATGAGAAGACTGCAGTATTAGTTGAATCCTATCACAGGTATCAAGAAATCTAATTCAAGCCTTCCAACATTTTTCATGCCCCTCAGACATTTTGATCCATTTTATTTCATGCCATCTCCTCCTCCATTGTTAGAGAAACCAGATTCTTATTCCACAATTTTTTTTTTTTTACTGTTTTTTAAAATGCTTCTAGTATTAGCAGTTCTCTGACTTCTTCCTGTCTCTTGTGCACAGAACATTTTTCACAAACTCATCTGTACAGCTTTCACCCTTCCTCCAGTTAATTCCCTTTGGAAGACCCTCATCTGCCATGCTGCCCATGGGAAATCCAGCTGATTTATACTGACAAGTTAATTAAAAACCTCAACAGAACAGCTTATTCTTATTTACCAGCCAACAGTCACATATCCTGCCATACTATTTCCCTCAATCTCCTTTGCATGTATGTTTTTATCTCCTTGAGGCAGGAAGTGTGTTTTTTACATTTGGAAAGTACCTATTACTTTGTGAGAATAACAGAAAACAAGCAAGACTCAAATCCACAAGCAACAAAAATTCCAAATTATTTACAATGACTTATGAACTCAATTAAAATATTAAAAATTAAATCTGCCAATGTCTTTGCTATCTTTTATAGACTGTGCTGGGTCTAGCTTTGCTTTGCAATTTTCAATTTTATTTTTTTTTTAGTGAAATGATTCAACCCACACAAATGCTGAGATGTAGGACAGGATGGTGCAAGAAAGTTGAGAAATTTCAGTGAAATGCTCAACTACTTCATTAAGTGAAAAAGAGCAGGATCAACCAAGGCTGTGCATCCTCTTACCCTCCCCTCCTTTAGGAACTGGAAGTTTGGCTGTTCAATTTAACTTCTTAGGATACTGAATAAACTGTTAACCCTCAGGGTGCTGATAGGGGGAGATTGCAACAGAAGAATGTTTCAAATTCTTTAACGAAACAGAACCTATGTTGCTAACTTTACCTATTCTACGTTGAACAAAAAAGATAGAAATAAAAATCTAAAAGCCAACAAGCTTAACCACAAGAAAACCTAATGTTTATTAGGGAAAAGAATCCAAGAAAACATTTCCCTTAAGAATGACAATGTAAATAATTTTAGATAAATTATTATAGTGAAAGTTTTCAATTATTTTACACTACAGGCATTATTAATTTGAAACTGCATTTCAAAATAAATTTTTAAAGAACTCCATGACTATTAAATAGTTTTATAGAATTACTGGCAGAAAGATGGTCATTTTAAGGGAAAACAAACCTAAACTTGAAAAAAATAGTAATTTTTTACTTACTTGCAATGAGGAAATACAAATAAATGATATGCTTTAAAGACATGTTTGGTCACTTTATTGAAGCCCCAGTTATATTCTCCTGTCCATCTGACAACTGGATGGATGAAATTAATTTAACAAGGGAGCTGAATGCATATTAAAAAGAGACCAGAGCGAGGATGTGGCATTTGCCAGTACTTCCAAAAATTTTGAGGTTCTACTTGCTCATACATTAAGAATATATGTTATTACACACACAATGCTATGAAATTAAAATATTTCAGTACAAGAACTTTGCATAACACAGTACCACTGTTATTATGAGTTTAGATATTGAAGCAAATCATGTTTCTAAAACTAAAGATTGACATCTTAAACTACTGGATTTTGCTTCAGTTACAGATCAGGGAAAAACTTAATAAAACATGTAGTTAAGTGTAGATTACTACTTTTATGCCTTCTGGGCTTTTCTTACAAAAGCAGCAAATTGATATAATCAAGAATTAAAAAAATAATATGCATTTTTATCTACAGCAAAACAGTCTGTTGTTTTTTCAGATTAAAGAAATTTTTCCATAAGCACATTTCATATATTAGACAAGTTTCTTAGAAAGTGTTATCATTTTGGGACCTTCTCTTACTTTAAAGTGGAAGTCAAACACCTGCATAACTTGGCAAAGAGAAGCCTTATACTGAAGATAACTTCCCTGCTCAACATGAAATGCTCTGTTTGGGGTTTTCCTTCTCATTTCTGCTTTCTATCTATCACTCATACAGAAACATTAAGAGACCACGTTAATACAATAGACAGAGATGCTGTTAATGGATGACTTCCCTATAATTGGTCAACAGCTTCACAGAATAAAGGTTTTGGACAGAGGATAAAAAGAGCAGCTTTGATAAGGCAGTCAAGCCAGGCTGTAGCCTGTGGTTAATATTCCTTGCTGATTTAATAGTGGTAATTCCCAAGATAGGCATTGCTTCTGATGTAGGACTACCAAAGCACTTGAATTTAAATGTTTCCCTGTAAAATTTAAGCACTTGGTCAAGTGCATAAATCTCTATCAAGAGATTGCATGCACCCTTTCAATATTGAGTACTATTCAGTTAGCCAAAAGACTAAGTGAGATTAACTCTCTGCCAAAACTGGTTCTTAACCACTCAATTAAGTCTGACATGCTTTAAGAGACAAAAAGTGTTTAATCAGTTGTTACAGATTTTTCTGACAGCTTGAGTACATGCACTCTGTTCTTACTCAAGTCAACCCTTAAAACTTCTGCAATATGACATCAAGTCCAGGAAAGGCAACACAGCATACTTCCCCCATTTCCAGACTGGACACACACTGGTGCCAAAAATAAATATGCAGGTTCAGATAAATAGGAAAGACAAAGTAAAGTTGGAAGGTGATGTGAAAAATGGTCATTAGTCCATCAAACCTAGACAGGTTTCCAAACAACTTGATAGCCTTATTTCTCAATTTTAACTTAATCAAAAGCTAAAGGTAAAATCCCACCAGGAAACAGTTTGTCCTAAATAACTCATTATTGTTAAAATGGGCTGTCCTGCATACACTCTTCCACATTCATATGTCAAAGGTGATGTTTCTCCCCTTCCCCAGATGACTTCCAGCTCACTAAGATGATGACAAAATTAACCTCAAAAGAAAAGTCTGTGGCTTTTTACCATTTGCTATAGCAGATTAAGGCAACTCAGAATTCAGTTACAACTCAGAGCTCTGGTAAAATGTAGGACAGGAACCTGATGGCCTAGAACAGGTAAATTGAGAGTTAGGATAGAATTAAAGAAAGCAAGAAAAGAAACAAGCCTCTGCCTTCCAGTGGCAGGAAACCACTGGATCAACTCTGCTACCCTGGTGACCTGACATTTCAAATTTTCAGACATGTTTTCCTTAAATATTAGAAAGCCACAATATCCTTTTGAATTCTCATTAACAGAAAGACTGAAATAACTTTGAAAACAAACCAGCAATATTTTGTTTCCTTCAAGCTTCTCACATAATTCAGATAATGCATCATACCTGGAAGAGGTTTACTGAGCTTGTTTGACCCACTACCATTCAGTAAACAATTCACATGCAGAACTGCCTCCCTTTGCATCAAACGAATTGTGTTATAATGGAATGAGTGTGATACTTGAAAGAATTGCTTACAATTGCACATACAAGAGAAAAAGATAGCTAAGTCTAAATTAAGATGTTGGCTATGAAGTTTCCAATAGGACCTTGACATGACTGTTGACCTACTCATGACATGATCACACCAGTAAGGATTTGGAATTCTATTAGTATTACCAGAGGAAAAAAGTCAAGGAGTCATCAGGAAAATAAATCTATATCTGCTACTCCATCAGCCAATTACTGTTGTTAAAGTGGAATTAGATGAGTATTGACAATGTGAAGGGGATAAGGATTAAGCAGATGACAGAGCATACAGCTAGCATTGCTGTTCTATTTTTTTTCCCCCCTACAGAAAGCCTTAAAAAACCTCAGATGGGAAAGGAATATACTATACAGAACCCAGTGTTGTAACTCTGATCATGTCCTGAAGTAGCAGCTATATACATTAGCCTTCCAGCCAATCACAAAACCAGGCCAAACCCCAAATCCAGTATTGGAGCCCACTAAAGCAAGAGTTTGACATGACATTAACTTGACAACTCACTTCAACCTCAATTATCTGAATGCCACGAAGTAATGCAATTAAATTATGTTAGAGGTATTTTTCTTAGTTCTTAAGAACTGTTTCAGTGTAATAAATGAAACCATAAAAATTTCTCAGTTAAACGAAGCAGTCTTCATGGAGTCAGTGGACTTCTGACATTTAAGAAGCTAACTTCACAGCTATTTTGTAAATCTTTTTAAATACACCAGGTAATGAGAGAAAGGGCAGACCTGAGAGCCTTACTCATTTATTTTGGCTGATACACCTATCAGGCTGCCATTTGGCTTTAGCATTGGCTACAAACCCCATTAATTTCTTTTTAAACACAGACACACATGTAAAGAATGTATTTCTACATGGAACAAATATTACACAAAAACTTAGCAAACAATTTCCTCCTGTGGTCTAGATTACCCAAACAACTCAACTGCTTTAGTGCAATATAAAGGACTTAAGTCAATCAGTGTGAATGAACAATATTGAAGCTGTGTGAAGGTAATATAAATTTTAATTGTTTGCAAGTCTTACCAAGGATGTTGAAACATAACTGAAATAACACTGAAAAAGATAGGGAAAAAAAAACCTCAGATAGATTGTGTCAAATTTTCTTTTGAGTAAAACCCTTATTATCTCTGAATGTCACTATTTTTAAATAATGAAAAGCATTTATTTCTAGCAAAAGTGGTAAATTCCTGCAGAATTATACTGCTATAACATAGTTTTCCTCCATGATCAGGAGTACTAAACCATGAATTCTGTCTCTATGAAAACCAAAGGAAGAAACTTAGTACATTCAAGCAACTTATTATCACTGTAATAATCAGTTTGCTTGTTTGATCCAAATAAACATCAAGATAGGCAGCTGACATAGTACAAGGGAAGAGGAAATTGGAAGGAATGAAATCACCAAACTTCTGGAGATTAAAATTCCAAGTGACACATAAAAATAGCATGTGGATGCATGTACATTAGTTATTTATTTTATTAGTGCTCTTGGATGTAAATGTGCTTTATATGCAGTTCAAATTCAAAGAATCAGACTGCTGTCATTTCTGTTTGTGCTTTACTTGACTAAACTTAGCAGAGACCCAATTCTTATTCTTGGCTACCAGAAAGCAAATGTCTGCTTCCACCTTGACCCATCATTCTTGGAACTCAAGGGACCTGCCCTTCTTGAAAATTTGCCAAGAATTTTCTTGGCATTATCTTTTATCAGTGCCTCAGGGAAATTTAACCTTAGACACTATTAAAACAGGAAAACACAACATTTTTGGAATATTCAGACAAAAGTTAGAATAAGTCTTAGAGGTCACTACAGCAAAAGATCTAGACATCAAAAAAAAAAAAAAAAAAAACCAACCAAAAAACCCAAAAACAAAATAAAAAGAAAAAAGCATGGTTTCTGTTCAGGAAAAAGCTCTGAGTGTAACTAACTGAAATATAAATAACATTGTCTAAAATAATTAAGGATAACAGAGGATACTAATTACTAAACATAAATGACCTGGCCAACAAATCAATAAAATCAGTGCTTTTAAGATTCTATTCTATCTCTACTTGTTCATGATGCATTCTGGAGGGAGATAAAGTAAACTGAAAAAAAAAAAAATCAAGCAACTCTACCTGGTTTCTTACAGCTTTACACCTGACATTTAAGTGACTTTGAGGGCTAACAAAGGCACAAACACTGATCAAATTTTGAAGCATTTATAAGGTTATTCCCACATGGGTTTCTCTCACACTAATAACTAAGTTTATGCCAAAAACCTTTCCTCAAGGGAGTTAATAAATTTAGGTTTGTCACTTAAGCTGGCTACATCTTTTCACAAAACTTGAGGTATTTAAGAATCATTTACATCTGAATGACTGTCACATTTAAGTGGATTGTCAAATTAACTTGGAATTTCCTCAAGGTATTGGAATGAGGCAAGAAGGAAGAAAGAAAAGTGATGACAGCTCACATCACTTCCATAGAAAACCCAGGTAAAAAAGGCAATAAAAAAATTGGCTTTCCACTAGAGAATGACAATGGATAACACACCTCTCTCCCTCTTCTTGACAAAACAGATTTATTACACTGGGAAAAATAGAGGTACCTACTCCACAGAATGTATCATCAACAACAGAGGTTATACAAATCTAGATGTACATTTAAATTATTACAGAAAATCTAGGATAAGATGCCTAGAAGTTCAAAGTAATGTCATTTAAAGAGACAAAGAAAGTTTTTTTTCCCTAAGTACTATTAACTCTACTGATATACACCAGCTCTGGACAAACACTTTTTTTTTGCCTGTGTACAGAACAAACACTGCAGACCTCACAGCATGGGCCTCACATGTTCCACTGCTGTGAGTCTCTGGCAATCACTCTCAACTTATCCCTAAACACAGAAACTGCACACCCAATTTTCCTAAGTGTCACTACAATGTGGCTGCCCACTGTCACTCAAATGAAGACTTTCTCAACAGTACACGAAAATGTTTCTACAATTTTCCTTTTCTTCCTTAATCTACTGTTTCCACTTAAGCAATGCATCTGATATCATAATCCATTCTTTCAACTTGCTGCAAGTATTCAGATTAAAAATTAGTACTGTCTTTAAATAGGCATTTACTTTATGAATTACATGTATGTTTAATACCAATAGACACACACTAGCCAGATCACATTGAAAGAACTTTGACCTTTTAAAGGTGAGAAGAAAATTACTTCTGATTTCTTCTTCAGCACCCATCACTCCCAGAAAGAATCTCTTCATGACTTTCTAGAGGTCAAGCAACTGGTATGACAGCACTTAAAACCAAAAAACATCACAACAGCTTTTAGGGAACTGGTCAGTCCCCAGGTAGAGCTACCTGGCATTGGGAAAGATTTTAATGAACTTAAGTGTGACCTCAGTCTACAGACAAACAACCACTCAAATCTGTATGTTTCCTTGATCTGCACCAGACTGATGTTCCACTAGCAAGGTTATGCACACTAGATGTTATTGTCCAGCTTTACATCTCAGTTGCTTTTCAGATCAGCAATGAGCAGAATGGGCTGAGCAGACAGAAAAATGGACAAAAGTTTGTTCAAAGTTAGTCAGAGGATGCTCCTACAGCCTATCAACTACTGCACACTTGTTGATTTGCTTATTTAGAACAAATAAATAGTTTCACATTCAGGTGCAAGAGAACCGAGATGAGAGAGCAGCAGTGAGATTGTTTACATTGGTAACTCGTACACATACTCTAAAAACAAATTACTATTGCACAAGCAGCTGGCTAATGACTAGAAGTGGACAAAAAAGCTGATTTCATTGCCTTCTCAAAAAAGATACTACTGAAACATTGCACTGAAGAGCACTTACAGGAAAACAGTCATTCTGACAATTTACTTCTATTATATCACCATTAAGCTTAAGAGCTTTGATCTCGTGATAGGATCTTTTAGGCATTAAAAAAACCAAAACCCAACCTCAGGTAGAACCTCTGTATTTAAGTACTTGTTAGGAGTTGAAAGCTTAAGAAGGGTGACATTTAAATGACTGCAACTTTGTATGAATTCAGAGTGCAACTGGCAGCATCTCTTCTCAGTTAAGTGACATTACAAATACCTGTAACAGTGATTGAGAATAAAGGGCAAAAGAGCAAGAACACACAAACAAGTAAAATGCAGAAATATAAACTTCAACCAATCCACTAAATGTAACCTGTCTTGCCAGATGTTTTTTTACTTATTGGAAAAGTTGCTCTACTTAATATTGACAAAGAGATGTGTAAATCAATACTTTTGGAACAAGCAATATATTTTAATTCAAAAATGTTCAAACTGCAGCAGTAAATCTATGCACTTAGCACACACAAATCAGAGGGGTTTGCTTTCTGGGTACTTTTGACAAGGCAAGACAAGATGGTATGCAAAGCTCAGATGCAAGTAACATCATAAACATTTTGAAAAATATACTAGCTTAAAGTAGGAACATGCTGAAATTATTACCATTGGCTTGAATTTACCTAATGAAGTCAAGAAAAAGACACCATGGAAAAACTCTCAGTTTTCTGTTTTGCAATATATTCCAACTCCTTGTTAGAGTCAAAGTTCACACTTAGGCAACTTTCAGCAAAATGAATGTCAGAATGAGAAAAGAAAAACGAGTTATAAAAAAAATCTAGAAGTCTCAAGTGTAAATAAAGACTCCTTATTTCTTTCCTATGGTATAATACTGCCCCCACACATTCTCCCCATGCTATTTCAAAATTTCCTCACCACCTTTTCTAATCATTGCCTCCCAGATGAACTAAGTTTAAAAACCTTTCAATAAAATATATAGAAATCTAAACTCCATTACTCAGTTTCACATTTTAACATGGACATAAGTATGCCATATTATGAAGAAAATCCCAGGTATTATTATCATCATCATTATTATTATTAAAACACATGCTACAGTAAAATAGGAGTTTCTTTTCAAGTCTGCAAAATATACTTCTAGCAAATATCAAAATAAAAGTTTGGTAGGAAAGCCTTATTAAAAGGGGAGGTAGGACTCCTTACATTAACTATGTATTAACAGAGTAATTATTTGAGAAGGAGCAGGCAAGCTGGGACAGTCTTAATTTTCTCAAAGAAGTATTAATTAATCTCTTTGATAATAGTTATTTATGATTCTCGTTTTATGTTCATCATGATGGAAAGGTAATAGTGACAAAGGAAGACAAACCAGTCTTTATAAAAGGAAAAAAACTATAGAGATTATTTCAGATTAGTCTTAAATTTATAAAGTTATAATTGCGTATGTTAGAAACAACGATGTCACCTTCACTGCATACACTTGGATAACACCAACATTTTCTTGGCAGTGCTACCACTTTTCTTTGTGTTTGTCCTACTTGCTATAGCCTAGAATATAATCAAAGATTCAGCTGTTTCTGCAAATGAATTCATCAAGTTTGCAGTAATTTGAAATTGGACTACAACTTTGATCATAACAAATTAGTGCTAATAAGGCCAACTGTTCATTCACCATGGTGCTATGCTAGATTTGTGATGAATGGTAAAAGACTGATTATTATTTTACTTGTAACTACATTCAGGGAACATTAGAAGCAAGAGCCAGCACAAATCATTCAAAGATTTCAACAATTAAGATCTTAAAAAGAATGAGAAAATACTTCTCATTTCTCTTCCTCCCCATTTCCTATAAACACCAACCAGCAATACATTAATGTCTAAGAGCTAACCCTTATCCAAAGGTAAAATCTAAATTCATAAATGGCTTCTGGGAAATGGTTGTGGATAACAAAATGAAAAGGTGTTTTGAGAACACTTTTAAATTCCACTGGAATATGAAAACCCCCAAATACACTTGTCAAGTAACAGAACTTCAGATTGTTACAGCTCCCCAGCAAGCCAGTTTGATATCCCTGAGCAAGACAGTGAGAAGTGTATTTAATATATCATGATCATTTTTTAAAAAGGTTTTTCATGACATTCTAGGTTGAATAGAGGATTAAATAATTCAGAAAGAACATTTATCTTATTCTTACCACTTGAAGTGAAAAATGCAAAACATCGAAAGTATAGGTTCCACCTTCAAAGCCACATTCCTCTCTCAGCCTATATTCCCATCCCATAAGAAAGTTTTTGAAGTAATTTGAGTAGTGGGAAAAAAAAAAAAATCTGACTTTTTCTGGTAAACTGCCAAGGATTTTTATCAAAGTATTAAGAATTTTCCCCTTTGAATGAAAGGGAGTTGCTGGTTACAATGCTCTATCCCTTGCAACCCAAGTTAAATTCCTTCTGCTGGGATGACTGCCTTGAATCAGCCTCTGGAAGGCCAGAGTTCATAATGCTCCTAAGCAGCTGTGGTGCTGTTTTCAGCACTGATGCACTGCTAAGCAAAGCTTGTTAGTGCTTTACAGTCTCTACTGTGACCACTCTTCAATGGCAATGCAGAAGCAAGCATTAGGCTTACTGTGACAAATAAATTTATTTAAAATGACTACCAAAACCAGTACAAATAATGTGGTAAGGAAGGTAACGATGAATAAAGAATACAGTCAAAAGGACCCAAAGAGAAAATGCCAAAGGAAAAAAACAAAGAAAAATGTCATGAAACATTTCTGGAAAGTGAGAGTCCAGGAAACAATACATATGACAATACAGCAGGTGGTTTTCCCTGTATCCTCTTCCAGATCTGACCTTGCAGTGACACTAAGTGGCAGTCCCAGGCAGGACTGATGCAAGAGAGAAGGGAGGTTCTGGCATACTTTTTGCCTTAAATAAGACAATTACACAAGACATTTTAAGCTTATATTTGGAGAACACAGAACTCTCAGCTTTCTCATTAAATATATGAAGCTTAATGGTGTGGGGTGATCAATGCATGCAGTGGGTTACAGGACAGGAACGGGAACAGAGCATGACAGAGCCAGCAAGCTGCCACTTCATGCAGCGCCTCTCCCAATACTTGCTTCTACTCATGCCTGTGTCCCTTGAGTCCTAAGGAACACTACACAGATTTCCTGTGAGCTATCTGGAATTCACACTCCAAGTCAGATAGAGAGAGGCCTAACTGGCCATGTCTGGCAATTCAGACAGAATGCCAAGGATGGCAAGAAATCATGGCACCTGCTAGAAATGCAGGTGATACTGACAGCGCAGCACAAAGAACCAGACTCCTAGAAATCAGAGTCTCAAGCATTAAGATTTGAAAAGGCTCTTACTGTTTTACAAAATAAACCTTTTACAATTTTATTTTTTTTTTAGTAAATCTACATAATACTTATTTAATGAATACTTTAGCACAGAGAAACACTTTGCATTTATTTTTGGCAATGAATACTATAATCTGACTAACACATCAGCAAGAACAACCTTTTCTTCTACCATAGCCCCATTTAAAAATTCCTTTATTTAATAAATATGCATCTTTCTGCTACATGCTCTACATCAAAGATCCTTCCTTGTTCTTTTTAAAGACCATGCACTATAAACTCTATTCTGCGCCACCGATTTTAAATTTCATCTATAAAAGTCATTTTACATATACTACAAATAACAATACATGCCCCAGTTTGAATATTAAAGCTGTAATTCAGTTTCAAGGTTCTTCTGACAGTATTCCAGTATCACACTTTTTTTTTTCCAAGATGCTTTAATCTTTTTTAGTAAATTCACAAACTGCCATAAAATCAAAGCTTAAAAGCAGATACATTTCATCAAGAACTTCAGTAGAGCTTGTTGCTATCCATGCAAACAGTACTAAGTCCAACAGTATATTAATAGAAATTAACAGAAATAGTTAAAATTAATAAAAGAAGTTACATGATTCCATGTTTATAATCATACCCTAATACACATTCATTTCAACTTGCTATGTATTTTCTTCTTGCATTCCTATCAAACAGAAAGGAGGGTGTTATTATCTATTAAGACAGATGCATGAAAAATCCATATTTACTGAGTGTAAACTCACCCAAGTTTCTGTTAGACTTCATAAGCTTTAATTACTCAGAGATACTCAACTACTAGACAATACTAGGCTTTGACTGGATGAAAAAAATTAAATTTCGCTTCTACGAATCTGGTTAACAGTCTCTATTGAGTGTAGGTGGTTGTCAGGTACTGGCCTGTGCCAGTCACATTTGGTACCAGTTCTCTATGATGGACAAAATCAACTCACTATGCACCAAAATGGAACCAGGAGTCCCTGCTGCTTCTGTGGAAAGACTATTTGGGAATGGGAGGCAAAAGCCAAAAGGAGACACACACAAGAAAGGAGATGCCAGAAGAGGACAAATGCTAAACAGAGGAGATGCAAGAGTGAGACCCTCTGGTCTGTAGCTCCCAAGATCCTTCTTTGTCCCCTTTTTAAAAATGGGAGCGATGTTTCCCTTTTCCCAGTCACTGGGCATTCTGCCTGATAGCCATGACTTTTCAAATATGATGGAGAGTGGCTTGATAACAATATCAGTCAGTTCCTTCACCCCTGGGATGCGTGTCATCAGGTCACACAGACTTGTGGCAGTTCAGATTCATCAAGTAATCCTGAATCTACTCTTTGCTTATAGTGGGAGGCACTTCACTCCCTCCACATCCACACAGACATGAGGCACTTGAAGCTGTGTTTTGGGAGACACCAGCACAAACTCAGCCAACTCACACGTGGAGGCTGGAACAATTCACATCATACACTGCAGTTCAGTTAAGATGTTGTATGCATGTATGCAGGTTTGAATAGCTATGAAAAGGCAACTGTGGGTAGCACCAGGTATAAAAGGGAAGAGGGAGCAAAAGTTCCTCTAGCTAAAAAATTTTGTCCAAAGGCAGCAGAAAAAAATCCTTAAGAAACAGAAGTTCTTTGAGATGGTCAAGAATAGTTGTATTTGCTAACTGCATTTTGTATATTGCCAACAAGCAAACATGGCGTTCAATTCAATCTTCAACCTGTTGAAAATGTATGTTCAAAGTCTGCCATGTGAAATTTAACACAGTAAACACTCCAAGCCACAAAAACAAGCCAGTGCTTCCCAACAGAAACAAAGTGACATATGGAATTCAGAGATATGCATAGCCAGGAGAGCACACAAATTACCAAAGCCTAGCCAAAACATCTCTTGGAAGACAAAGAAACACAAACATAACAAGCCAACGATTGATATAATCCATAGTTCTTAGGTCAACTTGCTCTACTTGAAAGAGGCTTAACAAATTATAGAGAAAGCACATGACAAGACATGGGAAAATCTCAAAGAAGTTCTCCCCAGTCTCAACCTTTCACAATCTACCATCCTGCTGCACATGACAAAAAACTCATGGCAATTCCTGCCAAAAACCCCTCCTTATCTCACCTCTTGTTTGACACCTTTCAGATTAACCATTGCTGCACTGTAGATGAGACTCTGCCAAACACCAGGAGATCCTTGAGCAGAATAACTGGAACTGAGAGAACTGATGAGGATTCCTGTTTTGGGTTAATTGATGAGGATTGCTGGTTTGGGTTATTACTCATGTGAAAGGAAACTCAGAGTGCCTGAGGTTAGCCAGCCTTCTCCAAATTGCTCATCAAACAAGTTCTGAAGTGTATGGGTGCTGCTGCTCAAACAACAACAAGCACGACCAGTTTTCGAGGCCACACAACATCTAGATCATAGTAAACAACACTGGACACATAGATCAAGAGGACTGATCTCTAGAAAGCATACAACCATAAAACTTTAATAAGATTGAGGCACAAACCCGGAAAGTACCACCAGCTTCCTCTGAATGCTCAGTTAGAAGATGTACGCTAAGGAAAGCACACAAAGCTTTAAAAAGTCTGCTCTGAGAGAATTTGTGCCAGGCATTTTGCCAAAGGATAGATGATTAATGGTTTTGATGATCTCCCCTTGGAGGGGGGCTGCCAAGACAAATCCTCTTAGTTATACTAGAGAGGCTAAGTGAGGTCAAAAAGTCCCACCTCTCCCCAGCTGTGGGCACTTCACCAGTTTGATAATTTTGATAATGAAATAAATGAACGCTTTAGGTGTTTACATTTAATTAGTCTGATGCCAGCAGAGTTTCTAATAACCAGTAGTATACTTGGGTTTGTGTCTGCTTTGATTAGCTCTCTTAACGGCCGACCAGCTCTGTCACCCTACTGGAATAATCTACTTTGCGCAAGTCAAGGCCATTTGAGACCTCTGGGCTATGTGGAGGCTGACAGCACGGCTGGCCACTTCCAGTTCCTCCAGCAAGACAGCAAGAATAAAGGAGACACCAGATGTACCCAAATCTCCAGGCACTTTTCTGTCTCCCTTTAGGTTAAGGTAGACAAAAGAGCCTGTTTATTTTCTTCTGAAGGCGAAAGAAATATTTGCACTTGGTAACACACTTTGAAAGCCACAGTGTACAATACCTTAAGGATATTATTTACCTTCCAAAGCAAGAGTGTCTAAACATTCACCTGTTCCCTAAACACTTTTATGCACAGGAGGCAAGAATTAATCTCCTTTCAAGAATAATACTTGTACAGTTAATCTCCATGGCAACACTTAAAAAGCCATTGGTGTAACAACATTCAGTATCCCATCAAAACAGTTCACTACCACAAATACAATTTGTGGCTATTCATTCAAGCACATTCTCCACATTGCTATGTTCCCATTTCAATTATTTTGAGATTAAGACTCTTTGCTTTACTAAATTACTAATTAAATTAATGGAAAAACTGTAGAAGAAACACATCCAAAAGAAATCCAAAGTTTTTGAACAGAAAAACACACAGTAACATAATTTGGATAATTTTACTGAAAGCTCTCTTGGAAAATATTTTCTACTCCCTCATCACTACATGGTAAACCAGCAGATGATAGATACAATTGATGCAATCTACCAAAATACAGCAGTTTCACATCTATGAACCTAGAATTAGAAGATCGCTAAATAATTAAGGACCTACTTTTCCAAGGTCCCACAACCACTCAATACATCACCACAACTAGATGTGGGTAGTAATAATGAAGTTTTCCATGCTCATGACAGATTTTGGGCCTGCTGCTTTCTAAGACTGCTGAAGAGCTCTGATCATACCACCAGCAGTAGCAACTCCCCTGAAATAAGCAAATGAGGTACAAATCTCCTTCCACAGAAAAAGAATAGAAAAAACCCCAAAAATTCTCCTGGACCAAAACCTTGAAAGAACATCCAAGTAGACTGCTTTATCCAAGTATCTTTCCCCACCCCATAACATCAAAAAGGAAGAGAAGATTGTCATGGAACATCTGGGAAACCACTTAAGTTTGCTACTAATGGGTTATTATTGACTCTGCTTATGTTTTGTTATTTTGTGTTGCTTTACACACATTTCAAGACTTTTTTTTTTTTTTCCAGAAGTTGTGCTCACTGTTCTAATTCGGAACAAACCACATTTCTTCTGAAAGGACATGAGAATTCTCTTCCATGCAACATAGACACTTTCTGAAATAACTAAAGCATCCTGGCAACTATAAGGCCTGAGAAATGACAGTATGAATGCAATTCTGAGAAAATTATGTTTTGAAATTTGAAAGAGTTTACACAAAGTTAAAATGATCACATGATTCTAATTTGACAATTATCACACATCAGAATTAATTTACAGCCTTGCATCAGTTTACAACATTAAATATTCATTATATCAATTACACTTACTGATGCTTGCTAGCTCATGTGTTTCTTCCAAGCACAGGGAAATGTGGCAAAAAATAAGAATTATTCTTGTATTCTTCAGCTGCAAATGTTCCTTTCAAAGACCATGTCTTTCTGGATCTTGCCAATTATTAGCACTAGTTAAGTGATTCCCACTTCCCCAAGGCAGTGACAAGTACATATTTAAAGCAATTAAAACAGACAACATTTATAGTGATTGGCTAAAGCACAAAACAAGCATGCACAAACCCTCTGTTAAGTTGTTTCTCTAATTCTACGGCACCTTTCTCTGCCTTGTAAGCTGTAGTCCTACCCACTACATACTTCAGGATAAGAAGTCCTAAGGGGAGGTCACACAGATTTGTATCACTGCTGGAAAACTCAGCTTTGCTGCAAGTGTTTTTGACTCCATTTGTAACACATTATTACAATCAGAAATAGAGTAGCACTGGGTGGTTCTCATTTTGAGAATTTAAAGAGGCATTTTTCACCCAACTTACTCTTTAAGAATGTTAATACATGATTATGACTTTTATATCCCTCAATAAGTCCTCTGAGTATTAGATTTGTATTTATTCATAATTTGAGTAAGGCATAAAATGTGCAAAAAAAAATCATACTTCGATATAAAAATAAGAAATTAACTTTGAGAGAGAGACACGAACATATTAACACTATTTTTAGATAAGCAGGTAAGACCTGTAATTAAAGCCTGATCTTTGCCTAAGAAAACACCTGTTTTCTTCACTGTGTAATTAGTAAAATTAATGAATTCCAATCCATCCACACAAATGATTTTTTTAACTTTGAAATCAATCACTTTAAAGCCCAAGATGCTTTCAGCTACGCAAATTTGCCAAAAAGTGATACTGTAGATCAAGTTCAAATTAAGACTAATTTTGTTATAGTTATGTTTCAAACATTTTTCAGCCTCCTTCCTCTATTCTGCCAGAGTTCACAAAATACAAAAAATATTTGTGCCTTTAAGAAATTTGAGATGGCTACATAGTAGATTAACCTTCTCATACATAACTCTTGTCAGAAATCTTATTAAGATCACATTTTTAATTGGGTCATAACAGGAAATACTGGGAAGCTATTGGGTGATTTAACAGGCTTATTGGGAGATTTTTAAAAAATAAGAGTATCCCCTTCTGACACATTTTATTATATACAGAGCAGGAAACTGCTGAACAGTGAACACAATTTCATGACACAGATTAGAATATCAATCATTAGAGAAATTTCTTTTAAAATATTTTCTTCTTTAAACAAGTGTTCTTCTAAGAACATTACATGGCAGGTCACCACACTTGTAGAGGTTAGCACTAGATAGTTACAGACACCTCAAATGAGGGGCACAGACTGTGCTTTAGTAATCGCCACTATTGCCATTGTATTGCTGCAATAAAGGGACAACAAAAGGAGGCATCTGTTACACTCTCTTTGGGTTCTCATTCACAAGGGCAATTCTGATTGCCCATATTAAAAATATTTGACCAAAACCTATGTATCTGTTCATCTGCTATAATTGTTTCAATCCTCCTCTTTGACTCAGGAAGATGTACAGGAAAAACCCAGCTAACACTCACGTAAGTACTTATTTTACGAATCTGGCCCTCAGTCAAGAAGTTGCAGTGAAAAGTCTTTTAATCACCTTCTGATCAGAATTTACTGGATTGGATCTAAGTTCAAGGGTATTAAAATGTGCAAAGGAGACTATGAAAAAATGGCTGGGTTATAGATTTTAACTTCTTAACTAGAAAATTGACTCAAAATAGATTTTCTAATTTACAATGAATCAAAAGAAAAAACATTAGACCATAGCAAAAGTGGCACAAATGTATCAAAAAGCAAATGAATAAACATTTGAAAAGATTTATTATTAGAAATTGTAATAAATTTTGGAAAGATGAATCGATTTTAGTTAAAAGGTATAACTGACAATTTATTGGGCGGGAAGATGCATTATTTTCCAATTGTTATCCACCTACAGTAAAACTGATTTGTGTCCTATTGTATTTTATGGAAAAGGAGAGAGCAACTTTCAGTGATTTAGATTAAATGTATTAATCATAACCAGACACTGTGAACTATATATCTACTATTAAAGAAGATTTTTGACATTTAATTCTGTAGCAATATTTTGGCTCTGTACCACTCTTCCTAAATCCAATTCCTGCTACAGTTGGCAGATTTCTCCCTTTTAATTTTATGGGGCTTAAAGTAGCATTTAACCACCCATGCGGTAAATAATGCAGGATTAGAAATATTTAGTGTTTTGTTTCCCTTTGAAGAGTACCAATCCATCAACCCCCAAATATTTTAAAAATATTTTCCACATTCTAGCAATATTTAATATAAGATTCAGTAAAACATCCTATATAAATGAAGTTGTTTTCCTGAAACCAAAAATACCCCACACTAAATACGAAAGAAAATATGCATCTGCATCAGTGTTACATGGGAATTAATTTTATAATGATACTCCTTTGTGTACAAAGAAAACTTTAATAAAACCTTCAGAGTTTTTATACTTGATAGTCACATAATATCTATACTTCCTCTCAATCAGAAAATACACAGTTAAATGTTCTCCTGAACAAGGTATAACAATATATTTTGTAATACTTATGCCCAACTTTAACACTGAAATGGTAGCTTCTATTCATGCACTCCTCTTTTTTATGCAGACGTTGCCTATGTTTTGCTTAAATGCTATATTTTGCTGCATAGAAAAGTGAGTTTAGAATAACTTATAAGAGGCAATGTTCTTAAAGTTCTTTTAGGCACTGCAAATAGTCTTAAACTGCCTCAGACCTACACCAACATGTAGATTCCAGATTTTTAAAAAACACAAACAAGAGTTGCAGTATGGCAACAAAATCTCAATTGTCACATGTACAATTCTTTCTTTTCCATAGCAAAAGAGTGTGACAGGAAACAGGAAAATGTGTTTTCTCCAGTTTGACCATATTCTACAGGGAATAAAAATACAACCTACTGTGAACATATTGTATGTTCATATCTATTTAGGTCTTTGTATAATAAGGATTTTAGAAACTTTGTCCAAAGCAAATGGTTCAGGGTAAAGCTCTTTAAAGTGAGCTACATGAATGTTTAAAGAAATATACATCTAAAGCAAGACAGTTGCAACAGAGTTTTCCTATCAGCTAACAGTAAAGAAAGATGACTCCCTAAATAAACAACTTTCAATTCTTTGAACAGAGAAGTTTCTTCCCTGACCTTTAAAACCATAATCAGCAGGAATGCTAAGTCAAAGCTGAGAAATAACAGAATGAGGAAGTTAGTTTCCGACTTGTTGAATGCAAGTGTTTAAAACCACCTGTCACCAAAGTTAGTAGTGAGAAAAGGAAAAACTATCCACAGAAAAAGTTAGACCAGGAGCAAGTAGAACAGTCTGCTGAGTCTAATTGCAAGGGGCTGAATGGAACGGATTTTGACCTGTTATCAAAACTGTTGGAATGGAAGGGTTCACTTATCAGTTACAAGCATTTACACTTCACTTCAAATAGAAGCTAAAAAAAGCACCTGCTACATTGCAGCTGAAGGGACAGTAGTTAACAGGCAAGGACTAATACATTCTTGAACCACTCCAGCTACTGTTAAGTAGCTAATGTTAAGTGCTAACGTTAATAAACCTTTCTTGTCCTCTATTCCTAGATACTCTGTGTAAATCAGCAACTGGACAAATGGTTGTCCACAAAAACCCAAATAATTATTATGCTTTTGAAGACATCATACCAATGTTTTATTGTAGGGCTTTCCCACATTGTCAAGAATACATGAGACTGAGAAGTCTTGAGTTTTTCTGTGACTGACCTCAACTCACAGCTCTTTTAAAGAATTTATTATCTTTGAGGGATGACCTTTCCCTTCTAGAATTGCTTACCACCATTTTATTTAAAGTTAGCATTGCTGTCTCTGATGCTGGATAAACATGTTTTATAAAGTGTTCACTTCCAACAGATCTTCAAATTAAACATGTTGCAAAACAGAAATAAAGTCTACATCTCTGTAAAGAAAAGGTTGTGCATTCAGTTATGCGCTTACCTGCTGTAAATGCCATGTGGCAACTGTTGGAAGAGGCAATCCCTGAGAAGTTTTGAGTAATTTTTACCTTCACAAAACTACACTCTCAATATGTACATTTGATTTTCTTATTTCAAGAAACCAAACAGCAGCAAGCATGTCACTTTTCCAGCTGAGTCAGAAGCTAGGCGGGTGCAGCAACTGTGGTTTCCTCCACTCCTTTCTGCTTGTGTTTAACACATTACAGAACACTTTACATAGTCTTTACATCTAACTGAAGTCAGAGCAATCAAAGAGAATGGCAAAGAAGGACCTCGCCCTTCCTTGTATAATCTCTCACATCAGAAAAGCAGAATAATTTTCTTGGTTCAACTTTGACACAATACATCATGTATGTTTCCTACTTTATTTTCTGTCCTGCATTTTAAAGTAATTTGCTATATGCACTGCTATGATGAATTGCTGGAGAGAATATTACAGAGGCAGTTTAACTGACTATTTTTGCAGTACTTCTTATTATGGGTACAAGCCATATGAACTCAAACTGAACATATTACCGCTCTTCCTTCCCCTCCATTTTAAATTGGGATTTGTATTTTTGGTTTTGTTAAAAATCAAACAAGATTAAAATATTCTAATTCCTCATCATTGCCTTATAGTAATAATTAGAAAAATAAGATGCTAATGCTATCCATCACTTCACACAAGATTTTTGGAATATGTATTACATAAACTAATTCTAGCAGAATCAATGAACAAAACAAATGAGTGTACCTGAATATAAACTGCTTATCTCAGAAAAAAGGAATGCACCTGAATATAAACTGCTTATCTTAGAACAAATCTAGAAGGTCACTTAATAGGCTTAATCTAGATATCTAATGGAAGTACTCTGCTTATCTCTAGACATCTAAAGTGGCTGTATTCACTACAGATGACCACCATATGAAAGGCAACATAAAAAGGATATGGGACTATTTTCAAGTGGTTCCACCTATCAGCAGCCTTGATGGAAAAACCCATTAATGTGAATTAGTTACTTTGCGTTGAATTAGCAAGATACTTTGAAGTGTTCAGGAGCTGTAGTTGACCTTGTACTTGTTTTCAGTTAAAAAATGTCAAACAATCTGTTAGCTAGAATCACTGACATGATTTTCATGATTTACTTGATGTTCATGATGTTATTACAGCATAAATGAGATGTTGCTTATCAGGTAAACCATAGTATCTGTGCAAGGGTCCTTGCCTATTACATGTGTTTTTCTATCTATTCTCAGCATTAAAGGATCAACTCCTCATCAAACTCAATAAAAGGAAATCCAACTCCTAACTTGACTCTGGATACAAGATGCTGTCCTACCATTAATTATTCAAAATGCTGCTCTTGAGGCATTAAGAAGTTTCTAAAAGAGATAAAAATGAGTGAAATTCTTGCAGAAAAGACACTAAGTGCAATCGCATTTAAAGGATTTATTTTTTCCATTAGAATTGCAATAAAACATAAAACATCAAAGAACCCATAGGCACTTGGGAAGTCAAAATAAGCAAACTCCAAATATCTACGGAAGAAATATTGCATACAGCCACACACCAGAAAGTGAAATTTTTTTTAAAGCTGCAGAAAACAAGAGGAATAATCATATTGCTTTGTATTTTGAGGTCAAAGATTTTAAAAATCATTATCTGTAAAGACTATTCTAAAACTGTATTAAATGTGTTTTCAAGACAGACACTAACTGAAGAATGAAAGGGATATCATAATGCTACTTGTCCTCCTTAAAAATAAACTTAAGTGAAATTGCAGATGACAGTCATTGGAGTGGTTGGGCTGAGGTGAATTACAAGAAATACTGCTTAGCCTAACAGTTCATAGCACTTGTCACCATGAATAAACCACAGAACGCATCTAAAAACTAAGCAGCACATTTGGCATTTCTGAGACTAATGCTGGAGGGCAACTATTTTGCTGAAGTGGGATGCTGGTTTTGACACTATATCTGAGAGTCCAAGAAGAGACTAAGTCACCACCTTCACTTCACTAGACAGAAGTTAATCTTTGATAGTTAAAGGGTATGCTTTGATTGTCACCGCAGGTCAACTATACCAAGAAAAAAACATTGTGAGCTTTGTGACACAGAGGATCTTTTTTAGTTGTTACTCCTAAAAGATACTTATTTTTTGTTGATAAGGTGCAACTGTTATCTCCGCAAGCTATTAATTGGCTGATGCATCTAAACTATTTTTTCTTTCTTGATAGTCACTGATTTTGTAAGAATCACGGGAGGACACAATTCAAGACTCTACATTCTAATTTACAAGGAGTGGTGCAGACAAACAAGTAAAAAACACGTGGCTCACCTTCACCAGTAACTCTTTTGTGGCTAATGAACTGCAGCTTCAAGAGAGACAAATGCTATGTTATTATTTGTGTTTCTTTTCTGATTTGATGACACCACATAATTGAAGATTTTCATTAGACAATTTCAGGTGACACAAAAATCACTGTCACTTGAAGCAAACAGTTTGTGAAGCAGACTTCACTTAACCGTAAATCTCCTAATTGATAGGTAGAAATCACAACCCTTCATAACAATGACATCAACACTGACAAACAGACCTATTAATTGCAGTGCTCTGCCTTGAACAATCAAAATACAAAGCAACTGTGCCTTACCTATGGATACCACTGCTACTGCTAATAGTGATGAAACCACTTTGAGAACTGACCTACCATGAAAAATGATACAGGTGTAATTAGGATCCTTTCAATGAGCAGGTATGCTAAGCTATTATGAAAGTCACTAAGCAGCTTTAGTCCTCCATCAGGTGCTTCCCATGGCAGATGGAAGTTATATTAGGCCTGCAATGGTGTGAAAGCTTTAGCAAAAATGCACTGGAAAATTAACATGTGGAAAAAAGAAGCTCTTGCTATGCAGAAAACATAGTGAGGATTAAAAGGTGTAAGAGCAGTGAGTAGTTCCTCCAAAAATGTGTAGATACATGAAGTTAAAAACATCACAAATACCTCAACATCATCCACAATATTTACATTTCATTTTTAGCCTACATTGTTTATAATGAGGTTTTGAAATTTGACTGAAGCTTTTTTTCTCCCCCTTTGGTTTATAGGTTTGGGTTGGAAGGGACCTTAAAGATCATCTTATCCAATCCCCTTGCCATGGGAAGGGACACCTTCTGCTAGACATGAAACTGCTGTTTTCTCATAAAATAAAGCTATTTCAATGTGACTAAGTTTTAAAGTCTGGAAGTGTGCCACAACTCATTCCTCAGGAAAAGTGTAGCATTTTTGCCACAAGTAACAGAACACTGGAAGAATGAAAGGTGGGGCTTACACTGATATCATAGCAGCATCTCCTTTTCTAACAACCTGACTTTTTCTGCCTAAAAAACATACCTGAAGGAAGCACATAGGTGCAGAAAAACACCCACTCCTTAAGGCAGTTTTATCACTCTACATTGTAAAACTAAGGTATTGAGTTACAGAGAGAATTAAGAGAGCACAACATGTACTAGGTTTTGCATAAATAGATATCCATTTAAGGCAATTACAAACGAAAAAAAAAAAAAAGCAAGAGAAACACTTTCAGTAGCTGAGAGTATTTTTGATGGCAGGAAATCTTACTAAAACCATTACAAAACAAAAACATCCCTACCCTCCTACTCATTTAAAGGTAAGTTAATTTTCAGTTTTAGCAGCATAAGGTTTTGAAATGTCACCCTCAGACAGAGGGTAATATTCCTCATCATGAATGAATCAAAGTGTGAAATCCAACAAGAGTTTGGTTTTGTTATAATCTAATACCATCACATTTCCACAGAACTTGATATAGAGACTATTGCTCCAAGTGACAGAAAATCATTAACTGAAGAAAATAATTAATACACCACAGATAAGTTCTTTCCTGCACCTCACTGATACATATTGTTTTATGTGACTGTATACCACTCACTCAGTGCAAACAAATCCTCAACATCACCAATACACTTTAACTTGAGAAGCAGTGCTCTTCTAAAAGTTGCAGAGTATCCATAAAGAGGCTTCTGACCAATATTGTAAAAACAGTGCCCAAATTATTCTTTAAGGAAATATTCCTTGGATCTATAGCAAGGTTTCTTACCCAGTAACATTTCATTTTATTTCCAAAATATTTTGACAAGAAAAAAGCTCCTGAAAACACCTGTCTGTTTCTTCAGTTAGAAAGAACTTAAAATAAAAATGTTTGATTTGACTTCACATTTTGAAAGCTGTTTAAAACAGCACAGTGCATCTTTTCTCCTAATGTCAATAGACTGTAAATCTGTCAAAAAAAAAAAAAAAATTGAGAAAAGCTTTTATCTTTGAACTTTTGAAAAAAAGTCACAGTATTTGACAGAAGTACCCAGACACCTTCAGATAACAGGTCCTGGAAATGTACCTTTCATCCTTTAAGCACAGTTTAAATAATTACAACTGTGTATAGTCAAGCTCAGTAGTACAGCTGTGCAAAAAAATAAATCAATCTAGGAGTGCAAGACTTAATGCAAGTGTCTTTAATATAATGCAACCAAGTCCCATGACACAAAGGTGATGGATGGAAAAACTGGCAGAGTCAAAAGAAAGCATCTTTTTCATTGGTCATGTTTTTTTGCACTTTAGCACAGTGAAATCACTTACCAGCTTCCAGACCAGTCAGGGAGTACAGGAAGGAAGAGAGGACACAAAAGAGTTCTCAAACAAAACCCTGCAATGTTTTTCTGTCTCTCTGAGAAGAAACAGTGCCTAGAACCACACAAGGAAGAGCTAAAACAGCAGCACTCATTTTTAAAATTTCTTAAAAGTATTTTCACTTCTTTGTATGAAGGAGTTGTGAATGAAAGACAAATTTTTCAGTCAATTACTAAGTTAGGCAAAACATTTTGAAGAAAATGAGAAAATAGTCATGTTATGCTTTCACTATCTATAATTAACTCTTATTTCCTTTAATAAGGGTTTTATGCTCTGCCCAGGAACTCATTTGAGAAAAAATGACAACCTTAATCATTTTGGGTAAAGAGGTAATTTAGTATTCTACATCACAGAAATAAACCCTCACAGTTCCAACACATCTAGTATTTTAGAATGTGTTCCAACACATTCAGATTTTATTCTATGAAACACCAAAGCTTCACATGCAATTTGCTAGAAAGAACACAAATACAGTACTAGCAAAGTGACATGTACATAAACTATATGTCACTAGATAAGTGCCAAGTATATGAACACACAAAAACTGAAAGAAAAAAACATTCCTTCTAAGAAATCAGTGTTTCATTCATCGAACACTTCTTCTCAATTGTAGGACTTTCGTCTTTGCCTAACATAAAGCAATGTGAGGCTTGAGACTACTAGATCAGGTCATATATCACTTCAGAATTCAACCAATTCAACTCAGCCACAGTAAGAATTCATGCAATAAAAATCTTATTAAAAGAGTGCATTAAATTTGAAAGCAAATTTATAATTTCCTAATTTTAACTACAAAGCTACTATTATCAACTTGGCCTGGTATTAGAGAAACCACATGCTTTTCTATTTCTTCTCAAATATAGTTACAGTTGATGCTGTCACAAAACAAATCAATGAAGACATGAAAAGCCACCATTATAGTTGCAACCCAAAATATATACATGACAAACTACTTATCAATTTCATTAAAAACGTGCCTATCTAAAATGAACTGGACAATTGAAAGGCTACAAGCCAGTTGTATTAAATACTTTCTTTTTTTTTTTTTTTTTCATTTTCTTGCTCAGCCTTTTCAGTTGTCATTTGCTGTATGATAATTCATTCAAACTGTACATTGGAGTAGGTAAGAATTTTCAAAGCATGTGCAGGCTAGGTTTTTACTTCTCCTTTCTTGTCCAGTGTTGCGTGATTATTAAAAGTGTTTTGACTTAAAGGCAGTACCCCTGATAAAAGACAGACCCATGAGTTTGCTCAAATTAAGCAACTGATCCATGAAACACAGGAAGAACTTCTGGAGAGAATCTAAGTGCCAGCTGTGGCTACCTCAAATTTAAGTTTACTACCTGGTCCATAAAAAGCAGCATTCTTCCTCTGAGCCTCAGCTCCCACTGTGCTGTGAACATGATGTGATACCCAGCAAGCAATAGCCACACTCTTAAGCCTGTTATTTCTCTTACAAGAAAATACCCAAACATTGGCCATTAAATAGTATCTGAGAGGTTGAGGGTATATCAAGGTATTGTCATTCTTCATTCTGCCTTCCCCAAACCTGTGATGTCACCCAGGCTTTGCTGGCTGCTGTAACAGTGAACCTTCAATCACGCTTTCCAAAACAGCTCAAGCCTAGACTGTATGCAAAAGACCAACTGTACGCTCACATTCCCTAGATACAAATTACACATCCTTAGACTGAACACAAGATACAATGTGTGTCTTTTAGGTAGTGTATCTCTTCTATTTTTTAATGTTGTCTCCCTTTCAGGTCTGTGTAAAAGCAGTGATACAGACATCAGACTCCTTGCTGTTAAAAAAAGAATTTATTCACCACAATTCTGTTCAATAACTTGAGTCTGCAGTGTTCTTTCCTCAGGATATTAATCTTTCTAAAAGCATTCTTGCTCTTCTTCACTGTTACCATCTAATAGCAGTAATTACTTCTTGTTCTGTGTTATCAGATGTCACAGGTATTAAATGACTTTTTTTTTGTCATTGGATTGAAGTATCTAAAGAAGAATTTCTTTCAGAAGCAATCACTGACGAAAGGAAGCACATGAGCTCTGGCTTATATAGCCATGTTTGCAAAGACAGATGCAGCAGATGTGTCCACAAACATAAATAGCCATTAAGGAGGACAGAAAACTGCATTTGCAGAGCTAACAGCACATCCCTTCTATTTGTGATTCCTGCCTAAACATAGTGACTCAGAAGCTACATTCACACACCAACCTCCTTCCACAACATCATGCAAATGATACATTTAATAACTGGAGGTAACTGAATTATCAGACTTTAGTAGATTGGCCTGGATTTTTGTTATAAAGGGAACTACAATACCATCATTATATATGGGATATCATGACTGGAAGACAAAATGGGCATCTAAGGACAATCCAGAAAGCATAGCAGAAAATAAACATTAGGATTTTTTATTATATATATATGCATTCACAGTATATCTTCATCAATTGAAATTTAATCACCTTTTTACAATTTAGAGGAAAAGACAGGTTTTAGGGTAGTTAAGCCATGTATCATCAGTACCATGAAGCTAACCTATCAGTTATAATAGCTCCTATAAAATACCAGAGTGAAATTGCAATAAGCCTAGAAAATGGGCTACAAATCCCAGATATGCTCAAGCAAGCACTGAACCAAAAATAAAAATAGGTAGATAGGAAACCAAGAACTAGATAGCATTCATCTAATTCACGACCACTAACAGCAGAGATCACAGGCCAAGGCTTTAAAGCATTTTATTCAGCTCCAAATGGCAATTACTGGACAGGAACTTCAATTAGAAAAACCTTTCCTCTTCAAAACAAGTTAAATTTCTAGCAGTGTCTTTCTATTCTCTCCACATATAACAACTCTTACATTTCTCAGAAGCAACTTATGCTATTTAGGCAACTTAAATCTGAAAACATTTAAGGCTGACAAATAATAAAGAGTATCTGTGTTGCAGCATTTATTGTTCTGGCCTATGTTTATTAACCTGATAAAGGATCTCTCACATTTTCTTCCTCTTCCAAACATTTTTCTTATACGAAAGGAATAGACTGGACTATAATGAATACATTTCAGCATTTAAAAGTCAAGTTTCTCTTCTCATCATGCCCTTCTCCAAAGAAATAGTCCAAAAAAAGTATTAGAAACTTATTTTAGACAAAAGCTGTGGGAAAAATCTAAGTATTAGATTGCACAGAAATGCAAAGACGGGTGAATTTTTTCCTCCACTTATAAACATGGCTCCTAGGGCTGTAAATATTAAAAAAACAAACATCCCATTTGTAGTTCCAGCCTTAGAACAGGCTCAGTCCAAAGATATGCATGATCTCTATGGCAGGTGGATGGATAACCTGCTGTATTTTTTTTTTTTTTTGTGTATATTTTTTGCCTGACCACACAGGTGTAAACTAAACAAAAGAGAACAGGAACATATTTTTCAAAGCAGATTTTTGGGATAAAAAACTACCTGAATTGTACCACAATGCATCCTGGAATATTTTCATTACCAGAAAAGAAATTTGATTTTCATCATAAAAATGAAACATGTTTTCACATACACATAAAATATATACTGAAAATGGTAGCTTATACACACACACATCCAATCCTCCACTGAAAACTTTTCCCTTTGCTTAGTTCAAAACAAGCACAGAGAAACAGTATCAGACTCTTTCTTCTGCAGTGGGATGTCAGAATATTTAAAAAGAGCAAATACACACTCAGGGAGCAGTGGCACCAAGTCTTCCAGATCCATTACCCATCCACAACATCAGGGAACAAGTGTAAGAGGAATATTCTTTTAAAAGAACTTCTCAGAACAGTGCATAGGAGCCTACAAAAATGAAAACACCTACCAGTGCATTCTGGTTTCCTGAAGCCTTTTTAATGTTTCTTGCTGGCATTCCATGAAGATGACTACATCTACTCTGGAAACCTACAAAAAAGTACAAGTTTATTTAAGAGTATTTTCTCTACCATAGAACCAATAAAATTCACCATTACACACCAATCTATAAATATGAACTCTGTTAAACAAAACTATCTTATTGGCAAACATTTCACTGGTGGAAATACAGAGCACAGAACAGGAAAAGTAAGTGAAAGAATAAACTGTCACGAAAATTAGTATTTCTGCAGCCTTCTTACTGCCACCCTGGATCTATGCACAGTTGGCAGCACAAGCAGAACATACTGAACTATAGTAGAAAAACAATTTTTGAATCACTTACAACTTCCTTATGGCTAGGAATCATTAAATCTGGCCAATTTGAAGACACCAAATCCTCTAAAGCAATCTGTGCTCTAGAGGAATCCTTTCTTCCTCTATACAAACCACATGGCCTGACCATAAAGCTAAGTAGATGGTCACATTAGTCTTTCCAGCCCTTAAATTAATGAACCTCTGCAGAATTCTATACATCACAGCAGAAGCCAGGAACAAAATGAAGCATCAAGTCTCATTTTAAATAATGCTGAAAAATTCTCAATGCAAACATTGAGACAAATAAAAAGAGCAGGCCATTAAAATGAGCCATTTTCCACCTTCTGACTTTTCTAATAATTGACTTTGAGTTATTTCTCTCTAATAATATCTTAAAAATTAAAAAAAAAAAAAAAAAAAAGGAAATAAATGGGTAACTCCAAGATCTTGTCCACGTTTTACATATTTCATATAATCCACAGATACCTTTCTACTATACCCAAGTGATTCTACCTACAGCTTGCATTTGCTTGATTGCTACTCACCTCTCCTCCCTGAGCGGGACATAAGAGGGAAAGTACCAGTTAAGATACTTTCAAAGACTGGGTCAGGCAATTCTCTCTCCAGTTCTGTGGAATCTTCTTGTTCCCACCATGGAATAACTCCCGTGATTCCACATGCTCCGCCTGATTCGTTTTCATGAAACCAATCACTCTGTTCATCATCACCTGTGTGAGGGCAGGGTCCCCAGATCCCCCAAAAAAGAGGGAGGAGCAGAGAAGATAAAAATCAGATGTTACCATCAATAAATACTCTGGCAGGATTATTATTTCTTTTGCTTTATAGCTGTATAACAATTACTCCTATATAGCAGTTTTATTTGGAAACTGTTTCTCAATAGCATGACAAGCATTGCCATCAATGAAACATCATAAAATGTAATGTTTTAAAACCAATTTACAATAGTGAAAACAATAATAAACTAGTTAATCCTTTTGGCAATAACTGTGGGGAAATCCATTTAAGTTACTGCACTTTACATATTAACAAAAAAACAAGCCTTAATATCCTGCAGGGAATTAAAAGGTATAAAACAAACTGGTTCTTTGCAGCTGATAATGGTATATAATTTGCTTAATTTCATGATTTGTATGGCTAGTAAAAGGGGAAAACAATCATGAACAGATGTGACTGAATGAAGCTAATCTGATTAAGTTCATTTAGAAATAAGTTTTGAAAAAGTTGATTTTAAATGAAAACTGACAGTATCACATGATTGAGAATTATACTGCATTATAACACAAAGTTGGTCATTTTTACTGACAATATTATGCATGTAGAATTTAAATACTTGGATTTAAATTGAAAAATAAGACTGGAAACACAAGACTGAAAATCTGATCTTAAAATTAGCTCACAAACACACTGGCAACCTAAAATAAATGTCTATGCTCTTTCACACACACCATTTAGTTTCAGAAGAACTGAAAATATCTTCAAAAGACATGGGAAATTTCCTTTCCTCCACTCAAAACTTAGATTAGGTATGTGCTGTACATTTTATTCCACTTCAAACTATCCAAACCATATTTCGTTATTTTTGCACAGAAGTTATTTGTTTGACATTTCCACTTTTATTCGGAAATAAATTAAGCAAGATAGAAATGTAAGATTTTTAAGGCACAGATTTCAAGAATAAAAAAGCATTTGTGCAAAATTTCTCTGTCACTCAATGCCATAGTGGGGAAACACAAACGGTGAAAACCAAAGCCAAAATTTCATGAAAAATAAAATCCAACACACACTTTCTCCAAATAAAATGTTGCAATGTAAACAATATTTGTGATATAGCACAAGTTAAAATGTCTGTAAAATTCAATCAGGGCAAGCACTTCTAGAAAATACAGAACCACTAAAGCCCTTTACTGTTCACTTGCAGGTGGAATGGGATCCTTACACCATTAATGACCACTACTGAAAGCAAAGTTAGCAGAAGCTACAGAACAGGAACTTTTAGATGGAGAAAGGGGAAAACAAAGGTCAAAATAAGATTTAAATTTCTTTGCATTCCGGAAGCATTTCAGCCTGCTCTCCCTATTCACTCTAATCCTCATTTACAGCTGTGACATTTCACAAAGGTATTCACCATTAATTCTATCCTCTTTTTGTTACAACCTTGGTATGGGTCTACAGGTATGGGCTCTTTGGAGGAACTCTAAGAATACTGAATAGGGACACTGGTGGTAGTGGAAGGAGAATCACAGCTTTTAATTAGATTGGTCTGTGGTTCAGAGTTGAAGTTGAAATCCTTTGTTTTGATTTTCCAAACTTTCGTGTTTGGAAACACTTTCCAAACTTTTATGTTTGTTAAGCTTTGTCTTTAGATTTTATCATGAGAGATCCAGACACCTTCACTAAGAAGAAATACTATCAGGAGCTGAAAAGTAGTCTTCTTACACATAATTCATCCATGGATGTAAGCACAGAATTCTGAAATGGGGTTCCATGATGAGTTCAGGGACAGAAGCTGTAAAAGGCAGGCAGAGCAGTCATGGAAGAAAGCTACAATGTAAGACTGGGTTGGTGGAATGTGCAATAAGGCAAAGAGCAGCTGTAGAATGAAACTGTTATCTTTGCTATATACCCAATAGCAGTTCTTTGGGAAAAAAAAATTACTTTTCCTTTTAGTGCAACAGGAATATTAGTATGTTAGTATGTTAAGCAATTTTCTGTTAAGATACCTTAATTTTTATGCTATTATACACTTCCCTAAGCATTTATGTTGCTTACAGCCAAAGGCAGACTGCAGATCTGAACCTCTTAGTCTTTTTTCACATGACAGCAGGATCCAGATATATTTGGTTTTTAGCTTCCTTGTCTGTGAAATTAAACAACTCTGAATCCTAAGAATATTTTAAGTCATATTATCACTTGAGGCAAGCATAAGCCTATTACTACTATTGTTATCCAGGTGAGAGCACTCACAGGCATTTGGCTTACCAGTCGCCCCACTTTGAAGGAATGTCACTTTTAGAGCCAGGGAACACCACTGCATTTAATTAATTCCCTACCTCATACATATAGGCAATAAAACACAGAGGCCTCCCCACTCAAGAATTTGGTAACCAAACACTGGGATTTTATGCTACTTCATTTGCAGCTCTCAAAAGGCAGCACAGTATTCCACAGCAAATGTGATCTCAGGAATACTCAAAGCTCAAAGCAACATTTTTGACTTCCAAAGATTTACTACACTGTCCTTTCCTCCTAGGATGCTGATTCAGCACAGGACTACAGTTAATTATGATATTTTGCCCAGGTACAGGAGAGGTAGAAAAACCTCCAGATATCCAAAAATAGAGCCCATGCATCCTGCTAAACACATTTTTAAAATACATCAAACTTGTTTATGTGTAAGGTTAATGCTTCAAGGAATTACTTTAAAGTAATTTACATTGAATTATAACTGCACTGATCAGTACAATAGAGTCAATTTAAGGCTCAGAAATGACAACTTCAATCCTAAAATTTCCAGGCCAGTTTCTGGCTTCATTTTTTTTTAAAGTTATTTTTAGGCCATCCCCTCCCTCCAATTACTATTTCCCTAAATTTCACTCTATATTATTAAGTCTACATACTTATCTAACTACTGCTCCTGTTAAATTCCTTGCCTTCTTCTTTAAGAAGTTTTGAAAATTATTTATGGAGCTTCTGGTGGTTTCTCTATGGACACAGATACTTTCTGCATCACCAGCAATTTCATGTTCAGAAAAGCTTCACCTGAATCTTACTTTAGCTAAAGCAGTGCAGTTTTACAAAAACTTTCCACTGCACACTAAGAGAGAGTTTTGCCCCTCTTCCTGTTTCATTACAAAATGGCCAGATCAGGCTCAACAGCAGCCAGTACATGTGTTTGCCTATAACAACCACAACATACTTGGAGAAGGTACTGTGAAAAGTTTGGCATTGGTGTCCTACAAACACCACGATACTGTGCTGCTCTGTTATCCACCAACCTGCACACAGAAAGCACAAGCACAAGGTCTCTGAATATCCCAGGATTTTAATGTCATTTCCAGGACCAGTGTACTTCTTTCTATGTAAAAAATCCCCCACTGCTAGTAGCTGTAATAATCATTTGAAGGTATCAGGACATTCACTGTAACACATCCCAGGAGTTTCAGGAGAGCAGAAGCTCAAGTTACCCATTCACAGAGGAACACTGCATCTTACTCTTTGTGCTTTACAGAGCTACCTTGACAAAAGATAGACATATTAAAAAATATTATATAAATACTTAGGATTGCAACTACTCAGGTCATACACAACAACTTCATATTATTTCTTTTTCATTTGCAAAGACAATAAAACTTACTTGTCACAACAGTTCAAACCTGGTGTGATTTCACTTTTCATTGCATGCTCAATTTCTTTATTCTATATAGAGAAGCACACTCTGTCACCTGCAGCTATTGACATGCTGTGCAAGGTCCAAATTAGCTCCTCACTAGAATTCTTCTACTGAATCAGTATTGGGTCATCTTCATAAAGGACACAGTAATGAATATATGTTTAATCGTAAAATAATGAGCAGCAATCTTTAAATGCTTAGCCACATCCACAATGGAACTCTGAGATTCCCTGACCTTCTCCAATTTTAACTGTTTAACACTTTATTAACATAATATTCCTTCCTACTTGCTTAGATCTTAAAGGACATTTCAAGTGCTGCATGCTATGATTTAGGAGATCTTAAGTCAACTTTGAATTTCCCCAAGTGTGCAAGTATAGATGAACCAGGAACACACAGTATGTTTTATTTGCTATACCCAAGCCATAAAGCTCACTAAAGAACATCCTTGCAATTTAACTATTTCTTCCCCCAAAACAGGGTATCATCTACTAGCATTTAAATAACAATAGTTTTGTTAACATTCTGTTGAAAGCTTAACTTGTAAAGTGCCTTTGACCTGTGAAGTGCCTTGAAACTGCAGGAGATCCTACTAGTCAGGCCTGTTACATAGTTATTGTATGCTGCAATGCAAAACTAGACATTTTAGTTACAAATTCTTGTAAAGTTTTCCTAAACCAGGATAACACTGCTCATAATTAAAGTTTTTAACAACTGCAAAACAGCCAAGAAAATACTACCTGGAACAAAAGGAAAAAAAGAGGAAGGAAAAAGGAAGTAATGAGGATTCAGGTCTATCAATTACTTGGTTGACTCTACTACCTGCATACTCTAGAGTATGATAGAATCACAGTATTTTGGGTTTTTTCCTAACTATTAAATCTTACCCCTAAACTGCAATTTGAAAACCTCTGAAGAAAATACAACCCATAAAAAGTCACCTGAGTTTTGTTAATAGTTCAGCAGCTACCTTCTTCCCTGACTGTACTGCTGCTAAATATTTCCCATGATCCTTAATCTTTTGCTGACTAACCCTTCAGGGTTTCCACAATGTTTCACAAAATAAAAACATTTGCCACATTGGACCAGCCAAAACTGAGCATCAATTACTTCTGCCAAAAGGAATTATGACAGTGGGACAGAGCACAGCAAGAGAGCTGCTTGTGCCCTCTCACATGACCTAATGTAAGCACTTGGATAACTTGGAAAAGGAGGGCAAACAAGGCTGGGCTCAGATGAGGACTTAATGGAAACCAAACAAATCAAACAAAGCTGTAAGACTGGAACAGAGGAAGGAAAAGAGTACAGAAGTTTTAAAAAATGTTAGACGATACAGCACATACTAGAAGTTGAAAAAATATCTCAAAAATGTTCTCTTGTCATAGCAACTCATGAGAATTACAATGTAGCTTGAACTATGCCAATTAATGCTACACCTGATTTTTAAAATCAAATTATAAAATTTAAACTCTTCTGAGATTCTGTAACAGAATTTATTTCCATATCCTTTCTGAAAAAAATTTGGAAAATACTAAAGGTCAGAAGATCAGGCACTTCAAAGTTCATAACTAAATATTCAACTATTTAATTGACTGGCCAAATGCTCCAAGAAATTGCTGCTTTAGTAATTTTCCTGTCTGGAATGTGTGTCCCAAAGGAAGAATATGCTTTGGGAATTAATTAAAGTTTTATTAAGACTATTTGTCTGCAATAAATGAGATGTGGTTCTTGATCTCAGAAACAAAAAACAAACAAATGTTGCCCAGAAGAACAGGAACCTCTTGTCCTCTGCTACCCAAACTTCTAAGTGATGGCAGGCACATCATTTAAAACAAGTATTTCACCAGGCAACATTAATCAATCTCTGGTTCTTCACTTGACTTAGCAGAAACCTGAAGTCAGAAGTGCAGAAAATTTGAACTACAAATGAGGTCAAGACACTGATGCTCTGAACATAGATATAGATACATATATATACAGATGTAGATAAGATCCAGATTATGATATAGATGATGATGATATAGATATAAATATCCTGGAGGAGGGACACTGGTAAGACAGGAATTAGAGTCTGGATTTAAAACTACAAAACAAAACCAGCCATTTCTTCCTTAATACATTTTCATCCTGTCCTCTTCCAGCTTTGTTTATCAAATCTAGGCTTTTCCTTTCCTTCTATCAGATTGACTTTCTCCTTCCTTCATTCTTGTCAATTTTGTACGGGTCTCAGTTCAGCTACAAATTAATTCATAGAGATAAAATAACCTCCTCTTACTTAAGGAGAGTACAAATTACTAGTATTTACTATTAGGGGCAACAAGCACTATTAGAAAACCAACAATTTTGGTTTCAACAATTTTGAAGTAGGATCTCTGATAGTACTTTAATGGAAAACTGTCAAAAAACCAAATCTATAATGCAGATTTAAAAGTATCTAAGTTCCAGTGTGAAGCTAACAGTCTTCTGATCATACCTAAAAATTATAAGTTCAAAGAAGAGATTGAAAAAATAATGTTTTGTCATGATAATATCCTTCTCAGGTTTAATTATTGTTGTTCTTTTTATCTCTGCTTCAGAATATTTTTCAGGCCTAATGCCTTCTGCTTCAAAATTGAAAACTGAAACAAGATCCAAATATCAGACAAAACTAAGAACTACAACTTTACTGTAAAGAACCAACACTAAAAAAGGTAACACCACACCACTGAAAAAATGCAGTTGGTCACTGATCCCTCTGTTTTCTTTTCCCACAAAATATATAAGAAAACCAGAAGGCAACTCAGATATTTTCAACCATATTATTCAAGGATTTAAATAATACAGTTCAGATTAAAGGATAGAAATATTGATAGAAATATACCAGAAGGAAACTGAAAAAACATATGCAATTAGGAAGTGTGATAGGTCATCTTACCTATAAATGTAGAGAACAAATACTTTAAAAACTGCAAGTCAGAAGAGAAATTCAAAAGGGAAGTAAAATCAAATCTTTTTTACTCATACTTACAGACTTAATGCATTGTAGCACTGAACTTAAATCAATCTAAATCAATCTGAATTTTCAAAGAGAACCTAAACTCTCAAAAAAAATGAATTAGCACAACTGAAAACAGATACTCAGGCTGGGAGGTACAGTTTTTGTAGCACAAGTTACCACTGAACAAGGAAGTTAACACTTCTGTTTTAAGTAGGAAAAATCCCCTCCCTACTGGAGAGAGCCTCAACCCCCACAAAACCAGATGGAATTAGAAATTTAAAAAAAGAAAAAAACCCAAACATTCCTTTAAGCTAGTTTTGTGGAATGGGTCAGGATTTGTTTTCTTGCACACACTCCAGTAGTGTTTGGCAAACAGTGTAAGAAAACACCCTCTGTTACCATTAACTTAAAATTTCCAACAGAAAAGCAAGTCTTAAATACCTGAGAGACTATTTTTTGTGTATCATTTTTGTATCCTGTCAAAGATAGCGAGTTACTACTCCATCATAGCATAATACAGGTAAATGTGTTGCAATATAGACTAAAGCTGATAAAAATACCAACATTTTACCTCCATCCTCACAGTTTTATCACAGAAAAACATGTGAGAACATTATGCATACTAAAGGAAGTTTCAATCTCCACTGAATTTCAGATTAAACAAATTTTTTTTCAGATGGGAGATGTTAAACAGCTCTAATCTCAGTCTTAGACTACATAAAAAGTAATCTGAAATTATTTTTCAAACAAACTAGTGAATGAAAAAGAACTATAAAATCTTGCTCTATCACTTTGGAGGAAAAGAAAGAAAAAAGCCATCTCAAGAACAGCATGAGAAGCAGCACTACAATGAGAGTCCTGTCAGAAAATTGGAGGAATTGAGCAATTAATATAGATGATTTTTAGGAGATGCTCAGGTTTTAAATAACTTTATCATATTACAGAGGCTGTTTCTCAAGATAGCTTTTGACTAAGTCACGTAGTCAAGATACATCCTCTGATTAAAAGAAAACCAATTAAAAGAAACCAAAAACCAACAGAAAGCAAGCTGTATCTCCACTCAGTAAAACAGTAATAGAAACCAAAATATAATAATTAACCTCTGAAATAACTTGTAACGCTTACAGAATTTCAACTGATGTGGTTTGAGGGGTGGAGAAGGGAAAGATTGTTTCAATACCTTGTCTTCCCTCATCATTGGTAAACAAACCAGCATCACTGCTGCTCAGACTGCTGGATTCACTGTAATAAGAGAAAGAAAGAAACAGATCAAAAAAACCATTGATCTTTCAGTTGTAAAATTTTACGGAGACAAAGCTGTGCTCAGATTGAACTTAAGCCCAGCAGAGATCGGAGAGAAAATAGGATGATTTTTTTAATCAAACTGCAAATATCCCAGTTCCATTAACTACAAAGCGTATTATTTTTGGCACATAAAACCATAGGAATCTAATGGTACTCTGACAGTAAGCCAGATGTGACTGCAACGAGGTGCTGACACAATTGATGCATTTTATTATCTGCTTCCATCAAATGCTCACTGGTCCCTTCTTATGCTGTGCAATTCAGCTTGATCCTGGAACACCACTGCTCAATAAAATGGGAAAAGTCTCAACCAAAAGCAGCCTAAGCTTTCCTTCAGCATGTGAAATATGAGTCTGAAAATCGAATTACCTTTCTGTACATCATTTGCAAAAATTCTGGAAAAGATACTGTTTAAGGTTTCATGATGTAGTCCTCAGGGAGAACAAAAAAAGTTTATAACAAAGGTAGTTACTTATATCAAAATAAAGGTCACCCTGAAGAAAATAAATATGATTAATGATCATAACATCATCAATAACAACAAAAACAACACACAGTTTACTTTTCTATGACTCCCAGCATGGCCTTAGAATGTGTGTATACAACATGCACACACATTTCTAAATTCAAAGACATGAGTAGGTATTTAGTTCTTTGCTGTATGCACATTGTTACATACAGTAATCCATGTGTCTCTAAATAGTAAATCAGACTGGTCTTTCAATAACAGAGATTGCACTTTGTTGAGTTTCACATGAAAGGACTTTTCTGTAAACCCTTTATTTCACTTTTTACCAAGAGAGTAGCTATGTTAAGGAGGTAATATTCCCATCAAAATTTTATCACATTTTACTTACTTTGAGATGTAGAACAATTTGAAAAAAAATCACAGACACTTCAGTTCAGCAAATTCAAGTACATTTTATAAATACTATGGCTAGTCATGATGTGCCCATACAAGCCACTCACAAGAACTTTATGTCTGTTTACCTTTGTACACTTATTCATATTACAATTTGCATGCTGTCCTATACTTGGAATCAACTGTTTTCAATTATTTTTATCTTTTAATACTAATTTTTTTTAATTTTTCTACTAAATAACTAGTACACTTAAGAAAATTATTTTCTTTTAAATTCTAATTTCTCACAAAAGCAAATCTCGGTTTTTTTAATACATCAATATATGAATTATTCATATGAACATATTAATTCTATAAAATTCATCTAATTAATATTTAATTATAAGCATATATATGTTTTTAGTATCTTCCTTTAGGAGGAATTCCAACATGATTTGAAACACAATATGGTATCAGGTGACACAAAGCAGTGATTGGGCTTTTAAAACATATCTATATATCTATATCTATATATAGACATAGCTCTGTATTTGAAGATTAAGTTGTTTTAATCTTTGCAGTATCTTAGGCTTATACAAATTCTTGGTGCATAAGCAACACTTGCACTATATCTTATACACAATATAATCAGAACAGACTTAAGCACTTGCACAATTGCCTAAGCAGAAGAAAGGTGACATGCAGGCAATGAGAATGGAACCATCAGGGAGATCAAGACTCAACTTTCTAATATTGCAAGTCCTAGTAATTCCCTTTTAGCAAGCATCCCATCCTCACTTTAATACAGATGGCTTCACTGTCTGTAGATTTCATTGTGCACAATTTTACATCATCCATTTCAAAGGAAAAAATAGCCCTTCTTCATAGATTTTTCTTGTCCATTTATTGCTTAATTGCATATTTTAAAATAAAGTCAGGAAATCCTTTCAACCCCAATATTTCAGCCACTTTCCCCACCTAAACTTCCAATTTTGAGAACAGTCTCCTTCCCTTTTTTAAATAAGGTATTTCAATTGTGAAATAATTATCACTGAAAGACTAGTCAGCATATGAACACATAACCACTTGAAATTTATGAAGAAAATTTAAAAATTCAAACTAACACTGGCATATCCACGGCAGCCACAGTGTTCACTCTCCTCAGGCCACAGTCACATTGGGCAGGGATGGCAGCTGAGATAATTGCTACATGGCAGTCATTTAACTGAATAAATTCAAAACCTCTGGAATTAATGTATTAATATCTAAGTACATGGAAACTGCTATGATGGAATGTATTTCCAGTTTTATTACAATTTTGCAGTGTTTACTGCTAATTCCTTTGCTTTGTAATGAGAATTCTGCTTCCACGAAAAAGAAAAAACCCAGACTCCTTTTAGTCCTATAAAATAGTGCGTGCAAGCAAAAATTTAGAAGGAAGAGCTAAACTATCCAAAAAGCTTTTGCACCTTTATTTCTACACTATTTTCAAATAATGCCATGTACAAACTAAAAACTTCTGACTGGATTTAGAGCCAAGCAATTTAACTCCCATTAAAAATTAACAGCTTTGTTTTGTTTTTAGAAAACAAACATCTAAAAAATGAGTCCTTTTTTTAAGAACTATTGCACTGATTATTGCATACAAAACAAAAGCAACTTTGTATACTTTTTATTCATCCTCTTCCAGCAAGTGTTGCTGAAGTGCAAGCGTTATCCAAGATGCTTTGTTAACCCTTGCACCTTGTACAATCCCATCTTCCCTTTTAAAATCTAAGCTTTCACTTTTAGAACATACTCTTAAGAGTTTGCTGGTTTTTTCAAATTCTTCTAGCTAAACAATCTAATAAAGGCACTATTGCATCTACATAAAGTTAGACTAAAACAAGTTAAAATTATGCACAAACAAAATATTCTGATACAGTATCACCTGAGGCTTAGATACTGCAGATTTCTGACCATACTATGAAACACAAGTTTTCTAGTTCAGTGATTTCAAAACTTTCTGGTACAGCTGAACATTGAAAAAAAAAATCAGTAGAATGACAGACCATCACTCTATCGTGTCCATGAGCAGAAAACCCTATGAAGATGAGAATGGTTCTTAAGACTATTTACTGGGGCCATAGACAAGCATTTGGACTATGACTTGAGCTAAAGCACCATTTGGGGTAACAAAACATCAAGCACTTTGAAGAGGAACAATAAAACAATAATATTGTTTTAAAACAATAACATTTCTTTTGACAAAGAAGATTCAGACTGACCTGATTAGCTCAGTTCTGGGAGTCTACAAGAGAATATCCTTATTGATCACTATTCTCTCCACACAAAAATTAGCTATAGAACTTTTGAGTTGAAGAATTGTTACCCTTGTAGCAGAACAGAAAGTCTTTTATAAATAATAAATGCAACAACACTATGGAGATATGAAAAATCATGCAATATTTGAAGGAAATTTTCAAACATCTGTCTTTAGGTCCCAGACTTGGAAGAACAGACTCCAAACAGCAAAGAAAAAGAGAAGTTTTACTAAAGGTTTCCTGACAGCACAGACTCCTAACTTGCATGTCAAAGGGGGATGCCTAAAGTTACACTGGCTGCCTTGAAGGATGAGTTCTGCTCTAGCAATTAATATGTAAGGGAAAAATGTTTAAGGCTTGGGATTTATTCAGCTCTTCCAGCTGTTTCTTGTTCACAGGTGAGAGACAGAGGAGTATGTAACAAAAAGACTTAGGACTTTTCTGGCTATAACTGGAGTTGGTTACTTAACAAGGCTGCTGTTATTACAGTAACCAATGGGACTGCTCTGGTCAAAATCATTCTCTGCATCTCAATTCTACCTGTCCAGTAAGGAAAAGGCCTAACAATTTATAGATAAAATGCTTACAGAAAAAAGCCAGAGACACCAGTACCATCAAGGAACTGATCAAAATTATATCTTTCAAGATGTGTCTGTCTTGCAGACACTTCTGTATTCAGAATTTGGCATGTGAAATAAACAAAACCAGGCTTTACCAGGCCCTTCAGTTAACATCCCCTGTGTGTAGTCGAAAAATGACATACACCTTACTGTGTTGTCAAAACAATACTTTGGAAACAATTACCACTGTAGTATGACTGCTGTCTGGAATGGATGGATGAGGTGTACTGCCAAAGGGTCATCATTCCTCCATTTTTCTAATGGTAAGCTCAGGTGTTTCTGAACTGTAAATTGGTTTTTGCATTTCGTAAATGATGTATATCCTTGGCAACCTGCAGGCTTTTTATGCCCATGACACACCAGAACATACTGTCTAAATGGTGACTCTAAACACTGACAACCTTTCTGACAAATAGGGATAACAATCAAAGCACCAATGTCTAAAAATTGGAAAAACACTAAATTCTTATCTGACAACAGTTACCAGTTGAAATATCCAGAAAAACCTGTGTTATTTGTATTTTATCACTCTTAAATCTTGAAACAATTAGAATGTATTATTTCACAGAACTGTTTTCTTGTTATTCCTCTGCTATATCACACTCTATTTTATGCTGAAATCCTTAATCTGGGCAATTAATACATAAAAAATTGTAGATTTAAAAAAACATTAAGAGTAATTTGTTAAAACAGATACTATTGATGCTAGAATTTTAACTCTGGAATCAACAAAAAATCTGAAGATTCGCAATACAAGCAACAGTAACAAAAGCAAACAAGTATTATCCAAAGTTTCTGTAAAAACAAAAAGAAAGAATAACCTGTCACTCATGTTCTCATCTGAGCCTTTTTGCTCCTCATACTCCATTTTGTCCTTATTGGCTTGATTCACTTCTTCATTTTCTATAACTACTCCTTCATCCAAGATTTCTGGACCTTGTCGAGCTGCAGATACTTTTCTTTTTTTCACTTTGCTCTTGGAAAACTCTTGGTGCTGGTATGATTTATTGTTATTGTCCATTTCTTGATCTCTGCTATTATCCTGCTGTTGAGTTATTGTCAGTGCATTAGAGACTTCTGATGGCAGATCTATTGCCATGCGTTTTACCTTTCTCCTCCTGCGCAAAGTTCTGTTTCCCAAACTGTCCACAGCCAAATCCGGTTCGTGCCACAGAGGTCTTTTGCCTCTAATGTTATTTAAGTTTGAGGAAGGCCTACGTTTAGCAACCAATAGCTGGTCATCAGAATCACTGTGGTCTTTCTTGGTAGCATGATTCTCCCTGTAGTCTTTGTTTGATTCCTCTAAACTGGAATCAGAGCCTTCACTCAGGCAGTGGCCAGTCTCCCAGGGATGATGGGTGGTAAATGAACGCCTTTTCCGCCCCCTCCTTTTCCTTGCCTGTCTCTTTAGAAGACAAGACACGCTTCGAGAATGATCTCCAGTGTCAGCGAAACCTCCTCTGGCTTGCTCTGAACTTTCTTCCAGTGCCGAGACCAGATCATGAACCAGCTCCTCCATAGTCCTACTGAAATGCCTAGAGATTTCAAAGGAAAAAAAAAAAAAAAACACACAAGAAAACAACAAATTAATTAAAAGCACTAAGCATAAATCACAACAACTTCATTTGGCAAAATCATTTTATCATTTTGTCACTTTAGACAAGGTAGAATAATCTTTATAGGATGGCCACTGACTCTTTCTGCCAAGAGACAAAACCTTGCCAACCAGTCCTACAATATTTCCAGCACAGCAGCGTAAGTTCCTTTTAAAAGGTACCTTCCCAAACTTCTGTCATGAAAAGAAGAGGCAGCCATGAGGTTCCCCCATTTGTTTCTGGCCTCACTGTTGTCGTTTGGTTTTAATTAATCTCATCACATTTATATGACTGTCAGGAATTTGACATGGAAAGAACATCAACAAAGAGCACTCACTCTAACTGCAGATAAGGAGCACATTTTAAATTTAGAAATTACAAATGGAATACATAATATTCTCCTTGATATACGTTAATGTGTTCTGCTTAAGACTTCCATTATGATAAAATATTTTTAAAGATGATTATCTCCTAATGCTGCCTAAGACAGCAACTCTTGGATAATGTGACTTTTTTCCTAATAGCAGCTAATTCTGTCTTTTTGAATGGCTGATATCTGTTCGATTTTTAAAAAAAGATCGATTCAGTGAAGTTATATTAGGTTGACAGAATACCCAACTACAGAAATTCTAGAGTAATAAATGCAAAGTTTCCTACCACATGTAGGCACTTGTATCCATAGAATCCCACGCTCACAAAAGGAAAAAAAAAACCTAAACACACAGTATCGAATTAAGGCCTTACACTTTTAAATGTTTTGCCCCTTCCTCTCCAAATTTCACTAGCATTTAGCATGTCTTTAACTCAGTATGCTTTGGTAAGTTCACCCATGCACTGCATGAATGCAACTACAAAAACATTAAATGATTGCTGCTGAACTCTAATCCTCCTCTGAAGGCTGTGAACCTTCTCCACAAACACAGCAATCAGACTCCCATATCAGAACATCAGAAGATCCCTTTCCTTGAGGTAAAGCAAAGAATAATTTTCATGCTTGCTACTACATTGCATAAACTGATACATATGGAATACATTGTACATTCAGTAAATTACATAGAGGATATTTAAAAGCAAGACTCTTTACTTTGTTTTACAATATAAATGGCTGGAGGAACCTATAATAACAAGCTTTCTACACATACTCAGTGGTGCTAAACAGATCACAGACAGCTTTCCTCTACCACTTAGCACAAACTCCAACATGAAAGGTATCTAATGGTGATGGCTGAATGGGCAGTCTTAAATATTAATGGAGGAACTGAAGAACATGTTTAAGAAGAAATCCAAATGCTCATGAAATATCTTACCTAAAGAAGTTTATATTTTCCTTTTAAACCATTTTCAGAAATACTTACTTTAAGCATTTTAATTCCAAGAACAATAAAAGCAGAGAAAGTGGTAGAAATACAAGCTTATTTAGAATTACTGAAACTGCTGTGTCACTTGCATTTATTTCCCATACCTCTTTTCCTGTCCTGATGTAACCTCAAGTCATATTACTTCCTCTTAATGTTTTCTTTGGCTCTTAGTACAGCAGAACTATATCGTCTTGTAAATGGTGAGACAACTCTGGAAAAGTGCTACACTCTCCTTAATCCACTTGGTTTACAAGATGCTCAAAGAGATGCATTAGCCCGTGTTTCTCCATGGCTATGGCTGCACTGGGAGGGCACTCACCCCCTCCTGTCCTGTTAAATCCCCATGAGGACAGGCATCCCCAGAGGGGCACGTATCAGAAATGAGATCCTTTGAGATGTAAGGGGCTTTTCTGCACTCATTTAACAGAAGCCATAACACTTGAACAGACAAACTGCAGCATATTTGGGTTAATTTCAAACACCAATTCCTGCAAAAGCCTGCCCAGTACTTCCTCCCACACACTTTTGCATCTATGGCAAACTTAAGAGAAGTAGAGGTACACCAAAATGTGAATTTGTAGGCTTAAACCCAGATTTAGCTCTCCAAATAAACAGATTTCTGCTAGCCTGCCAAAATATGAACTAGCTTATAGATATCTCTTGCCAGAATATGATCTAGCTTGTATAAATCTCTTGCAGCCGTTCTCCTAGTGATCCTGCAGCACAAAGCAAAAGGGAAAGAGAAGATGGGGACACTAATGCCTTGCACCATAGTTTATGATTAATTCCTTCAATTCAGTATCCCTAATCTGTATGGGTAACTATATCACTAAAATCAATGTAGCTCCTAGAGTGGACATACCAATTTACTCCAGAAAATATCATGAGTATGGTAGTAAATTGCCTTAGTTCCAAAATACTTCAAGATCAAACACAACATGTCCAGCTCTGATTTTTATACTTAAATGAAACTTGCCCTGAATTCCTCCCAAAATACCGCAACACAGATGGTGCCAGATCTAAAGACAAAACTCAAGAAAAGCAAACATCCTCAAGTGTTTTTGAAATACAGGGATAACAAGATTCTCAAATGACTTTGAGTAGTAAAGGGATTTAATTTCCAGCAGACTATACCTTTGAATATTATACACTCCTGCAATTAATCTTTTCTACTGAAAATCAAGTCTCTATTGAAACTCCTGAATTAAGGTTTGTACAGGGCAGCGACCTTATTTGCCCTAAAAATTGCAGCCATAGTCCAATGCATAATATAATTGTATCATAACTATATCACCTTCTATGCAGATTAGACAAATTAATATTTTAATTATTTCAACATGCTTCCTTAGGATGATTATGAACGAGAATTACATTATCAACTTGGGACAGTGCAAGCTCCTTTGCAACAGACTGAGAATGCAAACACAAAGCACTTCAGCTTTCTATTCACACTGCACTTTCAACATGCCAGTGGTCCACATTAAAACTCCTTTGCCTGAAAACCCAAAACCTCTCTTTTGCCTAATTTTATCAGTGCTCTCATTTCTCCTGCTATAACTGAGGAAAAAAAAATCCCAAAGGTAGAAGCAGCCAGATAGATTTCAGATTAACTGTTTTATCTCCAAAATTCAGAAGCATATTTCTATTATAGCATTATTTATCAGACAAACTCAATTTTGCAACTTTCTCTATTGTTCACAACCAGCGATCAAGCCAATGAAGCAAATTTAATCATTGCTGCAGATGGATTTGTAACAAAAATATTTGCATTTGAAACAAGTTGAAAAATAACTACAAGAGGTATTAAGGACATTACCAGTGAGTATCAGCAGTGTTCAGTAAGACAAGAAATTTCGAAGGTTGTAACAATGAATGTAGAACAACATATTGAGGTACATAAAATATTAAGATGAGCCACAGTTTAGCACGACTCACATAAGGCTATAAAAATGCTGTTACAGCAACAGCCCACAGCTAGCAATAAACTGTAATGTCCTCACTAGGAGAGAAACTTACTTTACTACAAGAAAATCTAGTTTGCCTACACTGACCTTTACATTCATCTCAAGCAATTTTAATGTAGTACACCAAAGGCTGACTCCCTTTCTCTCTAACCCTCACCAGAACAGACCATGTAAGTCCTGCTTGCAGGAAAAAGCATAAATGCTTTCACCTGCTCCAAAACAGATCACACAGCTTCTGTTCAGTATTAATATTCAAATTGAAAATCCTAATGGAAATAATGGGCACTCACTTTTTCAGTGAAAATTAAGTATCATTTGTGTTCACCTCTTACCTAAAGCACATAACAATGTAGAGATCTGACTGCTTACAAAATATTCAACAAACACACTGATGGAGAAGTAAATTTAGTTGCACAACTCTTAAGGAGAGGCATTATCTTTTGCCAAACCAACAGCTGCATTACCATTCACTTTCTAGTTCTATATCTTTTCCTGTTAAACAGGACTGGGGCTTCTTGCAGCTAAATTTATGCTACTTCTGTGCTTCATCAATTCCAAAAAGAACCATGAGTTTTGTTTTCTTCACAAACCACCTTGATAACAAGCTAAAAGCACAAGAAAAATCAAATAGTTCCTTCAACATCAGGATTATAAAACCTGACTTCCTTTTCCCATATGGATTCTCTGATGTCTCATAGCACAGCCGTACCCACAGAGCACCTTTATCTTCAGATAGGCACTAATTTGAATCCCATTTCTCCACCTCAGAAGTTATTTTCACAAAGCATTAGAAGCACTAGTTTTCAGAGCTCTGCTTTATTAATGAGTGTGACTGAAATCTGTATTGAAGAGGTGCAAGTATTCTGGAAAGAGCAGCACATGATAAATCTCACTGCCTTACTTGAAGAATCTACAGATTCAAAAAAGAGAACTATCATGGTTCTTGGGGGACACAAAGAGAGAAGCAAAACAAAGCAACACAATTAAGAAAAAATGGTTTAAAAAGCTGGCAAAAGACTATGGTAGATTAGGAAACTACTGATAAACTTCTGTTACATAGAAGCTTATGTTTCCCTTCTTCCCAGGTAACAAGACGAGGAAATAGCCTCAAGCTGCACAGGGGAGGTTTAGAAAAATTTTATATTCTTCATTAAGAAGAAAATAATTAGGAAAGAATGGTCAGGTATTGAACCAAACTGCCCAGAGAAGTGGTGGAAGAACCAGTGAAAGTGTTCAAAAAAAGTGTGGATGTGGCACCTGGGGACACCACTGAAGGTGGCAGCGCTGGGGTAACAGTCAGACTCTGCCTCAGTGGTCTTTCAAATTGAAGTTGTGGCTAGACTATTTAAACTCCCTATCATTAAAAAGCCATTTCTAGGAGGTGGACAATGCATCCAGCTCCACATACACACTAGTTATGCCCTTTGGCACTACCTGCTGGACCACCAGGTATGCAAAGCTACACCACGAGCCACCCCTTCAATCCTGTATCAACCACCACTGCAGGGCATAAGAGCTACCTACCAAAAAAGCTCCATACTTTCCAACTTCTGAGGATCCTTACTCCTGTAAAGACTAAGAGCCAACACACTGGCAACACATTCAAATTAAACCTGACCTGCAGACCAAAGAAACTTAATAAAAATGTGATTTTCATATGACAGTATCAGAACAGACACAGAAATTAAATGGTTTTGATGAGAGAGGATGGACAGTTACATAAGATGAAGACTCTTGAGACAAACCAGGATACTACGCTGGAGCATATCTATGTATGAAAAGAAAAAACCAACCCCCAGATTCTAGGCTATTTTTCATCTTCAAGGTATGCCAACTCCCATTCTTTTGTCATCTGTTATGTATGTAAACAATTTTAATAAAATAATAAAGGTATAGGAAAATTTTGAAAAAAAAAATTTATGGAAGTAACTGCTCTTCAATTAGAGACAGTTACTACATTTGCTCAAAACGTCTATAAACTTCTATAACAAATATGCAGCTCCTATATATTTCAATACATACATTTCATTCAATACATACATCAGCATTTCATTCCTCCAATCACATATTAGACACTAATTTTTGGTACCAACTCTGTATTTGACAACCTCTTTAGAGCCTTTTAGAGCTTCCTTACACTAGTGCACCAGCATGGGCTCAGGAATAACATGCTCAAAAGCAGTTCTGCAGAGAGGAACCTGGGGGCCCAGGTGGAAAACAAGCTGTCCCTGACCCAGCAGTGGCCTTGTGACCAAGAACTCCAAAGCTATCCTGGGGTGCATCAGGAAGAGCATTGGACTTCTCAACTGCAGGAAAAGGATAGGAGACCTTGGCTATAAGCAGCCATGGACAAGGACCTCTAGTGATTACTGGACTAATATGAACTGTCACTGTCTACTTTATTCTCTGTATTTACTCACCACATCAGGTGCAGAGACCAGATGTGGAAAAATCAAGAGGGTGTGTTTCAAATGTTCCTGGCTGTTAGAAAGGGTTAAGTTAATAACTAGTTAATAACTAGGGTTTGTAAAGACAAACTGAGAATAAGAAGAGGAGGGATTGAGAGGAAAGTTAATGTCTTTACAAACAATTTGATGGGTGAATGTATTGGTGTTAACATCTTTGAAATGGGTCTTTATGCCTATACTAACTTTGGGCAGCAGGTTTGTTGCAGAGCCCAGACAGCTCAGCTCCTGAAACAAACAAGTGGGGGTCTGCACAAGCCTGAGTTTCTGAACTTTGAGGTAAAATAGCAGGTTCAAGAGGGGAATATGTGGCAGGCAGTTCAGGAAGGCTGTACCTTCCCAGTACCTCTGCCTATGGGGAAAGGAAGAGGGCAAGGTGCAGCCAGGAGTTTGGGATAAAAAGAGGCTGCACCCTCCAAAACCTCAGAGTGAAAATGCCAGGGGTGTGTGCCCTGGTAAACTCTCTCCCTTTATTCCAATAAAGTTGCAGGACTCCTCTGCTTCCTTTTTGGACATAAGCCTTGGGCATTTGTGGATTTTCCTGACATGAGGAAGAACCTCCTTACTATGCAGTGACCAAGCACTGGAACGGGTTGACCAGAGAGAGTGTGGAGTCCCTCACCAGATACTGAAGAACCACATGGATGCAATCCTATTCCATGTGTTTTGGGATGACCCTGCTTGAGCAGGGAGGTTGGACCAGATGACCCACTGTGGTTCCTTCCAGCCTGATAATTTCTGTAATTCTGTTCTATACAATAAAAAGTATTTCAGGAATGATGTAATTTTATCACTTATTATACTGCTGATTCCCCTAAAAATTAGGACCAGGCTAACTTGCAGTAAGTATATCTGACTTTTCTAAAACTGCTGCTTATCTAAGAAGGCACAACAATAAATACTATCAGTCTACTCATATTTAACAGTGAAAAAGTGTTCAATACAGAGCAATGGCATACAGTCAGAAAGATGCTGACATGAACTACATTTAACAAGGCTCTAACAGAAATGAATTGGTCAGTCAGAAATGAGATTTGGAGCAATTTATCATGAGAGGGAGCAATTCTTACAATCCCATTGCTGCCATTTACTGATATGCTTGCCCTTTTCAGAAGTATGACTTCATTAATTAATTGCCAAGGTGCAGAATCACATGATCTGTCAAATCATGGTAATATGCTAAAGCACCACAGTCATTATCAAAAGAATCAGAGTGCCCAGCAAGTATCCAAACTGCAAACTACTCTTAAATTGCCACATGAATTCGCAATTTAAATTAAAAACATTCTGCTCTGAAGAAGCTTTACCACCCAAAGCGAAAAATTTTACTCTGTGGCTGTTCTGAACCTACTCCCCTCTTTAGGATCTTAATGCTTTTAGAAAGCACAAGTTTTAAATTGTCTACATCAACTATTAGATACTGTAAAAAGTATTTTCCTGCATCCCACCAAAACAGGCCTCCTTTAACAGACAGTTTCTGAAATAACTTGTGTAAAAGAACAAGACTGCAGCTCTGAGGAGTGCTCAGACTTTTAATGGACAACATTTCAATATTTTCCTCTGCACTGAATTCCTCTGAGCAGTGTACCAGCATAAGCAAAATCATTACTGTCTGATGACAATTACAGAAAAATATGCCTATACTTCATGTTGCTGAGGGCTACTCTAGAAGCCTCTGGAACTAAGTTACTGTATGTAGACACAAAATAGTAAAATTTAAAGACAAATGACAAGTCAAATAAATAGTTAAGACTTTGACAGAACACAGATACATGCTTGGAATGTCTTGGGCAATGTTTCTACTATATGCAGCATTAACACTGAAATAAAAATACTTGTGCCACTGGAGTACACCTCATTCTCTAAAACATTCTGAATTACACCAACAGAAGTTGTTATATTTACACCAGACAAATTTGGATGCCTAGGAACACTAGAAAACTTATTCAAGCAAATAATTATCTGCTGGGCAAATAAAATCTCTCCTTGAAAGTTTCCTCATTTAGAAAAACACAGAGAAAAAATACCCCACAGTGAAAATAATTGTGGTATCAGCAAAAATGTAGGAGAAACGACGCACTAAACCTCTCCATTCCTCTTCCTCCCCATCCCCAGAAAAGAAACAAAGAAAGAGATGAAAGAGAATCTATTTCAGATCTAATTCAAATCTATTTCAGCTGAGAAATCTACCAGCAGGTATCTGCATATGTAACACAGCCTCTAAAAGGTGTTTATCAAGCTTTGAAAAAACCCCACAAACAAAACCCCATCACAATACTCCTTGCTTCCATTAATAAGTGAAATGAGTGAGAAGCTACACACACCAGTTGATACCAAACACATCACAAAGATACCAAACATTTCAGGAAGAAAATGAAAGGCTTCCCAGCTGGTTGCTTAGAACATCTTGCTGCCATCAAGTGTCTCCACTACAACTCTTTATATCTCCACGGCCTCCTACTAACAGAACTGACCTTTTCTATTCTGTTACTCAGCCTTCCTTCCTTAAAGTGCTACAATAAAAATAATATGGCCTTTGAGGTCACTATGCTAGCATAAGGAATTACATAAAACAGTAAACCTATGAACTTTTTTTGCAGAACTACCCATACTTTCCCCGCTCCATGGCCACAGCAACACTTGTTGATTCCTGGTTTGCAGCAGAAAAGCTTTAGAGCAGGAAACACACACCGATGGGATGCTCAGCTGCAAGGGCTATGGGCCTTAGAGAGTCTACCACCACTGGAAAAACACAGACAGGAAAACCTAACTAAGCTTGGGACAAAAGTTTTGATTTATCTTTCGCCCGCTGTCCTTTTCTCAGCAAGACGCGGAAGTTTGTTCCTCCAGCCCTGCTCGCTCACAAACGCGTCCAGCCGCCGACACACGGCAGTGGCACTTGTGGCACCTCCAGCCCCTCGTCCCCCGGGGCCTGGGGCGGGCTCCATCACCCTGCCCCAGCGGAAGGGGCACAGCGGGCCCGCCCGGCCGGAGCGGGGCCGCCACTCGCCCCCCGCTCCCAGGCCCGCCCGCGCTCCGGTGCTGTCCGGGCCCCTCCCGCCGACAGCAGCTCCGCGGCCGGGCAGGGCTGGCCGACACGTGTGTCCTCCCCGGGCTTACCAGCTCTTCCTCGCCGCCTGAGCTCGGGTCGGGGTAGCTTCAGCGACCCGGAACATGAACCCGGCGCCTCCCCCGGCCGCTCCCCGAGGAGGCTGGCGCCGCTTCGCAGAGACTGGGCGAGGGGAGGCGGCGGCGGCCGAGGGCGGGAGGGCTTGGGCCGGGCGGGGAGGGCGCGGGCGGGCGGCGCTGCTCCTCAGTCCCCCATGATGACAGCCCGGAAGCGGCCGCGGCACCGGAGGAAGCCGGACGCGACCACCTCGCCTTCTTTTCTTCCCTCGCCCGGCCGCTGCCCAGAGATGCCACGTCCCCTCCAGCAGCCCCGCCTCGGATTTGGTACAGCTCCGCGGGCTCCCGCTGTCCCTGGAGCACTGCCCGTGCCGGGATGCGGCGCCGCCGGCAGCAGCGACACCCCCGCGCCCGAGCGCACTGGGACCGTCCCGTTGCCATGGCGGCAGCGTCTATAGGGCGGGAGGAGGAAGGGAGCATGGCCGCCCTGGCCCGGCTTCAGGAGAAGCTGCAGAGTCTCCAGGAGGAGTATTTCCTTACCTACAGGTACTTGGGCCGTGCCGGTGCTGGGGCGGGATACGCCGCCTTTTGCTGGGCTGGGGCGGACGGACGGGCGGGCTCCGCTCTCTGCCGGCAACGAGATGAAGGCGGCCCCGCTGGAAACTGTCCAGCTCTGGGCTCCTCAGTGCAAGGGAGACACGGAGTCCTGGAGAAGGCCCAGTGGAAGGCTATGAAGAATATTAAGGAACTGGAGCATCCCTCTTACGAGGAAAGGTTGAGAGAGCTGGGCCTGTTAAGCCTCGAAAAGAGAGGAGTGAAAGAGAACCTCATCCCTGTGTCCAAGTATCTGAAGGGAGGGTGTGACGAGGATGGACCAGGCTCTTCATAGGACAAATGGCAATGGGTAGAAACTGGATGCACTGCAAGTTCAATCTAAATATGAGTAAGAACTTTACTGTCCACTGACCGAACACTGGAACAGATTGTCCAGAGAGGGTGTGGAGTCTCCCTCGCTGGAAATATTCAAGAACCATCTGGACACAATCCTGTGCCATGTGCTCTGGGATGACCCTGCCTAATCAGGAGCTTGGACCAGTGTGGTCCCTTCCAACCTGACACGCTCTGTGATTATAGGATTCTGTGAAACTGTTTCGCTTTAAAAATCCCTCCCGAGAACCCAAACCCACCTCCTTGCTCCTAAATATTTCCAGTATTTCTGAGGAAGCCCGGTGGCCGCGGCGCAGCGTCTTTAAGGGGCCCGTTTATACACTGACAATACTGGGTGTCCCACTATTCTCGCCCCCTGCGGATTTTGGGGGGGAAAGGATTCTCTGGAAACTCCTGAAACACGCTGAGCCTCGCAAGTTCCGCCCTCTCCCTCCTCGGGGAGTGACCGCCTGGTACCGCCTCTGGAGCCTCCGGTTCTGTCCCACCCTAGATAGAGGCGCTGTTATTCCCTGAGCATCCCTCAAGAAGCGGCACGCCAGCCCTGCTCTCGTGGCTCACATCTGTGACTGTGCCTACATGTTTGTCCCAAAGACACTATATAAATATATTATTTAAAAAAAATAAATTTTAAAAGTTAATTGAAAGAAATCTGATTTGTTGAAAAGATTGAAAAATTGAGAGAACAGATCAGATCTGTTACACTTGTCCTCGCCGATTGGGATGGTTTGTGCTGAGTTTTCTGACTCCCAGAACAGTGGTGGCCAACTTCTCCCAGAGTAGATTTTAGGAAATTAAAAGTTGTAAGACTTACTTAAATATTGCAGAGATTTGTCCTTTTATTCAGCTGCACTGTTGCTGTATGAGTAATGCTAAAGCTCAAGCATAAAAAAACACCAAACATGTTTAGCATAGTGGTGATCTTTTTCTTCACTAATTAATGAATCATTTATTTTTGAATCTAATTACAACATCATTAGCATGAAAAACAAAGCTCCTGAACATCACTAAAAGTTACAGAGATCAAGTCCTGCCTGCATGTAAAGTGTTGTGTTTTTCTGTTCTTTGCCTGAACTTTTGCTCATACCTTTGTGGCTGCACACACAGCAGTTCACTAAATAAACATCAGCTACAGGAGGCTATGCTTGTATTTCTCATATTTCAGGTTAGAAAGAAGAGTCTGAGCCAGACTTGGCAATCTATTGAAGGGCAGCATGATTGATGTTTGGGGATTTGTTTTTTGGCGGAGCTCTCCAAAAATGAATTGTTTCCCTTTTAAGAATGGGCTATGATCTGTCAGTTTCAGAAAATTCAGATTCACAGCTGCGAATGCAAATGAGAGGATTCAAAGAGTCCAGTGCAGCAAGTCTTAATAGTGTTTTTCTGATCTTAATAACATTGTGCTTTATGTAGAACTCTGTTTATATGAGAGGTATGAGATATCCTGAAATGGCTTTTTAGAGAAAGCACCTTTCTAGTGAAGAACTTGCCCATTGATGCCACAATGCAAGAATACCATAAGACTGCATTTTGAGAAATACCTTCAGAAATACCTGAGGTTTAGAATATACAAGATCCACTAATTCATTCTCTTAAGTGTGAACACAATTTTATCACTTGTTCAAGAACCTGTTTTTATTTACTGTAGAACTTGTATGTCAGGTGCTTGAGTAGGCCTTTAGCTTTCTGTACAGCCTTTGAGGACTATCTGTGACTCTCAAGAGCTTAATTCAAGCAGTATGACAGCTGTGCAATCCTATCAAAAGGGCAGATACCTGCTTGAGAAACTTACACCTTAAAACACTTCTGCTAGCAGGGGCAGCTGGAAGTGTTTGTGGAACTATCCTGTGAGAAAAGCCTGTTGTTGGTTTGCTTCAATAAACTTCATCCCATCCTGGCCAGGCAAGACTGAATGCCAGCTAGTAAAAAATCTATCACAGTGTAAGAGAGCAGAAGGCTTCTGCTCTTCCAGAAGACTCTTGTCATTGTCAGGGGGGTAGGACTGGAGCTGGCACCTCTGACACAGCCAGTCCCATGTCCCCTTCTTTTCCAGACTGTAATTGTGGCTACCTGTCCAAAATTGCTCAAACCCTTTTGATGGAAATAATTTTCCTCTAGGTAAAAGTATTCTGGTAAAGTATTCTTCCTGTGAAGACTAGGAAGCTGTGCAGGAAAGGAACAGGAAAACTCTAGCCAGTTTTGAAAACTATTAATTTTGTAGTTTTAGGTTAAAAAGCCTGTTTCCCAGAGTTTTCAGGCACTGAGAATGTCTGATGCACATCAGAGAAAATTTGTGCCCATTTAATGTGATTTGAGAGCACATGCTGCACCAGATGATATAAAATGAGTGGAGCTAATGTTTCTTGATCTCTGGTAGTAAATCTGCAATTCATTTAATTTTCAGAAATATAATGAGGATAATCCTAATTTATCAGATAAACAATAATCTTGTTGGTATTTACTGAGGCAATTAATGTTGACATGAAACTATGTTAGGAGAGCTAATTAAGAAAACTAATTAATAGTAACCTAATCGTTATTTTTTGTCTGGTGTAACAAAGAATTTGGTGAGTATGTTCCTAATAAAAATAGGAAAGAATAAAAATCCTTGAAAATTAAAATTTAATTTTAAGCTCAGAGACTTGACAGTTACCGACATTTTGAAACAACGAAAAGAAGAATAAAAGCTAGAGGTGATCGCATAGCTGAGTTCTACCTCTCATCATTGAAACTCATAATGGTTTCTTCCTGAGCTCTCTGAAGTCTCCTCCAGACTAACAATACATTTCTTTAATCTCTTAGATACATGACTATTAGCTCTGTCACAAAAACTGTAGATTTGCAATTTTATGCAGTTATGTGACTTTTGTTGTAACTCAGACCTAATTATTATTAAAGCATTAGCCAAATGTTTCACCTACAATGGAAGAAGTCCATGTGTCATGGTGACATGGATTGTATGGGAATAGGAAATACCCACTCCCAAAACTTACATCCTCTATGAGCTGCAATATTCTTTGTTACCTTCATTCTATGCAGCTAATGTAAATTATATTTTTCTGTACTACCACTGAATTATGTAGAACTAAATGTGAAAAACCTGGTGAAAAGGATCCCAAGCTGCAACAATAAAACATATTTAGAATAATTTTTTTGCTTTGGTTCTATCTTACCATGCTAAGAAGTATTACTACTTTTATATTTTCAGAGCTATAGATGAAGACAGAAAAACCAAGTACAAAGCTGCTGTCAGGATCCAGCGCTGGTTCCGAGCATGCAGAGTCCGAGCCTATCTGAGGTAGTATATTAAGCCTATCTTAATCTATGTTTCAGTGTTGAATTTTTCCTCAAAATTTCTCAAGGTGTTACTTGATGTTAATAAAATTGGAGCATTTGATAAAAAAAAAAAAAAAAAAAAAGAAAAAAGGACAATAACTGTTATCAAGTTCTTCAGCAGAATTAAATATATGCTGTGGCATTGTAAGAAATAATTTTTACTTTTCAGAACTGTATAGAATTAAAAAGGCATGATGCTAGAAAGCATGAAAATTATTTTCAGAATAGATACACAGTATTGTATAAGAAATCTTGTTTTGTCTGGAAGAGAAAGGAACAAATAGATGTCCCTTGGATATGCTGTTTCCTAGACTTTTCATATAGAATCGTAGAATATCTTGAGCTGGAAAGGCCCACAAGTATCTTCAAAGTCCAACTCCTGGCCCTGCACAGGACAATCCCAAGTCACATCATGTGCGTGAGAGCAGTGCCCAAATGCTTCCTGAGCTCTGGCAGGCATGGTCTGTGACCACTTCCCCTGGGAAGCCTGTTATAGTGCCCAACCACCCTCTGAGTGAAAAACTTTTTCTAACACCTGACATAGGTCTTCCCACCCCAGTTTCAGGTCACTCCCTTGGGTGTGTCCCTGGTCACCAGAGAGAAGAGATCAGTGCCTGCCTCTCTGCTTCCCCATGTGAGGAAGGTGTAGACTGCATTGAAGTCTTGACTCTTGATCTTGGAGGTAGTTTCCAGCCTTAGTGATTCTATGATTTTATAGCATTGTTACAAATTTCCTTGAAACTGTGGTTGGTCCATTCTCCCGGGAAGCCCTCTTCCATTTTTTATATCATAAACCCAACTGGCCAAACTCATCTGCTCAAACTTCTGTATCTCCATAAAACAGGGTGGTTGAAGGAAGGGATTGTTACATCTTCTAGTTTGACCTCTTGCCTCTTGCTAGTAATTGTACATCATCCAGACCTACTGTATGAAACCTAAAGAATTATTAGCTTAAATAACATTTACTACTTAACAACCAATATTTCCCTCATAGGAAGATAGGCTGAGGTCATTATGTGCACTTAGAAGAAATGTACTTAAGCTGCACCGGAGAAGGTTAGAAAAAAAATTTCAATAAAAGAGTGATTAGGCATTGGAATGAGTTGCCTGGGAAGATGGCGGAGTCACCATCTCCTGAAGTTCAAGATGTGTCTGCACTTGGGAATATGATTTAGGGGTGATTATGGTGCTCCTGGGTGGACAGTTGGACTAGATAATCTTGAAGGTTGCTTCCAACCTTGATTGATTCTATAATTCTGTGGTTGTGTCCAGCTTACTTAGGAGCACAGGCTCAGTGAAGCCAATTCTCAATGTTCTGAATTACCCAAAAACTGCCTTCACTAAAATCTATGTCACATCAATTACAAAACTTTTAAAAGCAACATATATGTCTATATATAAATAAACGAGTAAATAAATAAATTAAGGACAAAGTAAATATTCACAATTAATCTATGTCTAATTTTATAAAAGCAAAAATTTGCCTAAAAGTGAATAAAGCATCTAAAAATTCAAGTATTAGTAGGTTTTTTCAAATAGTTAAAAATGGTACAGCTGTGAAAATGTTGCATGTGACAGAAAAAATCCTGAACTGGTCAGATTTGTCAGTTAAAACCATGAAAATAAAACAATTTATTATGCAAATTAAATTTGTAAGGCCCTTTCATTAAACTTTTCCAATAGTATACAGGTAAGTTTGCAGTAACCCATGTCTTCCAAAAACAAAAGTATGTGTTTATGAATAAATACACTGTATATAATGGTCTGTGTGTGTGTGTATATGTATATATGTATAAAGTATGCTTGTAGTGGTCATTTGTATGATGCATAATACACTGTATGTTATTTTTGTTATTATGAAAAGTTAATAGGTCTGAAGTCTGAAAAACTAATTGTTTTGTTAATATGTTTCATTTTAGACATCTGAGCAAAATGGCGATTTTGATACAGAAATGGTGGAGAGGTTATCTAAGAAGAAAATGCTTCAGAGAAATAGTGGAGGTAAAAAAGTACTTTTTAAATTTTTGTTTGGTTATTTGTAGAATACGTATGAATAATTCATTCACTCGTCATGAAATTAAAAAGCCAAAACTCGATCCTCTATACACACAGACACACATTTAACTTTAATGTAATGAGAAGCACCATTAATTTCAGCAAGCCTACTCATAACAGTCAAGTCAAGTCAGTGTTTAGGTGTTTGCAGCTCTGGAGTATTGGTCCCCAAACCAGCAATGAGATCTGCTCATGCAGAAGTCTGCCCACACGACGCTAATTGCAGGATTGGAGCTTTACAAGATGCTTTTTTTTTTTTTTTCCTTGCATAAGTTTCAATTTTGAAAATAAAATAAGCCAATGTGTCTACACATTGCTATTTTATGTTTTAGTGGTTTAAATTTCTTACCTAATGAACCTTGAAGTATTTGAGGTTTTGCCTTAAGGCACACGGCAGATCACAGTCAATCTAATTCTCATGATGGACCTGAAGAGAATGAAAGCATGTGATAGCACACAAGCTAAAACCTTAGTTTAGGGGACTAAGAAGAATATAATTTAATGTAGAATATGTGGTTTACTTCACTAATTTATCAATTTATGTTAATGTTTTACAGTAGTGTTAAACTTGTTATTTATTCTTCATTGATTTTGTTAAATTGCTGTTTTTAAATCAAAACAGACAATTTTAAAAGTAAAAAAAGAGCTATAATACACCATATATTACAGACCAAAGTTCATACTCCCACTAAACTATGTTTTCAAGTAGCAGGACTTGAGTACCTGAAAGATTTTTTTTTTTCCCCAAGTCTATCAGTACTCTATGTAAAGATTTTCTCTCTTCCAACTTACTAACTGGCTTAACTAATAAATGATGAGCCATACTTTCAGTCTGTGGTTTTCACTTATCTTCTAACAGTAAGTCTTGAATACAGAGCAGATAGCTGTATGGTCTACATTGGCTCTGTTTTGAAAAAAAGTAGGACTTCAGCTGAATATTGTTCCTGAGTTTAAGGAAGGTTTGTTTCATCTAAGAAAGTTTCTGTAGGAGAGAGACATGATAATCTATCTTAAAATTTATTAATGAAAAGAAAGGATCTGTGCAGTCCCTAGGACAAGGGAAGGAAGGAATCAATGTGATCAAACAGATTTCCTGTAATCACAAACCTAGGAGAGCTAACATCATGAACTTCTCTCAGCTTTCTGTTCTGGAATATAATTCTGAAAAGTTAAAAGAAAAATCTTTAATCAATAAAGCCTTTTGTGTATTTAGTTCTTCAAACAGACATAACTGTAAAACTTGCCAAATCTGAAGTCTGTGGAACAATGTAGGACAAAAAATTCTGCAATTTAATACACATTCTAAATCACATCATGAATCCATCTGATTTCTGGATTGCAGTACTTATCCAGTGCTAGCCAGGGCTCTAGAGGAAGAGAATCTCATTAGAAAGCTTACAAATTTTACAGCAATCAACACAGGAAATTATCTTTTTACATTAAATACTATGTTTTGTTCTTGGCATCTCTTTGATTGGAGAAGACTAAATAGGACAGCTTAATTGGAAGCCAACTGGAGTACCACACAAGTATTGGATAAAAAGGCACATTCCACTCCCTTTGTATTTAGGGTGTTTTGGGGTGGACTTAAATATAAAGTGTGAGTTAATACCTTATATTTGTTGTTTTCCTCAATTAATGGCTGAACTTGGAATATGTAAAAAGCAAAATCTCAGCAGTTTAACGTAGCTTTCAAGTTGAAGGATCAGGCAATGTTTGCAATGAATTCTTGCTAGTAACTGTTGTAATGACTCCTGAAACACAATGAATTAATGAATGAAACACAATGATGCCTTTGGCATGATAGTTCCTTAAATACACTGGTCACTTTAAAAATTGTCTGCTGATAATGATTGGATTGGTATTTGCTGCCAGCAGACAAGGCAAAGCATATGCACAAAATACCCATGATTGCTTGATAATAAATCATTTTAATGATTATATTCAAAATTGTGAAATGTGAATGGTACTGATGCGGAAAATAACAAAGGCTGAGGCTCATCAGATTGGCTGTCCATATGTGCTTTGCCACTAGTATTTCATTTGCTTCTCCTCTAGTACCTCTCCCTTTGATTGTTAAGATATATATTTGATAAAAAAACCCAAATAAACCCTAACAACTATTGATGACATTTAAATGATTAAAGTTATGTGCCTTTCTATTCTAAATATTGGTGTTTTGATATAAAGATTTGTTTTCTAATTAATCTCAAGCTAAAATTAAGAACTGCTCTCCTGCAGTTTTCTTAATAACTTGGTTACATTGATTGTGTTGGATTCAGAAAGTTTGTATGACCAGCAGGAAGCTATGAATTTTAGAACCAGACAAACACCAGAACATGAAACAAACTGCATCATTTATTACTATTTTCTCAAAGCCAAGGAATCATTTGCTAAAGCAAAGGCAATTGTAACATTTCATTAATATATGAAGCTGGTATGCATGATGGCCATATTTTCAGTTTATTTTGGAAGGAGATGCAGTTGAGAAAAGTGAGTATTTAATGTTATATAGTTTGAGACTACCCTAAGTGATTTAGCTTCAAGTCAACAACCAGTTTTAAACTGTTCCTGTCCAATAGGAATGAGACAAATGTCCATTTGCTCTACAAAAATCCACACAATACATCATGACCCCATTCACAATTTAGACCATGTTGCTTCCTTCTCTCAACCTCGATCTCAGTCTCAAAGTCATTCAGATTCCTGATTCACTTTGGATTTGTCATTTTGTATGAACTCTTTAAAGCAAAAGACACCAATCAGAGCACATTTGTAGATGGTCCCCAAGCATGTTTTTAAATACAAAAGGAGAAAGTAATACAAAAGTTTATGTATAGAAGACTTCAAATATATTTTGAAAACCTACACTTAAGGTAAGCTGGCAGGAAGGCATGCTTATTAATGTCAGACTTCATGACAAAGACGTCAGAAGTAGAGGTGGCACATGGATGAAATGGGAAAGTAATTCTTTCCAGAGTTAACCTGGCAGTGTTGAACTGGCACTTTGTGAAAAAATGAGAGGCAGTCCAATGGACGTGGGCTGAACTGCATGAAATTCCACTTCAGCATAAGCAAAGAGTCTTCTGGACTAGCAAGTCCCTGTTCAGACCTGAAGAATATTTTGTTTATTAGGAAAGCCCGTAAATCTAGACTTGGGCTGAAGCACTAAATTTTGACTCTGTGAGTGGCAATGAACATCATCTTCATCATTTGTAACAGCAGAAATTTCTAATCAGGACTAGAAAACAGAGGACAAATACATTTGCAAAAGAACCTAGATGGTGGCACAGCCTTTGGCTTTTGGTGCAAGAATAAAGTTGTAAGACAGTTGCATGAGCAATTCTGCGTTTGGGAGACTTGTGATTTAGAGCAAGAATTGAGTAAAAGCAGGAATGTGTAACTTCCTTCTTGTTTTGAGTGACCCTCTTGAGTGATGGTAGGGTAAGGCCTCGATTCCTCACACCTTAGTGGGGTGTGCAAATCAGGCCTTAGTTGCCATTGGCTTTAAATAGTAGACAGAGTTCTTCAATACTTGTCCAAGCTCAGAGTCAAAGTGGTCCCACATTGTCTCTCAGTATGGGTGATATAAAGAGCGTTAATGATATTAGGTCTCTAATTTATGTTTATATTCCTCAACGAAATGGGATGCATTCAGACCTAAGTGCCCACAGCCTTCAAATATGAGATGAATAAACAAAATGGTGTAAAATTGTTTAGTTTAATCACTGATGGACAGAAATCTGATGAATATCTTTAAGCTTAGAAACATTTTAAGCTTCCATTAAAATGTATTTAATCTATTTGGTGGTGCGGTAATTCTTATGTTGCCTTCCAAAGAAAGAAAAGATGAACTGCAACCCAAAATTTTATCAATTTAATCGAGAAGTTTAGGGATATACTTAAGTCAGGGAACTGCTATTTCAATCCATTATTAGCTATCCACAGTTAGTATCACTCAGTAAATACTTGTGGAGAATAAAGGGCAGAGAGACAGTCCATTATTTATTCTAATTTGTACATTTGGAGTAGATTTTCCCTTGAATATACATATGTATATATCTATGTGTATGTATACACATCCACATGTATGCATGAAACTTCTTTGAACTTTAACAATTCTGCAATTTTCTTTCACATAAGAAATATATTTTCTACTGTTTCCATTATTAGTAGATTGGTATGATATTAAAGTGAGCATTTAAAATGCACCTTAATTAAACTGCAGGAATTATGCCTTGCTTAATGTAATGAAGAAAGAGAATTTAAAATGAAGTAGCATCATTGTGTTCATTTGTAAATAACATATTGCAGCCAACTGTTTCTTAATTGCCCAGACTGTTGATAAATAATCCAGTCCTGCTGCTCTCCACAGACAATTTGCTTTGGATCAGACTAGGCAATTCAAATAACACTAATTACAGTGAAACCCTTTTATAGTGAATTCCTGTTTGCCATGGGGGAAAAAAATCACTATATCAGGGGAAAGCACTTTTGCCTTTGATTTGTGTCTAAAACATGAGAAACACATAAAAGCTGCATGTTGTGCTAAATAAAGGACATACTCTTGCATTCAAAGTACTTATATTTTACTTTTTATGATACAATTGTGAATTATGTTCATTTTGCATTTGTAATTAGAGGGCGGAACAGATGTGAAAGCTTAGTTTAAAGTGATGTATCCATTAAAATAACCTATGATGCCAAGTGATTGCTTAGTATAATAGGGGATTCATTCACTATAAGAGGAATTCTACTTTATTGGAAGGAAACCAGGACTTCAGGAAATGTTTTCTATATCAGGGAATTCACTGTAACATGGTATCATTGTATTTATGATTTTATGATGTTAAAATGAATATTAAATGAAACAAAATTCCCAACGATTACTCGGGAGGCAGCTAAGTACATAACATTTAGTACAGATGGTTGGAAGGCACAATTTTGCTCCATCACTGCATCCGTATCCTTGAACGATTTCGACTGAAGACAGCATTTCTCTGAATTTTTCATTAAACCAGACATCTTGAAATATGAATTCCTTTTATGTTTCTGTGAGTTTTGGCTAAAAGAACCCCAGTGAATAAATCATACAATACTACATGTCACCAGCACTTGTGAATATTTCTGCTTTGTTATTCTACTCTCAGTAGAGCACCATTGATTATCAAACTCAGCGGAGAGCATTTTATGATCATATATCTCCATTAGCTCCTAGTTTGACTACCATAGATTTTTCTGGTTAAGCCTGCATTATGTATTAGGAAGCCTATCTCTTCAATACAAAGTTTGATTTTATTCTCTCTAAGCCTAGAACTCTTATTATGTATTATGTATAAAGATTCTTATCTTTTATATGTAAAAATAGCAGGACTGTCTTTGTGTAACTGAAATATATGCAATCTTTTTTTTTTTTTCTTGATTCACAGAGAGCATATTTTATTAAGAAGCTGGAATTCTACAATGAAATGGCTGTCAGGGTAAATATTTCTTCACTTGTTAAACAAATGAAAAGTCAATTGTGCTCCGAATTTGCTTTTAATAAAATGAGCAAAGCAGAATAATATACAGTTAATTGATATGCTGATGGCAACAGCAGGAAATACTACATAGTTAAAAATTAAAGTTACACTGAGTGGTCAGGGTTGTATTTGAAAATAGTAGCTGAATTTGAGGTACCCGAATGTGTCTTGCCCCATTTAAATGTCCACTGGACCTTATCATGTATGATACTGATAAAAACATTCTATCTGCTGTGTTCTTACAAATGTAATAACATTTGTTCTACAAATGTAGACATATATTTACAATTCTGACAACTACAGGTCTTTTAAGCTTGTTGATGTGGCTCTGCTTTTTCTCTTATATGTACATGACATTTGATGTATTGGATCTCAAGAGTTAGAGAGCACAGAACAATTTCATTGCTTAAACATAGAGGTGGAACTGATCTCATTGATGATTTTATGAGTGAATTTTGCTAGATGAAGAAGAGTATAAACAAACCTTGAACGTCAATGAATCTACAGCAAATGAAGTTTGTGGCGGGTGAAACTGCAAAACATATTTAACTAGAAAATAGCTTTTTTTTTTTTTTCTCTGAACTTTGAAACTGCACTTGAAAGAAGACGTAAAAAAAATATGGGAAAAACATTAAATTATTTTTGAGATAAAGTCTTTTTGTGTTACTTATTTCTTTCATTCTTTGATATAAAACTGCTTTACTTTAGAAGCCTGTCTTTTTAGGCCAGGCACCTTACCTTTTGAATTCTACCAAATGTAGGAATATGGTGACAATTAACCCAGGGAAACTCCTGTCGAGTAAGAAGATTCTCAGAATGGATTTTAATTTAATTGCCTCTCTGAGTCTAGAATAACTCAGAGTCAAGAGATCTGCACTCATTAGGTGTTCTGCTCAATTCTGGTTCTCTCAAAGGCACAAAGTAGAATCTTACAGCTGGTGCATGTTAAAGAACTGCTGTTAAATAGCCTTACAAATGTACCTTTTTGTTGTTGTTATAGTTCATTCCTTACTTAGCTAGTTTGAAAGTATTCTGCAGTGGATAAATGCTGTTTACTCATGCAGCTGAGATCAGTGAGAAAACGTAAGATGTAAAAGTTGCCTCTGTACTTTCAGAAGACATTTGGAGACCAAATTTCAGAGGTAATTATGTATTCTAGGTAAATGGAGTTTTGCATTTGGTCTTTCATTTTTAAAAGAAATTGAATGTGTTCCCATTCATTTGTAATGGAAATATAATGTTGAATCATTAGGTGATATAAATCTTCAAAGTACCATTTTTTCAGTCATGTCCTTTTCTTTAATGGAAATTTAAATCAGTAGAAAACAATAGAACAGATCTTTATTTAGTGGCAAATGTCAAAATCTGATTTCCTCTATCTAAATCTTGTGCAGCCATATCTGCAGAGCAGACTTAAAATGCTACCAATCTGAAAAACTGAATGTATTGTTTTTTTTTTTTTCTCACGTGTTTCTTGAAGAACTAACCAAGGTCCAATAGCAAATCAGGCCTGTTGAGTTTCTGCATAGATGATGTGTACTCAAACTTTAAGTCAACAGTTCCTTATAATCACACATCATGAGCTTGATTCAAGATTAATATAACTCAGTATTCTAAAAATATAGCAATAATTGTGTATATTTTTCTATTTAACCACTTGGTTTTGTCTCATGATATTATTAACTATTTATTTCAGTTTATAGTCACTCTTTAGAAAGGCAGTTTCCATTTTGGCATTTGAAGTATCGAGGGCATACACATACTCATAGTTTTGAAGCCTTGTCCTTCTGGATTGCATTTGGTTGTAATCAGAGCTATCAGATTTACCTTTAAAATTAAATCAGAGATCTGTTTAAATCAGTTTCAGTTTTGTGGCAAAATACGATTCTCTCTTAAAAGATTTAAGGTTGCTGTAAATTTTCAGCAACAAAAGTAATCCTATGGCAAAAAAAAATAAATTCCACGAGCAGATGGCTTTTGATATATCAAGGTTTTGCCATTTGTTTTAGTGCTTAAAATAAACATTATTTATAAGACCACTTACATTTTGATGTTACTTAATGAGGAATATGCATCATTGATTTGACTAGCTTAAGAGGTCATTTAGAACTTGCCCGTTAACAAGCTGTAATCTGCTGAGCACACAATGACTTTGTTTAAAATTATCTGTTCAGTGCTGATCAATGACAATAATTGTTTTGTACCAATCACTGTTGAAACTTGCTAATTACTTTGAAGGGCATACACACACTTGTCTCTTCTTTTTCAAGATTTTTTAAACATTCACCTTGGAATTAAAAAGAAATGCAGTCATAACATTATACTTCTTTATAAAAGCAAACATTTGAAACTTTCACATTGAAAATAAGAGCACCATCAGAAGTGTTTTATAAAATGGTCTTTCCTAAAATGATAAGTCCTCAGTTTTGGGATCTCTGGCATACAGTATTAGGGAAACAGAAATCAGGCATAAAATAATTTGAGACTCAATGTAGTTTTGCTTACTTATATTACATTCAGTTGATATCAGCAAGTTCATTCTGAACAGAAAGTGGTGTAAATAAAGGTAGAGTGCAGCATTTAATTGGTACACTGAGCCCATTGGAGGTAATTATAGCTTTATATTATTTGAGCCTTTTGTCTTTGAGTTTGAGTTTTGATCCTTAACCCAGAAATATCCAGTTCTGCATTTATAACTGTGAGGTGAAGACTGTCAGAAAGCGTTTCAGAGGGACCATAATCCTGCATTAATGAGCACATGGCTATATGGGAGCCAAGTTGCTCTTGTTGAGAAATTTTGAAGCCAAACAGAAAAACAAAGCTAAGATCCTTATTCACATGCAAAGGATTTTGCTTAATCCCAGATCTCTGAAGGCATACTCATTCTCTGCTCTTTCTCTATTTCCTTTTTAACCCAATAAGCTTGTGTATGAGAAAGTAGTGTTGCAAAGAATATGAAATTTACTATCACCTAGTGCAAAGCAGCATGTCTAGAACCTTTGTTGTTCCCAGAACTTTTATTTATTCGTATTATAACAATATCTAGAGGTCCTAACCCCTTTCATTCAAAAAAATCCAAAACAAAACCAAAAAACAAAACCTAAAACCAAACCAAATCAAAAAGACAATTAAAAAAAAAAAACAACCCAAACCAAACAACAACAATAAAACTCAACAAAAAAAAAAAAAAAAAAAAAAAAAAAGAAACAAACAAAAAAAACCCAACCAAAAAAACCCCACCAAAATCACAAACAAATAACAACATGTAGGTTAAAAAAATACAAATTTTCAAATTCATTTAAAGTCTTATTTGGGAAGGGGGGAAAATCCATGCTGATGCACAAAAGGGAAATGGAAGAATATATTAACACTGGAAGTTAATATTCTCTTATTCTTAATAATAACACATACCTCAAGGAACTACTGAAAGCTTTTCTGTGATTCTTATTATCTTGTTAAATCTCACATAAAAAGACAATCATAACTGTACCCCAAGGTGCCATCAGCTGGGGCCCAATGTTGGTTTTTGCTTTGCAGAGTAGTGTTTGGGGATTTGTGTATGCAAAATGGTGCAAAGTATGAAATATTCAGCCCTGTTTTAGTTGGTCTCCTTTTAGATGGCTCCACTAAAAGTCTGGAGGTGGAAAAATTGCAAAAAGTTCTGTCAGTTGTCATGGTGGTACAGAATTGGACTGCACTGGAACTGGTAGGAGTAGAGTGAATTTTGCCTGTTACTGAAGAGCACTCCCTAAACTTCATGACAAAGATTCTGAAATTCCTGAGTGCAATGGTTACTGATCATCTGGGCAATTGACATTTTTCTAAATTTGCCTTCTTCCTGAATCAAACACAAAACCCATTACATCCTCCCTCTCCCCCTCCGCCCCCCCATCCCTTTTAAGAAAGTGCTAATTTAGAAAAAGGTAGGCTAAGAAAAAAAGCCCAATAGCACAAATACATGAATTTCACACCACTTAAAATTTTCATCCCTTGCTTCTGGAAAGACGAGGGTTGATGTAAAGAAAAAAAGTTCCTTATAGATACACTGAAGTGTTTAAGTTCTTGAAAAGTCTGGTAGCTAGGAGCCCACAGGAAAAGGAGAGCTCCTAGTACATTGCAACATTTTACTCTTCTATACATTTAGATAAGGGGAGTAGCTTCTGGACAGTAAAACCTCTAACTTCTTGCTTTTCAGATGTAGATTCTGCCTTTAACCTGTTATGTCTTTTAAGATTTCAAAACTATAAAGGTCAAAGAGATGGATGTTGGAACAAATGAAGGTGCTGCAGACTAGAAGATAAAAGTTGGGAGATAAAGTAGAAAAATATTGAGGAAAAAAGGAGAGAAAATTCAATGAAGGAAGTAAATAATATTTTGCAGGAAAATTAATAATAAGTTCAAGGATGGAAGGATGTAAAGATGGAGGAACTAGACCCTGAGAAGTGAGGAAAAGATGTTTACTCTGTTTTTCAGATGTAGAGATCCAGAGTACACTGACCTCTTAAGGCAAGGGAAATCAGGAGCAAGGGCAGCCCTCAGCATGACTGAATAGAGCAAGTTACATCTTTCACCTCTACATGTTGTGGCATAGGGATAACAAATGGCAGTCCTGCTAACTTTATACCTGTTTAAGAATCACAGAATCATTTAGATTGTGAAAGGCCTCAAAAGTCTTTGAGTCCAACTTTGATCACCACCATGTCAACTAGACCATGGCACTAAATGCCATGTTCATTTGGTTCTCAAACTCTTTCAGGGTTGGTGACTCCCCCACTTCCCTGGGCAGCCCATTTCAATGCTTAATTGTCCATTCTTAATGCTTACTTTGACATGCCAAAAAGCAGATAACTGGCAAACAGGTAATGATTTCAGAAACATCATGGTTAGAATTTTGAAGTAGCAGAGAAGGTTTAAATGCATTTGTTGAAATCACTTTTTGGGGAAGGTTGGGTAGGCTAAGTATTTTTTTTTCCTCCTTTTTTTTTTTTTTTTTTTCTTTTATCTTTCTCCAAATTGATACACCAAAATATTAATCATTTTTGTTGGAGCATGCTACCTAATTTCTATTTGTAATACAACTTTATAACTAGCTACAGATAAAGAGCTTTTCTGCTCCAGGTTAGACTTTCTCTGTTATGCAAAAGAATAGTGTTTCTTGAGGAGAATGAAACTAATGTTTCAATAGACATGAATAATTTTGCATGGGAGATGAAAGAACTGCAATTTATAAATGAACATTCCAGGAAGTCTGATTCAGTGAGTTCCTGGGAAGGCTTATATTCAGTTTACACCTTGCAGAGCACAAAGGTGAAAGTGTAGCAGGAAATGTGGTGAGGTGGTGACTAAGTGCTACAATATGTTACAACCTGCACCAATTTTCTTCATTGAAACTTATCTGTGCTTCTACTCAGTATCACTTTAAGGAAAGAGGTAGAGGTACTTGGGATATAGTACATATATTTGATATACATGAAACTTTTGATTTGAAATATACTAAGCAACTATTTATTTCCTCCAGATCCAGAAAATGTGGCGAGGCTATTATGTTCGGAAGTATATCCATAACTTTCATGCACTGAAGAGATACCTGGAAGCTGTTTCTGTGAATAATGAGTTTGTCAGGTAAAGATAAAAGCTCCATGTGGTAAAGCATTCATTTGCTCTTCCTTTATTTGTAGAAAGTTTGTGGCACGAATTAAACTATTTCTTTGAGTGTAGGTTCCCTCCATTGTCAAATATATACATCAGTCATCATTCTCTTTATCCTGTTCATGTTGCACCACATTCTGTTGTCAATTACACTATAATGAATTCAGAATAATTTCTTTGAATTAATTAGGTATGTTCTGAGTTTGTACTAATTTAATAAAATGGATTTGACTCTTCACCTATGCTCAGAACTCATAGGTTATTATGCCCTAAATAGGGTTTGTTGAACTAGTTTTTTTTTTTCCTCAGTATACATAAGCTAACCAAAAATTTCTTTTTATAATTTGTTTTGAATATGAATTATTGACAATGAATGCCAGGGCAGATTTGGATTTAAGTTTCATGTATGAGCCATACTATGAATATTAATTGGGAAAGATTCTGGTAAAGTGAAGCAGGTTCTTTTCATGGTTATAGAAGAGAAACAGTAACATGTCAGATTTTTGTATAGAAATGTTGTTCCTCTATGTTCTTACTCTATTTCTCCTATGCATCCATTGTCTTTCCCTGTACTTAAGCTGAAACCTTACTGAAATAGTGGTAATTATTTCCCTCTAGTAGATTTGATATCCCGATCCACGACCATTACTCAGAAGACAGTGGAAACAAACAGACAAAATGCTGGGTGACCATGATCATTCCTCTCTCAGTGTAAATGAAAGCTGTTGGACAAAATCCATGCAGTGTTTGCCATTCAGAACATCTGAGACTAATCTTTGATTTCTCAAGCACAGAAATATAAGGAAGTCTAGTAAACCAGTATTTCTAGAAATCTTGTCTAAATCACATGGCAAAGACTGTTACCTAAAGAGGCAAATGAAAGTTATATATTAAAAAACCCAGGATTATCCAACTTCTTTGTATGCTGGTTATTAATGATATTATTCTTCCACAGTACAGCTGGTGCTACATCCTCTGTGTCATAACATTATTTCTTGTGCATTATATTGTTACCTATAATAACCATACTGATAGTCACCTACCTCTGATCTCATTATTATTCATTTAAGCGTATTCTGTGCAGAAAATTAGGTCACAACTCGGCAAAACCAGACTTAAACATTCTGTTATAGCTTCAATGGTATCTTCTTGATCTGAAATTCTCAAAATATCCTCTTTTCTTGAAAAGGTAGAATCCTAGGAAGACTAGACCCAATTTTGGAAAATTGTTGAAGCCATAACTTCTCTGGTTTAGAAGCCATATCACTGATTGAACTGCAAAAATATAACCTGTTTTTCTGTTCATAATGATTCTATCACTCTTCCCCATTCCCTGCCTATGCCTAGACCATGGCTCATAACTTGTTCCTTAGATTGACCTTTGATGTATGCCAACAAAACAAGATAGCAAGTGATATTCCTGCTGCACTGTGAACACAAATTGGTTGGATCTTTGTATTTTATTTCCCCACACCCACAATAGATCAATGCTGGGTATACCTAACTTTGGAAGACTACAGAAATATCTGGTTTTCAGTACTTCAAAATGTTGATCAAATTCCCTAGTATTTAATTTAGTTTACTAAAAACAGTAAAGCCTATGCACTGCATGGATATTTTAACCAAGAAACAATTCTATGCTCTTTGACAGGTAAGATGAGCAGTATGACTTCAGGTACATCAAAATGTGTCAAAACTAGTCTGTGTGAGCTGTTACCTGGCAATGATATATTATATTTTGCTAATTTGAGTTATGTATTCTAGAGTTCACAGAAATACCTGTCTTTCAGCTGAAAAAGAAAATCCATCTTTTCAGTTAAAAAAAGTTAAAAATTCATTTTTGAGCTAATTTGTACTAATGGATCTTATTGTTTCAGATTTTAAAATGCATGAGTTCCCAAGTACAATCAAGAATCACTGCAGTAATCCCTTTACTGGGGTACATTTGAAAACTAATATGTATATCACCTTCAGCATTCTTCTTATGAAATCTAACAGATGTTTAGTGAGGATTAGGTGTAGGCCCTCAGCCAAACAGATTTTTCCTGTCATTGGGCTAAGTTGCTGCCAACTACTTTGGCCCCAAGGTGGCCCAGTGTGTTTCTTATGTGGAATATTGAGCCAGGTGGAGGAAAGATTCTTCTCATATTTTCATTAGCCATCACATTGGCTCTGGACAAGTATAACCTTAATGTTCATATACATATTTGCATATAAAATTATTGCAACTCTACACTGTAACAAACATAAGAAATTGTCAGAAATAGAGGGAATACATTTATGAAATTGATGGGTTTTATTAAAACATCAACATTATAGAAATTTAGTTGTTTTTGGACAGAGACTGATACACTTGTGCACTCAGATTAGACTGCCTTTGGGTGTTTTGCATCTCTAGAGCATCATAAAGTAACACAATGTGGAGCATGAAATAATGCACATACATGAATACATGTATACATGTATGAATGTATGAATACATGAATACATGAAACTGTTCCCTGTCTCCCCACAAAAAAAAAAAAGCAAAATATATTTTTAATTGGAAAAATTTGTTTACAATTTGTTCTTTCTAGAATTAGGATGTAATTCTGAATTGAACTATACTGTTCTCTGTTTTATCTATTCTAGAGTAACACTGGCAGAATTTTTATTTGTCAACACCTATCTAAAATCACATTACAAGATCTTCCATCTTTTGGACCCCAGAGTCAGGATTTGTGCCTAATTTTTTCCTTTCATTAAGGAGGAGCTTATATCAAATCATCCCTCACTCATTTCTAAGAGAAACTTCAGAGGAAGTTCTCATGAAACTTTGGACATTCTGTTAAGTTTCTTATAAGAATATCTTATAAGAGTTATTGACCAAAGTTTGTTTCCTTCTCATTCCTCCTTTACCCTAGGTTTTTGGTTTTTTTAAAATAAAGGTCACTTGTTGTTCTAAGTGGTTTTCTCAACCAGTAGCCACATCTTTACCATTTAGCTTTAATACAAACCGTCCTTATTTAATAGCTGCCCTCATTTAGTAGCCAGACCTTTATCATTTGTCTTTAGTGTGAAAGCCCCAGGAGAAAGTAAACTTAATAGAAGCTGCCCCAGTTTAAAGCCATAGAGGAATGTAATTAAGTTTAACAGAAATTGATTTAACAGAAATTGACCTAAAATATAATTAAATAATAATAGTCATATTATGTGTGAGTTCCCACTCACTTAACAGACTGGTTATGGCACTGTTAGACTTAACAGACTTAAGGCACTGCCTTTGTACAAACTGAAGATGGCTCTCGGCTTTAGCTCCAGGACTGGCTAAATTCCTCCAGCTTTCCTATTACTTCCCACTGCTACACAACCACTAGGTCTGATGGCTGCTGGTGTCCCCAGTAGAGTCCCTAGGAGTTATGTTGAGAAGTGCTTGAAGGAATCCCTGCAGAGATGGAAAAGAAAAAATTGGAACCCTAAACTCTGTCTACATTAGGACATACCCAGATTTTTCTTAATATTCGTACAGTTTAGCTTCAGTGTAGTGACGAAATGGGTTCATTAGTCCTGAGTTCTCTTTTGCCTAAAAGATGCAGGAAGTTCTTAATGAAGAAGGTAAGAAACTTGTTCTTAAATATTTATTTTACTGTATTTTTTTATTTAGATTTAGTAATAAATCTTCATCTATAGCTTCTATTTTTATTTAAATATCAATATATACTGTTTTCTATCTCAATATGGACTAGTTGGATGGTTTGATTCATTAATATATCCATGGAAGTAAATTTCATTACTTCTCAGTGCAGGTAGTGTATTTAATTTTAAGGGAAAATACTTTTTTTGAAACATTCTTAAAGCTGCATTTACTGTCTCCAAGAGCTGGCTAAATGGTTACAAGGGGAAATATGCCAAAATCAATTAGCATAGGCTATAACTCCATATGATGCATTAGGATTTTGTTTTATGTGAAACAGTTTCCAGTCCATGATAAGCAAATGGACATCACTTCATATAAATTAGCATGCTGGTGCCATTATATCTGAAGAATTTATGGATGATGTCAGTTGCCCAACTGTGTGATTAACTTGCAGTTCTTTGCCTAAGGTTATCTACAGACTGGCCTTTAAACTATAGTAAAGGAACTTTGCTATATGTCAGGTGTGAAAGTAGAGGTAAGATTTTAGGAAGTATTGCTCCATTTACTGATGAATAGCACCATTTAAATTTTTCCCTAAGCACAGAACTGAGTAAAGATAGCAGTAAAACTTAACATCAGAAAACTAACAAAGCAGTGGCAAAGTACTGACATTGGGGTTCATATGTAATCAAGGCAGGTACTTCAGCTTTCTTGACTACTGAATAAAACCTGACTTAAACATAGCAAACTAAGGCCTGAGTCTACATTTAATAAGTGTCATAGTTTATGTAAACGTTGTTGAGTTTATGAAGCAGGAATTTCACGCACTTGCAGGATCAACACCTTCTTTCCATTGTTTCATTAGTAGTGAGGTGGCCCTGGAGAGTGTGACTTTGATCCAAGTTTGACTAGCTCTTCTATCTTCAGATTAGTTTCACAGTCATCATTAAAACTTCCAGGTCTTCAAGACACGTCAGTGAAATAGATAATATAAAACAATAAAAATCACTTCCTTGGCAATATGTTTATTCTCAAATCGTTTGTGCAGCTTGATTTTTTTATAAGCCTAATGAAGAGTGAAATGAAAGAGTACTTACATGTTGCTGTTGATCTAATCCAATTTTAGCTATTCTGTAATGTAGAATGTATGCCTGAGAATGTAGTATGGAAAAAAGTAAGATTACCTATCTAGTTCTAGATTACTATACCATTTCTGAATTGTATTTCTTTTAACATGGCAAGTACTTGGCTTCTTAAAGCATTTGAGGTACAGCTATTTTCCATGGAGTGGGCTTGAAATAATTTTTTTTTGGTCATAGCAATATGAGGATAACTTGCTCAGCCTCTACTTGTCTGTTCCTTTTTGATAAAGATAAGTCCAGGTGCTGGCCATTTTCTCAAGTGTCAAAGTGTTTTGAAGAATGTATATATTGTCTTATAATTCAATTAAAATGTTCCTCATCATTGACTGCAGAAGCAATTGATTCTGTAGTCTATTTTCAATTAGTGCCAAAGCCTTTCAGACATCTCCTTAGAATTCTTGGAACAATAAAACCCTCATTTTTGTAATGTTGTCTTTCACTTGATGTTTAATTAACTACTTTATCTTCAACCTATCTTTTTTACTTGTCTTCAAAGATATGGAGAGGAAATACATTATGCTTTTTAACTTATTTACCTGTAATTTGAATTTTCTGGATGTAAACTTTCTCTGTCAGCTTTATCTGTGAGCCTCAGAAGTAGAGACAAGTGCCAAGTATGCTTTCTCATATTTAAATATTAATTTGGAGTGGTAGTGGTCATAATTTAAGACATCTTTCCCTTTTCCAGAGGATTTTAGGCATAACTGCTAAATTTCTAGGAATCTGGAAACTGTAATTTACTGAGGATCCCAGATTACTTCTGTATCCACAAAAATGGTGCTATTAGGATAGGTAAGATATTAAAAATGAGCTTTTGGGGTTAATAATGAAATTGAAATGAAGTGTCTAAAGTTATAGAGCAGTCAATGACCTGTTTTAACTCCATGGGAAAGCACTTTCTAAATGCAGTGTGGTTAAGGGAAGAACCATTATGTTTACACAGAAAACTGAATTTCCAACACAGGTTCAGCTCACATGCCTCATGAACTTTATTCTGTCCATGTCTCTCTTGAGCAAGGAGAGGAAGCAGTCTTTACTATGTTTTTAGCTAATTCTATGTATTGCAATAAACATGAATATTGTAAGTAATATAAGTAGCTGCTTAGACTGAAGTCTTCAATGACATGAAGGCAATATTTTCTCATGTATTTTTATTGAGCACTTAAACACACCGTAAGGATCAACAGATTAAACATGAAGCTTTATTTCACTTATATCCAAAGAATTTTTATTTTTAAATCTGAATGTGTCGAAAGAAATCTGAGATCTCTGTGTGCACTCATTGGACCAAATAGTCTGTGGTGTAGATAATTAGTTTTGCTGAAGATGGAATAAAACAGGTCTGACAACACAGTGTTGTAGGATAACAATAGTTCTGTACCTGTGAGCTTTAAAGGTGCTGTAGTGTCTGGATAGATTTTTTATTTTGTAAGAGGTCTGTTAGAATTACTGACAGCTCATAAAACATTTTCTGTGTACAAAGACTGACTAATCTTGGCCTTTTAAGCTGTCTCACAGAGACAGACTTCACAGTCTTCTGTTTTGTGTGAAGTAGGATCTTCACTGTAAAATAAGTTGAAAAGGGGAAGAGGTACAGTTTCATTAAGCTCTAACATATCATTGACTGTCAGGTAGGTCTTGTTATGCTGTCCATCCTCATTTAACTATCCCACTAGATCTCTTAATGAAGTTAAGCCCCAAGTTCACTCCAGTAATTCTGTGGCAAGAGTTTGTGCAATGTAACAATTCATCACTTGTCAGGAAGGCACTTTTAGTTTATACATTTAATAAGGGCATCCTCTAGCTTGGTTAATTAGAAATGAACAGTTTGCATATTTACTAAATGCGGAGTGTCATTGCCACCACGGCCTATTGCCTACATGAATTATTTCTCTATCTGCAATAAACAGCTGGGTAATTATTACTGCCATAATCAGATAAATTCCCTCTGTAAGGCTTTTCTTACATGGCAATTCTTTGAACTCATCCAAAGCTGAACAAAATTTATGAACTCCAGCAGCTAGACCACTTTTTCATAGTGTAGTGTCCCTGTTCCTTATTTCAAGGACATGCAGACTATCATAAATACTGTGTAAATTAGGAGGATAAATATGATTACCTAAAGATTACATATTAATAAACTTGATTTTCAAAATATAATTTTCAGGTTGTAACTGATTACATTATAGCAGTTCTGGTTTATCTAATTGTAGAGACATGACAGGCCATCTATATACAGCCTATATGAGGTTATCAGGCAAGGGCTCTACCACTTGAAGAGAAAAGATTCCTGAAGAAGTATATAAATATTTTTCATGTGCCATAGTCACTTCAGCTGTTTAAGTCATTAGAAGTATGACAAATATTATATACCATTTACTCAACTCACTTAAAGCAGTTCTATTGTTATTAAAATAAGGTGATGGTCCTTTTTGTTGTGCTATTTTCTGTTTAATAATGAAGTATAAAATTTAAATCCATTCATTTATGTTTACATGAGAAAATTAAATATTTCTTTTATTTGTATAAAATAAAATTTTATAAAAATTTTGTTATATAAATAAGTTTGCTCTATGCTACTCAGGTATTCCAGGTCATAGGTGAGTGTATCTGCAGGTACATCAGTGAGCACTTAATTTACACATATGGATTTTCCAGAACATGCTATAATGTAGCTTCTTTTTGAGGTCTCCAAAGAAACAACAAGAAAAAAATGAAATCAAAAGATGGGAACATTATTTTTATTAGTTGGCACACAACAGCCTATTTGACCTAACATGATTATTTTGTTTTAATCATAGTGTAAGACAGTGTGTCTGAGTGCTGCTAGAAAGTTGCCAGGTACTGTTCACATATTTCATTACTCTTTATCAAACAAGTAGCATTCCTCACAATTCAGCAAAATGCTCAGAGATAGCAGAATGTTAAGGAAGGCCAAACAAAATAAAGTGTTCTTTGGCACTGCTCTACCCACTGAAAGGCTTTTGAGATTAGACTCCCTTTATCATTTCCCATTTATGTCAGAGAAATAGAAACTACAGCAGTGAAGACCTTTAAAATGAGCCACATCAAGTTGTTTTTGTTATTGGAAGTGTAGTGACTATGCACTGCTTTTTTCCAAGTTCGAGGCTTTATTTTTGTCTGAGGGTGTGAAGGCTTATTGATCTTTCTTTGACATTTCAGATTTTTTACAGTGGAAAATTACAGTCCTTTACTTTATATTGGTGTATCCTATAATGTCCCATGAGATAGCATAAGATTGCATGAGATGAAAAGCAGTATACAGTGTCTCATGAACACATTTTTGTTTTGTTTTAAAGGAAAAATGTCCAAAATGGAGAAAAAAAGGAGATAAAAAAAATGTCATAGTTGTTTTTTGATTCTCTAAATCATTATAAATAGACTTTTCTGTTACCTAAGGAGAGTTGAGTCTCTGAAGTGGTCACTCAGAGAATAAAACAGAAAGACTATTTGTCTTCCATTTTTGCAGTCTAGAACAGTAGTGAGTAGTTACAAAAAATATTGTTTTTTTGTTCTAGTAATAATGAAAATAATGTTATTTGGAATCAGATTATCTTGTTTGACTTCAGATCTATCACCAATATGATGTTTATCAATACCCAGTTTGTAACAGTGTCTATAAAAAGCCCATCAAACCTAGACTTTTTATTCAAATCCAGTATTTAATTACCTTTGGTGTTCAATGTATGTCCCATAGTTCCCCATTGAAACAGTTTCATTTTATCTTTGAACCATTACTTGTTATATTCAGCTCTACTAGACTGAAAACTCTGTGCTAGACATAAACAATGGAGATCACTGAAAAATGCTGTTTCTGCTTAAAATAATTTTTGTTACCATTTTGGACAGACCTTCAAATGTCCTTTAAAATAATATCAGCACCAGAACTCAGCACAGTTATGATGACTAGGAAATTCTAAAAAATCATTCTTCTTCTGTCAGTTTATGCATTTCTTTGTATGAATGCTTTCTATCATGTGAAAGAGCTTCTTCCTATCTATGAATCCTGCTTGGAATACCTCCTTTAAAAGCCTCAATTCTTCATAATGTGAGCATGACTGTCCTTAAACTGTGACAAAATTTTACTTATTATTATACCCCTTTCAAATTCCTCAGGCTCTTCACCTTGTAAGGATAATTGCAGGTGTCCATTAACTGGCTTATCCTTGACAGTGAAGCTAAATCCCAATGTTATACCTTGAACTTCACAATTCTTGCTACCTTCAAACCAAATTAAAAAAAAAAAAAAAAAGTTTCAAGAAAGCAACATTCTCCACCTCTCTTCTCCAAGTAGGCTGTTCTTTTCTTGTCCAATTAACTAACTGTTTGCTAAATATTTACAGCCTCATCTAGATTTGTTCCTTCAGCTTGCATGGCACCCAAAATGAAGCAGCACTCATTTGCCTGCTTGTACTTGGTGGTGACAGGCCTCACAGCATTGTGTTTGCCCTTGGGAAAGATTTAGTACTCTGACCAGAAGTTTATGGGCTTGGGTATAGACAATAGAATATGTTGAATGTACTCTTCAGACATGTATAACTGAATGTTGAAATCTATAATTAAGTGTAGTCTCATTTATTAGGTAGAATCAAAATTTCCGAGAATAGACTTTAATTCTGAGTGTAATTTCTTGCATGGCATACTAAAAATACCTGTTTTTTTTTTTTTTTTTTTTTTTTTTTTTTTTTCTGGTATTGATTACTTCACATTTTTCAAGATAGTTAGAGACAAGATTTCCTAACACTTCTGAAAATTGGGATCTAGTTGGTATTTTCAGTTTGGCAATGAGCCAATGCTGTGAAATCACATACTTACAGGTAGCACTTCTATATTAAAAAAAGAGTGTCAGATCTTCCCCCAAATAATTACAATTGCTATGAAATAAAAATATTAATTTACTGTGTCTTTCATAATTTTTTATGCTTCAATAAAAATAACATCATAGATGCTCAAGTGGTAAAACCATTCCATGAATATGAAATTGAGAAAAGCATGAGGTACCACAAAATATGAAGTTGTGAGTCTTGGCATGGCTGCTCTGCTATACGTAATAGGTCATTACATAAAAGCTCTCCCTGCCTTGCTGTTGTAAAACCTGTTTAATGTAGACAAAGTGTACCATTTTATTTATCAATGTATGCAGACTTTTATGTGAAAGTAAGTAAAGGATGTTAGTGAGTAGACCTCAGTCAAATTGTTTCATAATACTCTGAGAAGGAAAATCAACTTAGCTGATGACCTTTAGAAGCTATAACGTCATGTTTGCTTTCTAAATCACATAGTGTTGAATATTGTAAATGTTGCCAAGTACCATATATTAAAGTAAAAGAAGTACAGATATGTCTATATTGTACTGCACTGCAGCAGAGAGATAACAGCTTAAATTAGTTCGTTCTAGTACTGGGAACAGCTTAACTGTAGCAAAACATAGCAGTGAGCTTTCCTCTAGTTATTACTGTGCAGATGGTAGCATATATAGTCTTCTGAGAATTGCAGTGCCAAAAGATAACAGATACTTTCACATGACATTCACTAGAAAACTTCCAATGGTATTTGGCTGTGGTTAGACATCCTCTTTTGTATGTTGCAGGAAAAATTAGGAACATGACTGCTCTCTTAGCAGCTTAGCACTGACACTGTGCTAAAAATGACCACTGCTGCTAAACTGCTGTCAGAATAAATTGTGTTGGGGCTTTGTTATCCATTCTGGGCCAGATCGGTTTTGTTACCCTCAAATACTAATTTCACTGTTTAAGCTACTCACCAAATATTAATTTTACTATCAAAGCTAATCAATCAGGCTGATTTTTAATGAAGGGCTCAATAGCAAACAGACACTGAGTGAAAACATTTTTCCTGTCATTAGGTTTTCCAGGATAGACCTGGACATAAATAAAGCTGAACCAGTATGTGGCCAGTATACTTGGATGTGGTTCCTCTGCCAAAAGAAACTTTGATGTTGACTTGCTATTATGCCACATCCATAATAGGTGGGGTTTAGAGTTTAATTAAATAAAAATAATTAAGCTGAAAAATTATTTGTTTAGATTGGACCTTTTACAAAATCTTTTTTTAACCTCACAGCATTTTCTGCTGTCAATGAGAATAAAATAAATTTGTGTTAAGGATATATGTGCACAAGGGAAAAACATTTGGACCAACAAGTTTGCACATTTTGAGAAAATAGAATAAACTTAAGAGACTATATATGAAAAAAATTAGGTTTTTAATATATGTGAGGAAAAATTCTAATTAGTTATTATTGAAACCTTAATTAGAAGATTCTGCATAATGGATTAGGAGAATACTCTGGTTTTAGTTCTAAGCTGCCTCTGCAATCAGTACCTGAAAGGCTGTTGCATTCTCTTGAGTAACTGTGCAGCAGTGGAAATTGGAAGGATAAGAAGGATGCATCCGTCTGTTCTTCCCTATCGTCTGGTACACGCTGTGCCCTGATCTCCTGATCTGCACAAGGTATTCATTCACTGTGTGCCCTTCACCACCATGTTCATCACATTTCCAACATTGTGTATTGATCACACTCTGGACCTTGACAGTGGAACTGGTGTGTCACTTAATTCCATTGGCACTGTACACTATGTGATTAAGGGGAGATGGACAGACTATGTGCTACTATGCACAAATTATAATGAGATTTTAAGGTGTTATGTTATGCATTTCTTTCTGTAAAATTAATAATAATAGGAGATATAGGGTGTTTCCATATGTCTACACATTGGCTTTATTTATTTTAATTTTTTTCATATTAAGGAGTCGTATTTCATGTTCAATTGCATTGCAGTGACATCCACTGCAGAGCAATAATATACCTCCAGATCTTGAAGAGAGTATCATGATTAATTCATCATGGATTCATGTGAAAATTTACATTTGAAATTAGTAAGAATTTTGGACACCTATTTGTGATAGATCTCCAAGGCAGTAAGATACCTTGTACCACTAATAATTGACTGCAGCTTTAAGCATCTATATAACTGCAACTTGAGATCAAATATTTTGGTCAAGGAATTCTGTCAGGATACACATAGGACTACACATCGTGGTAGAGAGGAAAAGAGAGTTACATAGCTGCCCTGTTTTGCTTACTAAATCTGAAGGGGTTCATTTAAAAAATGAGGAAAAATGTTGAGGACAAGCAAGCTGTCTGATGGTATATAGCCAACTTAAGTATGTAGTATGTGTGTTCTGTTAAAACTTTGCCTTCAAAATACAGAGTTCTCTAAACTATTTTTACCTTCTAGGCTGGTCTATAGATATATTTCACTTTTTTCCCAAATTTAATCGATTAAGTCAAACAATATTATCATGGCAGGTTATATTCCATTCTCACCTACACCAGTGTGGTGTAAAATCAAGTGGCATACAGTGGTATACCAAAAATGATTGTCTCACTAATTTTATTTTACCTTCCATATTCTGTATTTGAGCAGGGAGAATGATATATAGCCAGGAAGATTAAATAGATTTAGGTTATCTGCTCGTATGCTAAGGTTGCCGACTGCTTCTGTTGCAGGAATTTTATGATTTGGTGTCTGAACTGTTTAAAATCACAATAACTTAATACTTTTTCTTGATACTCTAGGCAACTATACTAATTATTGGTCTTTATTGGATGCCCTTTCCTTTAGTTAATACAATTTTTTGTAATATTATTTGGCCAAAGTACCACAGAATACCCGTGGAAATGTGAACAGAATGCAATAGTTTCATAAACTTAATAAACATAGGTCAGTATGAATTTGTAAAATGATAAAGTTCTATGCAGAATTATTAAAATCTGTATATTACTGAAATGATCGCTTGAAGACCTTTCCAAAAGTGCCAGGAACAATATTATAAATGTATTTTTAACCTTTATACAGACAGCAGGAGCACTGTCAACTGAATTTGCATCTCATAGCAGGAACCAACACCATTGCCTACTGCATAATGAAGAATCAGAATAACAATAAGCTACCTTGTCAGATGAAATTTTTTTATTTTTGAGCTATATAGAGCAAGTAATCTTATCATTAACAATTCAGTAGCTACTTAACAAATTTGTTACACAAGATCATTTTTAATTGTGAGTTTTGAGCACTTATGTTGGTAATCCCATGCCTATTTTTCAAATGCATAAAACATTCCCTATGACAAGGACAACACACTTTATGTCAGCCAGTATATTCATGTTTTTAGTAAAAAAATGCATCCTAAACTTGTGGTAGTAGACACTGGTGTTCTTCTGATTTGTTTAATAATTTTCAGATCATGATAAGACATTATATTTATTAAAATATCCACATTATTCCCCTACAAAGCTATTCCATAAAAATGTGTGTGAGAGAAAGTCTGATTGGACTAAACTTAAATGGAAAACCAGGTTTGTAGGAAGTTGCAATAGATGCTGTTAATAAATTGAGATAGGCTTTAAGATAAGGAAAAGATAATGTGCTAAAATAATTACCCAATTTTTTGTGTTATAACGTTTTAAAAATAAGCACTTTTACAGCTATGAACCATGTAACAGACAGATTGCTTACAAAAATAGAACAAGATTATCAAATAGCCTAAAACATGATTTGCATTTACAGAACTCTTTTTCTCCTGCAAAATTTATTAAAGCTTTAAAAAAGCAGGCCAAACAATTTGCCTTCTCTCACTTCACACTGAACCAGGGAAGGTTCATCCTGAAGCAAAATTGGTTCAGAATCCCCCGAGTATCATGTACCACAGCTAGTATTCATAATGTCACAGAGATAGATCCCAAGAAAAGATTGCTCAATGAACCCATCATATCTGTGAACAAAGAGAAGACTTTGGCAGAAATGTACCGATTTAATGCAAAAATCATTTAATTTCAATTGTTTTCCTACTGACTTTAATAGAATTTGGCTTTATTTTCTCTGGAAAGTCATATGTGTTGAAGATCCCAAGCATGAAACTTCCCAGAGAACACATTTCCATGTAAGCTATGTTGAACTCTAGCTGCATTTGGAAGGTTAAGTTTATGTCCTTAGCATCACTTATCCTTCTAGACATTATTCTGTATGGTCACAGTGAAACCCTTGCACAGTGCATGACATGCTAGTATTAATCTGTTAATGTGTGAAATAGTATATTCATATCTAACTGCTTTAGATTCTCTACTTTTGTTGCTCCTTTTCAAATGCTTGAAGATAAGGTAAGAGATGAAAGCTTAAGGTTCAAATAGCTTTAAAATAAATCTATATTTATGCTAAAACTTCTATGTTTCCAGTCAAGCAATGTTTGGACTGCTACATACCACTTATTTTGTACTGCCTCTCTGGAGAGAATCATCCTGGGAGCTGTTATCCCTGTGACAGAATTGTCTGCATGTTCTGTACAACTGTACAGGGCAGTATAATGCCTGATAGAGCTATTTTAGAACAATTGACAAAATGTGTTTGCTGCAAAACTATGCTGAAAATTATTTGTAACTGCTTAAAAAATCTCAAACCTTTATATGGATTATGGTACAAGCATTACTGAGGGTATGTGATAGGAATAATCAGGATGATAGCACCATCTAAAAAGATCATGAATTACATTGAACTTCAACAAGTATTTTAGACTTCATTTAACTTCAGCAAGTAATGATTATTAATCATTCATTCCAAGAAATCTGATAAATTCCCACTGATGACAACGGGAAACATTTTGAATTCTGTTATCATAATTTCTGGAATACAAATCTATATTTTGGACATTATTTGTGGGTTTTTATCACCAATTGTGTTCTAAATAAAAAAGCTTCCATATTCACTGTTAGGAAGAAGTACCTCAGTATATAAGAACATGAATAGACTGTAGCAATACGCTGATTATATTTTTGTCAGTTGTAGATGGGGTACTAAAGCTGAATAGAGGGCTCTATAATCAAAAAAGAATAGTATTAAATATGTAAAATATGGATCATACACTCTGATATTGAAGGTAAAGATGCATAAAATAAAAGAATGAAGTTGATACTACCTGTATTGTCTATTTATTCATTTGTTTGTGATTGATGGATATAGAACAAAGAGTTTCCTAGTAAAAAATGCTTATGTACCTACATGTAGTGACTCTGAAATCTGTACCTTGAGGACAAAGAAAGGTCGCCAATCTCTCCAACTCCTAGTTCTTTGTCAAAAATGGACACAGTTAATGAGGTTTGTTTGGTACAGCACAAATTCTCAGACACAGATAGAGATCCTTTCAATGGAAACAAATTTGTTTGGCTTTACCAGGTTACTTAGCGATTAATAATAGCCTTGAGATGCAGGTCAGAAAGGTCATCGTCCCTGCTTGCCAACACAATCTAAAATGTGCAGCTACTCCAGCTCTGCGGGCTTTGAGGCCCCAGAATGCTATGCATAAAGTAAAACAGGCTATTTTCCAACTTCTTTTTTCATATTAATAAGCAATTTTCAAGAGAAAGGTGGCAAAATGGGGGCCATGCCACTCTAAGTAATTCATTTATTTTGCAATTTAATCTTATGTTGGAAAAAAATTACACTGCTGCAAAAGCATAGCATGGTGATTTTTAAACGTCAGTGTGCTTCATAAGTAACCTTGTATGAAATATTGTATTAGCAGCCTTTAACAGTAAACTGCAACAAAAAATATTTTCAGAGATTCAAAAATACCTGTGCATCTTTTCTGATCTGTATTTCCTTTTAATTCTATTTTTCTTTTGCAGTTAAAATAAAATGTTTGATTACTTAATACTTTAGTTATTTTAATTGATAAAATCTTGAAAGATATCATGAAACAAAAGTTCTACACTGCAGCTTGTATTTAAGAATGTGATTTCATAGTGTTCATATTTATAAAGCAATTATTGCTCTTGCACATATTTTGATGAACTAATTTAATGATAATTAAAATATTAAGAGTAAGTCTGAGTCACAATCTTAAAAAAACACTTTTGGGAGCAATATGACTTTTCCATGGTATTATTCATATCAGCAAATTTACCCATGTGCATATTTTGACATAATTTGACCCATGTCCTCACACTGTCTTATTTGATACTCATTGAAACAACTGAGACTCATAATGTGGACCTCTCTAAATAATCTGTTTTGCAGGAGCATTAGAATCATCCATTTATGCAAGCATTATTTTTTCTTTTTATTTCATCATTTATACATACACATACTAAAAAATATAAAGAGTAGAATTTACTCACCTAATTAACTTTTTTTAGCAATCTAAATGCTTGACTGAATATGCTTGGTGTCTTTGGCACACAGGTTAATTTGAACTAGGCATTTTGTAATAACAGAAATAACAAATGTTAATCAAACTAACCTTTTTTAACTGGGTCAAAAAATTCTGTACATGTGCACTGTGCACAATAGCACAGAATTTTGTTTCTTATAGAACATTAATTCACTCTACTGTTTGCATAATTTATGACAAGACTGGCTCAGTGAAAAAAAAAAATGAGGAGGAAATCTATGCCCATTTTCTGTTTAAGTTTTCCTCAAAACATTCAGTTGGAATTGTGTTTTCTCCATTTTTGAAACCTGATATTGGGCATATTTCCATATGTCTTTTATGATGAAAAGGTTTAGATGACTCTGTGTGTTTGAACACCTCTGTTGTGCAGTGCTTCATGAAGCAGTTCAGTTCCAGGTTCTTGTGGTGGCCTCTCCAGCTCTCATCAAACCAGAACAGAAATGACCTTTGCAAGAGGCCCAATGCCGTGGAAACTCCTCCTAAGAACAATGTATGCAGGAAAGGTTCCCATCCAGTTTTTCTCTGTGCCTGCTTTCTCAAACTTACAAAGGGCTCAAGGATCCAGGAGTGAATATCATCTCTTATCCCATGTCTGCTATGCTCTCTCATTCCATAAGATTTTCTCTACCTGCAGATCAGGACATGTAGCAAGGCAGTAGCTGAAACATAAGTGAACAACCTTTATTTATATTATGATAGCTTCCACTTGGGGAAATTCAGAGTAAAATGACACTTCAAGGCAAATAAAAGGACTTACATGGATACTATTTTATCAAGCTGTAAGCAATGTGATCCTATATACTGCTCCTACTTTTGATCACTTTAATCCTGTTTCTTCATAATTACATCCATGTAGTATCCTACTACTGTGGAACTGAAAGAACTGTAATTTGACATTCCAGTGGTGACAGCATACTGCTAATATATAAAAACAAAACACTGTGAAGCTATGAAAGGGTTAAAGAAAAATAGAAGACTAGCATATCTTTTGTTGTTATAATATAGTTAGCAGACTTATTTTATTACAGGATTGAACTTCAAGAGTATGCAGAAATGAAAGAAAATGAAGAGAAAATGAAAGACCTAGAAAAGAAAGAAAAGGAAAAGAAATACCAAGCCCGAAAGATGCATTACCTCCTTAGCACTGAGCAGGTTGGTAGACCTGTCCCTGACAGCTCATGCAAACCACTTGGGCCCCCAGCCTGACAGAGATAAAGTAGCAGGCTGAATGGGACATGACTTGTTGAAAAGATATCACAAAGACACTACTTCTAGTTCAATTTAGTGCTTTTCTATGGGCAAGAGCAGGTACCATGACTATTCTGTGACAGTAGCTCATAGAGGCAGCATCAGCACTGCTGGCAGAAAGAGTCCAAGTCAGCAGTTTGATCTGCCACTGTGATAACACAACATGAAGGGCATAACCTCGCTTTAAAAACTCATTTTGACTGGCTTATTGTTGTGTTGTTGCACTTGTCAAGAACTAACAAGTTATTAAGCTGAGAAGGGATTTCATTTTTTTCCCCTTTTTAATTGAGCTAATGCTTGGTTTGGTGCAGTGTTCTGCTTGTTTTTAGGATAGATTGTAAATATGGGTTTTCAGCTAAATCTTTTCTTAGAACTTCCTGAATCAGCTTATTTAGCATGATTGTTTTCACTGTAAAATGCCTCATGAATTTTAAATATTTATTATTACTTTGTTTTGTATCAATATTACTGGTATATTAGTCTAAGCTTTCTTATGCAAGCAGCTTTAAGCAGACAGGTAAATATGCCAGGAGATATTTTTTATATAAATTTGATATGTGGGTAAAACTTGTGGGTTTGCTTTTTTTTAGTCCCCTCTTGTAAACTTACATAAAAACTAAAAGGATTTTGACTCCAAACACTGTTGTCCATACACATATGGAATTAATGTGAAGTATTAGTATGAACTAAATGCTTGCTTTTTGTAAATTGTTAACTATAGTCTGTATATAAGAACTGCTAATCCTGAAGAATGCAGGAAAAATACCATTACAATAAATGACAAAATATTTAATCTTCCATTCTGTTTGGGAATTATTTGTGATATATCCTGTAGATAGAAATGTGATTTGATTAATTTGGATATCAGTTATGAAAACTGGATGTGTAAATTAGATTTAAGTATTTTTGTTAAGCATAGCATAATATAAATAAAAACCAGCATAAAAAGTTTTCTCAATGGCTATTAGACAAGGAAGCTAGTTAATGATTGAAATCAACACACTATAATTTGTTTTTCCCCATGTAGATCTAGGATATTAAGAACAATCTGCACAGTATTTTACATTGCTTTAAACTGTAGGAAATTGCAAATTCTTGCTTGGAACAGTGCAATTTATACATGTGTAAACATTAACGTGCTTACCTGGGGTACAAAAATTGTCAGGTTGGAGACACTGAGTGACTTGTGGCCTAGTAAGATTTTTCTAAGCTGAGTTCACCTCCAGTGATAGGATACACTGTGATAGATACAGGCTTAGCAAGCTGTAACATTTTTTAAGGAATGGCATGTAGTTCCTCATTTCAGCCATGGAGGACTGCTGGTAAAGGGCAGCAGTAACTGTTATGTTCTGATGAATTTTGATTACTAATTTTGCAGAATTAGAATTTAGCTAGCAGTGTTGTTAGCCAGCAGAACAAAAAAAAAAAATTGTTTTTTCTTGCTGAGATGGTTTGTGGATACTGAGACTCAGCCCACAGAAGTTTTTCTTTATCAGAGAACTGAGCTCTGAGAGCTGTTTTCTTTTGCAGGTAGTATTTCAAAACATAAGTAAATGTAAATCAATGCAAATCCTACAGACAACTTGAAAACTGGCAAAGATATATTTGAAGTTAACTGCTTACTGTATAGTCTGTATTCCACACTCCACATAGTTGTGGAATTTGATCTCTTGCTAAGATACACAGCAAATTATTTCCATGCAGAATTTACTGGTTTGATGCTCTGTGCCTGGCATTTTACTCTCTAAATGTCTGGTCTTCTCATCTGACTACAGCTACATCTTGCTGTTTTCAAAGAACGGTTAATTGGATTACTGGGCAAGGACCATTCATGTCTCAGTAGAAACAGGCAGCAAAAGTCGACACTTTTGAGTGAGTTAAGGAAACATATCATTTGCCAGCAGAGCACATAGCAAATGAAAAGAGGATGTAGATGAGCTGGATTTATTGTAGAGTCATGCATTACCTAAAGCCCAGTAAGTTATAGAGATGACCTGCCAAAGTTTGGTTCTCCTCCCCTTCCTGCCATACACAATGAGGTTTAGTGATGGAGCTCAGGCACCTCATGCATCAAGGCTGCAGGCGTTGAGGCAGGTTATATGGACAGGATTGAAAAAATCTGTATTTGCAATAATTATTTCAAATATATCCTGTGCTTTTGCAATATTTTTGTTTTAATAAATGCCAAAAGGGTGAGAAAAGGGTGTTTATTTATTGATGGAAAAGAATTAAGGAGCTGTTGCTCCTCAATTTTTATAAAGAAAGGCATGTCAATTTTCATTCTTCCCTCCTGAGCTGAAGCCCACAACAACATCTCAAAAGCATGTTTATCTATATATCTGGTATCTTTATCTATATCTATGTCTTTATATACAATATACAAAGTGTGCCCATTCCTATTTGCTAACATTGTTTTACTTTCAATAAGTAAAGCTGAAGAATGTGAGTGGTCTATGATTAATTTAGTGTTTTGTCCTTTTCATGAATTAACTTTCTATTCAAGCATTTATTTATTTCATAAACTGTAACTTCATAAAGAAAAAAAGACTTTCTTGTTGCTTAGTGCAAGAGATTCCAATGTAAAATACATCAAGAAATAAATCTATGAGGTTGTAACCTTGGGACTTCCAAACTAAATTCATTTTAAAAATGGGATTTGCTGTATTTCAAGTTTTAAAATTTTTATATAATGCAATCTTTTTCTTATGTGTTTTTTATCTTATCAGGCTGATAAATTTTGACTTTATGATGAACATAGTAAAAATTGTATATTTAACAAGTCTTTGTTAAGAATATTTCTTATAATTTCCTATTGGTGACAGAATTTGTTTTCATCATTTTTACCTGTTTTATCATGAAATGAATTGTGATTTGTTATTGAGACATGAAACTTAAAATAATTAAGTTTTTCTTTATTAGTCCAGAATCACATGATGCTATTTCCACTGCAGTGGTAATGATTTTTTTTTTTTTTTTCAAATTGTCATTAATAAATGAACTACTTATTTAATGTGGTTTTCCATTATAAACATGTTTACCTATGCAGATTATTATTCTATATCCCTGTAGTTCCTCTTTCTGTATTAACAACCTTCACTATAATTGAATAGGTTCTTACTTCTGCTTTTTGTCATATTTTCAAGGCCAACATTTGTAGTAAGGGCCATCCCCTGCCAAGTGCTGACAAATGACCTTTAAAGTCAACAACGGAGAAAAGCACTGAATATATTCATGGCACTTTGCAGAAATGGGGATGAAGAGCCCACTTGTGTTGAAATGTGTGCTTGCATGATTCCTGTCATTGGTATTTCCTGCCTTTCCAGAAATTCATAGTTGGTCTTTGTCTTACCATGGTGATGAAAGTCAGGAATACAACAATCTAAATCCAGAGATCCAGTATTGAGCTAGAATGCAGACCTGTGTTGTTTTCAGTATCTGCTGACAGAGCATACAGCAATGCTGAGGTGATTCTGTGACTGGGAGCAGGTGCATCAGCACCTGCAAGTCCACAGTGGGATGGGGAGCAGAAGCCAGTGGTAACTGAAATACAGAGCAGAAGTGGTGTCCTGTAAAGTATTGAGTTAAGGAAAAGAGCCCTATGGAAACAGTTTTCCAAGTCACAGCTGAAAAAGCCTTCCACTATTACAGTTTCTTCTGTCACTGAGGAGAGGACTGGAGAATCAGCAGAAAAACAGATTTTTTTCCCTTTATAGTTTTTTACTGTACAGCAAACAATACTGGGCGAGGTAAAAGAGAATTTCAGTTCTCTTTTCTCCATTTCTTCTGTTTCTAAACAGATAAACACAATTACTTTTTGTCAGACAAAATAAATGTACATCTAGTCCAGGAAGCCAAATTTCTTTTGATTTGCAAAATTATGAGAGCTTAGTCACTTCAGAACTGCAGAACAGACCTGTGCATTGTTAATAGTGGGATGTTACACATGCATCACTTAAGCTTATCATTACTGTGGCTGGTGGACTGAGTCACAGCCTCTTTTCTAAACCTGGACCTCCAGCTCTGTGATAAATCATGCTGAGAGTAGATGAGCTAATACTCCATTCTTTGTCAGCTTCTCTTTTATCTGAATGTCTTAACTATTGAGACCTTAGAAAAATTAATCATGCTGTTTTGTGTGTATGTCTACTCTTGACTTTTTGTATCTTCTTTCTGTTAGCCCCTGACTAATTAGAAGATCTGGTTGAGTCAGATTGAAGCATTGTATCTGTCAGTGGCCAGCAGCATGGCCTAGGGTAGAGAATTAAAATGGAGCAATGGGCAATATAATTACTGTCAAGAATACTTTCAGTTTCCAGTGAATAGTAGTTGAAGGACTTGTAATTCTTAGTTGTACAACTTCCTATTTTTGTAGTGTTTAGATGTTCATTTTTTGCCTCTGTATTCCTTCAATCCTGCCTCTCTTAATACCCAGAGAAAGACTAACCTAGACAGGGAGAGTGGGTTAAGGGATCTGGCACTAACACTAGCTCTCGAGTTGTGCTTCCTTGGAAGGCCAGGTTCACTCCTTCTCCTTGCAGTGTTGTTTTGATCATTCATGTTCATTTCACAGCTTTGCCATCTCTGATATTCTGTCACAGGAGAATGTGCAACTATGAAGTGCCTTATTCTTTCTCCACAATTTCATCTGGTTCTGGGGATTGTCTCTGCCACTCCAAGCAACACTGAAGTCCATCACTTTTTAGCCCTCTTTAGCAGGGTGACAATTTTTCCTCATGTCTTTGGACAGTTTGTAAACAGATACTGCTCATAAGATCCTGGTAATTTAGAGATGCAAGGGAAAAACAAAGTCCGTGTGTAATAATAGGCCCTTTGCATTGTAGAAGTTTTAGAAACTATGATATTCCTTTTAGTAGAAAAACACGTGTTCTCTTTTGGGATCACAAGGCAGTTTTCATTGCCTGCTTGAGTGTGTCACCATCTGTCTGTTGAGTCAAGGCTAATGCACTTAGGTTTGTGGCTGATATTGGCCCACATTTATTCCCATTGAAATAATGCTTTGTAAAGGATTATTTGTAAGGATATTATAGCTGGCGCTATAAAATAAGAAAGTATTTTGAATGGAACTAGTCTTGACTGAGATGATACTTTTCAGGGAGACATAAGCATGTGAGAAAGTAACCTTTTAATAGATTGGACATTAGAGATGAGAACATAGAGAGAACATATAGAGAACATTATATAGAGAACATTAAAAAAAGGCCAAAACCCCCACCTTAAGAATAATGCTCTGTGAGGAGGAAGGAAATGTTTGCTATGAGCTACTCTCAAGTGAGTAAGAGTGAAAAGTTCTAATATCAGCAACGAGAACCAAGTTTTTCCATTTTTACTCTCTCTGTGTATCTCCATAAGCAATTCCATTTTAGGTTAACAGGAACCATTCAGCAAACTTCTCTGGATTCTCTGGATTAGGGATTTTGAATATAAAGGAAGTAAAAACCTCTTTTGTTTCTAAGAACAGTTTCATTTTGATTTTCTGTATTTATTGTAGATCTCAAAATATCACTTTTATCAATTGTTTCCATATTTGTGCTAACATTTTTCCATATTTATTTGGCATTTGTCAGTTCCTAGAGTAAAATATTTTAAATTCAAATTCTATTCAATGCTAAAGTATTATTTTATTGAATTTTTCCTGTCAACAGACATGGCAGTTCATAAACATTACACTAACTGCCTTTGTTCCTTTTTCACATTACTGGAAATCAGGAGTTAATTCTGTTGAAGTTACTGCACTTATTCAGGTCTAAATGTCTAATGTTCTAAGTGAGAAAGAAGAAAGGCCACAAAATCCTTCCTGGAGCAGGTTAATGAATATTCAGGAGACACAACTGATTAATATGCTTCTAACCTAATGTGCTGTCCTGTAAGAACTTGAAAAACAATTGGTCTAAAATGACACTGTTTGACATCCACTCTGTCTCTGGACAGCTGGCAGTTTTATTCTTATAAAGGTGAGGACTCAGTGGGTAAAGCCCTAGCCTTTGATCTTCAGATCCACAGTTTAAGAGACAAGGCTGCAAGTTTGGTCATTTGAGCTTAGTCCCGAGTGAACAGTCCACATCACAAAATGATTATACATAATTTGTTACTATTGGCAGTGTCTGTTCAGGAAAGGCCAAGGACTGAGCTGGCATGAAGAATGAATTAGCTCTTACCTTTTACATTTTATTTCCTCCCTCTTTACTGTTGTAATTTTATTATCCTGTCTCTAAAACATTCAGGGGATGAAATTATCATTCATTGTAAGTACTAATACTTCCTGAAGATGACCTAAAATAGGTTTTTTTTATTTATTTATTTATTTTTTTTTTTTTTTAATTCTAGGTGTCCCAATCAATGAACATCCCCACCTATCCATGGGTGTTTAATATCCACTCATCATTTCTCTGCCAAGTAGTCAGATGTTTCTAAGTACTTTCCAAAGCTTGTACCATGAAAAATCCTGTTTAAATTACAGAGGAGAAAGTGAGCTTTCTTAGTTCTTTGGAATGCTGGCAGCTACAATTAAATTGCACTTTTATGTGAAGAAATTCAAGCTGCAGCATTCTGTTTTTATAAAATATTATTTCCAAAGGGTTCACAATTTACTTTACATCCTTCTGACAGTACTTGTGACAGATCTGTTTGATTAGCAAGCTTTCCTCATGTATTCACTTCCCATTGGAAGCTAGATGTAACAGTCTATTCCCAGGTATTCACTCCAGGAAAATCATTCCAGTCTTATGCCTCATGGGGCACTGTCCCCACCATCTCAGTTCACTTGGAAAGGATCTCAGTTCATGTTGCATAATGTTCCTGTCAGACAGAAGGACAAAGTAAGGTAAACTGAAGGAAGCCAGTAACTGAGCTGCTTGTGATTCTGAAAGACATTGTACTTGAATGCCAGCTCTAAATTCCAAAATTGACCTTTAAGTGATTTGCACACACAATCAAGAATCTCTAGTTCACTTAGAATCTGAGTCCAGCTCTTGCCCTTTGGGATGACTAATCTTGAGGACACAGAACTGTCATTCTGCTATTCAACACAGTATCATGGTGATGTAAAAAAGAGGAAAGAGATGAAAACCAAAATACACCTTCAGAATCAAGCTAAAATACACCTCCAGAATCTGGTACCCGTACTGCCAAAATAATTTAGTGAGAAACTTTACAGTTTCCATAGATTTTCTAGTTTTGCTCATATTCTTTTCAATCAGACATTTCTTTTTTCTCTAGGAAATAATGGTTACTTCCCTAGGTAGGACAAGTAGAGTCAGGGCCAAAACCAAGATTGTAAGCACGGTGATCATCATGCCCAGAAATGTGCAACTGATTAGAGGGTGGAGGAAGTGCTATCTGCTGACACTATAACCTATCTCCTATGCAAAATGCATGGATGTGAGCTATTTCAGATATGTTTCTTGCTGGTGTCAGTGAACAGTATTTCTCTCCCATTCACTCTTCTCTTAAGTCTCAGCCCAGCACAAGTGGTAAGTGAAAGCATTTCCAACAGAAATCAATAATTTCTCCTTTTGTCCCACTTCCCAGAAAACAAGATACTCACTTCTTATTCCTTAAAGATAGTCAGTGAATGAACTTTTAAGCATTATCTGTGACAGTATTATAAACTTTATTTTTCCTAAAGGCTGCTTGCTATAAAATCATTTCAGTATTTTTGATAACTGGTTAACTTTCCAAAGAAATGAGAGTTTGCACAAAAAAATTACTCTCTCATTAGAAAGAGCTTAAAACACAATAAAATGTAAAGTTTGAGTGCTGTTTTCTGATTGATCCTATGTTAGCTTAGTTTTTAAAGGTATGTCCCTGTAGACATGGCAGTATATCTCAGAGATCTTACAAATAGCTTGTTACACAAGCTTGATATTATAGCATAGTGACATCTCTGTGTCTACCATGTATTATAGCATTGAACATTTCAGCCTTAGTCATTTAAAAATCCCCTAGCTAGAAGGTCCCTGCACTTAAACTGTCTTTTTCAGAATCTGAATTGCATAATCCCTGTTTGTGTGGATTTTTTCTAGACAACAAACTTCGTGCTCAATTCCTGTGGGTAGGATTAATGGCAGAGTTTAAAGGACAAGCTGTGTGATCTATCAAAAAGTGTACATGCTGAGATCTTAGAAAAACATGACCACATTTTGTGTGTTACTGTCAATTGGGGTGGCAAAAGGGTTGGATTACTGCAGGGTCAGAAAACTCGTAAGATTGAGTTATATATTGAATGCTGGCTGTGTGTATGATACAGTAAAAACATTTAAGAAAGAATCTATATGGCAAGGAAATTGCAATGCAGAACTACATCAGCTAAATAGTTCACAAAGCCACATTCAGAAACAGTGCAACTCCACTGAAATTCTTGAAATAGTTACTGTTACACATTTGGTTGATGCCCATGGGGTATTTAACCAAGTTGGTGTGGTATTACTCAAGTAATTTTTTTCTTCTGTTGTATTAGCAGAAGTACATGCTAAGTATGAGATAATTGCAAAAGAGAGATGTTAGGAATGGCATGGGAGAAGTCATGAAGATAAAATACCGTGCATGTCTCAACAGCAAACAGTCCTGTTGTTTAAGAAGTGGCACTGATGGTATCCTTGCTTTAATGAGACTTCAAGATGAGTGATGCACACACCAGTTCTTTTGTTTTTCAGCTCTTAGGCAACAGGATAGCATAATGTAAAGTTTTTTCATTAACTTGCACTGTTTATTCAATATTCAGTGCTTTTGTTTAGTATCTAATATATACTGTTAATTCGGGAGTTGTGTCTGTCCTGCAAGGGACATGACAAACACTGTACATCTTCCTCTATCTATTGCTTGCTTTGCTTTCAGTTTTTCCACTTCAACAATCTTTTAGTAAAGTGTTCATCTCTGGGGTTTATTTCTGATTATCTCACTCTTTTATACTAATTTCTGACTACCTTTACTAATCAGACTAACATGTTTCTGTTCCCTCATTGTTCTTTCCCTACACAATACTATGACAGTTCATTAAACCTTCCCCTCATTGTTTATTGGTCTGATTGCAGACTGCTTTGTTAAACATTCTGCCACATTCTGAGTTTTACTCACTGCCTAATCCTATAGGTTTACTAAAGCAAATTGCTTAATAAATCTGTCAGCATATATGTCTGTGAGGGAATACTCACACGTAAGCACAAGGCAACAGACATAAGGCACAAGGAAAAGCAATGAAATGTTACTTTGCTTTGGTTGCACTTATGCATTTTTAAGGAGTAAAAAAATTCTCTATTTAGCAATTTTATCCTTGGCAAAGGAAATCTCCATATGATTTCCATCTCTACCTGTAACAAAGAGCTTCTACTCTCTTCTGATGTGTTGCTGCAGGTAACTTCTGGTGTTACAAATTTGAAGATTCTAAGTGGTATAATTATAAGAATTTTTCTCAATCCAGTTAGAAAAGGAGTGAATCTCAAGTAGGTGCTTTTTTAATTATTTATTTTCCATTATGACAATGAAAATGGATGGAATTTTAATTCTAAAGATGTAAGTAGTATCACATATGTGGATATGTGTTTTATGGCTCTGAAAACTTCTCACAAGATAAATAATTTTAGCCTCAAAATAGGTCTGTTAAGGGAGAAAATACTGTCTGTATGTTTACAGGCAGTTATTGAGACACAGAAGAATAAATTCACCTTCAGAGATTGTTTTTCAGACTAAGATCTTTAGTTCCCACTTACTCAAGGTGGTTATAGAAACAGGTTTCTTTTTAGAGATACTTATAATTTGTATATTATCTCATATTCAGCCTAACACTTCTTAAACAGAAAATTGTAACAGTAATGGCATTTCCTGTTCCTAATTTTAAAATAAAGCCATTTAGCAATTAAGTTGTATTTTTCTGCTTATTTTGAAATCAGAAGTCAAATGAGAAGACAGTAAAAACCTTTGAATGTGCTGTCCCTGTGTTGTGTCTTCATCCTAACAGTATTGTTTCCCACGCCATCACTCACTCATTCAAGTTATTATCCCTGATCTAGTCAAGTCATGAAGAGCCTGCATTAGAATTAGATTTGACAGAGTAAGCCTCAGTCAGAGAGACAATCAATGAAAGGTAGATGCATTTTTGGCATGCCACTGCATCTGCTGAGCTGCTATGTTTTGGGTATTGTGCCACACTGTTTCATGCAGTAAACTAAGATTATGTTTCTCTTTTGTCTTGGTGCCTAAATGCCCAAGCACGTGGTACCTGTTTGGAGACTCAATTACAATGTTGTTTCCTGCAATTGAACTTAGTGTCTTGCATGTTTAGAGGTTGGTTTTATGGTCTGTGGCCAGGATACTGGACTTGAATATTTCCTTAACACCTCATTGTATAGTCCATAAAATTGCTGCTTGATTTACTTACAGAAGTGCTTTTAAAGAGTCATTGCACTATTATTTTGATATCAAGAAAACATCTCATAGATGAAAAGGACTGAACCAAGCTTTACATTCTGAAGGCAGAATAACAATAATTTATGTTTCTATTACTCTGTTTAAACAGACTGTATATTTAGAAGAAGACAGGTAATTAATCCCACTTGAAAGAAAATATGCTACTCATCACTCATTTATGAATTCTTCAGTCTCTCCATAAAAGCAGTATCTCAAAGAAGGTAAAATACCTTAGGTGCAATAACAGGCTAGGTCCTCCAGTTCTTATTTAGATGAAATTCCTGAGAGTTTATTTTTCAGGGATTAAGGGATCAGGCCTGAGGAGTAGCATTAGCTCAGTGAGAGCAACCTACGTTTATGAAGCTGGGTGACATTTTTCCTATTGTCAGGCGTGGTAAAGAAGTTTTATCTCAAACCGGAATGTTAAACCACACTATGGTATTTTCCCAACATTGCATAAACATTACAATGTATTTCTTATTTGTTAATACAAAACTCCATTCACATCAGTTAAAAAATTGTAGGTTGTTGCAAGTAGAGTATGTTCTATTGTAGCTTAAATATTCTGATGTTTTGAATTTTAGTTCATGGATATAGTCATACTTGTTGCTATAACAGTATTTACAGATTTTTTTATGGATGTTCTTTCTAAAATAAATCTGATATTAAATCTTGTTATTTTATTTTCACTAAATATGAAATATTCTGAAAGTCTGTAAAGAGCTAGTTATTTAGAAGTTTAAAATTCCTTCTCTTTTACAGACATGTTTGCAGCGTTATATAAACATTTATTTCCTTGTGGATCCATAATGTTTTGGGGTATTTCTTTTCCTTCCTAGAGAAACTATATCTGGGGATTAACAGGATTGTTCACTGGAATTCATGTGGAAGCATAACTGCAGTAGCTGAGAAATGATCATGTTTCCTTTTAGTTCTCAGCAAGAGTAATTGAATGTTGAATATCTTACTAAACGCTGGACTGTGACAGTGTGTTAACACTCCGACTATCTCCTAACAGCAGGGCAATTATTTGCTGAGTGGGATTTTTATAAATCCCCTGGCAGTAGTATGTCCTGATAATTATGATGAAGTGCACTGGTCAGTGTTGATTCAGCAATCCCATCTCTAGCAAATATTTCATTCACAGCTCTCCTTCATGCTTTTACTTTTATGGCTTTTAAAGATCTCTTACCTATCCTCTCAGCTTGCTTAGATTTTTTTACAAATTACAATGGAGAAAGAAAGGATTTCAAGTTAAGTCCCTATTGTTTTTAAGTCTTTTCTTTCTCATTTAACTGCTCATTAAAAGACCAGAGTGAGAAAGTAGCACTTTATTTAGGGTCTTACTGTGACAACCACTTGCACAAGCTTCCTCCCTCAAAGCTGTTTTTTATAAGATTTAATGACTGTTAAATTAAACATTTATATTCATTATATATGTTGATTATTTCAGTCTTTCAGAGTTGATATGAAAAAGTAATTAAAATAGAGCATATCTTTATTATAGCTTAGTTAAGTTACAGTAAAAATATGTAAATATATCAGAACACACTTTCTATTGATTTAATGCTTACAATATATCTGCAGCTCAAATTTTCCATTTTTAATTTTGCATGTGTGTTATTGTTTGCAGTACAATCGCTATGCTGTATCTTAGGACATATTTGGTTTCTAATTTTTTACATAGACTTTAAAAGCTCAACCAAGAAGTGGGAAAGAAGACTAAGAAATGATTAATTAGTAAATAAAAATTGCAGAATCTAAACTGCTCAGGATTTATTATACCACTTGGGGTCACCTATCTTTTTCGAGGAACTGTCCAGCATAGTTAACACAGCCTTGTGTCTCCCTTTCTACCTGCACCTTTTTCTATGCTTTCTTCCTTCTTTCTATTGCTTTTGCTGCTGCCTTACTTCATAGTTTAGCTTTCAAGGCAACTCCTTAATAATTTTCTTCTTTTATTCTGTAAAAAAAATAATTAAGACAGAAAGGAAGTTAACTCTTTCTCTCTGTATTGAAATGGTAAACAGAAAAAGGAAAAAAATGGATATTTGTTAGCATTGGGTAAATGCAGCTTTAGTGGTGGAAGCAATTCAGACTATAAAATCCCCAAATCTTCTCCTTGCTAATGTTTATTAAATTAATATTTGTTTCCTTATAATTTTTTCCTTCTTTATATTTGGCCATTAATTATAAAGATAAGAAAATGATTGGGAGGAAACTAAATGATAGAGTGTTAGAAATGCAAAATGATTCAAAATATTAATGTAATGCTAAGGATGACTGGGTAACAAATGGTACATTTGCCAGTATGCTTGACCTGACACAATTAATATTCCAGGTCATGCTTGGGTTTCCATGATGGAAGGTCTGAGGCAGAGAATTCTAGGGGAAAATATATCTATTGTAGAACTCATTTTCTCTCTCACTCTTTTTATTTTTTTTTTTCCCCTTTTCCCTGACGAGTCAGAACCATAGTCTTAAAAAAAATATATCTCTGCTTTCACACCTCATTTGCCATATTCACCACTGGGCCACCATTCACCAGAAGGGCCTGATGTAAGGAGGTCAGTAAGAAGCTATTAACAGAGTCCCCTCCTGAGATTTCTTTGGTCTTATTGAGGTGGAAGTTAGCATGACAGTACTGCAAATAACTCAGTTGTAAGTTTTTTAACAGTTAGCACAGATTTCCCCATAGTGTTTGTCACTTTAGAAAACTGTTCCTGGAAATGAAGTCCTGATAGCTAGCTTTGACAGAGTCCTTTCTTAGTGTTGAGGTGCCACGGGTACAGGAAAATGTGTTATTGTCCCTGCAGAGGTACTTTTTTGTAATCTATGGTAGTATTTTGGAGCATTACATAATTTCTTATGGACTAAAGGTGGGGAAAATATTGAAATCATAGTATGGGGTAATATCCAAGATAGATACTTTTCTACCTTTGAAAAAGCAGTATTAAGTACAATCATTTTGTAGTTGAGAAAATATTTTATTAAAGTAGGAAAAAAATGAAGTAATGCTTTTAATGCATTGTACTTGTCTCAAGAAGATATGCAAATATATTTCTGAGACTTCAGTAGACTGCCAGCTCCCTGTAGATGTTAGAGTGAATAGGGTATTCATCACCACATTGCACAGTGCAAGAAATTCCAAAAACAAGACTAAAACTTGCAGAGATACTTTTTAGGAAAGAATGGAAGCAATTTTTCTGGTGATTAATCTAAACTGGAAAGTAGAATCAAACTTGTCCCCTTGTCTCTCTTAGCCGAACTTTACCAGTTTTAAATCTAGGCTTAAACTTGCCTCAAACCTTGGGGAATTTGGAGTAAATTAGTATTAATTTTATCTGTCTAGATACTAACTCTGTTGATTGCTCTGTTATGTGTCTTCTTGAATACTTGAACATATTTAATTAAAATGTAAAGCAATTAACGAGGATTGCTTGAAAAATAATAACTTAAATATGCACTTCGTAATCAATTTTGACCCAGATCCTAAAGAACTTCATCTGTAGAAGAAGCAAAAACTTTTAAAGTGTCCAGGTGACCTCTCTAAAGTACAAATTTATTTTCAAAGTTGATATAATATCTGTATGCATTTAACCTGAGAGTATGTTAAAAAAAAGCAACAAAAGATGACTCTTTATTGAGACACCTTTTCAGCAATAATAATTCCAAAGACACTGAATCAATGGATTTCCACATTTATTATGGCTAATTTTAGTTTCATTAAAAGTGCTAAAAGCCAATTTTATTAGTACTCCTGGACATATTCAGTAGCATTTTACAGTGTTTGAACCCTTTAAGAACTATTGTTTTTATTACTATCAAACATTTAATCAAAGAAGCACAACATAGAATATATACAGTATTTTAACAGAGATTACAAAATGCAGCTTCAGAAAGCCATTTTACTCACAGAGACACTTACACTATCTCTCAGTGTGACTAAAAGAAGTGCCTAGAAAGAACATCAATTTGAAGTTATTCTTGCATTTAATTATTCAGAGGAAGAACGTTTATTTCAGATATTGTATTTTTACACAAATAGGAAAAGCAGCAAAACCCAAACCTCAAAACTGTGTTATGTAGATTGAAATAATCTAATACTTTAATTTTTTTTCTAGTAAAAATTAAAATATTTTCTCCTTAATTCTCTTAAATTCTCTTAAACATTTTTAAAAATATTTATTTATTTATTTATTTATTTATTTATTTATTAAGAAAAAGCTTAAAAAGGGGTGTAAATTTTGGGGGAAGACACAGATCTGGATAAGGATTTGCTACAGACCAACAAATCCATGCCTGCCAGCTTTAGAGAGTTGTTATGATGCTTTAGTGTTTTCTTCCAGATCACCCTGATTCTCAGTGACCAGCATGGAGATATTTCTCTCCTGGATAATATTTAAATTTTCAGTGCCATTGTCCCTTTCTATAAACTATGGGTTTCACAAACATACCATGAAAGCAGTATCTCTCTCCTGGCTGGGAACCTCTGCATGCTCTTGGCATAGCTAGAACACAATCTCCACAGCTGAGTATGGATGGTGTAGGAAGGGGTGGAGAAATGAAGCAACAACACAATGAGAAGTTCAGTGAAATATGTTTAAAAAAGTAGTTGCAGGCTATTACTTTTCTATTTACTGTATTTACTCTATCTACATAGTGAAGGCAAAAAATTAATTGGTCATAATGTAGGCAGATCCAAAGGCTGTGGTAAGACTAAAGAGTGAAGAGATACAATGACCATGGCATAGAGATGGTTTGTGTATCTCCAGAAAGGGTTGTAATTTGTATGAATCTAATGCCTTCCATTTGTATGGAATTTGTGTTGACTGTGGCATTTTATATTTGAGAGAATTTTCTGAAAAAAGTATATGGTGTAACTGCATTCAGTAATCGTGGGAGAGTGCAATAAATTCCAAGACAACACATGGAACTTGTCTTTATGTAGCACTTACAGGTCACCAGGCAAAACTCTACTGGGCTGAGAAGAAAATTGCAATATAACAATGTATGAAATACTATGAAAATAATAGCATGAGGAGAATCAGTAACTTTATGAAATGTTTATGTGAGTAAGAGCCAGATCTGCAGAAGAAAAGATTAAGTTGAGGTTGGACTTTACAGATCATAGAGGTGGACCTGGAATTTCACATTCACTCCAGTAATTCTGCTTGCCTGCTGTTTGAAGCATGGATCCCTGCCATTCTAATTTGGCATCCTGAAGAGCTGAAGGAACAACCAGTGGTAGTTTGGCATACATATGTTTCTACCACTTATCTCTATTCGTGTCCACTTTCCCACTCTATATTTTGCCCATTAGTGAAATAGTTTGTGGGGTTTGCCCTAAGAGGGGAACAAATAACAGAGGAACAAACTAAATTCTCATTAGACCCATATAACTTAGAGATGAAGAAAGTAGCTTTTAAAATTTTTAATAGCTCAACACTATTTTGAATAAGCTATCATCTCTGAATACTTTTGTCTATTAGGCACTGTGTTTTATATGTGACTTATTGAATTGTTTTGACACAAGAAACTGAAACTTCCCAGTAGGATATGTTAATTAAAAATGCATTAGAGCTAACTGGGGAAAGTTCCATCCTCTTAGCCCCAAGAGTTTAATACTTAATGAGGAGGCTGACTCCCTACACAGTTTTCTCATGCATCCTCAGTAGTGTTCCAAAGGAACAATACAAGAATTTAAACATTTACTCTTTTCCTTAACATTCCCCACATCTTGAAACCATTTTCTTTTTCCTAGTACTTTTATTCAAGGTTTATTGGTAATCAGAATTATGATGAAAGAAAAGGACAATATATTTTAACTTTTTATATTTAAAAGTTTTAGTATGCCTTTGTAGAAAATATAATTATCTGTAAAGCAAAGTAGTATCTTTAAATTAATTTTTGTGCATTTTAATCATATGTTATCTGTTTTATAGGAAATTTAGTGGCTTTGTGCAATATGGAAAAGGAATTCACATATTTAACAGTTCATAATTAATTCAGTAAACCCACATATGTCTATTTGGGAATTGTTTATATACAACTGATAAAATCCCTACATATATAGGTATGATTTAGGAAGAGTCTGTCACATAATTTTGACTTGCCAGATATTCACAGATTGTTAACTATGTAGATTACTGGAACAGAATTTGAAATGCATGTTTTATATCAGTAATTTTTTTTATTATATCATACTAGTTAGTCATACAATTAGTGATGTAAAAAAAAAATCAAATTCAGTCACAAATGAACCTTTCTATTTTAGTCACAGTTTAGAAATAATTGTGGTAAATTTTTATTTTTCATATGTTTTATGATATCAAGACTAAACACATTGTAATAGTTATCCAGGAATTTATTGTGGATATTTTGTTGGGGAAAAAAGCAATTACTGGGTTTTGGTATTCCATACTTTCTCTTCTGTTTCTCCTTAACTAATGACTGTTTCACTTTTAAAAGTGCAGCAGGTGCCACTGTCTGATTTTGTTCGTAGTGTACATAGAAATTTAAATGAGTTGAAGTCAAAGATAATCCCATTTTCTGCTCAGATTCCAGGCATCTACAATTCACCACTCAGAAAATCCCCAGATCCCATGGAACTGCTGCTACGGAAGTCAAAGCCACTGACCCACAGAAATAAGAAAATGGGAAGTTCCCTTGCTGATGAGCTCTATGGCTGGCCAACTTGTAAAAGGCCTCCAGCTTTTGTCACAACACTGCCTCTGCTACCTGCTGACAGACAGAAACCTCAGGTAACATTTTCCAATGACTCTGAGGCAACTTTTCTCACATCTTTTATCATAGATTATCACAGAATATCTGCAGTTGGATCACCAGGTCTGAAAATCCCTTTTGTGAACTTTTAAAAAATATAAATCTAGTGTTTGTGTTGAGGATATAAAGTCTTTGACACAGATTTGACTTAAAGAAGAAGAAATCTAGGTGTTATGTAGAAAAAGGGAAATATGATTCTTTATAGGTTGTTTTTTGTTCCTTGGGAAGAAAAGTGTAATTTATGATATTTCAAAAGGTATGACCTACTATAATTGAGTGTCAATATTATGATTCATTAGAGCTTGAATGAATTCTTAATTTCTAATCTTAAATATTTTTTTTAAAGGAGAAATGAAAGGTGATGGGAAAAATTAAACTGCTGCAATAATTTTGTCCTCAGTTTGCAATTGTTTGCTATATGAAGACTGAGGCATCCTCTCAGCTCAGAATAGTTCCTTCTCTCTTGTGTCCACTAGGTGTGTGTCAGCATTAATAACAAAGATTTCTACATGTTGTGTTCCATCACAGCCAAGTTGCCCAGCTTGCATTCTTAGCTGTCATGGTCTCAATTTTAACTTCAGTTGATGCCTCCATATTTGCAGGTAGATTTTTTCTTTTCTGTAAAGTAATGGACATATGTGAGATAATGCATCAAAATGAACATCTCACAGGATAGCAAAACATCTTTTGCCACCTTATTATCAAAACCTGCTGGGAATGTGACCACATATACAGCAGAAAAACTTTTGGGACCATTGTGTTCCTCACTTGATGACAGTACCATGACATGTAGCTTTTGCCAGTAGGTGCCTGATATAACTACTTTTGGGATAGAAATATTCCCTTTCCCTCTCTTCTGAAGAATTTTTCAGTTTGCTCAATGTACTGAATCTTCTATTTAGCTCACACATAAACTTTCCATGCTTGTTTCACTTTGAGTGACACACCTTCAGAACCTCTGATACTTTTCTTTTTTTCTCCATTCTATATTTAATTTCCTTATCTGTATCTTGCTTAGAAAGAAAATGCTTCTTAATGCGTCCTTCTTAGCAACTCTCTGTGAAACTATCACCTATCTGCAGAAACGTAACAACTTGAGCAATAAGCAATGTATACATGTATATATTGTTAATGTTTTACTCCTCTGAATCAATATCACTCTCCACAACTCCCTGAAAAGAGGCTGTAAGCCAGGTGGTGGTTGGTCTCTTTACCCAGGCAGCCAGTCACAGGACAAGAGGACACAACATCAAACCATGCCAAGGAAAGTTCAGGCTGGACATCAGGAAGAATCTTTTCACTTAAAGGTGATCAGGCATTAGAAAAGGCTGACCAAGGAGCTGGTGGAGTCACCATCCCCAGAAATGTTCAAGAAATGAGTGTGCATGGCACTCAGTGCTATGGTTTAGTTCAACAAAGTGGTGTTTGGTCAAAGATTGGACTCAGTCTTGGAGGTCTGTTCCAACCTTTATGATTCTATTATTCTAAGAAGGTGCAGGTCTGTGGGAATACCTCTGGAGAAGAAGAGGTGAGCTCACAGCTTATAACAGTAAGAATCAACTTCAGAATCTCCAGGTTTGTCCTTCCTTCCTTCCTTGTGTTTTCCCTACCTTGACTGCTTGAGATTCCTCATAGAATGACCTCATTGACTCACAGTTGAATTGAGACAAAGTGTGAGCCAACAAGCAGCTTGGATGATCAGGGAATTTGAAGTTGACATAAACATGACATTATAGCTTTTCCTTCTGGGACCAAGGGGGCTATGACAGTCCTTGAGCAGGATGCGACTGGTTGCATTGTCTTTCAGGAAAGAGGAAAGATTTTGCCTTGTGAACATGGTGCAGGAATCAGGCTTTTAAATAAGTAGGAAGAACTCACAGTTCTTCCATTGTTAAGGTGCTCTTGTAAAACTGCTTTACTATATACAAAGTATCTTACAAGCTTCTGCTTGGATTTGGAATATTTTATAGACCTTTCTAAGTTCAGATGCTCGCACAGCAGTCATGCACAGATAGCCTTTTAGAAGAAACCAGAAGAGTTCTGTTTATTTTCTGCACCTCAAAGAGGGAATTTGCTATATAATACTTTAATCCTTTCAGCACCCTGGGATGTACACTGTGGGGTAAATTTTCAAAGCACAGCGCGTGGATTTAGCTTCCCGACTCTTATTGATGTTAATGGGAGTCACACGGCTAAATCCCTGCACAACACTTTGACAATTTAGGGTTGTATGTCTAAGAAAAGGACACTGGTTTGAGCTGATGAAACAGCTGGAAATGAAAACCCATCAGAACACATCATCCTGAAAGTTTTCTGGTGTGACAATAAGAAATGTAATTAATAGATAGGTTTGTGTCCTCGTTCTTTGTGGCAACACTTTTTGGCACTGAGCTTCTTTTTCTAATATCTGCCTGGCTTACTGTGAGCCACTTGTTACTTTCTTTCAGGTGTCTAAAACCTGTAGGTTTGGATATTTTATATGAGGATGTCAATTATATATGTTTAAAAGAAAAAAAATTAACTATCTTTCAGTTTTCTCTTAGAGAAATGGGTGTTTAGCATTTAATAGGTAAGGTCTGTGTGTGTAAGACAGCAAAAAGAAACATTTTAATGATGCTTCTACATCAGTTAGATCTATCATTTTTATTACTGAGTTAACTAGAATTATAGCTTGATAGAAACATGGATAATGCTAAAATTAGTCATCTATTCATTAAAAGGCATTAATAACAGAATGCACATTACCATTTAGATCTTTTGCATGCTATTATCTGTTTTGGAGTGGGGACAGTGAGGAATGCATAATTTCATGCAGATCATATTTTTTATCATGAGTTTCTGATGTTATGATAAAGTAGTAAGAATGCTGATCTGCTAACCTTTATTTGGCAAACCAGTTGGTATCAATAAGATTTATGCTACTCAGTACAAATTCCAAACATAGAGCATAGAGCTGTGTGAGTTTCCTTCAGGATATAAATTATTGGTTGACTCTTACCCTTCTTTTCCTAGCCTGACCTCCCCATAAAGATTTCCATTTTGAATCAGGATGCCTGAAATGCTTGCAAGCATTGTCAATTTGAAAACGTTTTTAAGCACCAATCTACCAGAATTTTCACAAGTCTTAATCTTGTAAAATTAAAATAGACACATGGAGTTTTTAGAGTTCTTCATTTAAGACACATTCCTGAGATCCTTATTACTAAGTAAATTTCTTCAAATATGTAAAATCTTCAGGGAATGTTTGGAATTATCTTAGTATTCTAATATATATACTCTGCTTCCATTAGAGATGTCACAGCCTTGTTTTGAGGGACATTTGCTTAGTTACATCCTTTCCCCCTCTCCTTCTATTAGTAGTTACAATTTTACTTGAACTATAGAATGGGGGTTTTTTTTCTATCTCCTAGTTAGGTCTCAGAAATTAAAGATGGAGAATATCTCTTGCTTAGATATCTGATTTGGTTCTTATCCTTGAGGAATGTGAGTCAATATTTTTCAGTGAAGAAATAATACAATATTCTGAAAGACTACTTTTAAAAGCAAACATATTTTTCTTGGTATTATTTGGTAATAGCACTTTTATTTCTTTCTTCCTCCGTGTATCCATTTAGTGCAAACATCTTGTAACAGAATATTCATTTCTTATTATAAATTTTGAACTTCTTATAACTTCATCATCAAGTTATCTATCACTAGAACACTGTTTACTAGTTTTAATTACCTGTTCTAATATTTATTATTCTCTCATGGACAGTAGCAATTTTAATTCTCTTTTAAGACTTTTGTGTTTTTTTAAAATGAACATATTTTTTATGCAGACTTAGGAAACAGAAGCAAGAAAATACCTGCAAGAAGTGTAAATACTATGCTTATTTGCTTACTGGGACCCTTAAAATATCTTCAAATCTTAGTGCTGTGCCTTTAAAAAGTAAAGTTCCAATAAAAACCCATTAACTACTTTCAAATATAGCAATCCTCCTGTCCAGCTGTGAAAAGTACTAGATGATACTTATTTGCCATTTGTGTTATTTACGGTCCATGACTTTTATGGTAACTGGTTCCTATTATTGGTTTCTATTAATGTAAAACATAAGTGAACATAAATGAGGCGTGAATCATTTCTTTTTATTAGCCCCACAGTCTTCACTCAGTGCTTGCAGTAACTCCAGCTGTGACTTGTTAGTGATAACCTATTTAAAGAAGGATATCTTTAAGAATAAAGGCTATGATTAGGCTTCTTTGTCTGTTCATAGTTTCAAAAGGTTTCACTAGTTCATTACAAGATCAACAATGATGAAAATAAAAATTAATTTTAATACTTCTAAGTTCTGGGTTGCCATTAAACTGCCCTGAGTAGCACAGGGCACTAATTATATTCCAGGTAGGTTCTTAAGTGTTAATACTAGAAGTGAGACACATAGGATATGTTGCTTCTTCAGCACAGGAGAGGACTTCCTGCTGCTATTTATCCATGTTGTTAAATGGTAGATACTGACACAATCAGTTATTAAACAATATACTCTGGGAAAAAAAGACCTATATGTATATTTTTTGAGAATTACAAAGTTAATGTGAAATTAGACTTTTCTGAAATGGACTGTACGCCCATAGTACTGAAGTCATGCACTTGAATTCTATTAGAAGAATTGTATCTTAAGCAGTGCATTAAGTTTCCTTCCAGGTAGGTCTATAGCTACATTGAAAAGAGCATGCTCTTTAAAGTTTGTTCTATGCAAAGTAAAATACTTAAGTTTTCTGCTTAAGCAGAATTTAGATATAGTTAATGATTGTTTTTTATTTCACCAATGATTTTTGTAAGTAAAAACAAAGTTTTCCTAATCAGTTCTAACAATATATTTGTTCAAAATTTTATTGGTAGCTAAATAAATGCCTTTGAAACTTTAGAGCATGTTATCAAAACTTTATGTTATTTGTAAGTCCCTATCAAAATGAACAGCTTTAATTATTTTGGGAGAAGGGTCTTGCTGCAGTTCCCAAACATTCTCTGTTCTATTTCATCAGCGATGTGCCATGAATAGAAGAGGGAAAGGAAAAAGTTGTAACTCCAAAGTAGAACACTTGTACTATCCTACACCTTTCAGGGGCCTTTCCGCCATCCTGCAGAAGTGTTGAGGCAGCGCTACAAGCCTGTGGAGCCAACCCTGCGAGTGAGAGAATCCATGAATTCACCACCAGCCAAGGCCAGAGAGGCAGCAGGAAGGGAGGAATGGAGAAGTCCCATACATGACAATAAGTGAGTCCTTTGGTTTTTCTTATGTTGTTGTGAGACTGTTTTCTTCATTCCACTGCTCTCAGAAACCTTTAATGCCTGTCTAAATGAAATGTCAAACCTGACAGCTTACTAGAAAACATTTTATGTATATACTTCTAAATTCTGTGTCCTTAGATTATAAACTGCTCAGGGCAGAGACCCTATCTTGTAATTGTGTGACATGTGCCATCTATATCTATGAATATCTAAAACAACTTGTAATAATAATAATAATATGTAATGCAACAGATGGCTTTAATGGAGAATAAGAAAACAAATGCAAATTCTGTCTTGCCACATGCATCTTGCCAAAGAAAAAGACTGTTTCAGTATTCATATTCTGGGAGCTTACTGGTTATGGGAGGAAAAAATGGTGTTGTGTGCCAATGAGACTTGTTTTCTCTCCCAGAAGAGTACCACAGCTCACTTGGGAGGGGAGGGAGCATATGTTGCACGTTAGAACATGATACAAAAACTGGAATCATCTTTGAAGCAGTTTGATTTCCTAAGCCATAGCAGCTGTAATAGTGTCTGACAGGCCAGTTCTTTTCCATAATATCTCAAATACAGGCATAATCCATCCCAAAAGATTAAGGCTTCTGTCTCAAAAGATCTTGGCTGTTCCCAAAATATTTCCTTTTTTTGTTGTTGTTGTTGTTGTTTTTGGTGAGTTTTTTTTGGTATGATGGACTGTTAAACATTGTTTTGTCCAATCATAATAAAAGCATGCTAAGCCACCTTCTCTGGCTTTGTAGTTAACTAGAAAAAGAATTCTGTTTTGCCCACCTTTTCCTTGAAGTCACTACTCTTGGCAATCCTTTGGCCCTTCAATACCAGAATTCAGGACAAAAGGGAATCCCTTTTCCTCATGAGCAGCCTGTGATCACTGGCAGATGATGTTTTGCTCCCTTTGATCTTTTTCATGCTTTCTTATCAGCTCCATATTGCTATGTGTCAGCTTCAGGACTGGGACTTAGCAGTGCCAGTATCAGCTGTGTTTACATGGTTTAGCTTCTATATTTTTATTGTTGGACCATTTCCCCCAATTTAATATTGACTTGAATGAAAATTCTATTCAAAAACAGTTTTAAAATTTAAAAAATATTTTATTTAGATTACTTTTTCTCTTTTGGACAACATTTTTGGTTGTTATATTCCCCTCCTATATTTTTATATATTCCAAATACGCTCCCTTTTTCTATTTCTCTCTGTATTCTTTCATGTATTATTGTGAGGAGGAAACAGCCTAATTTTCATATCTCATCTTAAATTTGTGCTTTTTTTTTTCTTTTTATTTTTATATCTAATTTCTGCTGGTGAAATTTAAAAGAACCTCTATCACTAGGTAGTAATTAATACTCTCCCTCTCATTTAAAGTGTTTTCTTCACTGCCTTAGTTGTGATTGATGCATTCCAGCTGAGGATAGATGATGTTCTTCATTTATAGTCATGACTACATTGCCCAGTCCTTATTTGATGAAGTTTACCCCAGACATTACTGTGTCAACACTTTCAGAAGGTCAGACGTTGCAATAAATGTTTCACTGACTCTTCAGTGAGGGAATTATGAAGATTTGCTCTTGTAGAGTTTAAATTTGGAGCCTTCAGCTTTGGTAGATATTATTTGATGTGAAGTCTTTATTTACCTTATGGGTAAGGAAGCATTTAATGCCATCCTTAATGCACAGAAGCAATGTCCCAACAATCAATGATTCTCAGCTTCATGCACACTAAATGCAAAGCATATTATACATTTTCAGGCTGTGATCATTCCATTTGTGCTTCTTATTCAACCAACCATGCAAAGGTCACATCTGCAACCTTGAAAAGGTGATGACAGAGCTGCAGGTCATCACCAGGACTAATGCTCACTAGCAATGCTGCAGCTGCTGTGTGGGATGTTGGTCTCCAGGGAAAAGCCAGCAAAGGGTTACTCAGATTCTACAGTAGTTTTTTCTCAGCAGTGACTATTATGAATTGACAAATTTCTGTTTCTTGCTATGTAATTGTGTACTGTGGGACTTTATTTCTTTCTGGTAGTGCTTCCTATGCTGATTATTCTTCTGATTTAGAAAACAAGGAGAGAATGAGCAGCAGAAGTATGTGGCATTTGTTGAGAAAGCTTGTGCTTGCATGAAATGACAGGCTGACTCCTTGATATGTATATTTCCAGGGTGAGTGTTGTGTGGGGTCTCTTAAGACAGAAAGATTGTTGGCATGTACCTGAAATTTTCGGCAACATTCAGAATTCTCACACATCTCTAATTATCAGGGCTCTTTAAAGTGGTTGTTTACAGGATGATAGGATGAGTGTTGCAAGCTCTGAGAAAGTTCTTGCTTTTGATGTAAAGTGCGGAAAAAATTTGGAAAAGCTGTGAGAGAGTTTGAGGCAGGCAGAAGCAGTACAAATGAAACCAAAAGAGAATATACTGTGCTTACCTAAAGCAACTGCTGGAATTTCCTATTCTGTAATGGAAAAGCAACTGGGTAATCCAGCCTGTTAAGAATGATTCCTTTTTTTCGTGTAATTGAAGCTGTTACTGCCTTATTGTGCTATTTTTCATACAAATGAAGTGATTTCCCCCTCCACTTGGATAGGAATGACAATTGCATTCCTTTGGGATGGCCACTTAATATAGTGTCTAGTTTGACACATCAACTGCTGGATCCAGCAGGTTTAGATGAAGCATAAAAAGTTCTTTCCTCAGTTGCATACAGTAGCATGCTGGCCTAATTTTCCAGAGAACAAAAATGTAAATTATTTTCATTAACTTTGATGAAATCTGTCTCATATAATATGCCTCATACTTCAAAGTATACTATTAAATATCTTTATGAAGTCAAAAAAACATCAGAATGAGATGCAGTGTGGTGATGGCAATAGTATAAGGCTTGGTTTTCCTAATTTATTGTAGTGGTGTGACATCAGAAACATCATCTCAGCTTCTGTCTGTGTCTGTGCTCAGTGCTATGCTGGAGGTGCACAGCCTGGTCACACTGATTCACTTGTGTGCAGCTGTGTTTGCACACCCTGCCTCTCCTGTGTGAATACAGCAGCGCCCAACTCCTCGTGGACTTATTTTCAGCAGGATTGTGCTTTTCCTTGCAACAGTTGAGGTGCTGCTGTGCTGCCCTGCATTGGGCAGGACAGATAGACTTGCAGAGAAATTAATGACCTAAATAAGTTCTGTGCTTGGGGAGCCTCAATGTTATGAGCTGCTTGGTATTTATGGTAAGAAAACTTAAAATGCAAGTCACTTTAAGATTTAGAATTTTTAAAAAATCTTTTAATTTCTAGAGTTATAAAATCTTTTACTGTGTTTCTGACTTAGTAGTGAAAATGGCTACAACATTTTATGTCATACAAGCACAACACATCTGAAAACTTTTTTCAAATTATACTTAGTTTGTCACATGCTTTGCAATTTCAGCAATTTGCGTATTTTCTGGACTGTTATTGTATTATGATAAACAGGGATTATCATATATTTTCAGATAATGTTTTCTTAACAATTCAACTTCTATTTGTAACTCTTCCATTTATTTTAATTACTAGCACAGTGTGCAACATTTATTAATCAGCAGAGTCTTTTTAAGTTAAAATACTAAATTAGCTAACCCCATTAACACAGAATACTCCAAACAAGCAGTAATAGGAGAGGTAGTTACTGTGCAAATCGTATTATACATGCGGGTGCTCTAGGGCACAGTTAAGCATGATTACCCTCTTTTGATCCAGTATTCCTCTGCTTCTTCCAGCTAATTTCCACTGGAAATTTACAAAGTAGTGCCTTCATTTTTCCATCTTAATTTTTCTAATGAAGTTCTGGTACTTTATAACACTGGGGATGCAGATAATAAGTCTGTGTATAATTAAGAAGTTCCAAAATTTGCTGCAGAAGAGATCTCTTTTACTTCCTACAGGAACTAGGCTGTGCTTTTATTTGCCACTTTACGTTATCACAGACAGGAGTTAAATAAAAATGGCCAGAGGATTTTTAGATTTACTTAAGTTACAATTAAAGTGATTGATACCTTTTCAATAAACCATGTATTTAGTATATTACCAGGAACAATATTTGTACTAATGCACCCAAGTAGGCTCCTCATGGCAAAAATGGTGCACTAAAGATAATGTCACTAGATATGTTAAATAAAATATTCCATCTTTATTTTTGTATCTAACACTTTGATTTTAATATACATGCATTATAAACTAAATAATGTCTGCCCTGCTGCAGTTGTTTTGCTATGGAAAACCATTATGCTTCCTTCTTTGTTCCCCAAGTGAAAAGACTGGATTTGATGAAAAAATTACTTCGGGTATAATCCAAATTTGAAAGCTTAAAATTGATGTCATGTTTTATTAAAGAAAAAAAAAATAATATAAAGTATTCACAGATTCCTGATAGAGAAGCGTGGCTTTTTTGGAGCTAATTGTTCACAGAGTTCTTCAAAGTGAGATAAAATTATTTCATTTGATTTAAATCAAGACAACAAGGAATTGAATTGCTATTGTATAAAAACACTTCAGATAAAAATTTAACAATGTCATAGAGTTAATACTTTGCTGGCATTTTTCCTACTAAATTACAAAAATGTACAGTACATAAAAATACGAAAGTTTGAAAAACTACATAAGCAGCACTCTGTTTTATCTTTCTAACTGTCCCCTGGCAGTGCAGCAGGTGTGGCAGTCCAGCAGTAGATCTGGCCATTCTTTCTCAGAAGCCTGAGTATGTTTTGAGGCATTTCTGGGATCAGGATTACCTGCCTGCTCCACTAGACTGCTGGGATTTTGCTACTTGGGCAGGTTTGGAGAACATGCTGAAGGACCACTCTGTTTTTTTCTTGTCATTTAAATGTCAAGAAAGTCACTGCCTCTGTCCTGTGTCCTGTGGGTAAGTACCACATAGCATTGGGATATTGCTGCCCAGCAGTCAGTGATGAACCTGGGAAATTCTCCTTCCTGCTTGTGCTGCTGTGCTCCCCTCACACTGCCATAGACACCAGAAGCCAGTTCCTGCTGCTGCTTCTGTCATCTCTGTCAACCCAATTGGAAAACCTTCACCATTTAAAAGGCCTCTTCCATCTCCTGTCAAAATGGAGAGAGATTGCAGTAAAAGAGATGGACTAAAGGGAAGAAATGTTAGGTGAGGAATGCAGGAACAAAAATTATGGAGGGAGAGTGAAACTTGTGAGGGAAAAAAGAATTAGGAAGATGAAATTAATACTAGAGGGAAGGTCCAGGACAGGATGAGAAATAAAACAATTTTTATTTTTGTTAGCAACAAATACCTATGGTGTCTTTGAAATTTAAATACCTCTAGCTGTCAGGTCCTAGTTTGGCTACTAAGCAAAGTCTTCTAGGTCTTTTTGGGCTAATTAGGTTCAATATAGTGGGGTCCTGGCAGCAGTGCAGCCTGCCTTCTTCACCAGGGACACAGCTGACCTAGGTCCTGGTCCTTCTCAGGTTATGTACGAGTAATACTGGCATTTGTAGTTTCCCATTTTTGGTTCCAACCCTTTCCCCATTTTGAATGTCTTCTTTGGCATATCTCTCATTCAGGCTGATATTAAAGAATTTTTCATCTTTCAATATATTTATTTAGGGAAAGTTCACCTTCTTTTGAATCAAATTTTGGGAAGTCTCAGCTTATATTAACTTTGCCTTATAGTACAATAAAAAATCAATACAAAATTTAATTCTTTGATTGTTACTCCTATCTCTGTCATGCTTACTGAAAACCTTTAAGAATTTCTGAATTTACACTTAAATCACAAGGAAAAGCTGAAACCTAGATGTAGGAATAATGAGTGAATGTTTTGAAATCTAAACTATTGAAATCTGAACTTGTACAGTTGATAATGGTATCCTACAATTGTCTGAATTTAATTTTCTTCTTCCATCACTCTCTTCTGTCACTTTCAGAGCACATACTGTCATTAATTTTGAGAAAAGCTGTGCCAGGTGTATACAAAGAGCTACAGAACATAATACCATTACTGAAGTGTTTTGCATTGCTATTACTTCTTGCTATTATTATTGGTTGGGGGGGTATAATGGCTTTTGTATTACTCCCATTAATTTGGTTACCCTACTTGAAACAAAAAATTGTTGTATTCTTTTAATTACTTATTCACATAATGAAAATTATCACATACTTTAAGCAGACACTAAATTTACAAGCATGTGATCCTCTTTTGTAGCTGGAGCATCATCACTTGAAGGACCTGACTCTGAGAGCAGAACTGTAAACAGAAGAAAAAGCTTCTACTTGATACCATTATACCCTATTATATTTTTTGCTCTTTAATTTAAAAGAACATACTGCTGGTTTTGTCTCAAAGTGTTAATTTTGGGGTTTTTTTGGAATCATAGTAGAACTGACATTACTCTGAGAATTTGTTTGCCAAACAGACAGAGATTAACTGATCCACAGTTATATCAAAACCACTATGCAGAATTTTTTTTTAAGGAAAACTATAATAATTTGCTTCTACTTTCCTCAAGATTTTTAAATCATTTTATGTATAAATTTTACAGACATGGTATGCATATTAAATTATGAATGCTATGGCACAACTAAATTCCGTGCATATATGGGCAAATCCCAAAACTGCAAGCCTTGTCTTCTCAGCAATCCAATCCCCTGAGAAAGCCAATTTTCTTTCATGTCTGAACAAAAGAAAAATGTACTATTAAAATGCAATTCAGAAGTGATAAAAACTGCAAGTGGAGCAGCCGGCTCACAGCACCTTCAATGTATTCTCTGGGACACTGGGGCCACATTAATTTTTGTGTGTGTGTGATGTCCATCCCATGTGCAAATTAGCATTACAAGTACCCTAATCTGTCTTGTGTGAGGGTGTCCTTTCCCATGGGTATACACATGCTACTATAGCTTTTTATTATTTAAAAGTCTGCTAACTCAGGGTTTTCTTTCACTAACTTTACATGACATTTGTTTGTGGCACGTGATAGTAGAAGTTGATATAGCTGTAAAGATTCTAAAACCATTTATTTTTATGAGATGGAAAGAAAGAAAAATAATTTTTAAAAACCACTCAAATAGTTGTTGACAAATCACTTAGTCAAAACAAATGATTTTCCACATCTGTATCAGCTTAGAGACGAAGAAGGGTATTCTAATCCTCATTTTTATCAAAATTTTGTTTGCACAACTCTTATAAGGACTCTGGATTCTGAAAAGCTTTCAACTAATGGAGGATTCTAATTAATTACACTTCTTGTCATGGCATTTAAAAGTAATGTTTTAGACTTCTGAAACATATCTTTCTAATTTTACTGAGTAATATTTTTTCCTGCACTTCTAGAATTAAGAACATGTGTTGAGTTTTTCAGAATACCAGCAATTATGAACTTAGTTCCCAATGTTTTACTTTCTAGTGGAATGTACTTGTTTGTTCTCATGACTGTCCTGGAAAGTGAAATAGATGGAACTAAGATGTGTTTGTAGGGTGTTTTGCAGATCTTCTATATACAAGATGTTTTCACCTTCACTTCATACAGATTGCTGTGGAACCTACCCAACACACCCGTGGTTGTCCATGACAGTTAGGGACATCCATCTGAAAACCCCTCCCAGCAGGTAGCTGGAGCTTCACTGCTCGCTGGCACTCTGTAAGCAGCAAGTCCATCATCATTATGACCAAAAATGAAAGAACTTGGCTCAAAAACATTGCTCATTAGGGCCTAATTATAACTTAAGAGTAAAGTACACAGTGTGAATTCTGGAGAAACAATTTCTCTGTTTTGTGGTTTACCAATACGCGCAAGTTTCTGTTCTGTTAAATGAGAATACGGTTTATTGGGCTTTGGTTATGACATACCAAAGGATGCCTGTCTGCAGAGGTGATCTCTGTCCTCTGTGCATGGGGAGTGCCTGCCACTGGCAGCTGGCACAGGCAGCACTGCCTGCTAGGACCTGAGGTACCAGCATGCACCTCCCAGCAAAGGGATTCCTGACCTTCCTGCACATCCCACCAGTTGTTCATGCAGATACAGAAAAAGTAATAATCTGCTCATGCAAATGAATCAAGTAAGATCCTTGTGCACAAAGTCTTCATTTTGTCCTGTTGAAACTCACTATCTCTTTGCTCCTAATTTAATCTGAAAGAAACTGCAGGAGAAATTCCAGTAATCCTCTCACAATACTGAGGGGAAATATTAAGAAGGTAGTGAAAAATACCAGGAATATGTATCCATGTCGTCTCCTACAGCTCTGATTTACATCAATCCTGTGGCATCTAGAGAAGATCATAACTGATTGTAAAATATTCTTGAATTTCAGATTTCTGCCATTTGCTTCATATCACAAAAATGCTGAGAAGTATGAGCCATCACTTTGTAAGTCAGGCAAATACGGCCAAGAAGCTTATGGAACTAAATATTTCAGAGAAGTATATCCTAAGAAATGGATAGCAGATAAGGTAAGTCACTGCAAAAATCAAGGATTTGTTTACTTTTTTAGATTGCTAACAAACTAAGATTGCTAATTTAGATTAATAATAATTTAAGTGAATTTCAGTATGATCCAGAGATCATGCAATCCAATGGGATTCTTTCTAGCATGTTATAAAATCACATAGTTAGAGCTGTGATGAGATGTGAAATTTCCTTGACTCTCTGGTAAATTCGAGGAAATTCAACACCTGTTGGTGCTACAAGATCAGAATTTAAGACTCTGATGAGGTAAATCTTCAGTTAGATGCATTTTGCTAAGTTTCATTCTGTTTGTGTTGCTTTTTTTGATTTAAGAGAGTCTGTATATTTTCTCTTACACATTAAGATAAACCTTCAGGAAATTGTAGCAAAACCTGATTTAAACGACACAATATTTTACTGAATACATTCTTTGGAAAAATCTTAAAACTAATGAATAACTGGGGTTTTTTTCTTTTAAGAAGACCTCATTAAATTTCCTGCTTTTTGAGCACCTCATATATGTCTGGTTTTGTAGTGCTGCAAGAGGTAATTTCCTCAGAACATGGGTTTGTGTAGTGCTTGCATTACTTCTGTCTGTATTAGGTATCTTAATCACTTTAAAATTTCTGAATACAAATAGGATAATGGACTTTGGCTCTGTGCTGTAGTCTCTACCAATATAGTCAGGGGACTGGAGCATCTTTTGTAGGAGGAGAGGCTGATACAAGTGGAATACATCAGTCTGGAAAAGAGAAGGCACAGGGGAGAACTTATTAAAGTACATAAACACCTGATAAGAGCAAAGAAGGAATAGGACCCCAAACTTCTCTCAGACTCCATACTGTCCACTGACAGGACAAGAGTCAGTGAACACAAAGGAACTGCATGAAATTCCATCTAAACACAAGAAAACACTTTCCTTTTTCTTGTTTTACTTTTATTGTGAGGGTGACAGAGCATTGACAGAGATTGCCCAAAGAGGTTGTGCAATCTTTATCCTTGGGTATATTCATGGTTTAGGCAACCTGCTCTAGTTGAGTAGACAGGCAGTAGAGGATGAGTGATCTCAAGAGGTCTCTTTCTACCTAAACAATTCTGGGATTTTGTAAGATATGATAAATTATTTCCTTGAAAGCACTTTAACCTTTGTAAATATACAGCAAGTTCCAAGAAATCTTAGTTTAAGAAGGAACATTTTTAAAAGATTTTTCCTCAAAACTTTAAGGTTTTAAATGAGCTCAGAGTAAAATTTTGGTATTTCAACATGCATTAATTATATCTCCTTGCAAATAAAACATCAACAATCAAACAAAAAGATCTGAACTTGTCTTTCAAAAACAAGGAGTGGAAGATATGACTGGCTGAAGTCCCACAGCATAAGTATTGTATATAAAAAGGACCTAAATGTCTTATTTCTGGTACTCATCTTGTCCTGTAAAGACTTGGTTTTCCAGTCCTTTGCAGTTATTGCTCAGGCTCAGAAGATGATATCAAAAATCTAAAGGTATTTATACTGTATATCATATCACACATATATAAACTATGGGTTTAACTAAAAAAACTCACTTTACTTGTGATCTTGGATAGATATCAACCTGAATCTCTGGAGATGAATAGCTGTATACATTAACCCAATATGACACAGAGCCTTCCAACCCCAATTCTAAATCAATATAAAGCTTCCATTAGGAGCCACTTACCCCAGCAGAGAGATAAGAGGAGAAAAGGGCTATTTATGACTTACCTACTGCTTTAATGGGTCATTATTATCAGGAAAAAACCCAAAAAGAACCACAAAACCTCAAGATCCTCATGGCAATTTAATGGTAAAAGGCCTATAGGTGGGTGTGAGGTCATACCTTCCTAACTGTTAAATTTAATAGAACTCACTATGTGTCACTTTCATATTTCTAAACTCTATGAAAACTTTGAATACATCAGTGCTCTAAACAAAATTATCTGTTCTAATGAGTCGCAAGACTAAAGGGTATGTAAAATAATACCAGAAAAAAGGGATTTTTTCTTAATAGTTTGTCTGCTGAGCACAACCCTCCTTTGAGTTTACCACAAGGTTGTATTTTTGTGGATGCAATCTCTGTTACAACCTGCATAGCTGATAACACTGCCATGATCTCTATTCAGTTTCTGACAGTCTTGTGCTAAATGAGTTTCTTGTATTGTTGCTGGTAAGACTGTGTGAGTTCTTCCAAGGAGTCGAGTCAGTGGTCAGTGGATCAGTGACCTGTCTGAGCTGCTGAGGTATTATTTGATGCTGGCTGATAATAGCTGGCTTTTTAAAATATTAAATACAAAAAGTCGCTTTGTGTGTGTGTGTGTGCATGAGCATGTCCTAGTTTTATTTTCCTGAGGTTTTCATGTGTTTATTACTATGCAATTTAATTCAAGTCACAAAAAGATTAGTATGTAAATTATATAATTACTTTAGAAGGAAAATGAACAACAATGAAAAATATTACCTTGTTACATTTCTTCTGGAAAATGAAAGGGTATTAGCATAAACTTTCTCTAAACATAATAATTACCATGTGAGGAAAAGTTAGTAGTTCTTTTTTCATCTAGTAATAATCTGAAAATTTTTATCTCACTCCATTTACATTTCAAAGAAGTTTGAGTTAAGGAAAAACTGTTCTGTTCTAATTCTTCATTATAAATAAACAAGGAATGGAAATACTACACCTTCAGTGAAACTGAATCTTGTTAGTTTACTCAGTAAATCAGTATAAAACATAAAAATGCTAAGCATATTTTAAGTTGTCTGTCTAAGTACATTGGAATGCCTTTGATATAATTAATATGTGAAGTTTTGTTATAAATATTTACTAGTTACTAAGAATTTAATCTACAATGATAGGTTCCAATGTATGTGGACAGTCAAGGGATAAAATACACTAACTATAGTCTTTCAGCTGTCAAAACACTCACATATGATCATATTTGCTGAGGCAGAAATGATAGCTTGCAGTCTTTAATGGGTATTGGAATTAGTTTGCATATGCATTTTAGAAAACTGACTTTAATGGCAGCATTTAATGTTTTCTTATTTGCAAAATTCAGGAAGTGATAGTTTAAGATGTTCCATTCTAATAGATTCTTCCCTCTGATGCCTTATTATAGGTGAATTACAGTACAACTGAATCAGTTTCATTATTTGCACAGGCATTTTGGCCCTAAACAGGATTTTATTATCTACAAAGCATAAAAATACCCAGGACTGCAAAGAATTAATTTAGAGAACCTAAGCATATTGCACAGAACATAAAGTTGACCTTTACCGTCTACAGCTTCTGGAATGGAGTGGGATGTGGAACACATCGTGGGTTTAATGTGGCACAACGCTGTCTGCAGAAACTTGGGTGGGACTGTGACTGCCTGCCCATTGCACCCGATGATTGAATCTGCTGTCACCAGCATCCTGATAATAATGAACATTCAGCTTAACGACCGTGATTATGATTATCATAATTGATGTGCAAGTGCAGTGTGTGGGGATCATTACAGCTGAACTGTACAGCAGAGAAACATGCCTTAGTTATAGATAATTTTACTTTTATGCATTGATTGGGATGAAATATGCCTTTCAAGTTCAACAGGCCAGCTTTGTATAATTTTAGTAAGATTTCTACATGTATGAATTGATGTTTATGAGCTTTCTGCAAAACAGTCATTCTAGCTGTTTGTTTTGAATTGTTTCATTCCATTACTAATGGGAAATAATGAAATAATTAGATGTTGTCTAGTGGAAATCACTTACAGAGTACTGCCAGCATTAATCAAATATCAACTTCAAGTAATTCTGATTATCATGGCCTAGCCTGGGCTAGGAAATATGGCCCTTGTAATTAACCACCAACACAATTCTACTTTTGGTGGAGCAGTGGAAGCAGGGCTGTGGTCAACACTGCTGGCACTTTCACACTGTACTGTGTAGGCATTAGAGCAGGCAATAGTTATTCCACATATGAATTATATCACTTCCCTCTTTGCCACCAGAGGCAGAGAATTACAGGCTCAGATTCAGCCAGTGTAGATAAAGGCACAATCAACAGCTTCAGTTGATTTTGTTGAACAGTGATTGCCTTCAACTGTGATTGCATGAAGTTGCAGAAGTATTTAAATAAATCATGACATATGTAACAGATAAAAACTAGTATGATTATATATTCCAAGCCAGAATTTATATAAAGAATACTACAACATAAGTATAATGAAAAGTATAGTTTCATTGCTTTACACTGGGCATAAATTTGGCTCCTTGTCCAAGAACTGATAGATTTTCAATCTGGGTTAATAGAGAAAGCAGAAAAAAATCTTGTAGAGGGGGAAAGAGATTTTTTCTGTTTGAAAATTAGTTTTGTCTGTTGTAGGGCCGGCCCATAAAACAGTCATGTCTTTTGGATGATGTCATTATAAGGCAGATTTTTTGGTACATTATTTATGTTTTTCCATCCCTGACTATACTGAAATTTACTTAAATTCCACCTTAACTCCATTTTTCTAACCTTCCAATGATCTGACTTGAGATCATAGATAAGATCTGTGTGAAGTTTTAATTCTTTCTTGCTCAGACAGCAACTTCATTTTTATCAAAAGGATTTGCTTGTTTTAATTTTAATTTGGAAAAAAGATTATCCAAGAACATTTTCTTGTACGGTGTGATATTGGCTGATGAATGTGCATCTGAGCTGTCAGCTTTATTACCTTTTAAAACTTTTAAGGCCATGTTTACCAGTGTGCTTTGTGACAGAAGTTACTAATGTACTTGAGAAGTGCTAGCACACATTTGGAACATCAGATTCCTACTTGCCCAATCCAACCCTGGTGTGTTTTCCTAGGCAATACAGACCTTACATAATGTGGCAGCCAGAAGGGAATTATTAGACAGGCTGTGTAAGGGTTTGCTCATTCCAATACTGCTTTCCTCATGAGCTATGTCAGAGATAAAAAGGGTTGTTGCCAAAGTGGGATGCACTCCAGCAATCCCCAGCCCATGGCTCCTGTATGGTTATCACTGCTGGCATGACTTGATGAATCTATTCAGATGCTCCAAGCAGACCCTTAGTTTGAGTTATCAACTATCTGCTTCTAACAAAACACTGGTTTCTCTCACTTTTTTTGCTATCCGAAGTCCTGGTTTGGCACCAAATCAAAACATTTAAATCCAAGGATCTGGTCCTACAACAATATATATACAATATATACTGTATGTTGAATATACTGAATATATTCTGTTCTTTGAAAGTCTGTCTGTTCTATCCTGTAACATATATTTTCTGCTCTCAGAAGAACCACTTGGAGCCAGAATGCTGCTATATCTTCACATAAAAATCAGCTTGAGTGATTCCCTGCCTCCACAAGGTTGATTCCCTCAACAGCATTACCCTTCAGAGCTGTGAGCTCCTTGAAGCTCAGGTGTTTGGCTCCCTGATAGAAAAGAGCAGTGTTGCCCAACTTAATATCAAGTTTATTAACAGAACAACTTGATAAGCAGATGTTCTCTGAAAATAGGTAACAAAAAGTATCTTAATGTCACTTTTGCAACTCTACTTCTGATCACTTTCTCTTTTTTCTTTTTTTTTGGTAGATGTCATAATATACTGTTGAGAAGGAAAGGTAATAAGGAAAGCAGGAGTGTGCCATGCCCAAAAATGGGAACATCAGGCATTACCTCTCATTCATAGGACTAGAATGAATTACCTCTTATTATAAGATGCACCCATTTTGTTTTCCAGGAAAGCAAAAGGCAATTCCAATTTCTGACAGTTTATATAATGATCTTTACAGGTTCCTTATGACTGCGTCTTATTTACAGAATTACATTTTGTTTGAAGATCACTTTCAGTGCTCCCACTGGAAAGTTTCTTGAGCTGTAGATTGTTTCCTTTGAGAAAATCCTTAAGGTCACCACTGTTGGGTTGCTTTTGAAAAATGCTACACTTGATACACAATTATAAATTATTATTAACTATCACAGAGCTTTCAAATTATTTTCTTGGTTGTAGAAAGATGGTAAACACTGTGAAGCAAATAAGAACATGCAAAAAGTACCCTTGGCTAATGTTCAACTAAATGCAGAAAAGAATCTGTGGATAACTGGAAGGATGAAAAAACTTTCTAGTGGTTACTGATGAGCCACAGGGTCTGATTTTCAAGTAATGCTATAAAGTAGTGTCTGAGAAGAGTAAAACCATTCAATTATTTGCATAAGAAGAGATACTGTCACCACGAGTCTAATCAAATCCATTCTAGTGGTTATTTGTAAGGGTTTGTGGGCAACTAGTTGAATATTTTATAAAACCTGATTTTCAGTTCTGTAATTTCTCAGCGGGAAAATGCAGTCCCTTGATGATGATCCAAGGCTTTGAAGAATAAATTGATTCGAAAGAGAAAATTAGATGGCACTTATTATACTGTCTAACTAGCAATCCTCTGTCATTTGTCTGTTGGATGATAAATGTCTTGCTTTGCCTACCTTCCTCATTTAATAACGCAACTTGCATCGTAGCAGTATGAAAGAAAACCTCTTTTTTTAGTAAGAGTTAACTTTAACCAATATCTCTGTGAGTGAGATGTATGTTTAAGCTCTCTAAATAATTCCCATTGTACACATTGCTTAAACATTTCAAAGCCTCTTATTTAATCAGAAACCCTTTAGAAATAGAGTATCTTGCCCAATTCCTTCAATACGTGCTTAGTGTAAATTACAGTAACTCGTGGCTCCGCTTTAAATTGCAAAAACAAACAGTTAATCTAGAAACAGTAGACACTGGAGTTACACCTAATTTGTTTATATTTGTTTTAGGCATTGAAAATTTGGATATGATTTTGTTTGTTGGAATTCAAAACCCATACAAGAAACTGGGAAATCCATGGCTTTGCCTTTTCATATCAGTTTTGGATAGACTGTTTGGTATTCTTGGAATTAAGTAGATTTTTTTACATGTATGTCAAACATAATGTATTTTAACTCAATTCAATTTGCCACAATATTGAATTAAAAAGGCTATATTTCGAAGTCACTTAAAATTCTTTATGGAACTTATCTGCAAAAGCAAGCTACTTATTATTTGATAATACTCACCGAGCCCCTGTTTGTGCTTGTTAAATAGAGTTGAAATTAAAGTAACTGAAAGCTTTTCACAATCCTCTGAGAATTACATGGGCCATGCAGCTGTTGAAAACTGCAGGTTTGAGAGTGGTTCTCAGCCCTAGCATAATAGAGATATATCCATGGAACTGGGCTAATTGGCATCAGGTAAGAATCTGGCCCATAATTAATATAATCAATATGTAAAATGTATGCCATTCAGACAGAATGTTCTAGGAAAAATGGTGTTACCTATTTTCTCAGAAAAATAGATTTTGAAAATTTCATCTTTAAATGTACGTTGCTGGTGGGTTTGCAAAATTGAGGTGTAAGATCAGACACACATATTTTGATGACTTTCTTGCAACAGGTTCACTTAGGACTACAGACTGTTGCACCTTGAAATGATGTCTGAATTAGAGATTTTGCTACACTGACTCATTATGATTGTATAGTTCTATAATTTAAATGCTAATAACACCTGTAGGTGTTCTAAGATATTATGCCAGGATAAGACCAAGTTGAAAGAAAACCTGTATGTTTGAGGGGTTTTTGTTTGTTTTAATGCTCTCTCCAGAGAGCAAAAGTACATTATTCTCAGAGCAGTAGGACTTCAGCACAGACAAATGGATTTTAGAGTAACCTACATTCCTTGAATAGGAAAACCATAGTAAAGGCTTTATACAGTTATGTTGGAATGAGTGAGACATGGAAAGTAGTACAGTCTGCTTGCTGTCTTAATGGTTTGGTTTAAGTTTCTACTGCTTCTTCCTTCAAAATTTATATTGTTAATAAATTCTGGACTCATTTGCCCCATTTTAAATCACAGTATGGTATTCATTTTGAAATACACTTCAATGTTTTTTCATTTAATGCAACGAAGGGCTAGTCTCAACACACCCTTTACGAACTCAGGTTAAAAGGATGTTCCACCCTCATAAGCCATATTATTTCTTCTCTTACAGTTCTTGTTGATCTCAGCATAATACTTGTAGGGAAAGTGAAAGGCATATCCACATGAGGAGTGTTTTCATGCATAAGTGATTTGCTACATGTTAATGTTCTGGAATAAACGTTATGGCATTGTTCAGGACTAACCTTTGCACTTCAAACTTCACTTCCATATAAATAACCTTACAAACTTTGATGAGTTAATGTATAGAGGTAACCACCTGAGGTAGAGGTGTAGGGTACAAAGACTGAAGCACACATTTCCAGTTTCACAAGTACATTGGTTTTGTTTCTCATAGTGAGACTATTTGAGAAGGAATTTACATTTGGACTGCTAAAATGGGAACTAATAATATTCCCAGCTTGTCGCTTTGAGACATGTCAGGATTTCTCACCTGTAGTCATGTGAAGGAATGGCAGTGTATATGATAAGTGCTTATCACTACCAACTAAACACCCTGCTCTTTTAAAGAATGACTTATTAGGTATGAGAGCTTCAAACTTAGTTGGGGGGGGGGAAAGGAAAAAGAGAAACAATAAAAACATTGCATATTAACAGACTTTGTGCACTAATGCAAAGCTGCTTGATTGAGCAGTGTAGTGTCAACCATGTCTTTCTTCTAATGCTAAAAGTAATGCACATAGACAGAGTGACAATCAGAGTACAGCCTCCCATCAGCTGTAATTAATCTTTTAGTTAACAGAGACTAGAAAAGCTTCTCATCAGCCTCTTCTGAAGTCTGAGGCACCCTGTTTTTTGATGTTTGCATTCTGAGTAAAATTGTCCCCACCAGTTCTAACAAATTGAAACACCAGGCTAATTATGGCAGCTAATGAAGTGTGTGGAATGGTCACAGCTTGTCGTGAAACTGTTCCTTCAGCTCAGATTAGAGTTTCATCAATCACTTTTTTAAACTGATCCAGAATTGCTTCTGCCCAGTGCTTGGCATTTTTAATGCTGTTTCTGTAATTGGTTTTTTCCCCAAAGCTTAGGCTATTTTTTGAAATATTACATTCTCAAGACAGGACTTACAAACTCCAGTTTATAAAAAAACATTTCGTTATTGCCTCTATCAGCTGATCAAGTGCTAGAAAGCTAATAAAAGAAGCAGAAATATAAAATTTGATATATTGCTTTTAATCCAGCTAAAGGTAGCAATAAAGCATATACACATATATGTATATGAATCATTATTACTGTGGGCTGATGTACACTGCAATCTCATGAGACATGGTTTGTGGGCTGGATGGTTCAAATCCCACTGAAAGACCTAAATGAAATGAATGACTTAGTCTTAGCTTATTTCCTAGTGGATTGTGGTCCTCCATATATCACTCAAAGAGTTTGGCATGATTTGTAGTTTTTGCGGATGCCCAAGCCTTTGGCAAAAGGTAGACCAAAATGTGTTGCTATTGAAAGAATTTCCACACTTCAGTTCAAATCTGAAGTCCTCAGAGAAGTATGGGGATCTTTACAGTATAACTTACATTGCTACTACACTGTCAATGAATAAATTAGCATATAAAACATTGTAAAATTTCCCAGTTCCTCTTCATTTATAAGATATAATAATACTCAGCTATACATTGAAAGTTCTGTATAGACATTAAAGGCATAGATGTTAAAGTCTCAGGCTAAATTCTTTCCTCAACGTGTCCAGTGGAATATTGAATTTAGTTCAGAAGTTATCCATCTGAAAAAATGAAATAAACTTTTGCTTATGCACTACCATAGAGTATTGCTGCACAAGTTGTTACATTTAGTATATACATAACATGTATTCATATCAGAACCAATGCTGCATGGTTTTAGTTTTTGAATTGCTCAGAAATCTATTTTTAAAATTTGTGCTAATAAGTGTAGTCCATATAATTTTTCCTGAACAGTGTTGAATCTGTAACAATGTTTGGCTATAAATACCAGCTGTTCTTCTCCCCAAAGGTTCTAATCAGCAAGTTTGTCAGAACTAACTTCATGCCAATGCCAAAACAAATCTGCGGCACCTGAGTGAGTAATCACTGTAGCTGGTGCTATTCCTGAACTGCATCAAAGAACTGGTGGATTTACACAGAAGAATAAATGGCACTGAAAACATAAAGAAGATATGTTATCATATATGAGTAAAGACAGACAGAAAAAATAAGAATAGGTATTAGTCTAAAAGCTTTTGTTCCCATTTTATTGATTAATGAGAGCATTTATAAACACTGGATGGGAGATGAGTAGTTTCTTTAGTGTTAGCCAATCTGCAAAGTAAGCTGCCTGCAAAAAAAAAAAAAAAAAAATTCCTGTATGATAATTTCAGTCTCTTCTGAAGGTAGCTTGTATTTCTGGAAGAGGAAAGCTGGTTTTCTCTTTAGCTTTCATCAGTGCTAGGACACATTGCTGACTCATGTTTAGCCAGTTGTCCACAAGGACCACTAGGTCCTCTTCTGCAGAGCTGCCCAGCCTGGCAGCCTCCAGCCTGCTTTGCTGTGGGGTGAGCCAGTGCCAGGTGCATTCGTCCTTCCTGTGTTTTGTAAGGTTCTGTCAGGCCATTCCTCTAGCCTGTCTGCATCACTCTGAGTGTCAGCCCTCAAGTGTCTCCATGGTACCCATTACTTTGGTGTAATCCTGGAACCTGAGGAGAGTGCATTCCTTCACCTCCAGGTCACTGAAGAAGATATTAAGATAGGCCCCAAGACAGCACCTGAGGAAACACATTGGTACCCAAGTTCCAGTTGAGGAGAAGGCATTCATTGCTACCCTTTGAACCTGAGGCTCCAGACAGCTATTACATCTATTAGTCTGCACATCTAGACTATAATTTACCAGTTTGGTTAAAAGGATTCTCTGGAAGATTGTCTTGAAAGCCTTGTTAAAGCTCAGGCAGACAGCATCATCCACTCTTCTCCTTGGATCTGCATATCTAGTAATTTCATCACAGAAAACAATCAGGTTAGAAAGTGTCATCCAGAACCATGTGAAACCAGATGAATGGAACTAGAGTACTGGTTTTGCTGCATATCAGAAGCCAAATAAGGTAAAAAACATTTTCACTTGAGGATTTCAACTCAGAATTTTTTCCTCCTTAACTCCAAGTGGCATGATTTTGGCAAGTTAGAGAGAATTGCAACTTAATCTTGGCAGGTTAAACATTTTCTGGCATTAGTCTAGCAGGTTAAAAGTGGTTCTGAGTTTGCCTTGGCAGTGAGCACTTGGTGCTAGCTTATTTTCAGCTGGAAAGAGAATGTGGTAGTTGAACAGATTAGACAATAAAAGGGGCTGCTTACAAATGGCCTAAGTCAAGATGTTTATCCCTAAGTGCACTAGTTTCTAATGCAAGTCCTGTTGCTAGCAGTGTGTGTGTGATGGACAAGACAAGAAGCTGGTTTAAAAATACAAATACTGTCATAAAAATATGTCCTTTACTTTTTTCAGATGCTTTTTAAGTCTGTGTTTTTTGCTCACAGGAATGTAGTGTTAGGCTCCACCTCAGATTTAATAGCTTCTATAAAGGGTTATATATTTTTCATTAGAGTGTTTTCATTCTTGACAATGTTATTTATACATCTTAAATAGATTAAGATGAACTTCTACTCCCCTCTTCAAAAATATTTTGTTAAAATACACTGTAAGAAGTAGATATTTGCATGACAATAGCAAATAAACACCTCTTGGGATTCTGAATACTTACTGAACTATTTCAATTGCACATTTGTTTTTTAGCCCAAATTCAGTAAAGTTCAAGGGTATCCAAGTATGAAATAGCTTGTGGAGAAATTCACATTGGTTTCTTAATTTAATTTACTTGTTAAAAAAAGGCTACATAGTTGAAAAAATAGAGTATTATCTTTGGCAATATTGGTTCATACACAGACATTCAGAATATAATTTGGGTGATATTGTTTTATAACATTGCCTAAAGTATGGTACAGCATGCACTGTAACTTTGTGAGGCAAACTGTACTTGTAATATTGATACAGACTCTGAACAGGTCTAAAAGTACCTGAAAAGTGTCTACATCAAGGTGACTTCTTCTTCCATAGATTAGCTTCATACACATAAATAAATTAATTAACTGAACAGTTATATATTTCTTTCTAAAGAATTGCAAAGCTAGTCCATGTTTGAGAGGAAGGACCAGACAGTGCCTTGGCTTGCAGATCATTAATAAATGGAATAAATGAACATAGAGGGTACAGCTAGGAATTCCACCCTTCCTTCTCCTTGGGCATCCACAATGACTGCAGGGTACTAAGTAAATGTAACAAATGCAAATTTGGACCACAAATCTTCATTGCTGGTTATATTACTCATGACAGAAAGGACAGCCTAGTTTCAGATACCAGGTCAATTTTGCAGAGGCAATACTTACAGGAAAAAGTGACTTACTGGACCAAATCCTTCTCCTTTTTTTCCTTTATCCTTCCTTGCACAGCACTTCCATCAAAGCCTAGAGATAATTTGCCTTTGCTTGTGAGAAAGGACATTAAGGGTTGACATATTTGTAATCCCTAATGAACATGGCTATTGCAGAATATCTGATTTGTTAGGAATAGTTGTACTTTCCTTCTACAGTGGCTCAAACTATTGCATTCTGAAGAGCGCCATTATTTTCTGTCATGTCATAGCTTAATTTGTGTAGCTACAAAAGGGGATACAGTTTTGTTCCTTTGTCCAAACTGCTTCTAACCATGCAGGAGCTAAAATAGGCTCTTCTCATGCCTAGAACACATCCTGTCCTACCTTGCACAGATGAAGACAAGGAGTTGTAGAACTTGATTTTTCTCAGCTCTTTCCAACTATCTCCAAAGCACAAATTAGCACAATTTAGCTGCTGAGCTATGAAAGGAAACTTCAGTGAGCACAGATGAGTAGCACAACACTTCCCTCTCCAAATACACCAGAAATGGAGGAATGGAGTTACAATTTCCATCTTAGGCTTTCCCAAGGGAGCACACATGGCTGTGCTGCGCATACTTGACACATCACATATAAAGTATCTAAACCTTTGTGATTATGAAGTCAGTGGTTTTTCAAACTCATAAACCATCATTAGAAATCTTTCATAATTTCTAGCAAGCACTGTTTGAAATTGGCCTCCTCATTTTTAATTCATAAAAGATAAAACATGTAAGAGTCAGTAATAGTTATAAATATCCATGAAAAATTAAGTGTAAAAATAATGAAATGTTAGTTACATAAATTAAGTAGCAATTAATGCTTTCTCTTTCTGTTTGGGAGATAGGATATTAAAATAGTGTTGTTAAATTTCCTACTGTGAACATAATTTCCTGATTCTTTTTTACAACACATTATCATAATATCAATAAAAGACTAAAACTAACAAATAGAAAAAACTTGCCTGATGGAAGCGTAACACAGAAGGTTATAAAGTTGCCTTTTATGATGGCTATACAATATCATTATATTTTAAGATCTAATAGCAAGTTGATTCAAAGGGTAAGACTTACAAAGTCATTAAAGCAAGTAGAAAATTGCCTTCTACCATAGTCACCCAGTCTTTTTAAATCAAAGAGTTTTATTGTTGGTGGTGATGTTTGCATTTGCAGGAGGCAATTAGGGAATGAGTTAGACATCACACTCAAGCTTGTCAACAAGAACCATAAACTTCACTTGAAAAAAAGAAAAGTCAGTTTAGAAGGCAAATTGCAGAGAATAGAGGGAAACAGGATCATAACATTTTGAGTCAGTTTGACCTCTGCTGTGTCTCTCCACAAAATGGAGAAGCTCATAAAATATCCTGTGCTTCCGTGAAAACTTTATTGCTCCTACCAGAAAGAGCAAAATGTAGAGGTTTTCAAATTGGTAACAGTAGTAGTTGAAGGGGGAGGTAGGTGTTGGTTCCTCTTTCTCCTCCTCTGCATTGTGTTGGTAAGCTAAATAGGGAAAGGTGTAATTCTACTCCCTTTGTCACAGCAGTGGTCACTTGTCGGCTGTGGGGCAGGGAACTGTGATTAGGCACACTTTTCCCTGGGAGTCAATACCCCTGTGCTGACACAATGAGATCCAGTCCCTAAGGCATGATCCAGGCTTTTGTTATTATCTCTTATTTGAAGGGGCTGGTTGACCCAATTGGTTAACACATTAGCTTTTCAATTTTATAGCCTTAAGTCATAGAAGACCTCTTCCTTGGTTTTGTTTGTTGTTCTTTTTTTCTCCACAGAAAGTAAAATTGGCAGTCTGTGCCCACCAGCCACAAAAACAGTCATGCCAAACAACTGTGTCCTGAACTTTATGGCTAATTAGCTGTTGAAGCTGTGCCCAAGAAATGGGCACACTTCTGTTGCCCATGGGAAGAAGTGTGAAGCTGTTATTAATGTCCCAGCTCATATCTCTTAGTAAGTCTTATGAGCAGTGCTGCTTAAAGAGACTAAATGTACAACAGGGAATTAAAAATTATAGTACCCCTTTCACGGACTGAAATATTGTAAACTTGTTACACTGGGGCCAGGATTGGTGTCAATGTACTTTGTGTGAAAAGTGCAATAGAAGCATTAGTATTTGACAGCCCTGGTTGAAATAAGTGAAATTAATGGAGCTCTTTTCATATACGACAAGGCCATGGCACCCCTTTCATGCTGCTTACAGACAGAGAAAAGTCAATACTTTTTTATTACTTGATGCTGACCTACATTTTGCACTACAAGTGCCAGGCCCACTAATTGGTTTCAGTTGTGAGAGAAGTTTGCCCCAAAGAAACACTAGAGCAGATAAATCAATCTTTTTTAGGGTAGCTTAGTGGGTTTTGAGCACTTGAAATGACATTTGTGTTGTATTGACAGAATAGGTTGCTACACTCATTTTGTCATGTCAGAAGGCCCTGTACTAGTTGGAAGTATTGTTAACCAGTATTGATAAAATTGCTGAGAATAAAAGTTAGCTGGATCAACATTTTACTTGTCTAACAGCTTGGTTTCTGGTTTGCTTCCTTGTTAGAGACCTCTGTGGCTATTAACAGGTCAGGAGGCTTAATATGACAGCTCAATTTAAAACTTTAATTTTACTATTACAAGCATTAGGATTATAGGAAACACATAAATATGACCACTTAGTGTTAAACAGGTGGGGTTGTGGACAAGAGCTGTGCAGGGACACTTGGCAGCACTGCCTGGTTTCCAAAGAGCTGTGTACATGGGATGTCTCCTGGCTTTGTGGGAAAGCAAGATTGCTCCCTACACTAAGAATGTACCTGCTACTGGGACAGTTGTAGAGAATTTCCCACTGCATCCTCTAAGGTCTTAGTGTGTACCTGTGGATATTGGTTTCAAAGTGATGTCTCCTGGTTTTACTACTCAGTAGCATGAAGATAGAATTATGATTCCAGCAGCTGTGCTCATTTTTCAGTTATTCCTTCTGACATTAATTCCTAACAGAATTTACATTCAGAATAAGTGTTCTATAAAGAGAAGAAGAGGCCTAATGTCTTTCTAGGAGCAACAGATACAATTCCAGCACTACAAAAGAGTCTTTCTGAGATGCAAACTTTTCATGGATTGGTTTGCCTTTTTAGACAGCACATGGTGCAGTGGTTGACATAATGCAGTTATACACTGTCTTTAGTATTTTTTGATTGACTCAGAAGAGGACTCACTGCTCTGAATATCTGCTATTGATGGAGTGCTTTACATTTTAGAGAATACTTTTCATTATACAATTTGTATTTGAAACTTCTGCACATGTTGCTTCTACTAACTCATGAGGGAAATCTATATTCGTACAACCTAACAAATATTTATTCTCAATTCATGCAACCAAATCCCCTCTTATTCAGCAAACCCAAGTTTTGTCATTATAGAGAAAGGAAAGACTATTCCATCCTGTAAATCAGACAATGTGAGTTTATTGTATGTGTATTGTTCCAAGTTTATCAAATCCTTAACAGATACATAATTATTATGGACTAGAGAGATTTTATATATGAAATTATCCTGAAGTGTGTATGCAGGAGCTGAGAATAAATGGTAATAATAGTTCTCTCTGGCCTTAAAATCTGAGAGTAGATATGCTACTGCTGTTTGTCTGTTCTTACTTTGGTCTGAAGCAGCTGACTTTCATTAAATTTCCAAGAAGATACTCAAAAGTAATTCCAATCTCATTTTTGAACTGCATTTTTATATTACGGGATATTGTACAGTACTCTCAAAATCACTTGGAAAGAACACTGTTAGTACAAATTTGTTTCTAGAATATCACAGAAGTAATTTTCAAAGGCCTCCAAACCAATATGAAGGTCTACAAGGTCTTGTTCATTTGCCAGCATTTGTACGTGATCTGTATTTATGTAAGTCTGCATAGTCAGATGAAAAATGTCTTTGGAATTTGCTTTAATAACATTCCAAATATAGACTATGTAACCATTTGGCAAGTCTAATCAATGACATCAGAGTGCTGATTGAGACAAATCTTTGGTGGCTTTGTGCCACCTTTTTGACTCCATTATTTTGAACTGATGAGCTCACGAGCTCGAGTAGTCAAATATATTGAAAGGGTCCATAGGTCTTGTTAAGCTCTGTCAGTTGATCTTGAGTCACTTACAATTTACTAGAGTGAAAGGAGTCAAAACTGGGCAAGTTTAAAAAGGAAATGTTATATTAACTTTGTTTGGGAATTTCAAAGTAGGTCTCAGTGCTGAGAATTACAGGTCTCTGATGCTGAGAGTTATGCAGCATGATTTAAGAATGCATTGTGGAAAATTTCCATAAAGCTCAACTCCATGCTCCTGTGGTCCTGAGAGTGCAAAACTATAGGGTCAAGCTCACCAATATGTGTGCATTCATATTTGTAAGTCTATTCATTCCAGCTACCAACAGAGAGGAACTGATGGTGAAAATAATTTCAAAGAAGCCTGTTTTTCTCCGCTCACAATCTATGTTATTCGAAAGGATTATATACATAACTTCATAACTTCTATACTATATAGCAAAGAACCTAAATTCAAGATGATTTCTATCAGAATCAATGAGCAGTGCATCACTGTGCTTCCCTGCATGTTTTGAGTAGTCATTTCACCATCACATTAGATGGATGTGAGAACCTGGCTTCTAATTCCTTTCCCTTTATGCTGAGGAAGAGGCCAGGTGATGTTTTCAGGCCTTACTTCATCTCTATGTTGAAATCTGATTGCAATCTTTATTTTCAAATACAGAAAAAAATAGAAAGAAGATCTGTTTCCCAAAAAGATATTTATATTTTACATGCATGCTATGCAATTTTTACCTAGTATATATTGTAAACTTCTTTAATTATTGTATCTCCAAATCCAGCATGCTTTTATTTATCCATCAGACTCTGATGGATAACATCAGACACTAATGTTTCCTAAATGTGGTGAAACATAACTGCTGCCGTCATAATCAGAGCCAGTTGTTTAAATGCTCAGTTGTGAGTATCTAGTGGAATAGTTTTAAATAACAAGATAAACAGTACAGCTGCCAAACCAAAGTAATCTTACACTAAGGGGGAGTGTGGCACAAAAAAATTTCCTCTTTGTCATTTTGATTTGAGTTTGAAGCTGGACCTGGGCTTAGTTCCAGCTCAAAAACACTGCTCACTTCAAAGGCTCCTAAATCGTCCCAAGGAGCTAATTTTGGCAGCCAATTGTTTTTGTTTGGCCAGGAATTCTAATAGCAAAAGCCGTCTGCTCCAGCAAATGAAGATCTCTGCGATGCTCAGCCTACCCATTCCTGATTTTATCCTGATATGAGGGGTGCACAGGTTTCACTGGTTTCCCTGTCTCGCCCAAAATTCACCACTTGTTAAACTGTTCACGATTTGTTAAGCTGTATGTAACTGTCCTGCATGTTAATTAATAAGATACTTTCTGTTTTAAAAATAGCAGATACCATGTTCTGGTCTGAATTACTACTTAATCCTAAATTATTGCTGGATTATCTGCTTGCTTTCTTGACAACTAGAGCTGGTTTGTTGATTTTTCCATTCACATGAACAGAATTAGTCTGGTTAATTTACCAAATTAAATATAACTAGCTTCACTTTAGAAGGAAACCATTTGCAGTTGTGTTGGAGATACTATAATATTTATTATAATAATTATATGGACAACTTCACCTATGGTAAGAAGGTGCTCGTGCTGCTGAGCAAACACTGAAAATTAGAATATTGTGCCATTCTAAAAGTTTAATATGAAAATATGCAAATAGGCTGTTTCCATTGAATAAGAAATTGGCCAATACAAGGCATAGAGAAACATTAAAAAGTAAATCTTGTGAATCGTTTGGGAGTAGGATAGTACTTACTTTCACACCACACACAGATTATTTACTTTTGAATGTATGTCTACCTTGCTATTTTAAGATTTATGCACCAGAATTTTGGAGGAATCATAGTAACAAAAATTAAGCATGAGACGTAAGAAATTATATGGTCTCAGTTTGGCAACATGCAATGCAGATGAGATCCAGTGTTTGCATAAAGCTTACTAGAAGTCAGAGGTGCTCTGTTGATAGAGATACAGCTGAACTATGGTCTGTGAACCAGCTAAATCCAAATTGTCCAGGGCATGAAAATTCTGTTTCATGTCATTAAAAAGAAAAGTTTTTGTTCTCTTTTAAAGAGAAAATGAAACCTTTCAAATGGTTCTTGTGAATTACGTAGGTGTGGGTTGGGGCTTCCTCCACTGGTGAGCAGCAGGTTGGTTAAAAGAGGCCCCTGAGGAGGGTGGTGACCTGGAGTGGTCAAACAGGGGTGTGGCAAAGAGGGGTGTGACAAACAGGGGCATGGCAAACAAGGGCGTGGCAAACAGGGGCGTGGCAAACAGGGGTCGTGGCAAACAGGGGCGTGGCAAACAGGGGCATGGCAAACAGGGATGTGACAAACAGGGGCGTGGCAAACAGGGGTGTGGCAAACAGGGGCGTGGCAAACAAGGGTGTGACAAACAGGCGTGGCAAACAGGGGCGTGGCAAACAGGAGCGTGACAAACAAGGGTGTGCAAACAGGGGCGTGGCAAACAGGGGCGTGGCAAACAGGGGTGTGGCAAACAGGGGCGTGGCAAACAGGGATGTGACAAACGGGCGTGTCAAACAAGGCGTGACAAACAGGGGTGTGACAAACAGGGCCGTGACAAATCTCGAGGCATGACAAACAGGAGCATGGCACATCTCAGAGGCCATGGCACAGCAGTTTGTATGGCAGATTGCACAGGCAGGGCAGGCAGGTAGGGTTGCAGGTTTCTTCCTGCTTGCTGAGTGTTGTTTGTTATGTTTCTGTTGGTTGGTTGGTTTTGGGTTTGGTTTTCTGTTGGTAATGGTCTGCACATGATCAAAAACTTAGTTAGTACAAGTGTGTGTAACCAAATAGAACCCTCCAAAAAGGATGTGTCTGTACAAACTCATTCCTGTGTGGGGTGTTTGAGCTTATCAGTGACACCAGGGGGTGTTGCAGAGGATGCGTGCCTGTGGTGTGAACCGGTGAATGATCTCCTTTCACTGGTAGCCAAGCTTAGGGAGGGAGATGAAAGACTAAGGAGTATTAGGGAAAGTGAAAGGGAAATAGATTGGTGGAGTTCTGCCCTCCCATCCTTGAGGGAGGCCCACCAGTAGGTCCCAAACCTCCCACTGTCAGGCCATGAGAGGACAAGGGGTGGATGAAGGGGTGTGGAAGTGGGTCCCTGTTCAGAGAGGCCATAATAAAAATTCCTCCCAACCCCCATCCCCTAGCCAGATGCCACTTCAGAATAGGTACAAGATCCTGGTTTTAGCGTGTCAGCCAGATGATTTAGAAGAAAATGATCCAACCAGTGAGCCTCCCAATTATGCTTCATCTGTGAGACGGATCACCACCTCTAACATCAAAAAGAAAAGAAGGGTAGTTGTGGTGGGTGACTCCCTTCTGAGGAGAACAATATGTCATCAGGACATATGTCATCAGGACCCATTCCACAGGGACGTGTGCTGCCTCCCTGGGGCCTGGGTAAGGGACATCACTGAGACACTTCCTGGGCTGATTCGGCCCATTGATTATTACCAACTGTTGATACTCCAGGCTGGCAGTGATGAGATTGGAAAGAGGAGTGTCAGGGCAATTAAAAGGGACTTTAGGGCACTGAGTTAAGTGTTTGATAGGGCAGAGGCACAGGTAGTCTTCTCAGTCCCTTTGGTGGCTGAGAAAAACAGTGAATGGAATAGGAGAGCTCACATTGTTAACAAGTGGCTCAAAGGTTGGTGTCATCGGCAGAATTTCGGGTTCTTTGGTCATGAGGCAACTTTTACGGCATCTGGCTGCTGAAACTGGATGGGCTTCAGCTTTCTGTTGAGGCCAGAAGGATTTTAGCTTATGAATTGGCAGAACTTGTTGAGAGGGCTTTAAACTAGGTTTGAGGAGGGAAGGGGACACATCTGAGCTGTCTGAAAGCAGGCCCAAGGGTGGTAAGACTGTGCTGGGGTGAAATCAGTGGCCCAGCTGAGGTGCAGGTATACCAATGCATGCAGCATGGGTAACAAACAAGAAGAGCTGGGGGCCATGATGCAACAGCAGAGCTATGATGCATTTGCTATCATGGAAACTGTCCTCCTGGATTGGCAGATGGTGTTAGGGAGAAGAATGGTCCCCTTGTTATTGGAGAGGAGGCAGTCAGAGAACTGCTAGATGCTTGGATATTCATAAATCTATGGGACCAGATGGGATCCATCCTAGGGTGATGAGGGAGGTGGCAGATGAGCTCGCAAAGCCACTCTCCATCATTTACCAACAGTCCTGGCTCAGTGGGGGGGATTCCAGATGCCTGGAAGCTGGACAGTGTGACACCCATTTATAAAAATGGTGGGAAGGAGGATCCTGGTAATTATAGGTCAGTTAGCCTGACCTCAGTACCTGGTAAGGTTATGAAACAGTTAGTACTAAATGTCATCATGCAGAATTTACAGGATGGCCAGGGTATCGGACCCAGCCAGCACGGGTTTAGGAGGGTAGGTCATGTTTGACCAACCTGATCTCCTTTTATGACAAATGACCCTCCTGGTGGATGTGGGAAGGGCTGTGGATGTTGTGTACATGGATTTCACCAAGGCCTTTGACACTGTCTCTCACAGCAACTATCACAGCACACTCCTGGGAAAGCTGGCAGCCCGTGGCTTGACAGGAGAACTCTTGGCTGGGTTAAGAACTGGCTGGATGGCCGGGCCCAGAGAGTGGAGGTGAACAGTGCTGCACCCAGCTGGGGATCAGTCACCAGTGGTGTTCTCTAGGGATCAGTGCTGGGGCCAGCTCTGTATTTTTATTGATGGCTGGGTGAGGGTATTGAGTCTCTCATTAGTAAATTTGCAGATGACATTAAGCTGGGAGCGTGTGTCAATCTGTTGGAAGGTAGGAGGGCTCTGCAGAGAGACCTGGAACAGTTGGATGGATGGGCAGAGTCCAGTAGGATGAGGTTTAATAAACCCAAGTGCTGAGTGTGGCATTTTGGCCACAATAAGCCCCTGCAATATTACAGGCTGATGATGGTGTGGCTGCACAGTGCCCAGGCAGAAGGGGACCTGGGGGGTGCTGGTACAGCTGACTGAACATGAGCCAGCAGTGTGTCCTGGTGGCCAAGAATGCCAATGGCCCCTGGCCTATGTCAGGACCAGTGTGGCCAGCAGGAGCAGGGAGGTCACTCTTCCCTGTACTCAGCACTGGTGAGGCCCCACCCTGAGTGCTGTGCCCAGTTCTGTCCCCTCAGTTTCAGGAAGGACCTTGAGACACTTGAGCACGTCCAGAGGAGGCAAAAGGCTGGTGAGGGGCTGGAACACAAACCCTGTGAGGAATGGCTGAGGGAGCTGGGAGTGCTTAGTCTGGAGAAAAGGAGACTCACGAGTGACCTTATCACTCTCTACAGCTTACTGAGATGTGGCTGTAGTCAGGTGGGGTAGGTCTCTTTCACCAGGCAGCACTGACAGAACCAGAGGACACAGTCTCAAGCTGTACCAAGGGAGATATAAGTTGGATATTAGGAAGAAGTTTTTCCTGGAAAGAGTGATAAAGTATTGGAATGCTTTGCCTGGGGAGGTGGAGGAGTCACAATCCCTGGGTGCATTTGAAAAAAGACAAGATGTGGCAATTGGTGCCACAGTCTAGTTGAGGTGTTAGGGAATGGGTTGGACTCAATCATCTTGGAGGTCTCTTCCAATCTCGTTATTCTGTGATTCTGTGAAATTGGGAAATGTGTTGAAAAGATAAAACTTTTTGCTTTCATTCACTTGTGGCCTCAGACATTCAATGAAGAAGTTTCAATTTCATCCACTTTCACAGGGCTACTTGGCAATAGAAAAAAGTACAAAGTATTCAGACCAGCTTCTTAAAAATGAGTCATCAGATCTTAGAAAGCTGAGAGTTCATCTGTGGCATGTTACTTTCTAAAAGTAAAAGCCATTTTAATGCAAAGCAAGTATTTTCTATTGTTATACTATCCTCAATACTTCAAGGTCAAAGAAAACAATTTTATTAAGAAGGCTTTAAAATGTTGATCTTAAATACCATGGACTTGCTAATCATTTACCATGAGTATTTATTAGTAAGTAGACAAATCAAAATATGGTTTAGAACAGTTTGTTTTACTTTCTTGTTTGCTGCCTGAATTGACATTGTACTCTTAGGACTCTTAAGCTTCACTTGTGTTTCCCTTATTTGATTTAGATTTTTAAGCATTTGCATTTTAAAAATTGAATGTAATAAGCAAGAACTTTACCTGGGAAAAAAACATGTTCAGGAATCACCTTGCTTCTTCTAATCAATTTGTTGCCACTAGTACTTATATAATATATATTTTTTGAATCATTTCTTATGGAGCTGTTTTAATACCTGTATTTCAATGTTAACCAGGGTAGAAAAGTTAAAATATTGCAAGGCTAATGTGCTTTCTTTAACCTGCCTGGTTACCAGGGGTGAGAATAAACTTTTGTATACCATGAATTGCCAAAGACTATAAAATGTTGTTTCTAAAGCAGGAAATTTCTTATAGTTGCTGCAATTCTTATAGTTTCTGAGAGTTTGAAATATATGTTTGCTTTCAATTAAATCCATTCTTTTGCTTCTCTTCAAGGTAATATTAATATAATGTAAACATGTATATTTAATATTCACTATTTTGCATAATGTGCATTCTATCATATATAATGAAATGTAACTAGAAGACAATATTTAGAACTCTAAAATACCTTGAAAAAAAAGGCAAACCCATTTAAGCCTAATATATTTTTTTTTCTCTTTTCTTTAGGACTTTGAAACACTGTTTTCATCGATTGTTCTCTTTGAAAAGTTTGGAAAAACTTACTCCAGCACTGGGCAAATAGTGTAATTGTCCTGGAAACTACAAACCATAAGACACATGAAAAGTAGTCAGTAAATGTATTTCAGCAAATACACAGAAGCATGTTGATTAAATGTCCCATAAAATACTCTTTTTGTGATGTATTTTGTGTCTGAAGTAATTTTAATTGATTTTGCTTCAACTTTAGGCAATATGGCCTCCAAAGTATATAAAAAATTATTAAAAAGAAAAAAAGTATTATCTTAAGGAAATAATTTCTGAAAATGCTGTAGTTTATTTAGTATAAACAATGTAGGATACAAAACCAGATGGGTTTTATCAAATAAAATACTCAGAATCACCTTTATTTCTTACTCATTTGTAAGTGAGGTTAACACTAAAAAAGGAAAAAAAGTGTAAAATTTGTATCTCTTTTTTTTCCTGCACAACTATAAATGTATCTGGTTCATCACTGTTGGATTAGTATTGTTAAGTATCCTTCACTGATCCATGACTTCAGAAGTGCAGGATAGGTGTTTACATGGAAGATGAGATACTATTTTAAATCCTGTGTGCATTTCAGTGGGTGAAAGAACTTCAGTTTTGAAAAAAATAAAATTCTGAAAACATATGTATCTGATTACTAGGTCAGTTTTTCTATTTCCATTTAATTTTCTCTGTCAGTACCTGTGGATTTACTCTTATCCTGTATGCTGTGAGTACAAAATTGTCTGATGCTTGGTCAGAAGAACACATCTGATGACACAAAACTGATGCTTGTTTCTTCTGTTCATTAGCAACCAGTCCTGCAAAATATTGAATATCCTCAGAGCCCATTCACTCCAAAAGGCTCAAAGAATTCAGCATCATGGGAAGATCTCAGCATATCTAAAGATCAAATTATAAGCTGGTTCTTAAAATCGAGGAATTTTATGCTGAATTTTCTATGATACCATATTTGCTTTTCATATCATTTGACTATATTTGAATCAAACATATCTGTTTATGTGTTACTCAGTTGTAGGCTTCTTTATTACTAGCTTTTTTTAATGTGATTCTTCTGGCCCCTATAAATGTGAAGAAAACCTTGATGTCTGTTTGTATGAATACTTTCTGATCCTGGTCTAGTGGAAGGTGTGCCTGCTCATGGCATGGATGTTGGATCTGGATGGGGTCCCTTGCAACCCCAGCCATTCTCTGATTCCATAAACTGGAGTCACAAATTTCCCCTCTACAAGTTTTCACCGGTCAGACTATGAGAAAAAGTTTTACTGCTACCACACATCTGAGTAAAAGCCCTTCAATTCCATTCCAGCAGGTTGCAAGAGCACACACTGTGCTGTACTGCTATTACTTTTTGAAGTTTGTTATTTTCAAGCTTTAAAAAGTTTATTTCTCTTATGAGAAATTAAGTCTGGGAAGCGGGAAGCAGCCACCCCAGTGGCTGAGTTTCCCAGATAAGATTTAATCTCATCCAATGTATCAGAGTGCTTTAGTTCTTCCTGGAAGGGATTGAACATGAGACACTTGTGCAAACTGTTGATGAATAAAGATGGGACAGTAATTTTTATATGTGAGAGCTGTCTATTTGATTGCTTCAGCTTTTGGGTAGTTCATCACAGTAATTCACCCTGTGATGCCTCTTTAACTTCATACCACAGTTTCCCATCAGTCCGATTAGAAATGGCAATGCCTTTATCAGATTAATTTTTCTTTCTCTTTCTTCCTTTCAGTATCTCTGACCCCAGGACAAAGCAAAGCCTCCCACACAGTCTGTACTGCAGGATGGTAGTGTTCATGGCTAAGGGGACAGAGCATAGAGGAAAGTTAAACCCAACACTTCTAATTGGAATTGTTTGATATACACACACACCTTTCCTCCTCTTACCAAGAAAACCCCAAAACTTATCTGCTTCTAAGCAGATGACCAGAAATGTTCTTACACAAAACCAGGTCTGTTTACTTTATAAGATAAATAAACATCCACAAAACTAATAAAGTAGTAATCATATTACCTGTGAGGTTTGGATTTAGGGCATGTTATTCAAATTGCATTTCACAGGGAATCCTGTATTCTTTATCTGGAGTTCAAACAGAATTTATGTCATTCATGGGCATATAGCATCCAAACTACTTTGTGTGTCCACAGTATAATCTCAGAATCCTTTTATTTCTCATTAAATACATTCAGAACTTACTCATTTACCTTTACACAAACCATTTGATAATAATTCTAGAGGGACCATTTTGTTCTGCTGTCTTGCTTAAATCAAAATGTTGGCATGTGACAAACTTACAGTTTTAACTAAAGCCAGTTAAAGCTAAAATTTTGATTTTTCTATTCACTGCAGTAATATAATCAAGACAGGAAGAATTCTGATGATATCACTGTGTAACCAACTGTCAGTGTAAATACTGATTTTGTAAGTGCTTTTACTTTACTCTTGTATAGCTTTCTTCCTGATATAGTTCACCTTTCTGTTTTAATTATCAAATTGCTTTTTCTAGTGCATTTGACTCTTATATTTTTAACATTTTGTATACTCTGGGTTTTCCTTATTAATAAAGTTGTTGCTGTGTAACAATATGCTGTGTGCTTCAGAGAAGACATCTCTGTCCTGTAGGAGATGCTAAAATCTATTCTTACAGTACAGAATCTTAAAACACAGAATGGCACCAGGAAATAAGGCACCAAGAAATGAGCTGACCACTCTGAAAATTTGTAAGGGACTCCTGGACTTTGAAGAGTCTGCAAGATTTGTAGCCTCTTAGAAATGTAGTTGGCCATGACATTTAGTAAAACTCTCACGGTATCACCTGAAAATCAAAAAGAATCACAATGATGGTAGGGAAATATGTAAATATCATTCTTCAGAAAAAGAAGAATGTACTGAATATATTTCAGTTAAATGTAGTTGAACAAATGCAAATAGTAAAATATCCATAGCTGAACTCTAGCAAAGGACCTGATTGCTGTTATCTGCTATATCAAAATACAGCCTTCAGTGTGCAACAAGACAAGAATGTTCCTTCCTTTTCAGCAGCAGAAAATTAGCTTTTGTAATTTGAACTGATTTAGTTCACAAGTACAGAGGAGAAAAAAATACTGTTTGGATTTTTTCCTACTGCATGTCTTTTTAAGACCTTTAGAAAAAAGTCCATACTGGGAAGAGCCTGTCCTACCAGCTCTATACCAGAGCATCTCATGATGTGTCACTTAGATATTTTTGTCTTACATACCAAAAGCCTGGAACACAATACTTTGATGGCACTTATATCTGAGTAATTTTTATAGAATACAGATCTTGAGAAAGTTAAATAATAATGTTATTTGGTTTGTATCAGATTCACTGGCCTACATGCCAGGTGCTAAGCATTCAAAGCCTCTTTGCACCTCCTTGCTAATGACCAATCATCATTGGATTCAACCACCTGTGTGGATGGCAGCACTCATAGAAAGATGCAGGCAAGGTCATTAAAAGGGAACAGCTATGTGCAAAAATGGGCTCATGACCTGTCTCATCCTGAGAAGCTTCAGGTGTATTAGAAAATGTCTGGTAACATCTATTCTTACCAAAACTATCTGTCATTGCTCAGCAGATTAAAGATCATTCAGTATTGCTGCCCAATAATTTTGGTTTTGGTTTTTTTTTTTTTTTTTTTTTTTTGACTGCTATATATTTGATGTTGAAAACACAGGAAAATCTCTTAATTTAGGTAATTTGAGAGCTGCCTTTTGGGCTGATCCAAGATGTTCTCAACACTTGTCAGGAAAATCATTTAGCTTGCAATGCCCTCTAGAGGCAGATTTGCCGTAGTAGTGGTGGTGCCTGCAGATAGGCTCTTGGTCCAGTGCTGGAGCTTTCAAGAAACAGGTTTGGAGTTTTTTTTTTTTTTTTTTTTTTTTCTCTTTCCTTTCCTTTTCTTTTTTTAGCCAGATGTCACATTTCTATAGGAGCAGAGATCTAGAAACATTATGGGGTCTTCAACTGATCTACATCATGCCTCATTCTGGACTTCAGGTGCTTCCAATTGAGATGGGGCCCTATTTAAACTGCAAAGCAATATGGTGATGCTTGCAAACAATAATGGATTTTTACACATCCATGCTTGACATTGGGTAACACTCTGAAAATACTCAAATTAAAAATGTTTCTAGCAGCTTACTGTTATTGCAAAGGTTGTGTTTGCTACCTGCCTTCCATAAATCTGTGGCTCTCAGTTTAATGAATTTAGAAGTTCTGCTCAGCTGAATGAGGTTCTCTGTCTCATCCTGGCAGCCATGTGCCCCTATACACAGAATAGCAGAGACTGAAAAGCAAAGGAGTAGCATAATTCCTTAATATCAAAATCTGGGTTGTCTCATACTGAAACAGAAACACTACAACAGTGGAGTCCCATCCATGCAATCCAAAACAGAATTTGAGCCTTGAGGCTTTTATTTGACTTTATTCATATAAGATTTTTTTTAGGATGAATTTTCTTTCACTGGTTGACAAACCTTTCTGGTAGGCCTGGAAAAATGTCAGTAAAATGTCAGGCAATGCTGGCTTGGCTTCATATTCTTCCATATTTTAATAGTTCAGCTCATTAATGAGAAAATCATCTGGCTGCTGGCACAATCAGATGCAGTCACTTATCAGTACATTGAGTTCAGTTTATAGTACTCTGATTCATATTCGTGATCAGAGGATGCAGTGGAGCAATTCATTTGTGCACTGCTGCATTAAGCAGTCACTGCCAAAATGTGACATATTGAGAGTTTGCATTAAACTGCTTCCTTTGAGCATCTTTGAGTAAAGAAAACCCCAAGTGCAGAAATCTGTTGAGATAAATTACTCAGCCATTTCAAGAAAAATGTTGAGATTCCACGTATGTAATATTTAGTTTTGAAAAACCATTTACTGCTGCTATTGTACATGTGACACGATCACATCCTCAAATGCAAGTTGAGATCATTTTAACAGCTAATGACATGTACAAACTACATCCCAATTATCCCAAACTGAACCCTCTTTTTTACTCTTAATTTATTTTTGCTGTCTAATGAAAGTTAAGGCTGTTCTTGTTTTGGCTGAAGATGCTCAACAATCTCAAAACCCCAACCTTTTACACTCTGTATGCCGTGGTACCAATAAGGGGCACTTGCAGTCTGGACATGCTCACAGTGACTCAGGCTTCAGGAAGGCACAGTGCTTATAAATTTGAGAGAGATACATCTTGTGTGCTATTGTGAGAAGAAGGTGAGGCCAAGCTTAGTCACCTCCTCACTTATTCAAAGTTTGTAGCATGGTAGATTCCTTGTCCACATGTTTCACTTGATTCCATCAGGTCATTTTCTACTGTCAGCTTCTATCAACTTTTCTTCAGATCTATAAAGTCTGAGCTACTCAGTGGTAATAAAAGAGAGAAAGCAGGAAAGAAAGAAGGGAAGAAAAAAAGAAGAGAAGAAAGAAGGGAAGAAAGAAAGAAAGAAAAAAGAAGGGAAGAAGGGAAGAAAGAAGGAAAGAGAAGGAAAGAGAAGGAAAGAAGGAAGGAAGGAAGGAAGGAAGGAAGGAAGGAAGGAAGGAAGGAAGGAAGGAAGGAAGGAAGGAAGGAAGGAAGGAAGGAAGGAAGGAAGGAAGGAAGGAAGGAAGGAAGGAAGGAAGGAAAAGAAAGAAAGAAAGAAAGAAAGAAAGAAAGAAAGAAAGAAAGAAAGAAAGAAAGAAAGAAAGAAAGAAAGAAAGAAAGAAAGAAAGAAAGAAAGAAAGAAAGAAAGAAAGAAAGAAAGAAAGAAAGAAAGAAAGAAAGAAAAGAGAAGCTTTGATCACACACACATAAGCAAAGCAGGTGCTAAACTTTCTTTGAATGTGCCCTTAATGTAGTTTTTCTTGCTTGAGTAGGACTGTTCTTAGTTTTTCTCATTGGTATTTTTGCCAAAATCTGGGCTGGTGAATCACTGGAAAGAGAGGAAAATAGGCATAGCATATTAAAAAAATAAAAAAGAAATGGGCTTCTCATACTTCCTGTTTTTGCAGCAATAATAAACTCTCTCATGCCTGATGGTCACCTGTGTTTTGGCACAGACCAAACAGTTGCTGGCATGGGTGCCTCTTTAGTTTAGAAGGCCTTTTCTGACTTCATTTTCCCTATTTTTCAAATCCACATCAGATAGGTAGGATCCCTGTGTACCTGCTAGGAAGCATTCACCCTCCTGTTTTCTTTCTTTCTTTGAACTTTGGTTTTATTGTCCCACTGGATCCATTTCCCCTGCATCATAGGACACTTCTACTATGTGCTAATAATAGCATAAAAAATGTTCCATTAAAATTAGTCAAATAAATTAGTTAAAGATCAGTTGGGAGTAAAAAGCTCAGATCTTTAAAATATTTGTGCTTGCAATATTTCTCTCTCTATTAAGATCCTGCATCTCCTCCACCACCAAGTGTTGCCATCTGCAGATGAGAGGAGAACTGGTTTGCCATCAATCTTTTTTCTTAGACAGCAGAGCAGTTTGTGTGGCTCTTAAACAGAACCTGGGCATTTATTTGAAACAGAAGGGGCTTTCTGACTTTCCTCAGTCTCCTGAAAAAAACTTTGACAGTGCCATAAACATAACCACAATGGAACTCTTAGTCTGACTAAATCTTAATCTCACTGAGAATATATCAATGTATGTTATGATGTATTTTCTAAAATTCAGAATAATCCTAAATTACTACTTAATCCAGATGATTACTTTTATTTTTCAAGTACTTTAGCTATCTAAGTAAGTTAGGCCTGTAAGTAAGTTAAATCTGAGTTATAAATTGTTGCTGCTTTGACAAAGTGTTAAAGTCTAGTTTAAGTACTTTTGAGTGCCTTTAAGCTTTAGACTGTATTCCTTTTTGTCCTTGCCCTTTCCATTGTTTTGTCACACACGCCTGAACACACACCCACACCCACACAGAGTTCTCAGTTTATTTCTGTTTTGATTGACTGGATTTTCTTGTTGCTTTTTTTCCTTTGGAGTGCTTAAACCATCTCATAAGTAGTAGAGCAAACCTTTGCCAACGAACTCTGTCATTCTGTCGCTTAATATTAAATCAGGTTTTTACTGATCTGCTAGCTGGTGAGCTCAAACACTCACTTGTAACACTGAGACCATACTGGGCGCTACTGGGAGCAACTGGGAATGGTGAGTGTGCCCTGGAGGCAACTGGGATATACTGGGAGTGAAAGGGATCATACTAGGGGCAACTGGAACCACACTGGGGCAAGTGGGATGATTGGGAATGAGCATGCTGAGAGCACCTGGGATATTCTGGGAGCCAGGGCTAGGTTTGTGGTTTGGTTTAGTGTCACATATATGTGTGTATATATATTTATATCCATACACACTTGTCCAGCCCTCTGCCCACTACATTTTTGCAGGGGTCTGTTATAGGGATGGACATTGCTACATTTTCACAAATGTTCGTGTGCCTTATTCAGAATAGAGCCTCTTTTTGCTGCTCCTGCTTCTGATATTAAAAGAAGAAGGAAAGTAATTCAAAAGGAAAAGAGAGTAGAAATTTGAAAGCCATTGCAAAGAAGCAGAGAAAGAAGTGACTGGAAGAACTGTAGAAACTATCCTGCTCATTGACATTTATTGGAATAGTGACGTTTATTGGAAATATTGGGAACACTTTCCCCAAGCTTTAAAGAGGAAAATGGAAGAGAAAGGGCTGTTCTGGGCAGTGGTATGAGTCACTGAGTGCTTGGTGCAAGGCAGTAATAGCAGCAGCTCCTAATCTATGCACAGTGACCCAAAGCCAGATCTCTGTGGTAAGGAATTCACTGTAAGTCGTGCTGCCCATGAGAAGGCAGGAATTCTGACTGAGACCACTTTCCATTGCCTGGTACCACAGCTCCTGCCACTTGTTAGTTCGTCACTTGCAGTCTGATGACAGTTGTGGAGGATGACCGTGACAGACAGCTGTGTCTGTTAGCATCAGAGATGGCTTATGTCTGACCTACTTCTGGCAATGATTAACACATGATTTAGCTCTCATTCATTTCTATTCATGGTCATATATCTCACAGCTGTTGCTGAACACCAAGAATCAGGAAAGGTTTTTGATGACTCTATACAAACGCCTCATCAAACGGTGAGATCTGATCATTTACAATAACAAGTTATTGTGGTTGTTAAAAAATAAGAACACTGGCTCCTGTTGTTCTGAAGTTTTTATTTCTGTTTAACCACCAGCATGTTCTAGAAATGTTAAAACAGTGATGATGTATTTAATTTCTCAAAAAAACTATCAGTATGTTTATTTAATTTCTCACAACTCCTATATGTTGAGATTAAATCACCTAATAATAACTGGTCTAATAATTATCTTTGAGATGTTTGAAAGATTTCCAATTGCACGTATTCTTATTTTGTTTTTACAGTGGAGACTGCATGATTCCTTCTCCAGTATAATTGTACCAAAAGGGACAAGGTGCTCTTGCTGCATCAAAATTTAACACATTTACATCTCTGTAATTATAACAAAGAAAAAGTTATAGATCTGTGGCCAACTGGGAACTAGCAGTGCTGCAATAGTTCCATATGCATGGACTTAAAAATTCATAGCTTTATTAGGGAAAGCATGTGGAACTTCATTTGATGTTCAGTAGCAGCCTGGTAGTTAACCACATCTGGACTGGGAGAGTATCTTCACTGACTGAAAATGTTTCTGTCAGGTTTACTTATCTACCTATCATCTAAAAATGCAAAAAAGCACATTGTGCAAGCATAGCCCTTTTGTAGGGGTTTTTTGAAGTTCTGAGTAAAGGCAGACATATGTGAGGGTTTGAACATTAGCAATTAGCTTGAATTCAAACAGTATTACAATTTTTGAAAATCTCTCCCGTGATACCATCTTGAGATCCCCACAAATGACAAATGTAAAATCTGGTTCTTTTGAGTATCTTTGTTTCTGTCCCCTATACTTTTATTTCACTTGTTTGGTTCTTCTTCAATAATGATTGCTCCAAATATCAAAATATTTCTATGGTACTTGCTCACCTCTCACTCGTCTTTGCTTCTGCTCTGCAGAAACCTGACTGATATAGACAAACTTGTAAAGATGATCAGATGCAAATTATTCTCACAGCTGTTCTTTTTGAGGGCATTCAAGCTGGAAAAATGTGTTCTTCCATCATAGGTGTTTTTTAAGAGCAGATGCAGGACCAGCAAAGAAAGTACAAGTATTTATTTACAAAGCAGATTGTATTAATGGGTGAAAAAATTGTTCTGATTAATTAAGAAATTAGAACAAATTGAAACTTGTGTTTCAGTCTTATGAATATTTGATACAGTTTTGTTATTCATAGAATTTTCTCAAAGTCCAGCAGGTAGGCAGAAATAATATATTTTTTATATAACTGTATGTTTACATCGACTTTGGAAGAAAATAGCAATGCCTGTGCCAATGATTCTTAAGAATTCTTTCTTCTGGGGAAGCTCAAGTTCTATTATAAATATGAAGAGCTCGTATAAACAGCTGAAATTTGGAAGACTCAAATTTTCTCCTCATTATGTGTACATAAAGATAGATGGAGAGAAGATTCACCTTGAACAAGTCACTACTAACCTTCTGCTGAGCTTGAGAACTAGTAGGCTGCCCCAGTTTTTACACTGATAAAAGGAGTCTGGCCATGCTGTTTTCTCAAAATATGTTGATAAACTGTCTCTTCACAGCAAGAACACATTTAGCTGATACATCTGTTACTCAGATTGTCACAAAGAATTAGCAAATCAATTCAAATATTAAGTATTTTATTGCTATCTAGGAGTTAGAAGCAAGGACTAGAGGGATCAGTCTTGGCACTTGCTATGCAAGAATTTTTAACTGAATATTCTTAGAAACAACTGAGTAATATTCTCTAACAAGAGAAAGTAGTTAAAGATGGCAAAAGATTTTTGCTCAAAATTTATTTTTGTTCTTCTCAAAATTTTATAAGTAGAAAAAAAAATGACTTTACAAGAGAGATTTAAAATCCAGCTGAGAAGGGACATCAGAGTGATGGGGCTAACCCTGGTCAGGGTCCTGCCTGTGGGCCCAGTCCAGTGGCTGTTTTGGTTTACTGGGCTGTTCAGACACTGTTTGCCATCCCTTGCTGTGAACCACTCCTCAAACCTCAGAGGGAGCAAGTGTGTGTTTTACTGCTATCATAATACTATGATGGGTTGCTTTAAGTGTTTACAATATTGGATATTCTTAATACTTTGCAATTTTTGACAGAGCTGACTTTAAAAAAAGTACACCTAACCCCAACCTTATGGAAAGGGAGAAGTTATTTCTATGTCAACTGTAATCAGAAGCTGAAAATACTTTATTCATCCTTGAGATCCTAGTGATACCCCTTCTGATAATGAAGCCTGCTTGCATTTCTTAGTCAGTGATGGGTTCTAAGACCGATATCCTCTCTGTTTTTTTGCATCAAAGAAAATAATCAAGTTGATTTTTTCCAAAATATAAAATACCACTATCGATGCCGAAATAATCCGAATCTTTACTTGAGGACTTGAAGTGGAACCTATCAGAAAAGAGTTACATGCAGAGCAGAGCAAATTTTCATGTAGGTCTCTGTCTGCTCCATTGAAAAACTATGGCAGGGAGCCTTAAGAAAAGATCTAGTCTTCCCTTGGCCACAATTTATATCTTTTCTCAAAAAAAAAGAGCAGGCAGGAAAAGTAGTGATGCATGTCTGATATTGATGGAAAGCAAGTATGTACCTCATCCATTGAAAACATTGATCAAGGCCACTTTGCTCTTTTTTAATGATGGCCCCATAAATCTGCCAGTATCAATGAAAGTCACTGTTATCTACTGAGGTTCTAAATGGCTGTGCTAAGGAAGCTAAGCCATAGCTAATAGTTCTTTGCATCCAGGAGCTAAGCTCTCCCCTTTCAAAACTCTTCTGTTTTTTGTTTAGTCTTTGTTTGCTTGTTTGACTGTGTTTTTTAGTAAACTGCACATGAGGAAAACCAGGACATGCTAAAAAAGAGGAAGAAATTCCACATACTTGCAGCAATTTTTAATGAAGTGGCTTTATTTCGAAAAGCTCTTTGCTCAGTGGGTTTCAGTCAAGAAGGATGAGAATCCAACAGCATGTTGCATTTTTCTGATGATACAGGCTGTAGAATGTGGCAAGCAAATTTGAATAAAAAAAGACCTGGAAAAGAGATATTCCTGTTAGATATCAATGTATAGTCTGTGGTTCAATACCAAATCAGATATGGGATTAGTTTAGTAAACCAAGGCATTTTATTTGACTATTTAAAAACACCAGACACTGTATGTGGGTGCTAGGAAGATCTGAAGGGATTAAGAAGGAGGTGGGATCAGGCTCATCCTAGCTCACAAACTGTGTTTAAATATATGGGCTTGTTCTGCACTGCCATACTCTTGGTCAGGAGCACAGTTCCACAGCTCCCACTATGTCAGGGACTCCTCAGCGACACCAAGGTAGGCTGAGGAATCTTTCCTGGGACCCTCAGTGATTACCAAACGGGGTTTACCATTTCAATATTTTGTGCTACATGTGTTCAGAATTGAAGTATATTCTCAGTGGAGGACTTCACCTCACACAATGGGAAGCAATAAATAACCCTTCTCTGAAGAGATGTTGAGAACATTTTGAAAAGGATGCTTGCTTTTTTTTTGCATAAGGATATCAAAGAGATTCTCTAGACAGATCTGACTGTATCTTAGTTATCTTTTCAATGAAATCCCTCCTTAGCCTCACCCCAACACACATTCCTGCGTAATATGTACATGAATCTCAGAAACAGATGGAGTATGCCTTACCCAGAATCTAATCCTAGTGAGGTAGAGAGGCCAGATGGTCTCACTTTCCAAATGAAAACTTTCAGAAAATCTTTAAACTAAGCAAAGATTTTATTAACATTGATGGCTGGATATAGAGTAATACACAGAGAAGATTAATTAGAAGCCCTAATTAAATGTAACAGTGTAAAAGAACCAGAGCACTATTTGGCATCAAGCAGCCTTTTAAGATTCTTGTTGGAACCTGGAGCACCCAGCATGGCTGAGCTGCAAAGGGAACAACAGAAAAGCAGAAACAATGAGATTTACTAAAAGGTGCCAAATTCAATTCTACATGCAATCATTTCCTTTATTTTTTTAAAGAATCATAACAGGGCTGAAAGGAACCTTTAGAGGTCATCTAGTTCATCCCCCTACCCCAAGGCAAGATCAGCTATACCTAAATCATTCCTGACAGATGTTTGTCTAACCTGTTCTTATAAAGCTCCAATCACAGAGATTCCAAAACATCCCTAGGCAATCTATTCTGGTGTTTAACTATCCTTGTTGTTTGAAAGTTTTTCCTAGTGCTTAACTCTGAATCAACACTGCTCCAGTCTAATTTTGCTATTTTTTGTTCCATAGACCAAGGACATGGAAAAAAGTTTATTCCTCTTATTTTTTTTTAAATCCGGTGTCTTTTACAAATGGAAAGATGGCTCCTATGCATGCCTGCTATTTTAACTTTTTTAGACCAAAGAACCCCAGTTCTTTCATTTTGCTGCCATTTAGACTTCTGACCTTTGTTTTCTCTTTTTTTTGGACCACATCTCTCTCAAACATGGCTTTGGAAACTGAACATTGCAGCTGCACTCCTAGCTGTGCCCTGCAGAATGAAAGGCCTGTTAACACCAAGGATACCATTTCTTATCTTGTGCTAAATTCACATTTTCCTACACAGTTCTTGCCACTCATTTCCAGCTTGCTTTTAATAAAAGTTGACTGATTATATTGAAGAAGAGATTTCTTTGCTGTCTTTTACTGCAGACAATTGCAGAAAAAGAGTATTTATTCGCATGAAGATGTGATCATGTCCCCCAAGCAAAAGAGGTGAAAGAGTCAGTTTTCTTCAGCCTGTTAGAGAAATGCACATCTGGAAGGAATATTTTAATTCTCAGACATATGGAGTGGGGAGCTTGAGGATACGAGCGTCACACATCACTTCTCCCTTTAAATTCTGTGCTCGTATCTCTGGTGCGCAGCAGGAATTCTTGCGGATCATGGACAGTAACCAAGAAAGTGTTGCCATGTTTTTACAACATCCTGACCTCTAGGCTGTTACTTAGCTGATTAGTTGGCAATTCAGCTCTACAAGGTTGTACCATCTTACTGAAACCACTTTGGATCTTAGAGGTGAACAGCATACTTAGGAAAAGGAACTGCAGGTGGCCAATGGCACAGAGAAGGAATTCCAGGCGCCTCCTCCTGATTCCGTGCATCAAGTGTGCTCCCATTCCAGCTCCCTTGGAAAATGCTGTAGTGAAGTATTGTAGAGAAGCACAGGAAGAGGCATCTGGACCCCGACTGTTGTGAAGGTTTGCTGAGACAACCACACACATGCTTATGGCTCACGGAAAGGGGAACAGATGTGCAGATTCAAGGAATTTTATCCCTCCCCAAATGCTGCAGTCACAGCTAAAGAAGTAAAAATAGATGCAGTTGTGGGAGCAGCAGCGATGGCAAGGACTAATGCTGAGAGGGTGCAGAGAGAGAGGAAAGGACAACTTATCACAGAAACAAGGATAAGTGAGGAGGGCATTAATTATGGACTGCCCTGAATGGTGACAGCACCCAAACTGCCTCCCTTAACAAGTTTCCTCTTTTGTAGTTTCCCAGCATCAGCTGCATACCACCCTTTCCCACTACCAGTGCGCAGCACATATGGCTGCCTTGCAAGAATCACACAAATCATCCAGTAAGTTCATTTTTATTAGTAGCTTCTGCTTAATTAAGGGATGCATCATGCTTCATCAATCAGCTTCTGTGCATGCGAGTTGGTCTCAGCCACTCTGCTGAGGCAAACTCCAAGCAGACACAGTTCTTGTGCTGTAGGCAAGAGGCTGGTTAGCCTGAATTTGGGCAGCCAGGGGCAGAGCTGTATCCCTGATCATGAGGGAAGTTACCACAGCTAAGGCAATGGGAGAGCCACAGTGACTTTCAGCTGTTATGCACTGACAGATTGAAGCACAAAGCTAATGGGAAGAAAATTATTAGAGTTAAGACAGTGAAAAGTGTTATTACAGATTGAAAGCTCTGGTTTGTTCACAAATGTGAAGAATTTTTAGCTTTCTGGATTTAAAAGAAACCAGGTAAATCAGTTTCTGGGGTCACCACTGATTTACACTGGTGCATTTCAACTCTGTAGAAGAAATTCCCAAAGATGAAGAAGTCAGGCAGATGTGTCCAACAAAGCACAGTGCAGTGCAGTGCCAAACAGAGATGGTGTGGACAGAGTATGGCTTTGCTTCCCAGTTTGGGCGCATGAACCTACACTAGAGTACATGTACCTAAAAGTGCTGGGTCTAACTACTCTGAGGTTAGCTTGGGAACTCTTTCTGGAGCTGCACAATGAGATGTGTGTAACTACAGATAATCACATTCTCCAGTCTCTCAGTTAATGCTAAAAAGGGCTTCCTGTTATCACCAGGCCATTACTGGCTCTGGAATGCTCATAGCAGCAACTCGGTGAATTATCTTTTATTTGCTTAATAACATTAAAGGCGTAATTGATCAGATTGCAGTTCAGCTTTTCCATTGCAACCTCTTTCATGGCCTCAGATACACTTACTGGATTCCCCCTGGACAGGAGAGATTCTGATGAATTACACCAAATTCCATCATATTTTTGCTGCTTGAAAGATTCATTAAGAAGTGGAACCTACCAAAACCCAAACCACTTACTGCCAAAATCACATTTGGCTCCAGTCCTCTGATGTGAAGGCCTGTGCATTAACCCACCAGGTTACCTAACCCTCAAATGCATTTTCAATCAACTTTTCAGTGAATGTATGTAACACCTTAACATACATGTAAGACATTCCATCTCAAAATACACAGGCCATCATTTTCCTCTGCAATTTTCATGGTAGCTTATCCTCTACATACTTTATTATTATTTTTATGATAGCTATTAAAAGCCCTCAGATGCTCTATGGATTGCTGGTGAAATAGTGTATGTACAGTATATATGTTTTTAATAGTGCAATTAAGGTAGATCAGACAGTTCTATTATATTATTATATACATCTCTGCAATTAGCATATTGTAAGTGCCTACAAAAGGTTTATATGATTTTTACACCTGCAATACCTCACTACACACCTCTGTAAGCAGATTTTCCAGTGGCTATGAATTTTAGGCTGTTCCTAGCTGCCTGATAAAAGCAAACCTGTGTGAAACTTACTATTTTATCTCGGGCTGTTCCAGACCCTGAAGCTCAAGTGAAAGAGCTTTTTAAAACTATATTAAAGAAAATTAAAAAAAAAAAATCAATAAGCACATGATTCTTTCATCATCTGTAAGTTACAAAACTGGGACCATTCAACCATCTTTAGGAGCAACTTGGCACTACACAGACTTGACCTGAACATATTTCCCAAATGTGTGATTAGAAGGGATCCTTCACATAAAATTTTCATAGTCAAAATTGAAGATACACTTTCCACCTTAGCTCACTTCCTTAAATATCTTAACCTATGAGGTTAAGGAGGAAAAGCAGAGGAATGAAGTTACAGACTGGGGAAGAAAGCCCAAAAATACTTGATGCAAGTTCCTTCCATCTGCTTGATTCATTTATCACAGTGGGCCTGGGAAAACAACCAGGGATTTATAAGCAATTCTGTCCAAGCACAGTCAGGTTGCTGGGAAGTAGCTGAAGTTTCAATGACATCAAAAGACTTTCACAAAGAGTATTCTGACCTTGCAGAAATTTTTGGGAGTTTTGGTAGTGGATTAGTGCTGTGTCCAGAGCAGAAATTTCAGGAAGATTTTTTTTTTTTCTCCTTAGAATTCTCCTATACATTTCCCCTTGGATCCCCTATCAGTCACTTTGTTGACTTAGCTACAAATACATGCTCAGAAAAAAAAACTAAAGCTCTCAGAGGGGCTCCCCCAAAATATGTGTGAATTCTGATTTTCACCAAGAACTGTACCTGAAATGCACCTCCCTCTTATCAACAAACAGATCATTAGGTAAATCCAGCAAAGGAATCATTCACAACTGCATGATGTCAGTGCACATTAAGGACTTTGCTTTCAGGTAGTTTTTCATTATTAGGCCTTTCTGCTGAAACATGACTAATCTAATCCAGGGAAAAGAGGAAACCTCTGGCATCAAATCTATGTTCCCAAATGACTGACTGATGTATTTTGCCAGGGAATCATGCTCGACATGTAGGGATGGAGAACAAGTCCCTGTAATCTATGACTTACTAGCTGTTTCTAAGTGATTCTGGCTGAGTCGATAGATTTGTTCACAGCTCTAATTGTGTTAATGAATTGAACATAATTAAACTTACAGCATGTCACAAGCTTCCTCTGGCAACTCTAGTAGGTTTCTTAAGTACCAGTTCATCAGCAACCATACTGCAACTGAAAAGATAACTATAGAACCAGGCAGAATGGGTAGTAACTAAACAGCCAAAATATAAGACCAGATCTTAATATCATTGTTCACCCAAATTATTGCATGAGAGTCAAAGAACTTGGATTGTAAAGGTAGAATTTCCAAGGGTTTTATTTTTTTGGGGATCCCTCTTGAGAAGCCTCCAGTCCAAGCTGTACCACTATTAATAAAATTTATTTTCATAAAGGAATCTATCTTTTGGCTTATGCAGAAACTTCAAATTGAATCCAGTTATGGTGACCAGCATACATCGTTTTTGTAACATTCCACAAAGCAAAACTCATCTGAATCCTGAAATTTGTCTCAAAATCCTGCTCTCCCATGGTTTGCAACATTGAATATGAGGATTATGTGAAATGTACTTCAAAACAGAACAAGGTGCAGCAATTTAGCTGGAATGATAAATACCTTAATTGCTCATGTACACACAGTAGGACTAACAAATCTTCTTGTCTGTCTCCACTGAGGTTTTGGGAGTCATCCTCTGTTTGGCCACTGCATTTCTTAGTATTTAAAGAATTGTAATAATTCATGTATTTTCCAAGATATTTTATTTTGATCTGTCTTGGGTATTATCACTTTAGTCAAACCTCAGATAATAAAAATCTTTCATCTTTTCATCGTAAAACTTGGATTTCCTCCTTTCTGCACATACAAATACTTGCAATCAATAATCAGGCAATGTTAACAAAGAGAAAAATATTATTAATCCTTTTCTAATTTATGTCATCTCTGAAAATCTGTCTTTAAACTTGTATCTTATTCTCATGTTTTCCTTCATGTAAGCACTGTTGTCTTTAAATGTATAGAATTTATTTTTCATTTAAAATGTAAGCAAGAGGCAGTGATTATTCACAACTTACTAGTAACATTCTGATTGTTGAAGGAGCTATATATGGGATCTATAGTCCCAGTAGAAAAAAAAATAGCATATATGTGTTATTTTTTTAAACAATAGGCTCTTTCTATGAAAGAATTTATTCTGGTTCAGTGTTTTCATAACAGGACAAAGTGTTGGAGGAATTACTGATGGTGCAGAACATTATCAGGTGCACACAGCATGAGGCCTGCACTGTTTTCACGATGTAATTTTTGAAGAAACTCCAGCAAACTATAGCCTTTTGATGCAGCACTAGATAACAATATGGAACAAATAAAATGATCTAGGAGAAATGTTGCCTCTAGCACAAATGACTGAATCTCATTAATATCCATGCAGTTATCTGCAGACCACAAAAAATACATCTCTATGCATTAGCTAGCACAGATACCTCTATGCAGCACTGCCTTTAGGTTGTGTAGACATACACAGAGTATTTTCTGATTAAATTAACCTGTGTCAGGTTCTTAAGGTTATATTTTTCTTTTTTGTGCATTCGTATCTAACCTGAGGGTGAGCCTCATTTTCAGCATCTGTCTTAATATAAATTTTGTGGTGATGCTCAGCACAAAGAATTTCTGCTTTAAATATTTTCATTATTACACCATGCTTTGTAGAACAAATAGTAGCAAACTTCCAGTGCAACTTAGCCTTTTTTCTCCAGGACTGGGAGAAGGCTGGCTAACATCTTAAGTAAGTAGATAAGCACAACACAATCAAACTTGCAGGGTACACACGTACCATGTATGTGTCAGAGACATTTGTGTGATAAATTACACAGACCATGTGGTAAATTGCAGTTTGTGCTTTTGACTGCCTCATCTACCCTCTGCTTACTAATCCATCTCCACTGGGACCACTTCTATCATTTAAAAGATCTGATCAACATCAAATAGCTCCTTTAAAAAAAACCACAAAACAACTTGCCACTATACATAAAGCAGGTTATCTAGCCATAGTAAATGCTGGATATGTCAGCAACCTTCAGCTAACCTATTTCACGTCATTTTAAAGGGTCATAAATGGCAAAAAAAGAGCAGAACAATACATGAAAAGGCCTTCCTGTAGCTCTTAACAGGGATCTTACTGTCCCTGGAAAAATCTGTATGATGGGACTGAGAAGAGAGGTAAGGCTTGAAGCATGATCCAAAAATAGCACTCTGTACTAAGAGAAAATCCAAAGCCTAAACAAAAAATGATGACAAGAAAACAGAAAAAAAGGGGAAAAAACCCTTCCCTACTCCCCAGAACAGTTCTATGAACTCTCCAAGCCCTAAACCAGAAAAATTATCTGACATCTGATGCAATATTGAGACTAATACACTAATTCCATATGGTTAGATTAATCCATTAATCACTGCTAGAAATAATTGTGTAGGTACCTAAATTAGCTGAATCTTTTTTTTTTTATGGGAATCAAAGAAGAATAAAAGGCTTTATAAGACTAAAAGTAATTCCTGTGGCTGATAATGAGCATTGTGTTTAAACACTCATCCCTACACTGCTAGTTTCCCTTGAAAAAAGCAGAGCAATGTCCTCGTCTTCACTGAGCACGGTATTAGCACCGCTCCGGAGCCCAGGCTTAATTAAATAACAAGGTTAGGATCAGACAATATATCAAGGTTATAAACTGGAGCACTAACCTTCTGGAGGGGAGACATTCCCAGCTTTCCAAAGGAAACAGGGGTTCGTGTCTATATTTGGAAGGTCCTGAGAGAACAAACTTCAGCATCAGCATAAATTAAGTAAGGAGAAGGTAATTTAGGTGCAGTTAGTCTCTTTCTGCCTGTGCCTTGGTTCAGGACTGGAGTTCCTGTGCTGCCACATATAATAGCACCAAAAAGGAAAGCAGGCTGACTTCCAGAAGCTTTGGGTCAGGCCCTGAACATCACAGGTTCTTCAAGAAGGAACTTCATCTGAGCTTCAGCTTCTGCTCAGAGTCCTTTCTGCCTTTTTCTGCTCAGCACTAGGTTTCATTGAGGTCAGTGGAGCTGACAGCATCTGGCTCCAGAGCTCACCCTGACACCAAGGACTTCTCTTAGATGTACTACAGATACTCCAAAAGTGCATCTCCAAAAGAAAGAAGGTGAATATAGGCCAATATCAAACAGGAAGGGAGAACTGTCTTTTCTGAAAAATGTCTATACCAGCAGCACATTTCTGTGGTCTGTGAGGTCTGTTCATAGAGGAAGAGCAGGCAGAGGCTTTCTGTGCATGGAGAGACAGATTCAAAGGATTAAACTATAAGTGCTTAACTCTAAGAGGGGAAAGTGTCTGGAGTACTCACCCTGTTTGTCTGATAAGAACCAGGAAATACTACAAGTTAGACAAGTAATCAATAGCATTCAGATTTCCAAGGGAACTACACAGAATAAAAACCTCAAAGTCAATTAATTATATTCCTGGAAAATTTTGCTCTGCTCCAAATTAAAAAATAGCTCGTTATAGTTTGGTAAAAAATATTCTTTGACTGTGACTGTTTTTCTGAATAGAAGATAAAGCATCATTATTAAATTTTCATGCAAACTGCTCTGTGTGGAGTAACTCATTATGAAAAACTATTATATTTACAAAGGCAATATTTGAAAGCTTAGTAGCACTTCACTGAAACAAAGGTTGAAAGGTCTGAAGATACGAAGTGAAAGCTTAGTTAAACAAAAAGTAAGGCAGGATGAGCTAACGGTCTGTAGGGTGGATAAACCAGAAGGAATAAAGATTTATAAAAAAGTACAGTAAAGTTCACCAAGGACTACTGGAATGAAAATAAGAAATGGAAAATCTAGACTGGGCACATCAGGAAAAACTCTTATTGGAAAAATCTGTTACATGACCAAGCAGCCTCCAAAGAGATAGGCTGGAATTGCTGAAATTCTCTGAAATAACTAAAATGAACCTAAAATGAACAATAGGATAGAACATCATGGCAAGAGCAATGTCAGGATTGGTGCTGAGGAAAGGGTGTCAACCTGTAGTCACCTGCTTACATCAATTCATTGCACGGGACTGACACTGCAGTGAAATCCCCAAAATGTAGGTGGTAGAAACAGAAAAAAAGATGAAAGGAAGAAAAAGTTGAAATTCATATAGTTTTTGTGTCTGTATACATATAAAAAACCCACCCACCCCCAAAATTGAAACGCCTTCATAGACCTCTCAACAATATGTGAATTATGCAAATGTGGCCCTGGACCAGCCCATGGGTCAGAAATCCACAAATAACTGCTTTTAGTTCCACATCAGTGAGTTTCCAGGCTTAAACTGGGTCTCTGTCTGGCAAACCAGATTTCATGACATTGGGTCAATTTTTCCTTTCCTGAAAGTCCTCATTTTCTTTATGTGCACTTGAGGTAACAGCCTCATGTCATATTTTGCTGGGGAAAAGGTCTTGTCAATGTAGGATTCCTTTATAACCAAACTTTAGAAAAGAGCTTTTCAATGTGCACATATAGCAAGTTTACTTTATGACCTAAGTTTTTTCCCTTCTGCTAGCAACATTTGCTCATCCCAATTTGCTTGTTTGAGTTCTGCCACTGAAAACCATATGCCAATAAATAGGATACCCATGAATACCTCAGCTCACAGCTGCTAGCCAGGCATAGCAGTGTAACTTTTTCAGAACAGACATTTGGGCTCAGGCACATAGAATAGCTGCTAAGAAAGAATGTAGCTGGATGCTGAGGCTGTAGTTATTGGGGAGCTGATTGAAAGAACTGAAGCTGTTTTGGACCTGGCACAGTGGTAAGAGCTGAAGATATGAAGGAGGAGGGATGATACCTAAGGGATGATTTTTCAGCTCTGTGGTGGCTTCATGTGTCATCACGTGCAGGAACATTGCATTCCTTTGGCAAATAGGGAAATGCTTTCTTTGGGATAAGAGTTGTTGTTCAATCAGCAGAATCTAATACTAAGAACATGTTCCCAAGGCACATGCTTACATATCTACACACACAGCTGTGGAGGCTGCACAGGAAAATTTGTCACTGCTCAATTCAAGAAGAAGCCTTACAGGCAGAGAGGCAGAAGAGCCACCAGCATTGTTCTTCAGTCAGCAAGCCAACCCCATTCGAACAACAGCCTGGAACTGGAAAAAAAAAACAAAAAAAAGGTCAAAAGGGAGGAACAGTGCTGCCATCCAAGGTGGTTCTTTGATTTCTGCTTGTCCTGTGGAGACAGAAAGATGTGACTTTGAACTGGTATGGAGATGGAAAACATGGACATCCCTCGACTGGCCATTTTCATATCTTCCAACAGGATTTTAATAATGAATTTTTATTTAATACCCCTTTCTTAGTAACTGAATCCCTAATATCATTACTATTTTGATATCAGGGTACTTTATGATCTTACATAATGGTTGAATCAATCTGAAGGTAACTATAATTCCTGATTCCAGCTCCTTATGTGCCCTGATGTTATGATCAGTGGACAGCTGTATACTTACATTCCTTGCCCAAGATTTGTAAAAGTATCGTATGGTCTTTGGTTGAAAAAAGAATCAAACATAAATTTATCAGTCAAACAAGTTACCATATAAGAAAAGACCTATTAATTAATATTATTAAAAAATATTGTATTTCATTAGTTTGCAAATGCACACATTTGTGGCAAAATCACCCTGCCTGTTTTCAAACAGTAATACTTGATCTAATATTGACTACATTATTATTATTAGACTGGAACTTTTGGGGAATTGTATGGCTGGTATTATGTATTCTGTTGCACTTTGGAATAGAAACACTCCAAACTTATTTGCACCAAAGTATATTTATCCTTTATACTGCTATTCAGGAAGGATTTCTTCGTAGAGACTGGTGATTATCCTCCAACTTAAAAATTATTATCCCTTACTTTTATGGAACCTAACGCACATCCGAAATGAACCTGACACCTCTTTGCTCTTGAATGATCTTTCTCAATTATTTTAAGAATGAAGCCTACCACTAGAAAAATTATAAATTATAGAATTCTCCCACTCCCAGGTTTACTTTGATTCTGTGCAAATTTGCCAGAATGAAAAGATTACATCTCTAGCAATCAGGTAAAAAAAAAAGTACATTGAGGTTTTTTAAATTAAAATATTTCTTTTGACGAAGGGATTAGCCTAAGTTTGCACACTCAGTGTAATTAGTGCATATGGTCCAGCTGTGAAGAAATAGCTGAGGACTTCTAACTTATTATTAATTAGGCTCATTAAAATGCAAGTAAGAGAACGATGCCTAGATAAACAATACCTTATGTCATAAAGTCATTACTTGACAAGAGCTAGTCTTGCTAACAGAAGTCATTACTGATATTTTAAAGGAGCTTTTTTTTTTAGACTCCATGGGTGCCAGTTAACTACTTTTGACTGACATCAAGGACAGACATGCAAAGCTGTAAGGAGCCAGCCGTACAGCACAGCAATTCTTTTCACATCATTTCAAAATATGTCTGGCTGAGGTCAAAGGTTGACAACCAAATGACAGGCCTTCTTCAATTGCTGTGGTGTCACAGCAGGAGTGTGTCAGGGAAATTTTCCTGGGCCCCTCTGTGAATTTTTACATGTTCACATTTCTTTCCTTGTCTTGTAAGTGGGACAGGATTGGCAGATTTGTGATTAACACCTCAGAAGGAGAAGCGTAGACACCATCCCAGGTTGGGAGCTCATGGTAACTGCAGCTAATAATCAAAAGGTTCTCCTTCCACATTAGCAAAGTACAAGAGACCAGCCTTTTATTTGTGTTCATTTGTATTAGAAAAGGGATGTGAGATTAGCAAGGGCTTTGGCTGTGTACCTTGGTCAGACTTGCTGCATTTCTCACTATCAGCACATCTCCCAGTGATATTGGTGTAATGAGAATTGTCCTCCAGACAAAGATAAAAGAAGATCTATGCATTAAATACGAACAAACCAGTCACCAAACTGCTTTCAGAGTTCTATCAATGTTTCCATTTCTTTAAAGTCCATACATGCTAGCTTACAAATAGGTCCACTGAAACAGCCTTGGCTGAAAATGCATCAAAAGCTGCTATTGACGGGTGCTGAAATGAGGGCCTGCCTTTAACACAGGGTCAATTGATAAGTGACTGACCCAGACTTTTGACTGACATGAAGAGCTGTCAGGCAAGGTGAATCATTTTAAGTGGTGAGTAAGCACTGAAGAGATCTAAGCCACTGCTGTGTTTGGTAAAATAACCTGTGATAGAAAGAAGTGGTGAGAACCAGACCGCAATAAAGTAAGAAATTTGGGAAGGTAATTTTACTTGGATTTGGACAAGACTGGCATAATAGAGACTTCCCATTGTCTGTTTACCAGCCCCATAAAACATCCTGTCTGATGAATAAATTAAAAAAATATGTCTTGAGTATAGCTGAGAACCACTGTAGATGTACTCTTGGCAAGAGTTATGCTGTACTTCAAAAGCAAAACCTGCTTTGCTCTAACCTCTGGAAACTCCCATGAACTTGAAAATACCTTGTCCCAGTGTTGTGGCATCTGTTTTCACTTCAGAGTAAAGGGAGACAACAAAATCTAGACAAGATTATCTTGGCTCTTTCTGTCTTTGTTTACACTTTAAGTACAGGTGGAGAAAATTGATGAGACAGAACAGAAAACAAAGTACAATATGCTTGAAAATGGAAGTGAGGAGTTAGCTAAAGCTAAGATATCACTGAAACCTGGAAATTAGTGCAGAGCAAGTGACATTACACTCAAACCACATAATATATTTTTTTGTTTAAATTCTAAACATATGAGGGAAAATCTTAATCTGATCAACTGCAACTGAATACCTTCTCCCCACTCTAATACACATCTCCACTGCCTACAGAGTACAGGTAAGATTTACACATGAACAAAGTGGAAAAAGAACCTTCACCCTCAAGATGAAGATCAAGAACCTAGGAAAATGCCACAAACCTGACAGTTCCTGAAATGCACCCTCTTTTTCAAGCTGGTCCATTGTACGAGCAGACCTTCCCACTGCCTCTGTGACAATGCGAGCATGCAACCTGGTAGCACATAACATGTGGCTGCTATAAAATCTGTGGTTTCTAAAGGTGTCTATAGGTCACAACCTGTATGTTGATAAGCACAGCCAGTTGATCATTAAATTATTACCTAATGGGTGCACCCCAGCACACATTAGACCGTGTGGGGAACAGTCTGTCTTGTCTTGGTGGCCCTCAGCTCAAGACCTCATGACCTGTAAACCAGCCTTGGGTAGAAAACCTGGTCTGTTGCTATGTATATGAGAAGACAAAAAAATCCTGTGAGGAAACTCTTGATCTTTCCATATGATCAAGAGGAAGTGCAGTTTTCACAGGCTGCTCACTAAGCACCTAGCCTGAAGATGTCATGAGTGACCAAATCTGTTCTGGCAGCTGGGACTTTTTTTTTTTTTTTCACAGTTAACCCCTTATTTTCATGAAGAGTTTAATGTGAGCATTTGATAGCAAAATCCGAGTGCACTGATTAGTTTTGGTAAGTCTGTCATGGAGTCTAGTTGTGACAACACAAATTTTTAGAAACAAAAATTCTATTTTCGAAGAATATTCCACAATATTCTCTCAAAAGAAGTTGTTTACATACACGAGCTAACTCATAATCTTACACGAGAAAATATGTGCATGAATAAAGTAAATTTTTTTTTTTTTTTCAAAATGTCTTTTTTTCCTAACTATTTTAACTCTTTATCTAGGTAGTGCCATTTTAGGGCTGTCTTAAAGAGCTGTCTTAGAAATCCAAAGACCCTTTATCCCTGGAGAATGATTAAGAGAAAGAAACAGTAGAGTGTGAGAAGCCAGCTTCCCGTATGCTTTAGAAATAATTGCATTCTATATAAATATATATATGCAGTAAATAATTGTTTACCTCAAGGAACAAGTGAAAACAGAAGAAGCAGTGACTGTCCTCAGAACAACAAGAGCTTGCGAGGCCGGAGGGCCAGCCTGTTCAGATGTGTTTGCGGTACTGCGTGAAACACTTCAGCAAATACTCAGACACGCGGTCAGGAATGCGCAGCAGAGGTGAGGATGGCTGAGCAGCACCTGCGCCGAGCCCTGACTGAGCAAACACCGAAATTACCAGGAAGAGTCGCGCGGCGGAGAAGGCGCGCTGGGCGGCCCGGCCGGCCGCGGCCATGGCACGGCTCCTGCCCGCTGCAGCGGCCCCCAGCCGCACCCTGAGCTGGCTGCTGGCCCCGGGGAGCCCAGCCGCTCTCATGGCCCCTGCGGGTGTCTGCAGGGACACGGGCCTTGGCCTCGGCCTGCTGAGGCGTGGCGGTGTGGGCTGAGGGCCCAGGAGAGGCAGGCCCGTCAGGCCTCTCTCTGCCCGGGTCGCGGGGCCTGGCAGCCGGCTGGAGATGCCTTGCCCTCCATTTCAATGCTGCGAGCATCCTCCGTGACCTTCCCTCTGCCTCCCCAGCACACGCTGACACATCCAGCCTAAATTTGCGTCTCGCATCACCTCAGGATACTCATGGCTAATTTCATTATTTTGGAGAGAAATGCAAATGAAGCCAGACAGCTGGTGCTCTCCTCGTGGCGAGGAGTGATGGAGGGGCCTGAGGCCTACCTCATCAGAGGCGCTCATACCCGTCTGCTCAGACAGGCCCTGGCGGGAGGAGAGCGGGGAGGCTGCGGGAGCAGCGGGAACAGATGGCCGGGAAGGTAGGAAGATGGAGAAGCGCGAGGGGCCGGAGCCGCTCGGAGGAAGAGGCAGTGTCATTACCTGTGGGCTGAGGCAGCCTCGCAGGACAGGCTGGCATCTTGTCTTTAATTCGGTGGGGATATGAAAAGTAGTCGCTGGTCAGGTGTTGCACAGAAGCCTTGGATTCAGGATGTTTTAGGGTCTGCTTTAAGCCAGCAAGGACCTCAGTTTGCTCCCAACCCTGGCCTATTGACTGCTAACTCCTCCTGAAAACAACGTAGCCCCAAACCCAGCAGGTTCAGAGGTTGTTTTTTAAATCCTTTTTCAAGAGTAGGCAAAGATTTAGAGAAAAAATATATTCCCTGATACACAAGAAGGAGAGATTTTAAATCAATTCCTCCAATTATTCATGGAAGAAGGAAGGGAAAACAAAATTATGCCTGTAAAAAATCTGTCAGAACATTGTCTGATAAAGCACCTATACAAGAGGCCTGCAAGAGTAATGCAGCTCAGCACAGGTTGCCCAGCATTTCTCAGCAGGTCAGCCCAGCTTGTATCAGCACATTGCACAGAAATGTTCCCTGAAATGTTCCTTTAAAAGGTCATGACACCAGGGGCACCATCTTAGTTGGTAAGAGTTTTTATGTTGCCGTTTTATTATTATTATTCTTATTTTTAGTGAAGTTGTTTCTGGAGAGGTCTGAAATCTTCTTTCATTTGACATACCTGCAGGCAAATAGCGAGTGGAGAATGTTTTAATACATTAATTGGAAAGGTAAGTTCTTTCCAGGGAGCAGATCTCTTCCACTCACTATCTCTCTCTCTCTCTGTGTGGTATAGGTATTCTTTAAAAAAAAAGAATAAAAGAAAAAAATAGATTTTAAGAGGTTGAGTTGAATGGCCAGCATTTTTAAGCTTTAAGAAGGAGCTAGAAAAGGCAAGAAAGCTTACTTCTTAGAAGCACAAAGTCCCTGTCCTCTGAAATATTTTAACAAATTAATTCCCAAAACTCCGCCTATATCCTCTGTCATAAACCTCTCCAGGTAAAAAACCCCTCTACATCTGTAACAGAGTTCTTTTAGATTCCTCTGTTTAATAATTACTCAGATCTGGCTAGAAATTGTAATAAATTGATTATAAAAGTACGTCACTGATTCGTTAGGTGAGTAAGCAGAGGGTCAGTATTATCCCTGAAGCAGATCCACAGACTTCAGAGAAGATGACTGATGCTCTCCTCACAGACCTAATGACTGGTGTCTGCCAACACAACTAATAACACAGGATTCAAGAGACTTGGCTCCCAGTACTTTTAAGACACAGATCTGAAGTTAAGCTGCTGCTGTAAATCTTGTGGCCATCAGTTCAGAGATACTCAGGCAAACACAAGTTTTAGATCTCATTCTGTACAGGGTGCAAAGGGCTGTCGAGGGCTGATGTTGTGGAACAACCCCCTTCTTCCCTCCCTATTCTCCATCTCTCACTGACATCCCTACAAACTCAGCCAGCTTTCCACCCACCTAATTTGCATTACTTGTCCATCTCTCACATGTGAATATTCTCGTGGGTTCTGTGTCTCCTCTACTCCTCCAAGGTTCTTCTTCTATCTCTTTCTACACAAGGTTATCCAATATCTTTCCTTCCTTTTTCAAAAATGCTGACAGGCACAGGGCTCCTCCCCAGGACCCTGCCCACATTGTTTTCCTCTCAGATGCTGTGTCCCATGAAAGTAAAAGTCTTTTCCTATTCCTCTCTAACCTATCCTCTGTGTGCTTTCTTTTTTTCATACAAGGCTGCAGTAAACCTTTCTCTCCTTCTCTGTCCCCATCTGAGTCTGCTGCCACCAGTTGTTCCATTCAGTTCCTCCCCTTAGTTCTCTCCCCTTCTCTCTTCTCCTGCCATCTTCCTTCCTCTCACACTGCAGCATCCATGATGAAGGATCAGTTGAACAGCAGCCATGTTTCCCTATCTTAACATCTCCCTTTTGCATGTGTATTCTTCTCTCACCTCCCTTAGTGTAGGGCTCAGGAGTTCCCTTTATCCTTGCCTAACTTTTGCAGAAATTTAGGTTGATTCTCAGTCACCACAGGAATTTTCTGTATGCCTTTCATATTTGCCAGTGGTTTGTCTCACATGCCCTTAGCCCAGTACAACAGAAAAAAACAAGCTTTGTTATGTTTTCTGACATATGACTTCCTACCCAGCCTTCCTTGCTTTCTCCCATTTGCTATTATCAGTTGTTCTAGTGCATATCTTTGGTATTATCTTCTACACAGCATAGATAAAGGACTGTGTCTAAGCCTTGGAGATATTTATTGCATAATATCTCCATGATATAGATTTTCATGTCAATCTATATAAAGATAACTCTTGGATGGTATCTACTCACTTCATATCCTGATTATTGCAACATTATTTTCTCTTTTGTGCCAGATTCATCACTTATGCTCACTTCCAGAATCTCTTCACAAATTATCCATCATCTCCTGATAAGTGGAAAGCTGGGTCCCACGCCTGAGCTCCTGTCTTTCCTTACATGCTCATATTTCACTGTCTATATATTTCTCATTTGCAGATACAGATATTTGCAATTAATAGAATTTGTATGCATGTATACCATAAGCTCTCCTATGGGTAAAAAATGCTACATTTCTCAGGCTGTATTTCCATTTTGCTTTCTCCATATCCACATTTTCTCTCTGCTTCCTATGTTGAGACTGAGAGGCAAGAATTGGGAGAAGACTGTTTTAGTCCATGCATTCATGGATTAATGGATTCACAGCTCTTAAATAAAACCAGCTCATATGAGCTATGCTAATGTAACAATCAACACCAAAAGGTGAACTCAGAGAAATAAGCAATTTTGCTCATGAATCTGATTGTTGATAGAAGGAAAGTGTGGAAAATATCAGAATCAACTTCGTTTTCTGGGTGGGTCACCCTCCACCATCCTGCTGACAAGTCCTTTACATGAAACAACTACAAGTCTGCCTGAGAAAAGGAGTGGGATTTTCTGTCTCGGAGATGAGGATCATCTTTGAGTTCTCTTTCCAGGATCAATTATGAATTTCAATTCCACAGTCACTAAAAAAAGAGGAAGACTGACCAGCAAACAGTCTAAGGAATATATTTGGCAAGACTCAGTTATTTCATAGTTACTGACGTGTTTAAATCTTGCCAAACTGGAAGCAGTTTTGGGCAGGAGCATCAACAGAGTGGTAAATACTGCGGGAACTCTACTTGTAGACACAGGGGCATGTCAGCTCCAAGCAGAAATGAGCTGCATTAGCAATCTGTCTGCCAGCTCCCAGTGAGGCTGGGGCATAGCACAGCAAAGCCCTGTGCAAGAGACATTAGCTGAGGACTAAAAGTTTTTTAATCTGATCTGCTCTACACTTCCAGCTGTGCAAATAGCACTCACACAGGACCATGCTGACAGATTTTCACTGCTTCTTGTTCTGGAGATAGCTTATAACAGACTTGCTGTGACTCTGCACAGACCTACATTGCAAGATGTAGCATAATATTGGACACTGAAGATTACAGCTCCCTAAGGAGTTGCACTTTTTTTTTTTTTTTTTCCAACAAAAGACTGCACAGCTACAAAATATTTTCTCTTTAAATGCCCTTGTTCAGGAATAGGGTCAAAGTCACACTAGATAATCAACCAGGATTTTATTGATTGAGCAAAATATTATGTGCTAACATTCCTAAGATACATAGAAGCTTCTTTTCGTGTTTTGTTTTTTTTTTCCAAAGACACTCTGTTTGGCCATCAGCATTTGCAAAAACAGCAGCACAGACATGTCAAGTTCAACATGTTTTCATTCTGTGTTCCCGAGCTCAGCAGTTAGACCGTTCATTAATTTCCCCTTTTCCTCCACACACCGTCTGTGCACCTTATTTATATTCACCTGCTGCCAGTTTAACACCCTGAAGAGGCACACCTGCAGTGGCAGCAGCTTCACATTACTGCTGCTGGGCCCCCTGCTTTAGTCCCTTCTAGGAGAACTCTTTCTGCCTAAGCCCTGACTCGTTTGAATCCCACACTGGCTGTACAGCCAGCTTGTTTGGCTCTCTTGGAATCTTCACCCAGGTCTGAGCTGGCTCCTTCGGTTCCTCCAGCACTGCAATCATTTTACCTTCTGATTTCACAGACCTGTGTTTATGTCAGGAAACAAACTATCCTGGCAGAGTCTTAGATATAGAGTGCTATCTGTGAAATAGAAAATGGGCCTTCTCTTGAATCACAGAGCTGTTGACAATTGGTTTCAAATCATATTTCTTGCAGTCCTTCCCCTCCATGTCCACTCCATGCAATCTACTGCATATGACAAAGGCAGTATTAAATATGCTGTTTACCATACAAAGAGCCTGTTGACTTGAAGAGAGAGAGGAAAAGAGAAACTGATACAGCTCTTCTGTCTCATTGGAGCTTCAGTAGAAGTTACAGGCTCTGGAAAGATAGTTCTCCTCCTTCAAGCAAATCCAAGATTCAGTTTCTTAGACCACTATGTGTAGCCAAAGCCCCAAAGGCAGAAGTCCAGCAACCTTGCTGTTTTGGAGTAGGAGCACATGTCATAAAATTAGAAAAAGGAATAGGCTGATGGTGTATCTTCTGCTGTTTCTTAGCAGCAGCAGTCGCTCCTGCTTGAGCCTGGGCTCAACTCCAGTTGGCAAGAATTCTTGTTAACAAATCTTTGGACTTGAATATCACCTGAACCTTCAAAGATCAGGATAGCATAAAAATTTCTAAACATAATTTATTTTGTCAATAAGCCCCACCTTCAAGAAAGAGTCTGCAAACCCTATATGCAACAGAAATGCACAATTGGCAGTGTTTATTCAGGATGCACAAGAAATGAAATACACCATGCATCCATGGCCACAGCCCCTTGGGCAGAAACTGGAGAAATTGATTTAATGCATCACATATGACTGTCCTCTTTGTTAGACTGTTGGGTATTCAGAGATGGGTAAGGCTGTTCTCAGTCTTCCCAGTGGTATATGAAGAGTGGTGAAAGCACACCAGGAGAGTAAACACTGTGCACTGTGAGGCCTAGCTCAAATTCTGGCCTTTATACTTTGCAGATGAAATCCCTTAGTCAGTGAAGTAGAAATAAAATGCCCATTCTCTTAAATGAAATCAGTATTATTCCAGGCTCTGATATATTAGTGTGCAATCAAAAGACTTCTTGAAATTGATGAAGTCCACAGATTAAATTGTATAGGTCACAGAAAAAAATGATTTCTTGTTAAAATGCTCACAGTTGTGAACATGACCAGAGTGTTATGTTCTATATAATAATTTAAATTTTGAAATGGAATGATGAAAGGGTAAAGCAGCACCACACAGTGTTATCTGTCACAAGATATTTATGAAAAACCGACAAAATGTCTTTAAATACTTTAGCTATTAAGTAGCATCTAGAAGAATAGGTTCTGGTATTGCTTCCAGCTAAAGAGAAGAAAATCTTCCCCATTTAGGCAAGAGTGTATATACTGCAGGCACATGAAAGAAATCTAAAAAGTAACCAATGCAATGTTGGTTCTGAATTTCGTGACATATTTTTATTTAAGGCAGAGTTTGCATATTCATTTCTATTTCAATGATTTCTTTTGATCTGCCTTGTGAGGAAGGTGTGATACAGAGCAATGGTTTATGTGGTGTGGTATTGACCTACCTACACAGGACTCCTGTATATTCCTCATCTACCTGCACAAGTAACCAGTGAAGGCAGCAGAGAATTCAGGCTATTTGAATGGTTTCCCTCTTCTCTAACTGTGCAGCACAATGCACACACCATCTAGCAGAGTGAACTAACTTTAACTATATGAGAAAGTCCACAGAATTTGATTGAACCACTTGTATGCTAATCATTAAGCCATATTTTCATACACAGGGCTCAAGGAAAGGAAAATACAATGAAAGACAAGCATCTTAATTTACAAGTTAAATTAGCTGGTTGTCATCTAAACCAACTAAGAGCTCTCAGTGTTAGACACGAACTTTGTGTATCAAGGCATACACACTGAATTCATCCACCTGTCCAGAGTCATAGTACATCAGAAGTCAAGGCAGAGATGCTTTCCTACAGAGCAAAGAGGTTACTGACTCTGGATATAATTTTGTCTCCCCTTCAGAGATCATTTTCACCGAGAAGCCAATGGTCTGCAGAAGGGAAAGGAGAACTTTGAGAACCTGGTGCTGTTTGAACTGATAATGGCATTGAAATGCTGAAAAAGAGAGAATGGATGGGTGACATCAGTCACAGGAGGTGAAATGGTGAGGTCACTTGAGTTAGATGGATCATGGAGAGTAGATCTGCCCTTTGTCCTTTGTCCTCTCCAAGGTATTATTCAAATATAATTCCTCTCTACATTGTGTGACATTTGCTAAGATGCTTTATACCATTAGCCTAGGAGAAATTATCCTGATCAATATGGACAGGTATTTCCTTAAGGCATGTTGTTATTTTTATATCTTGTAAATATTGGCAATCATCACTTATCCATTAGAGTGACTTTTACTGTATTTTACACTTTATGCCAAATATACAGGTGATTCAAGCAAAAGCTTTGCTAATTGGGTAAGACTGTATCTTCAAAATATTAATTTTAGAATATTAAAACTGTTTCTTTAAGCAAGATTGTGCTTTCCCATTTTTGACAAAAACTCAGCCAGAAACAGACTCATTCATGTCGGTCGAGCTTAGTACATGCTCAGATACATTATGGTGGTTTCAGTTTAATTTCCACTAAATTACTTTATCTCATGTTAAAATTTTGCCAGAAGATACTATAAGAGACTACTTAGACACTGTAAGGATTAGGCATTACTTCCATAGAAGTAAATAACATGACCATTCTTCTGAAAGCAGCAGAACATTAATTCATTTCCCAAACGTACAGCATACAATTGCTGAAAAATAAAATAACAGAGAAGAATAAAGAATAGGAGCTAAAGTGTATCTTACCATATGTATAAAATCTTTCTTTAGAGATGAAGGATGATTCAGTTGAAGGATTCAATAAAAGACTAAAATTTATATCAATTTTTAAGACCAATTAAAATATGTCTTGGAATGCAAGATTTCATCCAGAAACACTTCAAGCATTGCTCTGTGTTCTGCAGATATAACAACAAAACAATATGAATATCTAATTGAAATTAAATTTCTCTGAATTCTTTTCACCACAATTCTGGTCTCTAAAAATCTTCATTCTGTTTTGACCACTGTACAGAAACTGTGCTTTGATATCTCATTCATAGCCCAGCTGTGCAGGAACTCTGTTTAGTGCAAAGCTTTGCAAAAAGGAAAAAAAAAAAAATCTTATTTGACCATGAACTTTAGATGATCTAGTTAGCGTTACTGTCAAGCATCCCGCGGTCTTTTTGAAAAGCAGGACTTGTCCATGTTGCCCTCTGGCCAACTTCAGTGGGATTGAAGCACTAGCGAGAGCCATCAAACTGCCTGACAGCTTGTCACCAGTGAGACTCCATTAATTTACACACATTTTCCACTGTTTGGCATTTACCATGATAACTCTTTTCTTTCCAAGCAGCTCCTGTTTGCATTTAACACTCGGGTTAATTTTCATCAGAGTTTAAATTTAGCCATCAGTTATTTCAGGGGAGCTGTCAGCCAACATATGGAGGAAAAAAATCCTTCTGAATTTATAATAAAGTGGAATCTGTTGAATGTGAAACAAAAAGCAACTGCAATATACTGCAAGGCCCCGATGGGGGGACCAGGGTCAGCAAAGAATAGCAGAGTGGATTAGTTGTTCTATTCACCAGAGTGGCACCTGAGCACCTCAGGAGCTTCTTGATATATCAAAAAATGATGGAAAGACACAGTTCAATTTGTCCCCCTTTTATAAAGGATAATTAACCTGTCAGTCTTGCTACTTTAACAACTTCATTAAATTGGAGCAGAAATGGGTGCAGGGAGCCCCTGTCTTTTTCCAAAATGAACACAGGGCACCTGTTTAAATCGTTGAATGGCCACCTTCTTCCATCTTCCTCTCCCTTAGAATAGTGTGATGTTGTTTTAGGGTTTTTTAGGTGAAATTGAGCACCCTTCCTCAAAACATAGCACTAAGCTTGTTCTCACGTGGCCAACACTAGGCATTATTTTAACTCCAAGGGATGAAAATAATCAGGCATGTAAACAAGGAAAACTGCATCAATTAAAGACGGAGCTTGCAGGGTTGCTGTAACACTTCCAGCATGACATGATCCTTCTCAAAAGTGAGATGACTTTCCCAGGTAAGAAGGAAAGAAACAAACAAAGTCCCTGTTTCTTCTGGAAAATTGTAAACTTTACAATTTGTGTTCTGAACCAGGCAAAAATGCTGTCTGCAAACTGAAAATTCTGCAGGCAAGTTTATACTGAAAAGATGAAAAATCAAATTAATGTGTGCACCTCTGGAAAACACATTTAGGTTTTCATAAATAATAGTCCTTATAAATAATTAACTGGATACAGGCTGAGTTACTGATCAGTCCAAAATCTTCATCTAAGTGTACTTAGATGAAGTGTACACTGTTCTGCAAGGTACATTTTTTGCACAGAATATTTTCCTCTCCAGAGCCATTTTATGTGCACAAAAGATTTAAAGACATCAGAGGGAGGGAGACTGTTTCCCAGAATATCAGCTTTCTTAACAAGAGGAAGAGTGAATACTCTCATACACTGCACTGTAATCTAGCATTTTAGAAGTCACACATTTTCTTGATGATTACTCAGAAAAGCCTGCTGGTATTGCAAAAAACAAAACAAAACAAACAAACAAAAAACAAAAACAAAAACCCCAACAAACAAGCAAACAAACAAATAAAAAACTCCAACCAAACCCACCCTTTGTGCCTAGTTCTATGCAAAGAATCTCAATTTTATCTAGAAAATAAACTTTATGTAACATGTCCAAACCTTGAGATGAAAAAAATTATATAAAGTCACTTATTGCAGGGGTGACCTGAATAAATAAGCCTGCCATAATCTAATTATAAATTGAAATTATAAATTAATCAAATTAAAATAATTATCTATTGTTAGCTTTAGGTTTTGCTTTCTTGCTTGTTTGGTTTTAAATGTTAATATACAATCCACCACATAAATAAAATTCCATTGTCAATGAGAATTTCAGCACCTGAACAGAACAAAAGGAATATAATTGGAAGTTATTGCCACCATAATTCCTGTAAGAATAATAAAATTTACCTTATTTGTATGATTTTTTTTTTTTTATGGACTATTTTGGTATCTTTCAGTCATAAGTGACCTACTACAAACTAATGGGATTACCCTCTAATTCTGTATCTACAAACTCATAGTTGCACCTTCATTTTTATATTAACACTCTATTTTTAGAATTGTATATAGATTTGTAGCTACATTTAGAAGTCACTTTAAATTTAGTATTTTAATTTTAATTTTAAAATATTAATATACCAGATCAGATTAATGTGCCACACTGGACTTGCACTTTAGCTAGATACATATGCACAACTGGTTTTCCCTCCACGTGAATAAAAGCATAAAGATTAATTAGTTTGAAATATTATATTATCATTCCCAGTCTTGTGAAACAATCTAAATACACACTAATCTGAAGTTGTGAGGAGTGTTCATCCACACAACAGTATGAGAAAGTTCTTTGTACTTCAAGTAATGGAGATGCTTAATTTTCTATTATTTACTGATCACTGTTCCTTATTAAAAAAGCAGCTGCATATTGATGAAGACTGAATTGAAACACTGCATCATCAGGAATCTATTTCACAAAACACATGCTCGATGTACACTTTTAATTAAACACTTGTAATACAAAACTTTACAGACTGACAAAAGGCTAAATTTTTCCTTCAGTCATTTGCTATATTTTCTAGTTTTATTTATAACATTTTTAAAGCAGATATCTGGTGGGCTTATAGCCTTCATTACATAGATAAAAGATGTGCAGTCCCAAACTTAACATAGTAATTGATTTGGCATACTTTGTATTATTCCAACACAGACCACTGTCTACCTGCATTTGTAAAGAGAAATTAAAAGCTTGATAGTCTCTTCCAGAGCGTTACTGGGAGAGTCAGAGTGAAATTCAAAATGGCAACTGCTCTTGCCACTGGTGGTTTTCCAACTTGTACACTGCCTCAAAAATTGGGGTTGCAGACATGGAATGTCATTATTTCACCAGAGCACTGACATCTCACTTTTTTATACAACTTGGCATGTTTGTTAGCTTTTTCTTTTAAAGAAACGCCTAGGGGCCAGAAAGAGAGGAAGAATCCTGTTCTCTGTTAGATGTGCAAGCAGGGATAGCAGAAGATGCATAGCAGTGAGGGAAGGAAATGGCTCAAATTCTTTGTGAAATAGTTAGAAATGTTACAAAGGCAACAGAAGGGAAAAGCTATCAGTCAAGGCTTATTGGACATCCACTAAAAGGAAACAAGTAGAGCAGGTGTAAAGTTTGAGAAGTCATTACACAGATCTTGCTCTGTATTTGAAGCATAGGGGACATCCTCATTGTAAGGTTTCAATAATGAAAATGTATCAATTTGGTGCCTAATTATTCAAAAAAGTATGGATATATATAAATATATGGTGATATGTATGTGCATGTGCATATAAATCACTGTTTATATAAATAACTGCATTTCCCTTCCATTCTCCAGCACTCTTTCTCTATTACCTGCTCCAATTTGATTATTTCAGTTACTTTATACTATTTTTTATAGCATACTCTTACCCAATTATATTTCTGGTTTAAATTTTACTGAAATATCTAAAAGATATCCTATAAGAAAATACTCCTATCCAGGTAATTTAGAAGAGTGAGATATTTTAGTGTTCTTTAAAAAAAGTGTTTATGAAAGTCTAAACTAGGGGAATTGTGACTACTATGACTGGTAGTAGGAAAGCAAGAAAGCTCAGCTAGCTGTTGATAGAAAACACACATGGATACCAGAATGGACCTTCATGTTTAAAAAAATGCTTAAATTTTCTTAGATTTAATAATTATAATTTATACACTTTAAAATCATAGGACAGGTGTACAGTAGCTGCAGTATCTTTATAAAACAATAGAAAATTTCTCCTTTAATGACTGTATTTTAAATTGCAATTGGTTTGTTCCAAAAGCCTTAAAATGGGAAATGCAATTAAAAGAGAATGAAAAATATAGCACTTGCTGTCCCATGTCTTGAATGGCTATTAAGATTCTCTAGCTGTCCTCATATAACCATATAAACCTGACACCATATTAACATGGGAGTGATTAGCAGTTGTGCTAACATCAGAACTACAGGCCAAGTCAGTTTAGGGTCAAAATTGAAAAATCTTAGTTGATTTTATTTTAATTGTGGTTTCCATGCCTCTCTTAGGGGGACTGCAAGATATATTAAATATTTAGGAATACTTAGTGCAGTTGGGCTTGCAGTACATGACCTTGAATCCCATCAATGCTTTGGCCATCATTCCTTCTCTGGAGAGAGGAAAAAGTCCCATTGATTCTCTCCTGATCTAAAACAAACAGATTGTTCCAGTGGTGTTAGGAAATTGCAGCCCAGAGGGAAATTACTAGTAAATTTCATAAAATACAGTACTGTGGGTAAACTTGGTAGTATTTCATCCTATGTTGTATGAAAGTTTTTCATGAAGGCGATACTAACTAGTATGATCTGACCTGATCCTCAGCATAAATGATTCCTAATTCTAATGAAATGCAAATATTTAGAGCCTTCCATACTCATACTGCAAGTTTCTAAGCTCCTTCTTAAAGTAAGTTGCATCTGGTGATCCATCCAGCAGAAACTCAATCAAGTGTGATAGAATTATAAGTCAGTAAGTTCAATACACAGAAGTGAAGAGACACTCAAGAGCTGTAAAAACTATCAAATCCATCCTTTCACCATCACAATACCAGATTTAAAAACATTATCTCCAGAATGGTTTTAAAAGACCTATTACATTATTTCTACCACTTCACTTTTGCATATTTAGAATAAACTTTCTGCCTTTTAATTGTTCCCTGTGATATTTATTCCAATTTCAACACACTATAGGGCTTTATTTAATTCCTTTTTCTCCCACTTTGGTTGGTGTTCATGGCTACTGCTTGAAAGGTATCAATAGGATAAGATTAGTGATGTTTTACATTGATGAGTCAGGATGTGAGAGAGGCTTAATCCTGGAAGAGACTGCAGAGGAGGGAAGAGAGGAGTTCTTCTGGGCTTACAGTGTCAAAAAATCCACACGAGTTATACTGGTTTTTTGAGAGGACCACATAATTTAGATAACATATATGTAAAGCACCTCAAGGACTCCAGAAAAGAGAATGAAATTTGAATTTAGAGTAGTTGGTAAGTAAGATGCAGTGACAGATAAAAGAAGATGTTAGAGACTCTCTGTAGGCTTTGCTTTTCTCAGGTACTTTTGAGTTTGCCTGAACAGTGCACCAGAACAAGCACTTGAGAGAGCTGACAAGTCCCCATTGTTTTGGAAAAGCACTATGAGCACTTTTAAAACAGGTTTTTTGACGTGATCTTTTAAGGATGTAAATGGCAAATATTTGATTAGATCATGGTCTTCTCACCTTCTTACTTTTAATGGGCATAGAGAAGTTAGAACTAATTATTTGGTAACTGTCAGATTTTTGTCCACCATAGCATGAAATCCTGTTGTGATGAGCATGTGATAACTGACAAAAAATAATCATCTGCTATCAAGCCTGAGGTTCTGCAGCTGCAAAAAAGAGCAGTCTCATGAAATGAGCAGTCCCATAAAATGTCAGTGATGCTACTCACTGGAGAAAGATTGCAGCATCACAACCTTACACAGCCATCTAAAGCAATAATGTGATGCTATAACAAAACAAAGTAGACAGTATAGATGGGAATGACAGCCACAGTATAAATCCAATCCCTTACTTCTGAGAATAAAACTGACTTTCTCATTGATCTTCTCTTTGAACACATTAATGTTTGCTTTTATTATTTTGTGGATGTGTATGCATGTACTGTGTACAGTACCTTTGCTAGTAAGCACTACAGGAGGTTCTTTTATATTTTTAAAGTATTAATTTTTCAATTCGAATGCATTTTTAGTGTTTGCAACTTTTATTTTTACCAACATCTATCCACAAATTCTAGTTGTTGGGGTGTGACCTACTCTGGCACATGCAGTCTATTAGCTATAGTTAAGGAAAAGTAATTTTTTATTGACATATTAAGTCCTAGCCACAGCGCAAATAAAACCTTTCCTTTCATAAAATAATTTTACATGACAGATATTTTATTAAAAGTGCTGTTTACAGCTGTGATTGGTACATGGTAAAAATGATAAGAAAAAAGCAAATGCATATTTATGCAAAACAAAATGTAGTTGGGTTCATCTGGTATTTTAATGACTGATGTATCTGCATGCATGTAATGTGGGTCCTTTTGTCAGAAAGCTGACTGTAGGGACACCAAAGCTTTATTGCCAACTAATCAAAAGAAGCAATTCCCCTCAAATCTAATTTTATCCAACTCTGTATCCTAACTCTGGAAGGGCAAAATAAATACCTGTTGTTGGACCAGTTCACTCAGCAGAATTTTAGCAGCAGGGATGGAAGGAGTTTAGATAAATAAAAGGAACACCTGGGCCACTGACAAACGTGGAGAGGTAGTGATGATGTATTGTCATGTGATTAGAAGGAAAGCACAATTCCAATTCACTTCTCATCCCCGTATTGCTGCAGAAGCCCATCCCCTCCACTGACTTCTGACCTCCAGACTGAGCCCTTGTGTTTCCTGCCCAGTAAATATGAAAGTTTTCTGTGTAAATTAGCAAGTTTTGGTGAGAAAGAGGAACCCCTCCTAGATTTATCTGGAACCCACTGACTCTAAACTTTAAAAGGCCTGCTTCACTGACTTAAAAGTGGAGGAAAGACCTTTCTGGGGGCTGACCTGCATGAAGCCATCAAGATGATCCTACTACTTGCAAAATTCAGAGTTAATTCTTCAGGAGAGTAAACACTGGGTCTGTGTTCAACCAAGGAGACACAGTTGCCTTGCCTTTGTTTAGATATTTCTAGGGCTGGTCTGCCACTAATGCTCAGAAGGCAGTGGGCGTCTTAAATACTGATGGGGTGTCTGTTCAACTCTCCATCACAGAATGAAATTAGTGAGGCTAAATGACAATTGAAGTTTTCAGCTCAGGTGCTTTGCTTGGTGCCACTTCCACCAACATACATACTCAGGATTAGGAGTCTATGCCATGGGCCTAAATAAAATCACGAAACAATTCTTCAGTGGTCAGAGATAATCTAGCAATGTACATTTTCAGAAGCTTTGAAACTGCAGGGGGCAGACACACCAACAGTAATTTAACCCTTACTATCTGCTTTGGTATGTCAAACCTATCCTATGGCTTTGAAATGAGAATTTCTTTAGATTTATATAGTTAAAGGAACTCCTGAGCAGATATCAAAACAGGTTCCAGCTATTGATGAAGTTGAGCACACTGCTGTGCTAGGTTCTTTGTATACCTAACATATTATGTGCTTCTGAGGCAGGGAATATCTGAATGGCTACTGTATATTTGTACCCAAATTTATACACACACAAAAAAAAAAAAAAAGCAATCTAAGTGCAGAAGTTGAACCACTCCCTATCCCAGTGTACACCATGTAGCTGTGAAGTGTTATTTCTTACTTACAGATCACTAATAAACTCTGTCACTTACATAAACCCCATCTTTTAGCTCCTCTTAGGAGGATGCTCGAAGCTCAAAGCTATTTTCAGGTAATTCAGGATTCATTTCTATTTCTAAACACATTATGAAATTGGAAATCTATGTAGGAATATATGCCTTTGGAGAGGATAAAATCAAGCAACTTTAGATAGCTCTCCTGGGAATTACAGAGGCAGTAATTCAGATACAAAGGCTCTTCTAATTCCTGTGTCTCAGTGGTGTTCAACAGATCAGCCTGTGTGAAGTGCTCTCCTTCTCAGAGAGCCCTCTTGTCTGGCTTGAGAAAACCACTGTACAGACAGATGTTAGAGAAATCTAACATCTCCTATTAATCAACAGATCAAATATGTTTATTTCCTCTGCCAAAATACATCCGTGAGCCCTGTGTTTGCAACAAAGAGCTAACAGATTAATCTTGAGTTTCTTCACTGCATTTCTTGCATGAGTTAATACAAGACATTTGTATCAACAATTTACAAAAAAGATTACTATAACTTATTCTCTTGCTATTACACTTGCAAGCACTACAAGGCAATACATGCTTGATGTATTTGTATTCCACTACATCAGATTTCTCTCTTTAGCAGCTGGTACCTCGATATTTATGCTGTGCACTGATTTTTTTAACTGTGAGTGCATCTAAATATATCGAGTTGAATATATTTTAATAGTATTCATAACTCCATGAACACATTGTTACAGTTAACTGTGTGTGCACAGTTAAAATTATTAATACTATTAAAATGTATTCAACTCTTTATATTTAGATGCAAGCCTATTAAAAACCTATTCCTGACAAACAAAAGCTGTGTTTCAGGTAACCTGATGCTTCGTATTTCCCAATATTGTTGCTGTCTCAATTTGCTGACGGAAGTAATCTACACACAACAGATTAAGTCACATATTTCAGTAACCACCTCTGTCTTTCCAAGTGAGCGACCCACTATGCCTGTGTATGGGGAGGCTCTGGGAAAGGCACCTGTGGTGAGGAATGAATATTCTAATGTTTCTGAACCTTTTGGTGAAGGTGAAGGGGGCTTGTTGAAAACATTGCTGTGAGCAGATGGACCCCTGAAACCATCTGCTATCGAAGCAACTAAATGTTCAATGATGCATTACGAAATTATTTAGCTCTCAAAGAGCCTGAAAGTAGTTAGTAATGATGGCATCTGTACTGAGAGCAAACAACCTATTTATATATGATCTATCACTTCATAAAACATTTGGAGACCATCTTTTCTTAAAGCAGCAGTAGTCTTATCGACTCCCAGAATAAAATACCGACTTGCGTGTGTGGATTTGCAAAATCCGATCTAATTCATTTTTCCTTCTTGTAAGAGCATGCTCTTTGCTGGTATGTGCTGGAATGCAAACTTGTGTTTTTGGTAGAAAGGATTGTGCTGTGTCCTAGAGCTGCTCTATCAGTGCACAAGTGCAAAAAAATCCCACAAAACAGTAATGTTTTAACTCAGTCTTAATCTAATAAAGATCTTACATTTTTGTTTCCTGTGAAAAATTTCATCGTATTTAGTTGTATTAGTGAAGCAATAGGTATTTAGGAATCCAGGCTTCTAAATATGAATTCATTTTTTTATCTACTTAGGTGATTCTTATACATTATATAGTTCCCATGGGAACTATTAAAACTTGTTTGTGTGGATTTAGTTATGTTCCATGTATGTAGTCAATTGCTTACTAAATATATAAAGATTTAACACATTGTATTATAGATGCTTTTGCACCTGAAAAGCACTGTATTTTAAATTATTATTTTGTTTCACATATTTCTACAAGAAATGAGTTTTAGTTGAAAATCTATTCCAGCCTAAGAGATATTACATTATTTTTCTACTCCAGATAATCAGAACAGAGGAAGTTATTTCTTTTGTTCACCTTCTCTCAAAATTACCAAGCATATTTAGAAACCTGCTTAAAAAATTTGTCTCATCTGAAGGCTCTTTCAGCCATATAAGAAACCTGTATTTCAGCAAAATGTCTGTGTATGAATATGTGGAAGTGCAGCTCCAAGTTTTAAGCAGAAATCCCCATTAATATCAACAGTGACATATCAACATTAATATCAATCAGTTTTTCTGGTTCAATATCTTTGTTGAGATGTTACAAGTTATTTTAATTCTTTATTTGGAAGCAGCCATCCTAGTGCAGAAAGCAAAGATGATTTTGCCCAAGGAAACACATCAGAATAATGTGCAAACTGTAATTAAGCACACCTGATAAGGCCTAGCTTGTCATGGGCAAGTCCTCCATAAGCATGGACTGCCCCATTCCCAAAACCTTCAGTGAGGCAAAATTTAGCCCCTACAGAGGGAAAGAAGACACATTGCTAATCTCTGAAAATTGAGGAACAGTCAGCTGGATACCACTGACCATCTTGAGCTCATTCGGATTTCTCATTCTACTTGCTCATTTACTGACCTCATAGTCTTCCTCAGAAACTGCTCCACCCTCCCATTTTAGAGCAGCCCCTCCTGCAACCACCACCTCCCCTGGGATACTTTCTGCTTTCCAGCCTTAGGATGGCACTGCCTAGACTGCAAGCTCAGCCTCTTGCAGAGATCCCATAAACTTGAGCAATTTAGAGCTTTGCTGTGATAGTCCCTGTAAGTGCCATGGAGAGGCAGAGCAGCTTCCACTCACTCCCGTGGGACACACTGCTCTTAGAGACTGCACACAGGCTGTTCCTGATCCAGCTCTGGATAAAACCATTGCCATGTGCTTGCACTCCCAGAAACCTGCCACTCTGTGCATATTTAAAGCAAGCAAACCTTGCTCAGGACAGCATAGACATAAGTCACTTTAATTTTCAAGGAGAAACAAATACTTCAGTCCCAAATATTTTCTTGTGGACACTGCAAGCTTAATTTGACTATATGTTTCTGTGTCCTATCAGTTAAGCTCCAGTTTTTCAAATTAACATATAGAAAAGGTGTTATTAACTGTTAAAAATTTTAAAGTTGTTATAAACTTAATGTGAGACAGCATAAATATATTCCTTACAGGCTTTGGAAATGTGAGCATATGGGAAAGGGAAGATAGGACCAAATATCTTAAGTCACACCTTTTTCATAGAATTAAACTGTGAAGGTTTGCAGGAGTCTAAATGTTTGGTGGAATACCCTCCCCACTCTCCTGTTCTTCTCTTCAGGTCTACTTGACATGGAGGCTGCAATGTGAGTAGGGCTGAAGGAAAAATTGCCCCCCTGACAGCTACACACACCACAAAAATTAGAGGACTGAAACAAAAGGCTGGCGGGTCTGGCTGACACGCTATATCCCTTTCCTCTCTACCACCTGTCAATCAACCACCAGTCAATCACAGAAAGCCACAATCAGCCACTTAATGACAGCCAGATGGCATCTACTTCTCATGAACTGTACTCCTGAAGTCATTCTTGCTCCCTGTAACTAGCAGCATTTCCCATCCTGGGTAATAATGAGGTGTTTTTTGTATTCAGACACAGCCGCAGTGCCTCGCACCTCTGACAGGACACCCTGTGAGCAGAATACACGCTCTGCCACACACGTTGTTTGGCTTTAGAGGAAGAATCAATGCTGCTTCATCCCTCAGACTTTGATCAGGGACAGGCTCGCTGGTTTGTGAATAAGAATTGAGAATAACAGGGATGTTTTAGCTGGCGTTCATTCTGCCTCCCTTATTTCTCTGCAGTCCTGACACAGGGAAGGAATCCATACGGAGACCAACGTGATCTTCTTCACATCGGTTTACCAATGATTTCAACCTTGACCCAAAGGGAACACTTCTTCTGGAAGTGACAGGCAATTTAGCTTTCTTGCTTAGTTCTGGGGCTCTCTTGTGGTGAATTATGTATAGTGCTTCTGTGATATGGACCTTTGTCCATGAAGGAACCAGACAAGGCTGGTTAAACTGCTTTTAAAGGCATTTTATCCATAAACACCCAGCAGTCATGAGGGCCCTTTTTAAGAAAAAAAATCTGCCTCAAGACAAAGTGGCAAACTCAGTTTTGAAGTGCCCAAGTTTGGGCCCATCAAGCAGGAAGCTGGATTCAGGCCTTGCTGACAGTGCCTTTCACTGAACTGAGATGAGGCCAGAGGTTTTTCTCTGCTAGGTGATGGCTATTCTGTTAGCAGCATTACAGCAGGTGCATTTCAGTGACATAACTGAAGTTACAACTTGGCCTCTAAGGAAAGTAAATACTCAGAGAGTATATGGTGATCATAGATCTTTGTTTTCCAAAATGCATTGAATCCAGTGTAGCAGGAGGTTCTTATTTATGACCAGTAGCAGGAAATTCTTATTTATGACCAAACTGGAGAAACATGGTTCTGGTGTGTGAATTTTAGCCTGGGATGGCCCCATTACTGAGCATCTCTGCAGCACCAAGCAGCTCTCACCTTCTTTTCTTCCAAAAACTGCTTGGAAATTGCTCTGTACAGCTGAGAAAGATAAGAACTTTGTTTTTTAGTGAGGATTAACTATGGATTGAATGACTTGTGTGGCCACATTTCATAGGACCTTTCAAAGTGTACAGGCTCTCTACTTGCAAGGAAGTAACTGTGTTTGCTGCTCAACATCACAAAATCAGTTTGTTCAGGGCTCTTTCCAGAGTTTAATCAATTCTTCCAGGCAATTTCAACTCAGGTGCATCCCTCCAACTCATTCTTCTCTCACCTCAGGAAATCTTCCAGCTTTGCCAAGCAGGTGCACAAGACCTTCACAAGAAGACTCCTCCCTGCATTTCTCCGGTGCTTACATTTGTTGCCGTATCAAAGACATATCAGTGTTAAATAAATAAATTTTTTCTTGACAATTTTAGAAGCTTCTCCCTCAAGAAATCTTGGAGGCAGATTCCTTGCTACTCAAGGACAGGCAGATTTTATCCATTAAAGATGGGATGTAAATGGAGGCAACCTTCCACAACATCCCCCCCTCCCCACATATACATACATTTCCAGCCTGGTTTCTGGAGTGCAGACAGAGAATCTCATTAGGAATCTAATATAATAAGGGCATGTAGATACTGGGGTTGGGGGTTGGAAATCAGATTAACTTCATTACTTTATTCTGCACCTCGCAGCGCTTCTGCCAGTGGACAATTGCATTAGATCAGAGAGGAGATCAAAAGGCAAAAACTCCCCAGAAATGCTGCTGCTCATTGTCTGAGACAAGAATGGAAAAAGTGCACTGCTGGAGGACACAAACCCACGGTAGATACCAGAGACATTTTGGAAGGGCAGTACTTTTTTTCTTTGAGCTTTGCCTATTGAGCTTTGGTGTTTGCAAGGCCAGTCTAGATTCCATGCACAGACACACAAAGGAAACTAAGCAACTTGTTCAAGTGCAAACAAGTGGACACCCAAAGAGCCATGGGAGAGATGATACTCTGAGTGCCAGACAAGTCCTACCTGCAGAGCTCTAGTGTTTCAGTCACCATTATCTTTTCCATAGGCACTTTTTTCTGGACACCTTTCAGCTTGGAAGCAACAACTCAGTTGGGTTCTCTGCTTCAGCAGGGATAACCTGAGAAAGGAACACAAGGGAGTGTGTGCCACTTGCCTTATAAAACAGTAACAGCCTGGACCAGTTCAACACCCTCCAGAGCAGTCTTTGTTTACCAGTTCTAAAGGGGACACAGTGACCACAGAGGCAGCTTAACTGGCTGCCCTCTGTTTCTTCAGTCCACACAATCAAGGTCTGTTGCAGTTCCTTCAGTTCTGAGAATGAAGCCCAGACTCCCATCTCGTCTCATATCCCACCTTGCCTGGCAGTCATGGAAGATGGGCTGAATAGGACCTCTTGGCACAAGAAATGCTGTGTCCTCAGTAGAACACTTTAACATGCTCCTGAGTTGAGGGACCTGCGGGCTGTTGCTGTTGTCAGCAGAAAACACAGCGAAGATGATATTCAGCAACTTTTAGTGCATTTATCTAGCTTCCCTTTAAAGAAGTCCAAACATCTGAATCTTGTTCAGAGAACAAATTTGAAAGACTGACTTGGACAAAAGCAGGGTAAGAACTCCCTGGAGCTCAGTCAGGTAGGCCATGCTGATTATACCCAAGAATGTTGGATGCACTGTCAAATCCCAAAGGACTACTTCTATTCTTTTTCATTTGCTAGCATTGTGCATTTATCTTATGCACAGTTGGTGCTTTTTTTTCTTCCAATGCCATTTTCTTCTTCATTACTCCTTATGGAAGTTCTGTAATTTAGGTAAGAAAAGGAAATGCTGCATGCTAGATTCTACTATGAAAAAAAGTATACCCTCTACATATCACAGAAAGGGAAATAAAAGGGGAAAAGAACGTTGACACACAGGTGATTAAATCAGAAATATTAAGTGGAAATACAGCTTATATTAGAAACTAAGTATTGCTTATCCAAATATAGTGTAAGGAAGTAAAAGCACTATCAACTGTATAATGCTCACAGGATCAGCTTACTCATACTGCCAGACACTTGGTGAAAGTGCTACAGAAGTTCTAAATTCTATTATTATTTTTGATTCAATATTTAATCAAATGTCAAATTCAAAAACATCTAGTCATTTGTCCCAGAAATAGAGAATTTTTAATACTCCATAATGTGGCTTATAATCTAACAGTCTTCAGTTTGCAAACAAGAGGATGACAATCTAAATCTATAAAAACCTAAGAGTGCTGTTTGCATGACTAAAGAGGTCACACTCTTCATCATTTCTATTTACTGAGACTATAACTTTCTCTAGAATTCAAAAGGAATACAAGTTTTCATAGGTCATACCAAGTTCATGTATGCTGCAAAATTGCTTGGTAGTTTAGCAACATAAGTGAACATATACTATAGTACTCAATGCCCTCTTGCCTCATATTCTATGCCTTTCAATACAATTTTACCTAGTCCAAAAATTTATCCTGATTTCAAAATAAGTATGCTCATTTAGAGGTTTTATCCATCCAGCAAGTACCCAAAAAGATTATGTTTGTCCCAACCCTTATCTTTATTCCTGTTCTATTGAGAAATTAAGAGTTCAGTTCTACAGTTGCATGTTATTGCCATTAAAGGTACACCAGTAAAGATTTTATTACCATGAGTGAAAAATATATCTGCTTCTTCAGAAATACATTTGCAGATGACAGAGAAGCAGAAGGTATTAGAAAAAAATACAAGAAGAAAAAAACCTGAGCGCTCAGGGGTAAGAAAAGATTAAACAAAGACAAGTTGCTTGAGGCAGTCAATAACACAAATACTCCAATAATAATGACAGCAATAGGAAGTTTTTTTCAAGCTGCTTTTTCACAAGTCTATACAGAAAAATCTATACTGCAACTTTTACTGTCAGGGGTACTTCCTTATATATTATTCCGTATTTTCAAAGGTCTAATAAAAAGCATGCTTTAGGGTTTCCACAGGCATCATGTACTTTATATGTCTACCCTACCAACACCAATCAAATAGAAAATATTTTCCCTGATTCCTCTCATACTCCCTTCTCTCCTTGTTTCCAGGAACATGTTGGAAATACCACAAGTTGCCTGTGTGTTAATTTCTGAAGTGCCAGAAAGGGCTTGAAGGCAAGATGCACTGATAAGGAGAATTCCTTTCTTTACAGCTCAAGTCATTGGGCAGCTTTAATTAGAAATTGTATTGATTTTTTTCCATTGCTTTTAATGGCAGGCACTAGTCTGTGACTTCCATTGTTAGCCATTGACAGTTTAAGTAGTGAAACAAAGGGCACTTATACAGCACTTAGTGCAAAATTATGACTGATTAAAAAGTCATTTGTCATGGTAACAGCATCTGCTTAGACTTCACAAATTTTTGAATGCAGTCTTGCACGCAGTGTGTGGGAAGGTGTGGTACATGCAAGTCTTCACAGCCATGTCCCTCAGCAATTTCAGTGCCTTATTAAAGTGCCATGTGAGTCACGTTTTTTAAGCAGATGTTAGTTTCTCACAACATTTGCTTGAAGAAGTTGGAGCTCTGCTAAAATTTCAGCCTTTGACCACACAGGGAAATGTAGTAGCAACCTGTGTTCAAACCTTCCAAGCATGTTACAAGTCTCAGAAAATAATGCAATATTTAAATGTGATTTTAAAGTAATTAACTCACAATTCCATTTCCTCTATTTTCCTGTCTTTCCCAAGGCAGAGATCTGCCTCCAGGTCTGCTTAGTTAAAGCAATGTTGCTCAATTGCTCTTAGTAGACCACAGTTACCAGCATCCAAATACCAGTCCAATGGAGATACAAGTAGAATTTAAAAAATCATCTATCTATATTAATTAGGGAAATTTACTTCCTAATAACAGTAATATTGTAGTTCACATACAAACATTTATAGAAAAGGCACTGGCAGTCACTGTGTAGAGCAAAGCTGGAAGGAATTTGAAAAATTTGAAGGACATTGAGCATAGAAATGACGGTGGAATTTGAATATTGCCCTCAGGCCAGTGTCAAATTCTGGGGCAAACAAGCAGTCTGCAGTCTTTTTCTTCTGCATGAGTACACAGAGGGTTTTATATTTGTTAATTCCTTTAAAAGAAGCTCCAATTGCATATTCTAGACCATTTCCTTTGCATCATACACATGTTGGGAGCTTCAATCATTTCCTGGAGGCATTTACCCACTATAAGCTGAGCCTAAATATTGTTTCCAGAGATGGTTGGTGTGTTTTGCACTATTTCCTCTCCCTTTGTCTGGAAATTACTGGGAAATTTTTTTCTTTTTTTTTTTTTTTTTTTTTTTTTTTTTTTTTTTTCAGAAAGATCCACGGCATTCATTGTTCCTGGCTTCTTGACTGCTGTTTCTAAGCTGCCATTTTTAATAGACTGCAGATCAAGCTCCAGAAAGTACTTTGTCCACAAGTATATGCATATATATACATTTCATAAATTTACATTGAGCTTACTCTAGACATGGTAAAAATGTGCTCCTACTTCTATTTTCTTGTAACTTTTGCCCAGGTTTCACCTTCTCCTCTCTTCAGAGGACTACTGTCGTATTGGACCCCTTCTCAGCCTTCACTTAAGATCAACTTCTCCAATAACATAAGTTTTGAGGAAGGAGAGAGTCTTTTGGCTCAAGACTTTGAAAAACACAGGAAGAAAAAACATGAAAACACAATTATTCTTGTGCTGATAGTGAGATAACAGAGTAGATACAGTCAGTATAGCTTTTGATAAGACAATATTACCCCTCTAAAGTGCTGTTAAATTGAATTTGAGCCAACAGGGAATACTCCTACTAAGCCAGAACTTTATGCCATGCTAACAATGAGGTTTTGATTTCCAATCAATCACTCTAGAGTCAGTCTTATTCTACAGAATTTTGTTCAGAAATTCATGTTCATTAGTGTGTGTTCATAGGCCCATGAGGAGGTGTTTTCTTCCTACAGTCAAGGACTTTGATTATTAATACTATTTATAAAAATATTGTGCTTCCTCTTCCTCACAGAGATTAGATAGAAATTAGTTCAGCTCCTTTATTTGCTGCTTTATTTTAAAAAAAATCAAACTGCCTCATACTCATAGTAAGTTGTTAGCAACTCCAAATCCATAAAAAAAGCAGAGATGAAAATTCCAAATGACCAGTGAACATCACATTAATTTGCTAGCAGCAAAGGCCTGGGTCTGTTGTAACACCTGGGAATGATTTCTTACTTCTTTTTCCCCATATCTGATTCCTGAGAAAGTTTCTACTGTGCTCTGGTCCTCAAACTACCTGCTACAGTCTCTGCAGATTACAGAAGAACCAAAATTTGGCTGAAGTTCATAGTTCTCTTAAAGGTGGTTGAATTCCCATTCCTGATAAGAAGACTGGCCTTAAAAATTCAAGTTCAGTGCAGTTTCTCAGTGACATGATTCTAAATAATTTCCAAGGTATAAAAGGTATTTTTTGCCTATTAATACAATTTGAAATAGCTAAATTTTTTTGACTAAGGTTTTCTGAATCCTTTTCTGAGCCTTTATCATGTATCAGAAGTGTCAAATTTTAGTTGTTTGTGACTAAGGCAAATGAGCAACAATCTCAGTATTTGATGTATCTATAAATAACTAAACACTGAGTTTTAGAAGGATTAGCATCTGTAATACCAAGCAGTCAAGGCTCATTCTCCTGCAGTCTATGACAGATTGTTGCTTGGAAGTTTTCTAGAAATTTTGGTCTAGATTTTAACCTAATGGTAACTGACTTACGTGCCATAAAAATTCATAAGATGTGGAAAACAGCAAATGAATCCTTTGTAAGTGAACTGTAATTATGTATATTTTGTATGTGGTGAAGAAACTAACCATGTAAATGATGACAGCTAATTATATACAGCTCTCCTGGGCATCAGTATCACTCTCCCTGACAGCATACTTCTCTTTAAGGGTTTTCCTTCTTTGTATATAGGCCACTATTTCTGAACATTCCTTAAGGGAATTATGCTATCACCTTTACACTGGTTAAATGAAAACTAAATGTTTTTTATCAAAGAAATCCTTAGTGTAATCTAACTAATTTCTTCTTTATTGTGCTAATGAGTGAAATCCAGCTCCTCTTCTTACTGGTGTCAAGCCAAACTAATTCCAGTGATTTCAGTGAAGTTGCTATGGATTTACACATGCAAAGCTGTCAGTAGATATTTGGCTGCTGGTTTTTCTCCCCTGGGAGAGTTGGAGATTACAGCCTGCAGAAGGAGCAGCGAATCATATTGGGTCAGACCCGGGTCTGCTCTGGAGGGGGTGGAGAAATGCTACATGTGAGGAATTTCTGGGAAGTAAACTCTTTAAAATCTCCTGTGGAAAAATTCCTTCCAAATTCTTCCAGCTTGAAGGAAGTGTGCATGGTGAGAAGTGGAAAGGAGGGCAATGCAGGGATGAAGAACGTCTCTTCACAAAAATCTAACTTGCAAGATTTCCTGCAGAATGATTGGTATTTCAGAGCACATTTGAAAAGGTGTCTGGAGAAATTGTCTATGGGTGGCCACAGACATTTTGACATCCTTGCATCTTTGGAACGCTGTTAATTTCCAAAGCTGTTCTGACTTTTCACAGACAACTTTCTCTAGACTTTCTCTAGGTTGAAAGTATGCGGAAGAATCTACACAGGTATTATAGGTGTAGCTTGCACAGTACGAGGTGCAGTGCTTGTGTGTAGATTTGTTATGAACTTCAAAGATAAAGGTTGAGATTATACTCTCTCCCTTCTGCCCTGATCCTCTTGAATTTATGGAACTAGACTAAGAGAAGGAGATGGGGATGATACTCACCTGCTTTACTTAATGGGAAAAACTTCTCATGCTGATCCTGGTAGGCAATTTCCTCTCATTGCTACTTTTGTGATCCACAAGCAGAAGATATGCTTTAAAACATTTGCTGAACAGTCCTAACTGGAAATATACTGGGCATGCAGTGCAGGTAGTCCTTTACACAGCTCTTGCCATGTTTCAATAACATGTGTGATATAGCTCTCACTAGTATCACATGAAATAAGAATTTAATGGATATGAACACACATAAATACATGTTAATACTGTCTCTTGGAGGCCTTGCAATTTCTGAGATTGCTTGTCAGAGACCCTGAATTGCTAATAGACATGTTCTCTTATTCTTGCTAGAAATGCAACAAAGTATATTTCCACTTTAATGAATACCCATGGTAAAATCAAAGCAATGACTTTCCATCTCTTCGTAAAATTGTTTCACTATTTCTGGTATTGTAAAGGATCAGTGGTTGAACTTGGCCTTCTCTCCTGCTGTCAAAGCTACTTCTGTGCTGCTTAGTCAGCCTGTTCTCTTCCTATGTGCAAGACCAAATCCAGCATTAAATGTGGTTCCATCCCAAACTGCCTTCTCAACCTGTCACTTTCCGTAAGGCAAGTCTAGTGGTTTTTAAAAAAAATTAAAAATTATTTGCCTCAGAAGCTTCTCCTTCTTCTCATGAGCATGGGTATGTTCTTACCTGATACCCCTACCCCCATTTTTCATAGCAGATTGTCTCATTAAGCAGCCATCAGTCCTATGACTCCTAAGATGTTTGCCAAGGTCACACAGGTAGTTTTTAGCCGAGTCAGGAGTAGTTCTCATCTCCCAATTCCCAGCCCTACACTCTTCTTACAATTTCTTTGGAGTGATCTGTACACTCCAACAAACAAAGAGATACACAGAACAAACTGTGCACCTTGAAAAATGAATGCAATCAATTGTGTTCAACAGCAAGACATTTATTTTATTTATATATATATATATGTATGTCTCATCATTTACAGACTTCTTCATACTTCAGCCTACACATGATCAACCTTTGCGTTGAAGATAGAAATTCTTACTTTTCAGAAGAAATATTTAAACTCAGTTTTCTCCTTTCTGTTATAATCTGAAATGGTGATAAGGATTTGTTGTTGTTTTTTAATAAATAGGGAGGTTCAGCAATCTCAGTATGTGTAAATCAGCATCGTTGCTCATATATCAGTGGAGTTACACCATTGCTTCAGATCTATCCAGAATTTTAATGTGGCAGTGTCCCTTGAAGAAAATAAAATTAGAAAATTACTTAAAGACATCAGTTAATCCTAGATTTGGGATACAATGCACATTGAGGGAAGGTTAGAAATAGTATTTTAAAATTAAAGGAAATCTGGGAATGACAGGATCTGAAATCCCTGTATATAATAAAATATGAGGGAGAGAGATACATGATTCTTACAGTAGGTGCTTTGTTTTGTGTATAATGATATCTCAGATTAATTTTCTTTGATGTCTGCATCTTTTTTTGTTTCATGTGAAAGAAGATTTGTTGGGTTTGTGGCATTCACTGTAAACACAGGTGTCTTGGGAAAGCTGCAGGTGTTCACCCTCCTCAGCTTATTCTAGTCCCTATGGGTATGGGGGAGAGCGGGAGGGGAACTTGCCTCACCAGAAAAATATTTTCTGCATGACCTTGAATATAATGTGTAAAGCTCTGAAGCATGTGATTATGCCTTGGCATGTGAGCAGTACTTGGCCAATATATGACCTAAATGTGGTTTTCAAGTGCAGACACTGGGCTTTTCCTTTAGTGTTTGCATTTATTTCTTATGCTTTTTCCTTTACTTATGATTAAAAAGGGATTTGCACATGTGTCAGTATTCACTGATATCTCCCTACTCTAATCAGGAAGATTTCCTATACCAGCTCATCCCTTGGATATAAGAGAATAATTTAATACAGACATAGAAGATGAAGCCTGGAAACTTGGCTTCTGTTTTACTTCCTTTGGCACATCCTCATTCTGTCTTGATGTCCCTATGCAGACAGAAAAAGAAATTTTGCACAGAAGAAAATCTCCCTTTCTCTTCTCCATCCATCAAAGCCCTTTGGCCAAGCAGAAACAGAATAGGCAGTTTTGCTGCTAAAACACAGAATTAGGATGATTTCGTAGCTGAGAAAGCGGCTAACCCATGCAACAGTGACAAAATTCAAGGGATGCTGCAGACGACAAAATCCATCTGATTTTTCTTGTAATGTCTCCCTTGCACATCCTTCTACCAGGCACCAGGTCTTCCTCTGAGCACTGCATCGTTCAGAAGGAGATGTAGGTGCTGGAAGCAGGTGAGGAGCAGGGTCACAGAGACCTGGGCCGCTCCTGGGATGTGGACACCCCAGAGAGCAGTGCCCGTTTGGGGCAGAAAGAGGAAGATTCCTTTCAGAGCGTTGCTAATGATCTGCAGAGGAGCTGCACAGCAGTCATTTCACAGATACGATGGCAGGTCACTGCGACAGATGTTCCCAACATATGTGGAGAATTAATTACCCACTAGTAAACAAAATCTGTGATGCGGAGAGTCATTTTGTCCAAATTTCTTTCGATTTTGCTGTTATTAGGAGCTTAATTTTTCTTGATCAGCCAGACCCTCTTGAATTAAAGTGTTCCTTAATGGGCTGCACTGAACATTTTCTGAAGTGAAGTGCGAGGAAAGTGGCGAGGAGTGGGTCGGGGGAGATGAGTTTAGTTGGAAGAGTTGATTGTGAAGCTGTACCATAGAGAGTGATTAGTCAATTATTTGATTAAAAGGTTGGATGCAAGTCATATGTTTTTTTAAGGAAAAAAAAGCTAATTGTTAACTTGCATTCAACAGCATTTATGCTTAATTTTAGAACATCCAGTAGAATGCCTAAACCTTCTAGGGAAAGGATTATATTTTGAGAGAAAGAGCTTTTGACAAAAGGTTTTATTTTCCTTTTCCGTCAATATTCTGAATGTGTTAATGTCTCAGGGCCATATTGTGCCATTGATTTTTAAGCAGAACTCCCCATTTAAATCAATGGCAAAATCTGCTTAAAAAAAAAATCAATGGCATGATATGGCTCCAGGACATTAGAATGAAATTCTTATATTCATGACCCAGATAACAAATCAGAAGGCCATAAATCCCCTGCTGTTTCTTAAAACTCATTCAGTCCATCAATACTTGTAAACTAAATAGTGCATGGAAATGAACATACTTTAATAGAAGGATATTGAAGATCAAAATATTTAGCTATTTTTGGTTGATTGTACTCTCATAAATTATCCCCAGTGTCTCAGTTCTTGACATATTGCTTAGGATTTCAGCTCACCTCTCTTTTAATCCACTAAAAGTAAATTGATATCACTGTCCTGCTGCTTATTCTAAGATACTTAATGTTTCTCCATTTTCCACAATCTGAAATTAATTCTTTTCGTGTCTGTCAAATTTTATAGTTCTGGTTTTCAAATTAAGATGATGAAACACATCTCTCTGACACACTGAAGTTATCACACTCTGCCAACTTGGATCCAACTAAAACCTTGGGCCAGCTAAAATCATAGGCCCAATAAAAAACAAAATCTATGGTTTAGCTACATTTTTAATTTTAATCCACAACATAAAAGTTCATCACAATACCACTGGCAGCCTAAAAAAATTGTATAAGAACAGTAAAACCCCTTCCTTTTGGCATTAAGCATTAATAAGGTTTTTTAGCACCACTTATTGCTCAATTTGGAAAACTGGAGAGGTTTATGAGACCCATGAACTGCTGCTGAATACATCAAGATTCCTGAATTTCTCAGCCACACTGACAAACTTCAGGTGCAGAAAGAAGCTGAGGTTCCAGCAATGGTGAGAAGTTAAACTGCTAGAATTTGCCAAAACAGAACAAATGTTCAAGTGAAATCAAGGAGCACTAACATCATTATCATCAGGTAAAAAGTGACTGAGGTGCAGTGATGTAACATCAAGTCTTGATTCAGCTGTGAATTTCAGTTTTATTAAGTAATTTAGCCTATCTTTGATTTTGCTCCTTTATAATTTTTTTTTACAAACAAGATTTTTCTATCTCACTGCTGTTTGCAAAGGACTTTGAGAAATCACAACAAAATTCCTTCTATAATTCTAAATTGTGTTTATCAGTCAATTCAGAATAATTAAATCACACAATAAATTGTATTCACACTCTCCTTCTAAAGTAGTATCCACATTTTTCAGATGTGAATGGCTTATGTTTGAACTCTAAAAGATACTCATGCTGTTGAAGGAGTTATATTCCCAAAGGGTATTTCTGCTGCAGTGTTAGATGGAAGTTTAAACCTGTGTGGTCCTTAGACTACCCCACACAAATCCCTCCACACACCCAGATCTCTTAAGGTACAAGGGCCCACACAGAAAAGCACAGACTGGAGGTAGAGGGCTGCAGATAAGCCTGTGGTGATGTGTGGGTTGTAGCTCCACGTTTGTAGGGTAGAGAGCTCAGTTCAGCAGAGCTCACCAGCTGGACTGGTAAACTAACATGCTGGACCAGTCACTCCAAGTAGTTGGAGTGCTGCTTCACACCCTAGTTATCATCACTTGGATTAGGACATTTGGGATGCAGTACATCTAAGAGATGTACTAATAGGGGGGAGGAATTCATTTAACAGTCTCAGAGATTAGTGTGGCAGTGGATTTCCCTCTCTGCAGAGGGAGATTTCAGCTCAGCATTGCTTATGCACAGAACATGGTTAAAAAACTAGTTCAAGTATGTAAATCACAGAGTGTTTGTGTCACAAACTAATAGAACATTCATGAGCCACTACCCCTGAAGTCTCTGTATTATGGAAATGCAAGTTTTACTCAGATATTTCTCATGTTCTGGTAGATCTTACATGTAAAATCACACAAAACCTCTATGAAGTATTATCAGTTCAGAATAACCTTGCAGTGAATTCTGTACTCTGCTTCCTCTTGGATCAAAAGTCTTCACACTACATGCAGAAAACATCAGCAGCAGGCAGAAAGGTATAAGTCACAAAATGCTTACATATGTCAGTGATGAAGACAGAAAACACCCTGCCTAAAAAAGGTCTACTTTTTATTTCATTTCTTACTCTACTTATTGATTTTCTGACTACTTTTTCTACAGAGCTGACCCATCACAGGAAGTGTAGAACTCTGAATAAAGGTACATGACATATGACTACAGCCTGTATTAGTTTTCTGAGACCAGTACTCATATATTGACAGCTGACTTTTATCTAGGTAAGAGCTCTATGTATTACATGTTTCCTTTCTTCAATACACCTAATTTTCCAAAGAGCTGAAGTCCATCTGCAGAGAACTGTGCTGAAAGTAACTGAGAAATCTGTTTTCTTTGTGAAAGGGAGCTTGTGTGTTTGTGTGTGTGTGTGTACGTGTGTAAACCTATTGGTTTTCAATAAGAAAGAACTCAACAGTACTTGCATTACTGATACAAAAAAATGGATCATTAATTAAAAATGAGAGTACACACACATATAAAGAGTAGGTCTAAACTTGCCATTTGCACTCACATGAAGCCACAGGACTACTGGAGTGAGGAGGGTCTACTACCCTGACTACAGGTTATAGGTGTGATCTGGAAGTAATCAGATTGATCTGAAAAGTAAAGTGACCCTAAGAGAATTTTCAGTGTAATCCATGTTATGTCACAACTACAGCTTCTCTTCCTAGCTCTCATATCTGTAGAAAATAAATGCTTGACACATAAAAAATCTAATTATTGGACACTCTTTAAATCACACCAAATTAAGACCTCAGAACTTACCAAGCACCACCACTACTTCTGCCTGCAAAACCCTCTTCACTCCTGAAAGCCTTCCTTCATGATAGAATATTCTCTGTCTGTGTTTATTTTTTCAGCCTATCTTTTGCCTTATTAAGTATGCAGTAAATAAAGGTTTCATGTTTTATGGTCTTGTAAGCATATGAGTGATATTTAGTGCATAATGATGCTTCTAAAAAAGTGCAACACCAGTGAAATCCTGCTTTCTGTTGATATTTGTATTTGAAGTAGCACAGCCTAACCTAGCCATGATTACATCCAACATATAATTAATAAAGCACAGATTTCAGAGTTATTATCCAAATAAGAAAGTGGTAATGTATTGGAATGAAGTTTGTAGACAATTGATTATTTTTGTCCAGAATCCCTCTCCACTGTAGAATTTTATCATGACTCCATTATTCAAAATGTCAGCTAATAATATTAATATGCCTTGCCACATTAGTTCCTAATATTTGCTTACCGTCTGTGAATACGAAAAGAAATTAAATGTTAGATATGACTGAAAACCACCTCAAATACTTTAAACAGAACACTGAGGCCTTAAAGACCAAGCATACAGCTGAATATTCTTACTCACATAAGTAGTTCCTCTGAATTTTCAGGAATGTTTGTGATGTCAGACTCACACTTCAATAGACAGAAGTGTGGACTTCATCTGCATTAATTTATTATTCCAAGCAACAAACGATTAAAACAATTTTCTGGTTTAATCAAAACTGTGCTTTGTAACCATCTGTGTGAGATCAGAATTTTTAACCGCTCTGTGCAGGTTGTAGCAATAGGAGCAAGATTGAAAAATCTATTTTATAAGAAATATTTAGCAAATAAAATCTAAATCTCATTCAGAGCTAGAATCACTGTGAAGTACCAGTTATTCAATAATTGCACATCTGAAGCTTTTTTGCTACTCTCTTTGAAGTCTTTTCTTAGCAACAGAAAAAGTTGAATTAAAATTACTTATGGTCCTAATCCATGTGGCTGTTTCTATGATATCAAGAGCACATAGAGAGTGATCATCTTGTCACGACTGGAGCTGTGAAAGGAGGAATCAGGCACAACAGCAAGGTTGAGAGGATCAGGTTAGATCTCAGAGATCACAGGTATGCTGTGAACCAGTCATTCTCTGATGCAATTCAGGGCTCTGGCCTCATGGTCATTGACACAGAAAAAGTCATTTGCAGTTACTCAAGCTGTGATTAAAATATACTTCTGCATATGCATTGTCTTCATGGTATGGACATAGTGGGATACCACCTAAAGATGATGAGGCCCAAGATGATGTCTGTCACCCCTTATGTAGTTCTTCTGCCAAGAAATTTTCTCAGCAGTAGTGTGATTAAGAAACAGCAGAGTTTGCACAAGCTGCCTTGGTAAGAAATGGCAAATGAATGAGCCCGGATTTAAACCACAGGTCCTGCAAGACTGGCTTAGAGATTTCAGGTTTGTGTTGGCTGTTTTGTGTTGCATTGTTTCAGGTTTGTGATTGGTGTTTGACAGCTACTTGCTAGAAGCATGTCATCAAGATGAGAAGGAAGAAACACCTCACCTTGTTACCTCTCAGTGCACTTGCCTGTGCCATGCCTATTTGCAAAGCAGCAGTGACTCTTTTGGAAGCCCCACTAACAACATTTGTGACAACATTCTCAAGAATCCCACATCATATTTGGTAGGGCAGCAATTGGCAACTCTGTAGATTGACATAACCCCATAGGAGTGCCTAACCCAAGGTTATGGGAGTCAAAAGCTGCACCTGAGGTTTGACCTCTGCTTCTTTCAAAGGAGCAGAAAATACAGAAAAGGGACTGTCTGGGATATCTAAATCCCTGTGCACATCTTGTGAGTGTCATAGTGAAAGCGAATGAATGACCAGTTGCCTCCTTGCTAAGACTTGGTGCTACAAGGGTGCTTTGAGACTGGGGATAGTCAGTGCAAAAACCTGCTGTCTTGGATTAAAGCATTAGAAAAAGGTCTATTTGCATTTGGAGTGTTAAAAGTGCAATGTTTAGGTGAACTTGGTGAGGAATGGTTGTGGAATTAAGTAAGCTAAGTGTAATAGATCTCAAGTATTCCTTATAAAAGGGAAAATGTATTTTACTCCATCACCTGAAAAATGCACAAGTACTGCTACTGCAGGTCTTACTTCTTTAGTTAGGTACTGTATGATTAATCTATATGAAAACCTGCAACTGTATCTAAAGTGCACTGGAATTAAACCACTCTTCCTGCAGAAAGGGATATTATTTAGTAGCATTACTGTGTTACTATTCCTTTATAAGGTTGAGCTTTTAAATCATAATCAAAATTCCAGCTCAAATTGCAGAATTACTGTAAGAAATCATTCTTAAAGAATCTCTTAGAAAAATTCCATAAAGAAATTACAGACAGAAGAGAGTCTATCTTTTCTGTACAGTACAAGATGACCCTTTATGATACTTGATCAATGACATTGTCTAGTCCCATTTAAAAGTGTACAAGAAAAGATTATTCAATAAAACACTCTGTTTAGTTGCCTGAAAGCTCTACTCCCAAATTTTACCTGCAGGTGTCTGTGTCTTTGGGTTTTTCTGCTATGGAAGCAGACAGTATAAATTTGTAGGTAACACATTTGGTTCTTACTCTATTTTCAGTTATTTTAGATTGAGGCTCTGGAGGGTGTCCAGAGAAGGACAATGGAGACAGTGAAGGGCCTGGAGCACAAGCCTTTTGAAAAGTGTCTGGGAGAGTTGGAGTAATTCAGCCTGGAGAAAGGAAGGTCAGGGGTAACCTTATTGCTCTCTACAACTACCTGAAAGGGGGTTGCAGACAAGTGGGGGTTCAGTCTCTTCTTCCAAGTAGTAAGTAAAAGACGAGAAGAAAAAGCCTCAAGTTTCACAGTGGAAGGTTGAGATTGGAAAAATGTCTTCTCCAAAAAGATTGTCATGCATTTGAACAGACTGCCCAGAGAAGTGACAGAGTCACCATCATTTAGAGGCCTTTAAAAGACATCTTGATGGGTCAGTTGGGAACAGGGTTTAGTGGTAGATTTGACAGTGTTTGGTTAATGGGTGGACTGGATGATCTTAAAGGTCTTTTCCAACATATGCAATTCCATGATTCAATGATTCTAGCTTAGTCTATTTTCTTATTGCTGGTAAATATTTGGTTACAAAACAAGGCCATGAAAAACCTTGGTGGATCAAACTTCAAAGGAATTAATCATGAATGTCTGTCTTTTCTGTTCATAATTAAAAAAAAAAGGCTTAGGTTACCTGAAAGGATGAAATAATTTACAGAACAAGTTACCTAATGGTAGTACAATTTTCTAATTAGTTGCAAGTTCAAATGATATTATTGGTTTATGCTTCAGGGCATGAACAGCACTGAATTAACTGAATAAACTTATTATAAACTGGTAATTAATGATAATTATAAAATGGAAAGAAGAAGAGTGATATGATTGGCTAATAAGAGAGTTGAACGTTGAAATTAATACAACATAATTTCCTGCTCAGTACATGTTAGTCTTGTAACTAAATTAACATAAGTAATTTTAAAGCATTTTATGAGAAAACTTTATAACTGCAATGAGGCATTATGGTGCATTAGTTCATGCCTAGTTGCATTGATAGTAATCAGCTGTGGTATTAGTTTATGCTGAATATGTTGGTTGAATATCACCAATAAATCTAAATGCAAATGAATGAACACAAAAATCTTATTTAAGGCATAGGTGTTCCTTTTTTCTCATGTATTAAAAATCTGAAAAATTAAATTTTGCAAATACTGATAAATCTTCTGAGCTAGAAATCAGACAGAAGAGGAAAGCAGCAAACTAATCAAGGTCAATAGCTAAGTACTGTGGGTTCACTCACTGAAACTGGGAAAACATGGTGACATTCCTGCCAAACCCTTTCAGAAGAGTGACAATCTGGCAGAAGCAGGAAAGTGGAACAAAGTTTTGTACACATTTGCTTTTAGATTGTATATCTCAAGTCATTACAAAGCTGTGCATTTCAAGTACCAAGAGTACGTATTTAATGGACTGTAAATGACTTATTTGCATATACTTTTCAGAAGTATAAAGATATCATTAACTTACTGCTGACCAGCCACCTGAGGTGAGTAGGAGAGAGATCTTGACTTGCTGGGTCACTGGGCAGTGGTCATAATGGTGTTTTTTGCCTTAGTGCTTCATTGCAATATTGCATTGACTGCAGGTTCATGTTCCACTATAGTGCTTGAGTCATGTCTTTTCTGCTGTAGAAGAAGAAGAACCATTTGGCTTCCTTCTGGGGATATACCCTCTCCTCAAGTGTTGTCATGGTCCAAGGAAGCTCAGGTAGAGCAGAGCAACAATCAGAACATTTGATGTACTGAAAAATACCTCTTCTTAGTGCCAGGAACATTTAATCAATTTGTACCAATTTCTGACCATTGCTACTGCTAAAAACTAAAGACTTATAAAAAAACCTCTCTTAAATATGAAGGGTCAAAATAGTCAATTTCAATATCAGAAACAGATGTTTCAAAGCACATCATTTTATTTCAGTGCTTTCTATATTAAGCTATTCAGTTTGAAGAAACACTTCATATAAGAACAGACTTGAACTTTCTTTGGAAAAAAAAAGTAAAACAGAAATGAAGTGGACTATTCATCATAAATTGACAATTTCCCTCATTTTGATTCACAGTCATTATTTTTGAGAAATAATTTATGCGAACAACACAAAATTATTATTTACATGGATAAATAATCTCACAGATAATAAGCTCTCAGATTAAGAGATGCAGAAAACAACAGCACTTCCACTATACATCACATTGCTCCCACAGTGGCTTTATTATCTCCACTCCACTCAGCAGAGGAGAGGTACAGACATTCAAAAAATTGTGGTTTTTCACTGTTTAATACCCTGACCTCCAAACCTCAACGGGGTTACTTGGAAATCAGTATATTAATGCAGGCAACTTAGCAAATGCCACACAAGAAACCTCAGGAAACCTTCTGTGGTCTATCTCCTCTGAAAAACAAAGCTGGCATTCTTAAAGGAAAGGTTTTCTTTAATGACACTAATTCATCCCCAGAGCAGGTTCCCCATGAAAGGAATGGATGAAAATTTTATTTCACTAAAGAATTTATTATTGGAAGACTTAAATAAAATACACTGAAGTTAGGTTGCAAGAAACCTTATTTCTGCTTTTCTGAGTTCTTTGATTTACCAGCTTCATGCAACATTTCCGTATGGCTTGTTGTTGCACTTCCTGTGCAAAGTGTACAGTAAAGATCTGCTTTTTCTCTAATGAACTTCCAAGCAAGTCTTACACATGGGATCTGCAGGTGAATATGTAAATTCAAGGTAACTCTGCAACATTCTCTGTGTTTTACTGTGTTCAGTGCTTGGGTTCCCTGTACGCATCCAGTTGTGGATGTGCAGATCAGGCATGAACCATTTTAGAGACTGGGAACCTGGCCTCTACTTCATGACTAATTAATCTCCCCAGGGGCTGTCACCAATGCACAAAATTGTGAATTCAAATAATTTATTGCAAGTAAATGCATATCAAGACACTGAACCATCATGTTTTTAAAGACTTTCTGAAATCTGTTGCAGAAGGAAAGACGCTTTGGGGTTGAGCAGTGAAAAAAGCAGCACTGAGAATATAGGTCAAGACATTAATATAAATTTGATCACTTCCTTTTTATTCACCAACATTCCTCACAATAAATCAGATCACCTCCTCACCCACACACCCCCCGCACACTTCACCCTTCCTGTCCTGATTTCGGATCACCGAATGTAAATCTGTGACAAGGGTATCTATATATAATATTAATGGTGCTGAGGAGTGTTGGTGTGAAGCGTGAGTACTTGCCAAGTAAGGAGTGATCAGAGCAGAGCTGTTCATCCTCTGCAGCATGCTCTACATCATCTGCAGGACAAATGTAACATCATTAGGCAAAAAAAGGCAGCCATTCTGCAAGGAAATGGCTAAGTTGGAGGTACCAATCAATCTCACCAGGCGAGGTTCCCTGTGATACTGTCAGAGGCAACGGACAAAACAGATTGCAGTGTAGATCACAGGGTGGCTAAAAAAAACCAAAAAAACAAACCGAAAAAACCCCACAAAATTCCAACCCAAAATCCTCTCCTCCTCTACCCCTTTCCCTATTCCTCACCCCGTTTTTTTAATACTAAGTCGTGTAACTAGTTGTCCCTGATCACAATCCATTTACCAGATTTGGCTTCTTTATGCTTAAAAGCACAGGGCTAAGAACTGATGTTTAGCTCTTAATTTAGTAAGGTATAAAGCAGCTGCTGAAGGCAGGATCTATCAGTATTGCAATGCATTGTATTAAAGTCAATAGGCATGAATTGTGAGCTTAAAAGAGTCATTAACAGGCTCCTAAAAAGAAGTTACAATAAATAAATAAAAAGTAAGCTAAAGCAGTTCCAGTTATCATCATTATTTAAACCCAAATTGCAATTAAATAATTTTCGCAGATATTTACAAGACTTATTGACGTTTTACCTTGATAAATGTCTGCTTTTAAGTTGCAGTGTTCTCCATATCTGTGCCCATACTTGAACAAACTGAAGTTAAGGGGAATATTTGTGCTGTCTGTAGTGGACATTGAATGAGACCAATCATGAGACCAAAGGGAGGCAATAACAATCTTTTTGTATAATACACATTCAACTTGCTTTGCTGGTGAATGGAAAGTAAGTGTGACTGTACAGATTACATAATGAAATGTTCCACTAAGTCTTCTGTATGACCTAAAAAAATATTTATTACTAAACAACCAGGAAGATAGAGGACATTAATTAATTTCCCACTAATTGCCTCATTTAAAAAAAAAAAAAAGAAAAAAAGAAGGGCTAGCATTAATATTCACGGGCTAAAGCTCTGCTGTTTAACCACAACTGATGTTTCTTTTATCAGAAATTCATTTCAGAATCAGCAAGGGTTAAATCTACCATTTGCTGTTTCTGTTCTTGTATCAAGGTCAGAATGAGCAGGTAGCCCAGTTCACAGTTTGCAGGACTAATAAATCTTTCCAAAGGTCAGCATCTGCAGTCATTATCAACTAATCAGTTTTAATTTGGTTTTTAATATATAAACACTTGGGATCATGTAGAAAACATCATGCATGTTGTTTAAATCTGATATTTTTTTAAACATCACTTATTTTAGCCAGTTCATTAATATTTTTTAAAAAAGGAAATCAATAGGCTCATTAAAGCTGCTTACCTTCAAGTCTTTCTTGTTTTCACAAAATATTAAAGATAACAATAAGTAGGTACACTATTTTTTTCTAGCGAGGCTTTTATTAGAGCTACTGCCTCTCTTATGAGAATAATCAGATCAACTGTGGTATAAATCAGGATACATCAATTCACTTGAGAACTGACTTGATCCAACTGACTTTCAACTATTGCAAACACACTGTTTACTGTTTAGGCTATTTAAATCTAAAGGGGTGAGAGCAGCAATGCAAAATGTCATAGTATAATATTTCCAAAAAAGTGATTGAAAATCCTTTGAGAAACATATTTTTAAAACACAGTGCTTGAAGAGTTCCAAATTAATTAGTTTATGGTGGTAAATATTACTACTATTGGTCATGCTTTCTCATCAGATCTAACCTCCAAGAATTTAGCATAAGGTCTCTGTGTGACTCCTTACAGTCAACAGGATTGCCAGTGTTAAATTGGAATAGGATATCACTCTGGTCTGCCACTTCATTGCCATGCTATGCACCTAAATTTGAAACTTAGTTTTTCAAAAATATCTGTCTGGATGCTAAGGTCCTAGAGGTTCTTGGATTTGATGTTCCTGTTTAAACGTTAAGCTGTTTTTCACTTGCACTAGTTGTGCCTGCACTCTCGCACCCCCTTGGAGTCCCAGGCCCAGGTGAGAGTGGGTGTGCAGCTGATCTCAGCTGATGAAAAGGAACATTCCTTGCTATAGCTGTGGCAGATCTTGCGCTCACTGGCACCTACCTTAGCTAGTGTTATTTTGTGCTCTTTGCCTCCACATCCACCCCTGCCCTTTGCCTGTTTTCTCACGCCTGCCGTACCTTTCAGGGACAGCTCCTCCCCGTGTGGGCTGTGCGAGGTGACAGTGCCATCCCCCTGGAGGAACAGTTGGAGTTGCCCGGCAGCACAGCTTTTCTGTCTTCTAAAGTTGTAGCCTGATTTGTGAATGGGCACACAGAACAGCAAATTGCTTTACTGAGCACAGACTGTTCTGAAAGTATGGTGGCTTGCCATGTACTATAAATATAGTACATATATTTATGTATATATAGTATAGTATTATAAATATAAATATAGTATTATAAATATATTATAAATATAAAATTCAATATTTATCAATGGAAATATTCAATATGAATCTACTTCTGATGTTTCCCAGAATAGAATAAGATTTCTAAATGAACTCATGCATTTTACTTATTTTCCAATTTTTTTTAGTGCAAACAGCAGATTTTTGAAACACAATATTTCTACAATATGTCTGAATATTTTAAAGAGGGAGGTTTTTCAGCTCTGTGTTGATACTAGATTTTGCAGTGATATAAACTACACTGGATAATCTATCTCCATAATTCTAATTTTTCTGATCTCTTTTCAACTGAAAATACTTCAAATAAGCATTGTTATCACAACATTTTGTAGTGGATGACCCTCTATTGCAGAAACAGTGAATGTAGCACCTTTAAGCTTATAATTTAGTAAGAATGATAAAAAATCCTGAACCTTGGTAAATTTGTATCTAACTAGATGATGGTTAAGGGACTGTGCCTGTAGGACCTGATCAACCACATACGAAAAGTGGAGAACACTTCCTCTTGATGTAAATAGGAAAATTGATCAGAATGTAATATTTTCTTAAAGTTTCACTTACTGTTTGTATTGCAATAGGCCTGTCCATGGATTCTGGGAATATTAAGGGATGCTCTGTGGGCTGGCATATGATCAGAAATTTCTGTATTAGTGAAATATCAATTAAAGTCCCCATTTAGAACAAAGGAAAACAGAAGAAGCAGTGAAAATTAGAAAGACTACAATCTGATTATAATGGCAGAATAATGCAAATATTAATGAGAAAATAAAGAAGAGAGTTTAAGAAGAGTTCTGCAGCTACCCAGGTAAGGCCAACACTTCCAGAGAATGCTGGAGCCTTCAAGGGCTAAAGCTGATCAGGACTTTGGTTGATAAACACATAGAAAAACTGGTGTCCTGAGCTGTACAATGCCATTCCCTTCAATCACTGTAACAGCTATAGAGGAAAAGCAGTAACATCTGAATTTCTGGGACCATTTTCTGGGTCAGCCTAGGACTCGTGCAGAGGTGTCTAGACTAAGTGTTAAACTTTTCATATTCATAACTTGCCAAGTATAATCAAATAAAATATCCAGGGATGCTACAGCTTCAGAAATCTGCCATGCTTTCCCAATTTGTATCATTCATACTTTCAAGTTTACATTGCCCATATCTGTAGGGGTAAAATACTTCTTACATGTTATTTAGACAACATGTGTCATGAATGGGCAGCAGATGAACACTCACTGGGGAACTTAATACTCAGGAAACTATAGGTATGTTACATCCAGAGGGAGCCTTAACTTTCTTTGGCAAACTGGATACTTACTGGCTCTTTATATGTCCCAGGTATGAGGCAATTTGGCAAATTCAGTTCAAACAGTATACGAGTCAATAGGCTTTTGAATGAGCTGCATGTGGCACAAAAGTAAAGAAAACCTTGAATCAGTAATAAGTGAGGTTTTATCATGGTGGAAAAATTAATGGAGGAATATAGTAGGGGAAGTCAGTACACATGGAAATGCCTTATGTGAAACTTATTCCTTATCTTCAAACAGAAGAACACTGAGTAGATTTTATAGAGGGAGGTATTTCCAAGGTTGATTTTGAGTAATTTCTTCAGAGGGATGGACTTCTTCTTTTTTTTCAAAGTCATTGAAGGCAGAATACTTGACTCTGAACAATTATGAGCAAAGATTAAAGGACTATGGGCCCAATCTTGCTCTCATTTAAACCAACAGGAAAATTTGCATTGATTTTGGGGGATGGATCAAGCTCTTTAGCCTTTGTGTATGCGACCTTTTCCTTATGCTATCCCCTCAATTTGAATATCTCATTGGGAACAAATGAAGGGAAATCCCTAGTGTTGACTAGAGAAAAAAAAAAATGCTGTTTTTGCTTTTCAGTGGAGGAACAAAAAATATTTCACATCATATTTTTTTGACCATAAATACAGTCACACAGATTATGAATTGAAGTTTATTGATATCAGAAAATTACTTACTTTGTCTTCACGTGACTTTGGCACAACTGTGGGAAATCATTTGTTAAAGGATTCAAAGCACTGAAAAAGCATTGAAATGCACTTCTACCACATCTTTTGGTCAATTTTACTCAAAGGCTCCTACTAAAAGCAGTAAGAGCAAAAGAAGCTTAAGGAGAGTTTTAAACCTGACCTAGGAACAGCTAGTAATAGACTTCTGGACAAAAAGAAGCCAGGTAAACTCAAAAAGGTTGCTCTGGTTCAACTTTTGGCTCAGAGCTGTAACCTCAACTTTGGCAATCAGCCACAGTCAGTTCTTTCATGAATGAGGGCTTTCACCTACTCTCTTCTCCATTTTCCTGCTTGGGGATAATTTTGATTCTATTTAACTAGAGTCTTTTTCATCATTGTATGTGTCACCATAAATTGCTGTGTTACTTAAACTGCCAAAACTGTACAACTACACAAGTCCTTGAGAATGGGTCCTATATTATGTGTAGGGGTTGTCTTATCACTTACTTTACAGTTTAGAGATAATAAATCTAATTGATTCTCCCTTCTGTTATCTAAACACCAGAGTCCGGCACAAACTGTGCAGCAATATTTAAATGACCACAACACAAAGTCAACATGATGCTGTGGAAAAGAATAGAGCAATATTCTTAATTCTGAAAACCTGTATTGGTAATCAATTGAAATGTTGGAGCAATTGAAGAGCTGTCCAATTTTCAATTGCAGTATAAGTTGGGAAACAATTTGAAAATAATGGCTCATACAAAGAGTTTTTGAAACAGTCAATATGGTCTTCATGTGAAGGACAAATAAGAATTTGGCAGTCTACCCATTGTTTGGTCTTTGTGCATTAGACATTATCTGCAGGACTCACCGCAGTGGCCCAGCTGAGATCAGAGCTTGCAATCTTACCGTGTGACTCCCAAGAAAATGTACTTAGAGGGATATTCATTATGGAGATATAGCCAAAGAATGTGTTGTAGCCTTATTTCGAGAATTACTGCTAACAGCAACAAATACTTGCTTTAGTGAGCTGATGCACATTTGAAATGTTTAATATCTGTGGTATGTCATTCTCATATTACTGTGTTGCATGCTATTAAAAGTAAAGTGTTAAAAATGTAAATATAGTTCACTGATATCAAAATATTCTTGCACAGAAAATATGATTTGGAGGCAATATATATGCATCTTTTATTTGATGAGAATGATCACTTCCAAACATTGGCTCTTAACATGAATGAAGTCACTAATATGTCTTTCCATGTTCTGATTTTCTTAAAAAAATTATTGAGGTTTAGACCAGCAGTATTACAGTTTGGGTTCATTTCCATGGGAACTGCTGGCTTCAAGCTATATATTTTTCACATCACATCCTGCAGATGCTTGTCTCTGGTGTGACTGAGGACTCACTTGACACCTTCAGCTTCATATCTTTCTCTGAGATAATCAATGCCCATCACCACAAGAATTGGGCCAAGACTCCAAAGACAAGGACCAGCATAGTGAATTCAGTAAAGTAGTGTTACATTCATTAATCCCTCTTAGTGTTTTATTGAGTCTGTCCCATGAAAAGGACATTTTTAATAATGAAGATGAGGATCTAAGCATTGGCAGATGCGTTTTGGTAGTCAGAAAATTCTTTAATTTTCACTACATGAAAGAGAGTTTCAAGAATACTGTCCTATCTTTTCCTTTGCAAAACAAGAATAAAAAATGATTTAAAATAAAAATGCTAATGAATTACAAAAAACCCGTGAAGCAATTATTTTCTGAACCTCAGAAAAACCCTGAAATTACTTTGGATTTGGAAAAACACTGATGTACCTACAACCTTTGAATTTTTTGGATTAGTGTGTTGTGTGGATATATACATACAAATACTGTGTACTGCATCTGGAAAGTGTGTGTATTTTTATAGCAATAGAATCAATAAGACCTACCTAGGTGTTTTCATATTCACTAGATGCAATTTTCTAAGTGTGTATTTGTGAATTTGTTTAATTTACGACTGTACTATTTTAAAGATTTCAGCTTAAAAGACTGTACCTTGGCCAATTCTGCCTTCTTGATATTTGCATTTACCCCATGGCATTAGCTGAGGTTTTTTTTTTTCCTATTCAATGCAAGGCTGCTGTGCAGTCTTGCCTGAGTCTGAAAGAAACAGGTTTATTTATGCAACTAGGAAGTAAGGAAAGGAAAATAAAGTTTTCAGTTCATTTATGATGCATTTGTACATAAATGATTGTTGTCTCCCCTGTAACAGGAAAAGGTCTTGGCTGACGCAAATAAAAATATATTTTAGGTACTCAGAAGAGTACAGGAACAAGGTAGATCTTGCAGGGATGCCTATCTGCATGCTCATGGGTCCCCAATAGCAGTGTGGTGCTACTCACAAAGGGACAGGGGGAAAAAAGTGCAGATTAATGCTCTATGTCTGACTCTGCTGGGTTCTTATTCAGGCTTTCAACTCTCGGCTGCAATGGCAAACTTATAAAACCTGACAGTCAGGTAGAGCTCTTGGCAGTAGGATGGTGGGACCATATAAAGCCTTTCAACTTCAGTGTCAGAATATCATGTAAAATTCAGTGAAAAAATCAGTCTGTCTCTTTAAATTCATTTTTCTAAGACATTAAAACATGTGGTCCATGACTGCTGGCATAGACTCTGCAAGGATGTTCACATGCTTAAAGTTAACATGCACTTATATCCTTTGCTAGATCAACTTTTATTTACCCACCTGTTATGTGTATTCAAAAGATATTAACTTTGGCTACTCCACCTTTGGATTCAAGAACATGTTCAGGTTGCAGAACTCCCTTAATTCCTCCACTTCTGAAAGAAAAAAAGTTCTTTTTTCTTGGTTCAACTTTAAAGCCATGTAAATTTTCCATAGAAGGCCTGGATGGACTTTCTTAGCTGGTGGCCTATGACATAATTATTTGTCAGTTTGGCATCAAGAACAGATATGCAAGTACTACAATAATACAGAAATTTGTAAAAAAAAGTTAACCAAATGAGATTTGTACCTCTGAAATCTTTACAATTATGAGAATAATCCTCTAAAAACATCTAAAAAAATAATGCTAGGTAACATTAAACTTTTAACATAGACCAATTTGATGTATTCCACATGCTAGGGAAGTATTAACAATTTAATTGCTGTTTAGCTATAAGGATTGTGCTGCATCCCTCCGGTCCCTGCCTGCCAGAGCCACGGGCTTTTAGCTTTAAAAGAGCTAAATCCACTGCTCCATTGCTGCCCTCTCATGTCCTATGCTGCAGCTCGTTTTTCTCTCCCCTCTCGTCCTTTTTGATGTGCCTGTACTAATTTCTGAGGGGAGCCAGATAGAGCAAGGCAGAAGAACATGTTAGTCCACAGATGCCTATCAGTGGAGGACAGTGGGTTTGATTAAAGGGGAGCTCCCTCCTGGATTTCACACATCACATCAATCACATTGATCAGCCCCCAGAAAGGCAACATATTGTCTGGGAATAAGCCAAGGAGGGATATCAATTTCACAATAACACTTATGTCTTTCAGCCAAGAACTGGTTTATTTTTTGGCCACTGAAGGCTGAGACTCACTTTGGAGCTCCATTTGTGTCTGAAGATTTTTCATTGCTCACTTGCTATTTCACTAACAAGTTATTACTAACTTTTGTCTGAAATTTGTAGTCCTATATGTGATTTTCTACATAGAAAAATCAGCTTCTGCTTCCTGCCCATATGCAGTGATGGGATTTCCCAGCTGTGTATCAATGTTATTTCTTTCACTGCATCTCAAAAATGTAGAGCCTTTAGCAGTGCTTACATTTTTTATGCTTTTTCCTTCAATTCTCAGGAAAGTGCTGAAGTCCTTAGGAGAAATTAAGTATATAAAAAAAGACCCTGTCTTTTTTGCATATATATGATGTGGTAAAATATGTCTATTGTTTTGATGTACCGTTTATTAATTCCATTTGCATAAGAACTCTCTGAAAGGTATCTTATATTGCAGTAATGGTATCTACACTTTCTGGTCCCAAATATTCCAGGTTTATGGATGTGTTGTTTTTTTCAGACAGAGTTTTGATTGATTATCTCTGCCTGTCACTTTAAAGAAATCATTCTTACATATTGTTTTATATCACACTCCCAAGGAGGTTTCATCTAGTTTGTTGACATAATGAATCCTGCACCCCATGATTAATTACTTGTATTATATTATTATGCCAACCTACATTTACCCTGGCTACTTTCTCAATAATTGCTGCTCTGTAAATGTATTTGAGAGTGCCTCTGTGTGAGAGAGAACTGGGGCTCAGTTTAGCTGCACTCTGCTATAGTGACTGAGTGTAGGAATTAACAAAATGACCCCTTCTTCATTAAAAATAAGGACTAGAAATAGAAGCAAAATTGCTTGTATGGCATTCCTCTCATGATAATTCCTTAAGATTTCACCAGTTTACTAAAATAATATGTATCTCTTAAAATATCTTTCAAGGCTAGTTATCATTTAGTTCTCAAATTGTTATTCTCCCTTCAGTATCACTACTTACTTAATTATTTAGCTAATGACAGGGTGACCACAGCGATCTTTAAAAAGGAAGGTACAGCCTAGCTGCCCCTTTTCTATGCTAAAATGCCAATATTTTTAAAAGAGCTATTTTAAAATGTGCAGTGATGCAAACCCTACCAGCTTCACAGTGCTCCACAGATTTGCCCCCCATGTTTGTTAAAGAGTCAGAAAGAGATTATCTCTATCATTTAATAGAGTCATTTAGCTTATTTTATTTTTCAGTAAACTGATGAAAGAGACACTATGGACTTAGTTAACACACATTCTGGAATTCCACAAAATATCCTGCTATGTTTCTTGCAGCCACTTCTACATAATCCAATCTCAATATGCATTGTTTTCATAATCTCTCTAAAGACATGATACAGAAAATTAAGATGCATGCAAGTTTTAATTATGTTTTGTAGCAGAGCAACTCAGACTACTTTCTCAAGGTTTTCCATAGTAAAAACACAAAGTTTACCAAAAGTGCTGCCATTAAAAATATAATCAGAAAATATTTTTTTTCTTTAGAGTTATCAGGAGGACATTACCCTGTTTCCAATTATTTGAGCTGACTACCAGCTATGAAAAGATGTTATTGTCTTGCATTCTTGAAATTGGTGTAACTATATATGTTTTTTCTCTCTCAGTACTATCATACCACAGACATGAGGGTCTTTGTTTGTGGCAGTCTCAATTTTTATTTGTTTAAAATGGGTCCTGAAGTACCAGAGATACTGGTCAACTTTCCAGTGCTATGATCCTTAATAACTTGTAGGGCTTTTAGGAAGGTTTGTTGTTCTCTTCTCATCTCTCAGTATACCAAAAAACTGTATAATCTTGATACTTACATTATCAAATTGCTTAATGTTTACTGAGCATTGGGATATAGTCTTTTCCATGTTAGAATTTTAACAGTATAGTTTTTATAAAATGGGACACTGCATGCACACATCATCTTAATATTCTTATTAATTGTCTTAATCAACTTGGAAGATTGCATTTTCATTAACTTTGAGAGTAAAATCTGTGACACTTTCTTGCTAATTTTCAGGATTTTAAAATTTATTTTTTATGCTTTTTGTGTGACTGACATGATCTTTTAAAAATTCTTTTGTGCATTGAAGATGATGATTTATTTTAATTCCATTAAATATACTAGTGAATACTTCTGCAGAGTGTTACTAGTGTGAAAATAAAATAGTTAAAGTAAAAAATAATAAATGGTTTAAATTAAGAAAAATGAGTTAACTACATCTGCAGAACTAAAATGTTCCCGTGCTGCATATGATAAACTCCCAGTGTCCTTTTTTTTCCCCTGTCAAATATCTACTTCATATAAATAATTTTAAAAAATAAAACAAAACAAAACAAAATAAAACAAAACCCTCGTCAGCCCTGTGGTATCAGAAAATGTGAAGTAAAGCTATTATTTGCTTAAATGAGTTTCAGAACCTTCAATAATTTATCATCAATTTCCCCGAGTTCCTTGACTTTCTTCATCTTGATCTCTCCTGTTATATATATCCACCATTTCAATATGTAGCCAATATTATCATACTCCGAACCAAGTCAGCAGTTTTGACGTCTTCATTCCAATGTCCTTTTCTGTACCCTCAGCAATGTTAATGTTACAAATTACGGGAGGGTGTATTAATAGCCATACCCAAGAAGCAGAAAGAAAAGTGCATTTTTTTAGACTAAGTACTAACTTGGGATTTCCCGGGCCCATTGCGGAGCCGGCGGAGCCCCGGCTCCTCCGTTGTGATGATAATGGATTCCGTGTTGTTGGCTCAAAGGTCGGCGGGTCACCGTAAGCTCCTTAATGGACTGTGAAATAACTTTAACTGCATTAACCTCTCCGGATCACATGGGTGGCACCAACATCCACTCCTGAAATTCTCATTCGCTTATAGAGACAATACCATTAGATTATTATATTTTCCTTTTGGAATAGCAATAGGCTCAAAGCAATTATGCAGCTAAGCGTTTCCATTAAGCGAATAGGGCCTTAAAGAAGATTAACTGGAGCTTCTCTGGCGTTCAGTATAAAGGTGGAATAAGTCTAAAGATTTCAACAGAATTCAAATCTGCTAAAACCCCTATCTGTGATATCATGGTGATCTAAAGTATGAAGTCATTAGCTGAAACAGCAATGCTGTGCCCGTGCTTGTGAAGGCAGGTGCAGTTGGGAGGCTGCCCAAACAGAGCCACTGACTTTACCCTGCATTTTCCAAGTGTTTGTTCTTAGGAAGGTTAAAAAAAAAAAAGGCACTGAGAAGAGCAGGAGGAAGACTGGCTCCCCACAACCACCAGCAAGTTATTTTAACCTGTTACCTAGGTCCCATCTTTTCTGATTTCTTTCAAAAATGACGCCTGAAAACAGGTACAACACCCACCATCAGTGCCACTGCAGGACCATTGCTGCTGCAGTTGGGATGAGGCACAGATGCTCAAGCTCAACATGCTTTTGTCTGGCTTAGGAGCCACTGGAAAACCTGGGCACAGCCTGGCTCCAGAACTAGTGATTTGGTTGTGTGGATTGGTAGTCTCCAGGTTGAGAAAACCATGGCTCTATTCAATACAGCCCTATTCACAGACTGTGCTCTGCTTAGACCTCCAAGTCAATCAAACTTGAGTGTGTGTGATGAGCTAAGGGCTTGCTTAAGTGATATGATGAAGTGGGGTCTTTCATCCCCCAAATTACCCACAAAATAGATCTGCTGCTGGTAATGTCAGTCTTTCTTGTGCAAACTCCTATAAAAAGCATATAGGGAGAACACCATGAGCACAACTTTGAGGTCACAATTGTTGTGGTGTTATTATAACTGTTTTTTTTTTTTTGTTTTCTTTTACATAAAAAAGCACTTAAGTGCCCATCCCAAATTCTAGGCACTTTACCACATTAAAAAAACAAACACACTCTCATCTCCTCAACCACAGCAGAAATCCATCTAAACCAATTATGGAAAGTATTATTCTTTGAATGTGATGAGAATGTATCTAATTTGGAAAAAAACCCCATACTGGAAAAGCGTAAAAACTTTACATAGTGTAAAATCTTATTTTCAGACTATTTGTTTTTAAAGTTGATTTTGCAGAGAAAATTGAACTTTGGTTAAACTTAATTACTTTTTATAAAGCTATGGGAAAATACTGCAATAATTCAAAACTGAAATTAATCTTCATCCACTTTCCTTCACTACCAGGAAACTATTGATTATATAGCTTAACAATCTATTTCAGCATTAAGATATGAAAAAGCTTTTTGTTACAGGTTTAAATATTTTTTTCTTCCAATTTGATTTTCCTTGGAACATAAAATTTTCTGTGGAAAATCAAAACAATCCATTTCTCCAATTAGCTGTTTTGTTTAAACAGAAAATTAATTTTCTGATTTTCGTAGACTTCATATTTTGGTTTTCTTGTTCAATCTTCATACTAAAAATGAAAAAAAAATAGAGATCATTTAAAATTTTATTTATATTTTGCCCTTTGTCTCAGCAGTTCCCAGTATGTTTAGACATTAAACTCCATACAGATCCAAAACAATGGAACCATGGGAAGGGCCAGATGATCAGTCAGAGGAAATACCTATGGGAAAGAGGGCCTCTCACTGTGTTTTAGCTCTCTCAGAAATTGAGTTTTGGTCTTTCCCAATTCTGTGAGCTGAGAGTCTGAAATGATTTGGGCTTTAGCTAGCCAAGAGATGTATCTATTGCCCTGCTCTGTCTCTTTTTCTCTCCCATTCCTCAGGACTACTGCACTGGCTGTATTTCCCTGCTATCCCTGCAGCCCCCCGTGACCAGGCAGCTGCCAGCAGACTTGTCAGCTCGTACATGCTAGGTGTGAAACTCAATATTTTTTTGCACCTCTAACATACCTGCTGCTCTTTCTTTCTCCCCTCATGGGTACAAATCACAGCACTCTCATTTAATTCAACTGACATTTTAACCAATATTAAGGTTTTCCTTGCCTTTTTTTTGTTTTTACTTTGGAGGAGGGTGAATGTTTTTTAGCGTTTGTCATGCCAAGATAGAGATGTCAGCCAAAATCTAATGCATATCTCCACATCTTTGGCATATGCAGGGTGTAGACTGATTTTCTGGATGGAACTTATTCTGAGCAACTGCAAGTCTCATGGAAGTTGAAGAAAAACAACTTAGGAACAGGTCTAGAGAGAGGAAGCCTGCAGATTGTTGTACTTAATTTACCCCGACACCTTTTGCCCACAGCAAGCTTAAAGCAATGACATTTAATAATAACCTGAAAGCTTGGACCTGTCAAGAAATTGCAGTGGGCCAGCAGTGCTGCATTTTGGTCTCAACACTTACAAAACATTGTACAAGTGCAGCAGTAATAAGTCCTCAGAACTACTCTGTGATTTTGTAGTTTTGAAGAATTGGGTCATTCCTATTTTAAATAACATTAACAAACAAACAAACAAACAAACAAAAACTCCAAACCCCCGCAAAAACCCCACTGTGAACTGGATTGGAAAACTTTGCTGATGTTTAAAACCATTAATTTTTGCTGGGTCCCTGAAGTCCATTTTACTTCAATAACCCCAGGATGTTACACAAGCCTGAGAAAATGACTATGAACCTGTTGGGGTGGGGGCAGAGGAGAAGCATCTTGTTTCCAAAACCAATACTCCAGCAACAGCCTAATTCTGGAGGCAGCTGATGTTATTTCTCTTTGTTACCAAAGCACAAATAATTTGCTGAATCTAACTCCTGCATAAAACAGAGATTTCAGAAACAGAAGCAAGTCCTGACTAATCCTCCCTTGCTTATGATAAACTGTAGGCACTGTCAAGACTAAGCAAGTTATCACTTCATCTGTGCACAAGAGAGAGAAGGAAAACAAATTTTAAATGGAATTTCAGTGTCACTCTATAGGAAGTTCCTTGCCTGACAGAAATTATCCTGTGTGATGAAGCTCAGGACCAAAATGTACAAGATATCTCAGATCCACCAAGGAGTACCAGGTAATACTAACCTCCATAGGATTGCTTGTAGTAACAACTGGGGAACTTGGAGAGCAGAGGCTGATATTCTCAATGTTTTGTTCAGAGGAAATGTTGGTATCAGATGAACCTCTCTGGAAACTGTCTTCATGGGATATAAATGTTTCTAGAAACATAGATTTTTATTAATAAATACAAAATATATCTTAGTTCAGTACTGTTAACTAAGGTCCTAAGCAAGAACCATATTTCAGAACTTTTAATCCTACACCACTATGCTCATTTTGTGAGCATATTTAAGTGAAATAAAAGCAAACGTCCAGCAAAAGTCCTTATTCAGCAGGGTCTACTCACAAAGAATTCCTATTGTCAGCAGATTCTCTTTGACCCAGAATAAAATCTTCAAAACATTGCTTGTGGCTTTCTTGCTTATGGCAAGAATGCTAAAGTTTCAGAAAAATCTCGGGATTCTAGAAATGCTAGTTGACATACAAAAGAATAAGCAAAAAGGAAAAGCAAAAGATCAGAAAATTCATAAAATTCCATAGGCCAATCAGCTCTTTTCTGTATTCATTTGAGTTCTATTACTTATAGGTTAATCAGTGCATTCTAAAAATGTGAGGACAAAATAGCATTATTAACTAGCAATTAAATGTATTAGTGTGAAATAAAGGAGAGCACAGTAATTAGCAATGGCTTAGAAATCTCTTCCTCTGTAGGATAAGTTGCCATTTAGATAAAATGAAATAGCTTCTTACAAAGAAATTTCAATATGACAGTTCTATGAGGTGCTATTAGACTAAAGAACAATTTGTTATCCAAAACTTGCTGAAATCTGGTCTGTCTCTGTTGCAAGAGAGTTACAAGTAAACTCTCTTGCAATAGAAACGTATTTCAAACCATACAAAATGAGTTTGTGAGTTCTGGCCCATGCCTAGAAGGCAAACAACTCCATCACAGAATCACCACACTGTTATCACAGCCACAAGTATTAACTGTTCACTTTCCCCAAAACAGGACTCAATGAGTGCAGGCACCCTCAGAGGTGTTTCCAGGTCACGTCAGAAGGATATTTCTATTGCAATATTAGTAAACTAACCCTGTATTAAAGTAAATGGAGTCTGAAACTTCTTTTGCTGTCATGAGATGGGATAAAATGTGGAAAAGTAATAAATAATTTCTTGAAGAAAGGCCCATATACAGCTTTTTTTTTTTTTTTTTTTTTTTTACTTTAGTGGAGTGTATTGCAATGAGGAAGTCTGGATTTACTAAAGCACTGCATATGAGAGATGTATCAATGCTACATCTCCAGCATGAGTGTATATTGTGTATTACATTATAGAAATGGGACAAGAGAAGGACAAAATTGTCTATCACTTGCTGACACTAAAGTGTGGTAATTGATAGATATTCATACAATCTATATCCTTCCTTCTTCATGCCTGGCTTTGAAATATGAGCTATAGTAATATTCAAATATGTCAGAGTTTAACCCTAGAACTAAGAGTATCTACTTCAGAACATCTGCTTCTCTAATGGGGATTTTGTGGGAGAAAAAAAGCATGGAGAAATGCTTTTCCCTGATAGAAATCTAGCCAAAATTTATCTTCTTTCCTGGTACTATTGGACAAACTTCTTGCTTTTGATGACTGGATAAGGCTTACCTTCAGTAATTTGGCACATTGGTCCAGGATTCATTTCCATCAATTAATTTGGTTGACCTGGTTATTTACCTTTGATATACCCGTGTGTTTTGTACCACACTTATGGAAACTCACACGGAACAGAAAGGCCACAGAAGTAATCAAGCAGGTTCACCTGAATCATCTTCCAAGGCAGTGTCTGTTGGACACCATAAATCCTGTCTCAGTGTCCACTGACAGTGTTGGTCTTTATAGCTCTTGTTTTAAGCGAGCTGTTTGGCTGCTGGCTCAGTGCATGACTGACATAAATTTGCATGTCAATGCAAGTTCTTCATGCCTTGAAAACCATTGTTTGGTTCTCTTGTATCTTTATAGCACGATACACTGATGGGTGCATTAGTTCTACATTCTGATCCTACATATCTACAGTAAATACTGAAAGTTTTACACATTAGCCCCAACACACTTAGTATTATACAGGCTGATTAATTTTAAACAGCCACAGCTTATGACCAATTCACATTTTAGAGTTCTTAGATGAGCCTAAATCCAGAAGGCTGATTAAAAACTCACAGCTATTTCCTCACCCAACAGAGTGCAGATAATTTCCTCACCAAAGAAATTGCCCCTGGCTAAAGTGGCAAATCTATGAAAAATTCTGAATGTAAAGGACATGCCAATCTAGACCCAAAACTTCTCACATCCTCTCTATTTTCAGCCTTCAACTGAAATCAGTTTAATAATTTTAGTGTAAATCTTCCAGTGTCTGTGTGAACACCAGATTATGTACCATGGTAAAATAATTCATTATAATTATGTTTCTCGAAAGAATCTCCAGGATTATTTACACATGACTAAATGTTTTTTTTAATATGATTTTAAAATCATAATTTTTTTTTTTTTTTTTTTTTTTTTTTTTTTTTTGCATAAATTTGAACCGTTTTCTTACTGGCATACATAACCATGTCATGATGAAGTGATAAACTGGCCAATCTGTCAACTGCCAGTTCGGTTGTGGTTTTTGTTTCATACATAGAGGTCTTAATGGAGAGAAATGTAGGCTGGCAAGAGGTTTCCTTGGATCTGAGAAATTCTAATTAGACACAAAAGCTTCACTGTCAAAGGCATAAAAAGTAGCATTATCATTTTAGGTTTTTGGAACCTACTGATCTTTGAGCTTTGGGAACACTTGCCAGCCTTTATGAGATGCAATTAATGTTCCTAGTTTGAAAACTTGTTGTTGATTCATCCTGTATGTTGCATGAATTTCTAGTCCCATTGTACTGAAAAACAGGCTCTTAAAGGCCAAAAATACACAAACAATTGTAACAAGACTGGATCCACTCTGAGATTGGGAAAGTCATGGCTGTCTAAAGGTCCTTCCCAAAAAAAACCAGGCCAAACAATGTTAGGCAGGTGAACACCATGCATGAATGGATCAGAAATGCTTCTAGCCCTGGGGCCAGTGAGATGTGGGGCATGAGGGTGGCCACCCCACAGTGTCCAGTCCTCTGCAAATGCTGGCTGAGCTCTGTGACTCTCACAAGAATATCTCAGGATGCAAGACATTTGCTGAAATCTTTTCTCAGATGCCAATTCACAGGCAACCAGCCAAAATGCATGGATAGCTGATCCTGGCACTCCTCAATAGCTCACAGTAGAAAAAAATCCTGAAAGTATTTAAACTATTTCCACTTCATCCCTCCCTCATGCCCCCCAGAAGTAGAGCTTCAGCTGTATGAATTAAGGCAGCTCTGCCTTCAGAAACCAGGATGGTAGAGATATGTGGAATGTAATCTGTTGTCTTTCTCCCTTGCCATGTTAATGGAAGAAGGTGGATTTATCTTGGATTCATTATCTTGGGATAAACAGTTGACAAAATCCTAGCAAAGACAAGACAGTTTGTTATTCTCAAATGAGTTAGAAATTGAGCTGAAAGGCAAGGCTTTCCTCAAGACTCCTGTGAGGAAAATATTATTGCACTTGTTTTGACGGGTGAGGAACTGAAATGAAATTATTTGACCATCCAATACATCTGAAGTACTATTTTTCCCCATTATTGTGGACTGTACATATATTTCTCCAGTGCAAAGTGAGATGAAAAAGCTGCCAAATCAGAAGTAGGGCCAATATCTCTGGTGGTATGAACTGATATATCTGCACTGAAGTTAATGTCAGACTGGAGCCTGTGGTGTTTTGCACTCATTTTGTATAGGTTGGGTGATAGCACAAGGTGCAAAACGACAGAGGATCAGCACCAGATTCCTAAGGGAGCCAGAAATGTTTCTTCGAATTTGGATCCACTTCAGCAGTGAAACAGAGCCTGGGGAATTTCCCAGATCTCAGATACAGAAGTGTTGGTATCTGCTGGGAGACTACAGTCATTCTCTTTTAAGTTCTATTTGGTTACTCTGGACCTAGGCTTTGATGCATTTCTCTGAGTGTCCATATCTTAACCCCCCTTCAGAGACTGAAAGTATATCCCAAATTGTGTAAACACTTCAGATAAAGAGATCTGGGTGATTTACATATATAGATAGATTATATACAAATATATATATTTCAGCAATTTAAAGCAGAGCTCCTGTTGAAATAGGATATAAAGAGCCACTGGACACATTGCAGTGCTTTCCTGTCCCCTGGTATCTTGCCATATGAATACTCTGCATTGTCCTTAAAAGACTTTTTTCTGCTGAGGATTTATTTTGGTGTGAGCTCCTCCACACCAAATTTTTGTATAATCAAGTTGTATTCCCTAAATACTTATCACCTCTGTAGAATATAAACAAAATAAAAAGGAACACAGTACCAGATCCCTTCAAGGATCTTGCACATTGCAGCTGTGACATCTGAGTGTATTCAGTACCAATTATGAAATTTAGGTGGAAAGCACTATGGTCAGCAAGGCCAAAGAGGATTCAATTATTGCTGCAGCTGCATTAAAGGCCCACTCATAAATTACTTAAGTGGACTCTAACAATTATGAAAACTAATGAGAATAATCTTAAGTGGATATGAACAATCTTATATCATTTTAACATTTTAATCATAAAAATAATATTAAAAAACCTTTTTACCACCAAAAAAGTTCTGGGTCCTCTGTTACCTTCAACTCTGTTGAATTTAATGACATAGCTGAAAAACTGGCAAAGTCAAAGTAAAGTTAAACAGATCTGTTGTTTGCCATATCTTTTGTCTTAAAGCCACAATACTGTGGATGACAGAGCAGGAAAAAACATTACTGCAATGGCAAGAATGATTATTAGCAGACAAGAACTCACCTTGGCACTGATGACTGGTCTTAATTCTACTGGACAGTGAAGATCAGCTTTTCCTTTTCACTGAAATTCTCCAAGCATGCTGAACTACCTGACAGCACATAACAAACACCAACACTTCTGAAAAATAAAAATATATATACTTACTCTTTTTAAAAAGGACAGCTGGGATGATTAAGTATGAAAGAAATTGCCCCTGGAAATGCACTGCTTTGTGCTATGATAATCTTCTGACTTCACTTCAAAAAGTAGAACTGAATTCTAGGTATAGAAATATCTTTCAAAGTTGTCTCAGGAGCTTGGACTTCATTTACTGGTGACGTAAGACATGTAAACCTGCACTTGAGGCAGAAGGTGTGAGCTGAGCACACATTGCATGCATTGGCTCTTACTGTATGGTCAATAACTCTGAAATTCAAGACTTTCAATGGAGCTTTTATGTGCAGGAGTATGTGCCCTGTTTTGGTAATCAATTTCAGACATTTGGATGAAAGTATGATTTTAATTTAGTCCCAGGACTCATACTTGTCTTTAAATAGAGAAGAAAGTGGTGTATTCTAACACAGAATCATGGTCAAGTTTATTGCAAAACTCCCACTGAAGTAACTAGAAGCAGGATCAAGGCCATAGTTTAGACAAGCAACAACATGCAAAAATCATCTTATTTGTGCCAGTAACAGTGCAGCACCCAAATGGAGAATTTCCAAAATTACATTTTTGAGCTGTTACTTTCTTCTTTTTGTACATGTGAATGTGTAACTAAACACCATCCCCTGTGATTGGCAATAACATTTTGTAGTTTACCTCAGGAGACAAAGTGAGGGGCTTCAATCCACCTCTTTTGTCTTTTATCACAACCAGCTGTATTGGTGCTGCCTGTATGATGTGTGCCCAGAGATCACTGGTGGAGGAGAACCTTGCCCTGCTCCTCTTCATACTAAAGAAACTTTCCCAGTCACAAGGATGAGATTGAAACAGGACAATTGGGTTTGAGCAAATTACTGAGGCCCAGAGGATTTCTGGCTCCCATGAGGGAATACTAGGCTTAGAAAGTGTGATGTAGACTCAGGAGTTTATTAACATAAATACTATTTCCCTTCTACACCTGAGTTTGCCTTTGTTTAACCTGTTGCAGAATCAATATTCTTAGCCTGTGTGGGGCTATGTGCACAGGTAATTTCACCCAAAAGTAAGGGAACCCCTTCCTTCTCTGCTTTATAAATAATTTAAAAGTACATTTCCATTTTTAACTGTAAAGTTCAGCTGGTATTCTCTTAAGGTTTTGAACCATATACTGATGAAGGAGAAAAAGTTCATCTGAAAATTGTTAACTAAAAGATTTTTATTGCTTTTGATACTAATATCAGAGTCTCACACACATTCCTCACACAGATTCCTGCCCTCTCTCTAAGAAGTGAGCTGAACATAAGTCACATCTGGAAACTCATTACTGGGTTTACAAACCTGAGACAAATTCACTGCCTCTGCCCTTTCTAAAATGATGATGTACAGATCTTGGAGCAGGTCCAAAACCCAGGTAAATCAGTAGAAAAACGTCTATTGACTTTCAGTGTAATTTTAGATCAGGCCAAAGGCAAATATGAGTGTGTCCAGTGATCTCCCTCATAACATTAATGAAGAAAGACAACATGAGTATATCTTATTGTAAAACAGATTGCTAAAGCCTAAATTGCAGCACAAATTGCTTTACTTAAAATTTGCTCAATTTTGCTTCATTCTTAGGTCCTGTGAAGGGGAGGATTAGGATACCCTTCGAATACCAGCATATTTAAGTGTGTGCCTCCCCCTGCACTGTGATCTTCAGAAGCAATGCTCAGTAGAAGGGTATTTTTCATCCACTGCTGCTTTTGCTGGTCTTAAATCCTTTAAAACTTGTGCTTCAGGGTTTCAGCCCATCTTGAACAATTAGAAATCAGCTTGGCCCTTAGTTGAAGGCAACACTTCACACCTTCTTATTTTTCCTCTCCACTGGCCACTGTCATGGACACAGCACTAGACCAGACACACCTTAGGCTTCAGCCAGCAGGACAGCTCTTATGTGTCTGCTTAATAACCCCTTTTTTCATTCTATTACAATGTAAACTGTGTTTGCTTTTTGCTGATATTTTGATGGCAGCAGCTGCTACTGCTACTGAAATTGGGCATCTCATTTCCAAAGGTATTCTGGAGCTGGGGAAAAAAAAAAAAAAAGGCAGCAAAGGAAAGGCAAACATTTTGACTCTCCTCCTGGCTGTGTGGAATGGAGAACAGGGTGATGCTTTGCACCATCTCAGAAAGAGAATCAGGAAAGGACTTCTGCTTGGAATGATTGTTGCCAGCACCAGTTGGCCCCCTCAGGCAGAATTAGATAAGATGCAGCTGTAGCTGTCCCAGCTGCATAGTTCCCTTTTGGCATTAAATGCACGGGCAGCCAGTACAGAACTTACCAGGCTGGAAGGTGGATGGAACAAAGATAAAGCATAAGGAGGAAAGACTAAATAAAAGCACTGATCAGCAGCAAAGCATTACAATCACATTACACACTCCATCACAGGGGATCAAAGAGTTGCATATTACATTATTCCATTCCCAAAGAGCTTTCCTGCACAAGGAAATGTCTGTCTTCTTTCTGTCTTCTCTTTCAACCCTGTCCAGCTTTATGAATACTCTATTATTTTTTTCTCTACTAAAGAGGAAAAAAAAAAAAAAGTTTGCATTCTGCAGAAAAGAAAGTGCAGACCTTTGTTATTAATGTCGTAGAAATACAAATATGTCCACCTAAGAAAGGAGTCTTCATTAACTCCCACAGCCCAGAAAATTAAGGCACGGCTCATCAGGATCTGTGCTTGCTGTTGGCTAAATTGCAAGGGACTAGTTGAGTTGCTGGGGTTCATAATGCTGATAGAGCGGTTTCCACGTGAATGAAGGATAAACAGCGATTAATTTCAGCCAATAAATAATGGTTTGAGGCCCACATTGAAAGAGGAACAATTACTTTTCCATTTTTCCTGCCAAATGAGCTGATAAGAGAAAACAGGGGAGTTGGCCACGTAAATCAGTCTTAATTTTATCTTCCCCATTAAAAAGCAGCCATTAAGACCATCTTCGGCTCATTTCATCCTCTTCTTGTTTCACTTTTTCAATTTGCACAAAAGGGGGGAGTTTGCTCGTCATAAAATTTCACTTTGGCCAACCTATCATTTGCATCTGAGCCAATAAATAGCAATTAGCATAAACATTTAAATCAGGAACTGGAACAAATTCTTGTTCCCCCAGCAAGCTGTTAAATTACTGTATTTCACTATATATAAGAAGCATTAGAAACAAGATCTGCTGGGCACAATTATCCCTTTCAAACAAGACATGCTTGAAATACAAAAGGAAGAGAACTGGCTTGCTGGACAACCTTCTTGCTCGTGGTCAATGAACTTAATCAGTGCAGAGAGAAGGTGTTCCATTAATGATTTCAGCCTTATTTCAAGCATTCCACCCAAAGGGATTTATTTGATCTTTATCCAATATGTATTCCCCAGGAATTAATTTAATTTGTCCTGATGTTACATCATCAAACTTAATTTTTTCTTGTCTGTTTTTCCCCACTATGCTAAAATGTGCATATCTTTATATCCTGGTGAGCCTGAGCTTTGCAAGTCTTGCTTTCTTGCAGGCTGTTAATTACATCAACACACATCCAGTGAGCACAGCTCTGACTGCATATGATGTGATAAATCAGCAATTACTCTGTAAAAATGCCAAGATAACTCCAGTGGGTTGAAACCACTCAAAATAAGCTGAGGAGGATCAAGCAGATGCCTCTTTTAGATGGGTTCTTTGTCACTTGGAAGAATATTTCTTATGCAATAGTTTTTATCCTCACAGACTATAACAAAAAACAAGTGAAATTATTCCCATTTTGCAGTTGGGGAATCTATAGCACAGACATGAAAGGACATGCAAAAGTCATGCAGGAGTTCTATAATACAGCCACAGTTGGTTCTTGGACCTCAAATATATACCTGGTTCTAGGTTCAACTCTTTCCAATGCATGTGCTGAGAAAATTGATGACAGATATAAACAAATTCTCCCTTAGGGTTATCTGGGTTCCTGTTGAACATGACCAATAGACATTCCTCAGTAAATGGGAGGAATTTTGGGGAAAGATGACACAGCACTAAACACTTTTATGCCAAACTGTACAGGTTAGGTAGCACTTCCAAGTAATTCAGTGCAATTCTCTAAAATACACTAATTTTAATGAATATAAGCTACAGATGAAGATGGCTTTAATTGTGAGCTGGGTTTTTTAGATTGGAGTGTTGGCTGGGAACGAGTACAGTGAAAAGAAGGAGGGATAAAAACTAGTACAGAAAGAGCAGCAAAACAGATTTTGCTGAAGTGTTCAGGAATTTTGGAGAGCTGTCTAGGGACAAATGTTGAATCTCCACCAGTGTGCTGCTACAGTCACTGTCTGTCCTTTGCCTTTTATCAAAACCTCTTCACTCTTAAGGAGAAACTGCATCAGAATGTCTGTGGGACAACATAGCACGAGCTAATTTTTTCTATGGTTAAGTTTTAGAAAGCCACAAAAACAATAATTTTGAGAATTTATTGTACTATATATAATTTCTGTGTCATTGCACAATCATAGGGGAAGGCTCCCAAGACTTTGCTCACACAGAATCCCATCAAATGCCAATCCTTGCTCTTCTGCCTTGCGAATTTTCATCCCAGCTCACATTCACATAAGAGACAGGATTCCATCTTTTACCTCCAGTGAAATTTTGATTGTTTTGTGTTGATTGCCTTGTTGGAGGCTTGTAGGTTGAATTGTTTCTGGGTGTGTTTTTCTTGGTACTAACAAGTAAAAGGTTATTCCACACAAGAATATGGGAAGTATTATCATCCCCTCTTTATGAACATAAAAACTGAGGGCTGATTTACAGGTAGAAGAGTATTATTTAAACTGACAGAGTTAATTAAACCACTTTAGTAAAACTAATACAAAAATCTCTTCAAAATCTTATTATGGCTTGGAAGAGGTTACATTATCATATATGTCACTTGAAAAATAATATACTAACATCCATGTGGTGCATTATATCAGGTTGATTAAATTATTTTTAAAGTAGAGATGACACTATTTCTTGGTGTAAACAGAATTTGTAAATCATGATAGGTTCAGTGATTTGATGTAAGGCCACAGAGTAGCAGATTCATATTCAAGACTGGCATACACAAGGTTTGTTAATATGATAATTTTCTACCTTATGGAGCAGTTTATGAATAGATCCATTGTATTACCCTGGAACTTTTCTCTTTCCATTTCCACAAAACAATTATTACGACTATCTCCTAGTAAAGTATCTATCTTTAATTTAGCAGGATAATAAACAGAGATTAAAAGAAACATTGAAGGATTTCTAGCTTATTAGCAATAAACATTAGCTTTATTTTAGACAGAGTTTATCAAAGAATTTTTCAGTTATAAAATTCAGAGGTACCATTTTGCAAATGGATGGGTTGATATCCTTGTAAGCAGATTGGACTCTGGATGCTCTTTGAGCCCCAGAACACTTTTGAAGAACACAAGGTTCATCCCCATGAAAAGTGAATATATGTGTTTTGACACTTGAGTTTCTCATCCTGGGAAGTGGGAAGGACCCCTCCTGTAGAAAGGAAGAGTCTTGATGGTGACAATAGCTACATTCAGGACAACCTTCATATAGTTGAAGTATAACTATATATAACATATAGCCCTGTACATTTTATAATTATGCTGAATGATTAACAGGTCTTTGCTTGGCAGCTTATCAAATAATTTCTGGGAGTTTTCTTTTCCATGTGAAGATGAATAAATTTAAGTGGGAATATAATGCAAAAGTGGAAGTCTCACATATAGCCAGTTGAAGAGAAGCAATAAAAAAGTGGAGGAGATAATAAAAGATATTTTTACTCTCCAACTGTGTACCCTAAAGAGAAAATAAACAAAAGGAATAAAATAATGAAGAAATAATCTACTAGTGTGCCCAGTACTTCAATTTAATCAGACCTGTAATATTGCAATAATTATAATATTGTGATTTTACATGCCAGCAAACTCAGAAGTACAGGTGACAGTAATGAGATTTTTGAGAAGCATTGTTTTGAATTTTGCTTTATGTTTAACAGGATTTAGGGGTGTGAAAATAAGAGGGCAAGTCATGTACTCTAACAACATTTTACAAAAAATTGCAATGGCTATTTATTGAGAGTAAATATATGAATAACCCATTCAAACAGAAGAATTGGCATTTAGTTTTATGAAACTGTTTAAGACCTATCAAAGCTTTCATGAAACACAGACTGAGAAGGCATCTATCCAATTCACTATCATCTTCCTGGTGTCTGAATTACCATTCAACACCTAGTTATGAAACTGACATTTTATTTAAGATCTATGAATTTTTTTATTAGGTTATATTATTTTAATATTTATATATTATGTTTTATTATTTATAATTACACAATGCAGAAACTAGTAATTTGATGAAACAACTTGAGCTCTAGTCAGTGCTGAACAATCACAGTTTTCTTGGAAAAATATGGATTGGCAGATAATAATCCATTGTTTCCCTCTTTATTTAATAATTTCTCTCACACAAATTAAATGCAAAGTATACACAAAATGCCAAAATACTGAAAGAGTAATATGGTCTCAAGGAGATGACCTTTCTTTTATTTTATTTAAATTCATAGGGCAAAGAAAACACATAATTTGGTAAGAAAGGGGAGAAGAACTAAAATTAAAAACCTTTACTAATTTTTTCCACTCCGAGATATTCTAAATCTTATGTAGGGCATGGGGACAATTTGGAAATCTAAACATAAAGTTGACATGGTAGATTTTCCAATCATTCTCAAAAATCTATCCATGTGCATGACAAACCCTGTATTTCATCAACAAAGAAAAAAACATATATAGTTTTTTTTTTTTTTTAATCTATTAGTCCAAAGTAGACAACTGCCAAAATAAATAAAAATCTGCTTAAGTCCTGTTGCTTTTCTGTGGTGGGGAATTCTTGGAAGAGTTGGGATGGCAATGGAAGGCACAGGGCTGGAATGTGTGTGGCTGTCTCCCGCCAGGCTGTGGGTGCACGGTGGCAGGCAGACGTATGTCTTTCCTTCTCCTGCAGATGCTCCTGTCATTCTGGGTCAGAAGGAAGCAGACTGCACTGGCATGATAGACAAAAGAGGTTTAAAGGAGCCTTGCACAGGGGAAGTTTAGCTTTTTTAATTTGGGGAACTGAAGTAGGCTGTTGCCCACTGTGATATCTCTATCTGTGCAAATATTCACATGGAAAAACAGAAAGATTAGCAGAGTCTTGTCCTAGCATTACAGTGGAACACACTGGTTCTTTTATCTGACATTGAGTTTGGTTATTTTTTTGGGGGGAGGGGTCTTTAATCCCTTTTTATAAAAATACTTTCAAACTAAATGTTTTAGAAGAAATATGTTCTCCCAAAGATGAAAATGAAATATTACACCTTTGAAGTTTTTAATTTTTGCTTTGCTTTTTGCCTATTTTCCCAGCTGTAACAATTTAATGAATTTGGCATGAATTTTAAAACATTTCACTGAGCAACTTTTTAAATTGTTTAGGCAATTGAAGATTGAATTTAAGGGCTTTATGTTGGTATGAAAAAATATTCTATGTGTGGGTCTGTATACACAGACAATGAAGTGACATAGACCAAGTGAAATACCATGGA